>CM053032.1:83662565-84325065 GCA_028564925.1 Lithobates sylvaticus
CCGTCATCACCAACTTCCGGACCCCTACATCAGGCTCCCTTACCCTTCCTGACTTCCGTGCCTCCTGTACCCACCTCCAGGGGCCGTCAGTCGGATCCGTACGGGTGACCTCCTCCTGCCCAATTGGACTCATCTGTCAGGTACGTGCCGCGTGTGATAGTATCAGGCAGCCATGACCGAGTCCGGGCAGGGGGTCTCCCCCATGGATGAACTAGGCAGACATCTCGCAGGTCTCACCCAAGCAGTAAAGGGCCTACAGGAAGGCTACACTCGTTTGATGGAACAGGTTCAGACTTTGTCCGCTAACTCTCAAGGAACATCTTCTGCGGGACTTCCCCAGGCACCTTCTGTAATTATGTTACCCCCAGAACCCAAAGTACCTCTACCTGAGAAGTTTTCTGGGGAACAAAGTAAGTTCCGTGCCTTCCGCAATGCATGTGAGCTCTATTTTGCCCTACAGCCACGGACTTTCTCTCTAGAAGCTACTAAGGTGGGCTTCATCATCTCCCTCCTGACAGGGGAACCCCAGACCTGGGCCCACCGCCTGCTGGAGCAGAAAGCCGCATCCTTGGATTCCCTTAGTAGTCTCTTCACTGCTATGTCACAACTATATGAGGACCCTCAACCCACCGTTACGGCCGAAGTAGCATTACAGTCCTTACAGCAAGGTCGCAGAACGGCCGAAGACTATGCCGTCGAGTTTAAACGTTGGAGCTCTGATACAGAATGGAATGATGCAGCATTACGCCATCAATTTCGCAAGGGGTTATCAGACCCTCTGAAAGATGAACTGGCTCGAGTGGGGTTCCTCCAACTTTAGATGAACTTATCAATTTATCGGTGCAAATTGACCGCCGTCTCAGGGAAAGGCGGGCCGAAAGATCCTCCGGACCTCCCCGTCCCTTCTGGATGGTCCCCAAGGTAACCGGGCCACCCGGTGTGGCTCCTTCAGCTCCATCTACTCTAGCGACAGGAGCTCCGGAACCAATGCAGATTGGGTTGCTCAGACCTTCTTTAACTCCTGAAGAGAAGATAAGCAGACGGGCCCACAACCTGTGTCTATACTGTGGTGAACCTGGACATTATGCAAGAATGTGCCCCAACAAGACACGTAAGTGCCTGCCCTCTTCTTCCTTGTGTGCACCTGTCTTGCTTCCAACTGGCACTCACCTGGCGATCTCCATTATTTTACAGCTCTCCGGCCGGAGCATTCCAGTATCGGTCATCATTGACTCAGGAGCGTGCAGCTGTTTCATTGATCAAGCCTTCGCAACCAGCTATGGCATTCCTCTTCAACCCAAGACCCGAGGTCTTTCAGTACACCTGGCCGATGGATCCACCCTTAGTTCCGGTCCGGTAACCCAAGAAACCACACCTCTATTAGCCACTATAGACTCTCAACATCAAGAATTTCTCTGTCTGGACGTCATACCATCTCCACTTTTTCCAATCATACTTGGAATGCCCTGGTTGCGGGCCCACAACCCCAATATCAACTGGGCCACAGGGGAAGTCCAGTTCTCTTCTGAATATTGTCGGCAGAATTGTCAATGTCAAACCTCCGCCAAACTGGCTCCTCTTCTCTGTATGGGGTCTGGTGCTGAACTCCACCAGTCCATTCCTGAACCCTACCGGGACTTTGCGGATGTATTCAGTAAAAAGGGGGCAGAAACTCTTCCTCCCCACAGGCCTTATGATTGTCCCATAGAATTACTACCTGGAACAGAAGTCCCCTTTGGAAGGATTTTTCCATTAACAGAACAGGAATTGGGCACTCTAAAAGACTACATAGATGAGAATCTAGCAAAAGGCTTCATCCGCCCCTCCACGTCCCCGGCCGGCGCGGGCATCTTCTTTGTTGAGAAGAAGGACCACTCCCTACGCCCTTGCATTGACTACCGGGAATTAAATAAAATTACCATCAAGAACAGATACCCTCTACCACTGGTGCCAGAACTCTTCCAAAGACTGGGGACGGCCAAAATCTTTACTAAATTGGATCTTCGCGGGGCTTACAACTTAATCCGCATCCGAAAAGGGGACGAGTGGAAAACGGCTTTTCGCACTCGATTTGGACATTATGAGTATCTTGTCATGCCTTTCGGCTTGTGTAACGCTCCTGCAACGTTCCAACATTTTGTCAATAATATTTTCCACGATTATCTGGATCTGTACGTTATTGTTTATCTAGATGACATCTTAGTTTTTTCTACATCTTTGAATGATCACCGCAGGCATGTCCGAAATGTTCTTACCCGCCTGAGACAGCATGGATTATACGCCAAACTTGAAAAGTGCAGTTTTGAAATCCACACTGTGCAATTCCTGGGATTAATTATTTCTGCTGATGGAATAAAAATGGACCCTGAAAAGGTATCTGCTATCCTGGATTGGCCAGCACCCATGGACAAAAAAGGAGTACAACGCTTCGTTGGCTTTGCCAATTTCTACAGGAAGTTTATTAAAGGTTTCTCCTCCATCATTTCCCCTATTACCGAACTCACCAAACAGGGGACTCAATTTCTCTGGACTCCCAAAGCACAACTGGCCTTTGAAGAGCTCAAGAGACTTTTTACTTCGGCCTCCATTCTCAAACACCCAAACCCAGCTTTGCCCTTCGTATTAGAGGTTGACGCCTCCGAGATTGCAGTAGGTGCCGTGTTGTCCCAGCGACAGGGTGCCAAGGCCCTTCTTTATCCTGTGGGTTTCTTCTCTCGCAAACTGACCTCGTCGGAACGAAACTACGATGTGGGCGACAGGGAACTTCTTGCCATAAAGGTGGCATTGGAGGAATGGCGCTATCTACTCGAAGGTTCTGCGCATCCTGTTCTGGTATACACCGATCATAAGAACTTGGAGTACCTGAGGACAGCCAAGAGATTAAGACCTCGGCAGGCCAGGTGGGCTCTATTCTTCTCGCGGTTTCAGTTCCACATAACCTATCGACCGGGTTCCAAGAACACAAAACCAGATGCTCTTTCCCGAATGTTTTTGGATACCGAACAGGCCCCACTTCCCGACACCATTCTACCTTCTGGGAACTTCTTGCTCTTACAGGGGGATCTCATTTCTCAGATTAAACAAGCCTCTGTTGGGATGCGTCCTTTGGATGGAATGTCCGTTAAGGACGGTCTGTTCTGGCATGAAGACAAAATTGTAGTACCAGAAGAATTAAGAGTGCGTGTACTAGAATTATGCCACGACCACAAACTGGCAGGGCACTTCGGCACTCAAAAAACAACCAATCTGCTGCAACGTACTTTCTGGTGGCCTCATCTGACCCGGGATTGTAAAAGATATGTTGAGTCATGCAATGTTTGTGCGCGAAACAAAACTAGCCGGACAAGAGCCTGGGGTCTATTAAAACCTCTACCAGTCCCAGAAAGGCCATGGAATATGGTTTCAATAGACTTTATTGTCGAACTTCCCCCATCGGAGGGGTTTTCTTCTATCTTTGTCGTAGTAGACAGACTATCAAAGATGGCCCACTTCCTGCCCATGAAGGGCACCCCGTCAGCCATGGAAACAGCCAAAACATTTATCCAAGAAGTGGTAAGATTACATGGAATTCCAAAAAATATTGTTTCAGATCGTGGTGTCCAGTTCACCTCCAGATTCTGGAAGGCCCTCTGTGGATCTTTGGAAATTGAATTGGCATTCTCCTCGGCATATCATCCACAGACAAATGGTCAGACTGAGAGAACTAATCAAAGTCTAGAACAATATTTACGCTGTTTTTCTACTTTCTCTCAAGATGACTGGGCTCCTCTGCTTCCCATTGCCGAATTCTCATACAACAACTCTCTACACTCGTCCATCAATCAGACACCGTTTTTTTGCCAACTACGGCTACCATCCATCTTTTCTACCTCAATCAATACCTGAATGTTCAGTGCCCGCAGTATCCAAAACCTTGGACTTTTTTTCCACTAACAATAAAGTACTGCAGGAGACCATGACTAAAGCCCAGGAAACTTACAAAAGAACCTTTGATGAAAAGAGACGTGGGGAACTTATCCTAGAACCCGGTAACCAGGTCTGGTTGTCCACCATCAATTTGAAGTTGGCATGCCCTTCCCGGAAACTGGGTCCAAAATTTTTGGGGCCCTTTCCGGTAAAAAGGAAAATTAACAATGTCGCTTATGAACTTGATCTACCCACTTCCCTAAGGATCCACCCAGTTTTCCATGTTACTCTCTTGAAACCCGTGATTCCAAATTCATTTGTTGGCCGTAGGACCGGTCCCCCCAAACCTGTCATTATCAACAACGAAGAGGATTTTGAGGTGGAATCAATCTTAGATTGTAGGAAAAGACATGGTCAGATCCTGTTTCTTATCAAATGGAAGGGGTATGGGCCCGAGGACAACTCATGGGAACCTGAGGAAAATCTACATGCCAGTGAGTTACTACGAATTTCAAGGACTCTCATGCTTCTAAATTGGCGCAACTGGGCATCCGGAGGCTGCCCTTAAGGAGGGGGCACTGTCAGGAAAATCGTGGTTCCAGGCGGTTGATTGGCACGCGCCGACGCATGGTGGTGCGCGCGTTCCCGTGAGCGCGGGCTTGCGTGCGCGCGCGCGCTGGCGTCCAAGGGCGCTCGCCCTGTGATTCACATACACCTGTATGGACTGTTGGCGCCAATGGGGCTATTTAATCAAGCAGCACCTGTTGGCTAGTGCTGCCTGATCTTCAGTATACCTGATACTCTGCACCAGCCATTTACCTTGTTCCTGTGATCTCCCAGTGATCTGTTTGTTCCTGTACTAAACCCTGCTTACCTGTAAAGACCTCGGCTTAACCCTTTGGACTATCCGGATCTCCGCCTGCCCCAGACCTCTGCTTGACTGACCATTCTCCTGCCAGCTCCTTTGTACTTTGCTGTTTGAACGTTGCCGACTTCTGCTTGGATTTGGACTTCCTATATCTCCTGCTCAAGGGACCTGTGTCTGCTTATCCTGTATGATATCCGGCTTACAGTGAGTTTCACCACCTGTATTGGGAACCCCATCACCATCCCTGCTCCGCTGAGTGACCTGAGTTTACCTACCGTTATTCCACCTTGCCGTCAGCAAACTCTGCATACCGGAATCTTACCTTGCTATTTGTGAACCCTGCTTACCTGCGCTTCACCTCATCAACAGCGGACCGTCATCACCAACTTCCAGACCCCTACATCAGGCTCCCTTACCCTTCCTGACTTCCGTGCCTCCTGTACCCACCTCCAGGGGCCGTCAGTCGGATCCGTACGGGTGACCTCCTCCTGCCCAATTGGACTCATCTGTCAGGTACGTGCCGCGTGTGATAGTAGAGATCATCTTATATGATCTAAGAGGGGATTGAAGGGATATTTAGCTTAACTACTTCTTTGTATTATAGTCAGTTTCCATTTTGTGTGTCTCTAACATTCATTTTGTCAGATATGCTCAAGTGTTGCTAATCTAGTTTCGTTTTTCCACAATACTGTAATCATCTCTTGAGTTTTGTTTCTTGTAAAGCACGTGATATTTTAGAAATAATTAGTTTCACTGTGGGCGTTAGACTGTACTTATATGTCTCTGTATATGATTGGATAATTTGTTAAAGGCCGGTACTTTCCGAAAGCCCCTATTATATTCACACCCAAGAATAAAGATTTAGATTTGCTCGGAGACATTTGCTGTATGTTTCATTGTCAAAGGGCAAATCTCCAGGCCTGTTTGGAATTGCACGGCACACTAAAGCAGAGAGAAAGAGACCCCTAAACAATCTACATTTTATTTCCTTTCAAACGCATGTTATAAAAAGCAGAAACCTGCATTTAAAAACGCGCGTTTTTGCCACGTTTTAATGCCCCGTTTAGCTGCGTTTTACTGCGTTTATAAGCGTTTGTAAAGATAACATCATATAGACCCTCCCCAAGCTCAGAAAGCATGTATTATTAACTATTTCTGCCATTTTGATCAGAGTGAACAGCAGCAGAGAGAGCAGTTGTACACTTGCATTTGCCTCTCTTTCTGTGTTTTTTTTTTTGGAAATGGATCCCATATTGAATATATGTCAGGAAATGCTCCTGATGTTGCTCTTGATGAGGCAGCAACGTCATTGCAAATTGCGTGAGAGGTCCAGAGTCAGAGCTCGTCGATATTGGACCCATCCGTTGATGGCACAGCAAATGTCTGTTGGATAGTTCACAAACATGGTGGGGGGTTGGGGCTGACTAGACATTGGTATGCAGGTTTTTCTTTGTGAAAAAAAGACCTTGCTATGCTTTGGTCAGACTAGGTGGAGTCACTGATTAGATTAGAATTAGAAATTGGATGAAGGGTTGGGGCAAAGAAGGGGAGGCATTCCTCATTGTCTAAGCCACCGAAAAAAACTGGAGTTCTTTATGGCATTGCATCAGTGAGTATATATGCTCTATGAACTATCTAAAGTAATTTTTTATGGTTTACCATCATACTTCTGAGTTTTCTGGTCCAAAAATTTGGTTCCTTTATAAAGGTGTCCTCAGTTGGGTTCAATGGAACGTTTAAATCACCTCCCAAAGTCAAATGTCCTTCTGAGAACTCAGTCAGGCGGTTAAATACTTTATTCAAAAAATTTTCTTGGTGGTCATTTGGGGCGTATATTGTTGCTAATGTAGTCAGCACATCTCCTATTTTCCCCTTTACAAATAAAAAACGTCCTCCTGGGTCTTTAACCTGGTCTATTAGAACCCATGGTACTCTATTCGCAAGTAAAATTGACACTCCTTTTGATTTTGCCTCCTGATTTGTAGAATAATAGACAGTCGGAAAAGACTTACTTTTTAGAATTGGTAGTTTATCATCTCTGAAATGAGTCTCCTGGATGAGTGCTATATCTGATCCGTAGCGTTGTAGTTCGTGTATAAGTATGCGCCTCTTCTCAGGTATATTTAATCCTTTAACATTTAGTGATATAATCTTGACTATCTCCATGGGTTGACTCCGGGTGATCTAAACTTTCCCCCCCCAAAAAAGAAAGGACCCTGCAAAAGGGGGAAAAAAAAAGGGACTCTACAAAAAAAAAAAAAAAAACCCCTATGAAAGGGGAAAAAAAAAAAAAACAAAAAAAAACCCTACGAAAGGGGAGGAAAAAAAACAAAACAAAAAAAAACGGTATATGAGCTTCCCCTTTATTTGGGGTATTGAACAGGGATGGTTGGGTGTAGAGCTCCAGGTTCCTCCCTTTTCCTTTTCTCCTTGTATTCTTTGCTCTATCTATCTTTATATATAGTTCCTCAGCCCTCCGCCTGTATTCACTAATTTATTTAAATAAGAGAGGGGAAAAAAAAGTGAAGGTACATATAGCAAAAAGGGAGAAGGGAGAGGGGGAATTCCTTCTCCCTTTTTTCCTCCCCCTCCCCTCCTCTTTCCCCCTCCCTCCCCCTCCTTTAGGGGGGGGGGAGGCACAGTGGGGAGAGCCCTGTAAAACCCAGGGGAAAAAGAAAGAAAAGACCAGACTAGAAGGGTGAGAGCAAAGCAAAAAAATAAAAATAAATAAAAAAAGGGGGGCCTGGGTAAAAATATCAGAGGGTCAAAGAAATAAGGGGAACAGCGAAAATGAAGAAAGCAGAGAGAGGGGCGAGAGGGAAGGGAAGGGGGAAAAAAAAGGGAAAAGGCGAGAGGGGAAAGGGGAACTAGCTGTGTCCCCAAAAATTATGTGATCTCCTAATCTCCTAGTGTCTCCTAGTGCTTACTTTACGTGATCGATACATATACCAATATCGAAGTGACAAAAACAACATCCAGTTTAACATGAATACATTTTATATTATCATACATATTCCATAAAAAAAAGTGATATTTGTGTGATCTTTGTGTGATTCCTATGTGGTTCTTGGTAAGTGTATTCCACAAACACAAAAAAAAAAAAAAAGAAAAGGGAAAAAAAGAACACCCTAATAAAAAAAAAAAACACAAATCTTAGACCTACTCCAATATAAAGCCAAAGCAGCGCTACAAATAAGTAAAAAAAATTTCATATGAATCAGGAGATAAATGTGGAAGTTATTTAGCCAGATCACTACGAGAACAAAGACAATGAAACTATATCCCACATCTAATATCCTCCCAAAAACAGAAAATTACAAAACCAAAAGACATAGTTAAAGAATTCCAGGAGTTTTACAAATCACTCTATAATCTCCAAACTAAATCTTCCACACAAGAACAAATAGATAATTATCTGACCCAATCACAAATGCCCCAGATTGGAGAATCAGACAGAGAGGAGCTAGAAAAACCTATAACAATAGAAGAACTTCAAGAAGCTATAAAGAATACCAAATTAGGTAAGGCCCCAGGCCCAGATGGCCTATCGGCCCAATATTATAAAACCTTGTTCCCCTCCTTGATTACATTTATGGTTAAATTCTTTAATTCCCTTGGGACGACAGCAAGATTTGCCAAAGAAACTATATTAGCTCAAATCTCAGTGATCCCTAAAGAGGGGAAAGACCCATCTTTTTGTGCAAGCTACCATCCTATCTCACTACTTAACCTAGACCTAAAGATTTTTTCTAAAATTATAGCAACTAGGATACAACAATATATTCCTAGGCTAATTCACTTAGACCAAGTGGGATTTGTCCCTACACGGGAAGCAAGGGACAATACGACCAAAGTACTTAATCTCCTTCATGTAGTAGATAAAGCTAAGACACGAAGCGTATTTATAAATACAGATGCAGAGAAGGCCTTTGACAGGGTAAATTGGAATTTTATGATCTCAGTATTACGATTTGGAGGCTTCGGAACTAAAATGTTAAAATGGATTACATCTATATACTTGAACCCTGTAGCTAGAGTACAAGTTAATGGAGCAGTCTCTGAGACCTTCCAAATCTCAAACGGGACACGGCAAGGATGCCCCCTATCTCCACTCCTCTTTGCCCTGTCGTTAGAACCATTTCTCTGTATAGTTCGCCTAAACCAGGATATTACGGGAGTTAAAATAAGAGAGGCCCAATATAAGATCTCAGCATACGCTGATGATATGATGTTTTCCCTGACAAACCCCCTGATTTCGATACCGAATCTGATGAAGGAGTTTAAAAGATACAAATTGCTTTCCAATTTACGGATTAATTTCACTAAATCTGAGGCGATGGGAATAAATTGCCCACAAGTATTAATAGAACAAATGAAGGAAAATTTTAGATTTAAATGGGCAGACACAGCTCTTACGTATCTAGGAACATGATTAACATTTAATATTAGCAAAATCTTTGGGTTAAATTTTCCCCCATTGCTCCAAAAGGTGAAATTGCTGTTAAATAAATGGAAAATAGGCCTACACTCCTGGATAGGGCGCTGTAACATAATTAAAATGAATATTTTACCTAAATTTCTTTACCTTCTACAAACACTACCAATACGGATTCCTGTAAAATACTTGAAACAATGCCAAAAAAATTTTTTTGATTTTATATGGGCCTACAAACAGCCTAGGATACGGCGCACTCAACTAATACGCCCTAAGGAACAGGGAGGATTGGCAGTTCCAGATCTACGTAGATATCATCAGGCTATACACCTTAGCAGGGTAATAGACTGGAACAGACATAAAGATACCAAATTATGGGTACAGATGGAAGAGGCACAGTCACCTATAGAACTGAGAAGAGCCCCGTGGTGCTCAAAATCCTCCCTTAAAGATATAGCTAAACACCCGTTGATAGGGACTACCCTCAGGAACTGTAAATCAGTGTTTCCATTGATTGGGATAACTCCAGAGATATCCCCATTATATCCAATTATGGGAAATCCTGAATTCCCTCCCGGAATAGAAGATAGATCTTTTGGACACCTACGGAGTAGGGGAGACCTGAATGCTTTTAATTATATAAAAGAAGGGAGGTGGTTGACTATTAAAGAACTGATGGACGAAGGCAGACTAAGATTTTGGAGCGCAATACAGATTACACACTTCTTGAAGACACTAGCCAACCCGAGATGTTTCGATAGACCCCCCAATAATTTTGAAAAAATGTGTTTAGAAAAGGGGATAAAGTCCCATATGCTAGCATTTAACTACACAATATTATCAAGAGTAAAAGAGAATGACAAATTGCCTTGTGTATTAGAATGGGAACGGGAGTTAGGGAGAAATCTCAGTAAGACACAAGTTGAACAAGTCATGAGGTCTACACATGAGTTGTCAATTTGTGTAAAAACTCAAGAAACGAATTTTAAAATCTTTACCAGATGGTATAAAACACCAGAGAGATTGAAGAGATATTATCCCGACTCATCAGATCTCTGTTGGAGATGCCAGGTAAATGTAGGCACAATGTTCCACATTTTTTGGGATTGCCCAAAATTAAAGAACTATTGGACAGAAATTGGCCGTATTCTCCAGAAGGTATCAGAATATAGAATACCAGATGACCCACTCTTTTTTCTATTTCACATATCACAGATTCCGGAAAAAAAATATAAAGAGTTGGTAATAGGCCATCTGGTGGATGCGGCCAAGGCCTGTATTCCATTAGTATGGAAAACAACAACACCCCCAACAGTGAGGAAATGGATACAGAAAGTAGAAGAAATAAATAAATTAGAAAACCTGGTCCTCTCTTCACGACACCAACAAGATAGATATATAGAAATCTGGTCCCCTTGGAATATCTTTTTGAGATCTGATGAGGGCAAGACTCTTTTAGAGAGAAACCTGGATGACTGAAATACTGACCCAAAGAGTATACAAATAGCCATTTAGAGAAGATAGAAATGGAAGAGATTGTTCTCCGTGGGTTGACTCCGGGTCTGAGGTCTGAGGTCTGATGTTTTTTTTTAATTTTTTCTCCCTTTTTTTTATTTTTTATTATTTGGGAAAGGGTAGGAGGTAAGTATCAGGATAGAAACAATCATTGGTAAAACGAAAGGAAATACTGGATAACTCAGAGGAGGAGAAGATGAGAAGACAATAATAAGAGGAAATTGAGAGGAATGAAGAGGAGAGGAGGGGGAGAGAGGAGGGGAAGGGAAGGAAAGGAAATAGAAGGAAGAATAAGCTGAAGATATGAATTTACGGTATGAATATAAATAGAGATGTATTATGAGCTGTTTAAATTCTCATGTTCCCCCTTCTGAGTATAAGTATGTACAAAACGAATGCTTGTAATATATGTGAAATAAATAAAATAATAATTCAAAAAAAAAAAAAACGAGACTGTGTACATGGACACATAGGATAACATTGCATGCGTTCAGCGGCAGTTGAAAAAAGTGTCCAACTGCCTCTGAATGCGCGTTTAACAGCGTCTCGTGTGCATGGGGCCTTAAACTGACCAAAATCCATAAGCAGTATTGGAATAACAAGCTTTTAAACATCTTAATTTTTAGGCAACAGAATACAGGTACAGAATGTGATGTGTAAAAAAGCCTGCAGGACCACCTACTGACTGGAAATAGTATGAAGTATTCATATGTAAAGTTTTATACATTATATGGCCAAAAGTATTGAGACCTATTGGGGCCAGGACGGTGGAGGAGACAGTCTCATGCTTGTCTGAGCAGACTACTGGCACACATAGGATTTGAAGCTACCTGGAAGAGGATTTTTACTACCTTATGTATTTTATAGTCTTGTGCACTGTAAGCACCATCAAAATGTGAGTACCCTGATGTTCCTTTTTCTAATTAAACTTACAAACAAATGATAATACACTATCCAGCCTCTCTTTTATATTTTAACATTGAGGATATCCTCTGTGGATGTAACCGTGGGATCCTGCTCAAAACTTCTTAAAGCAGAGGTTCACACAAAAATGGAACCCTCCCCCCCTCCGGTGTCACATTTGGCACCTTTCAGGTGGAGGGGGGCTCAGATACCTGTATAATACAGGTATTTGCACCCACTCCCGGGCATAGACTCTCACGGGAGTCTACGCCTCTTCCTGTTCCCCCCCTCCACACAAAAACACACAGGTCCCAGAGACAGCAGGGACCATCCGGATTGCGCAGTGCTACTTGCGCATGCGCAGTAGGGAACGTCCTGATTCCCTTACCGAAGATGGCGGCGGCAGCACCCGAGAGCCGAGCGACTGATTGGCTTCGAGTGCCAACATCGCGGGTGCCCTGGACAGGTTAGTGTCCATATTTTAAAAGTCAGCAGCTGCAATATTTGTAGCTGCTGACTTCTAAAAAAAAATTTCGGCGGAACTATGCTTTATTTCATAGCCCAGAAGTGGTTCACCAGCTTATGTAGACCAAACTTAGTTGTGCAGTCACACAGCTTGAGGTGAGCGCAGCCACATGAAGGAGGGGAGCACGTGTGCAAAGTCACCCTCTTACTAATCAGGATTTATCTTCACAAGAGTCACTTTTTGTAATATTACTGCAAGCACTTTAACATCTGAGGATTTGAAAATTATTGAGGACATTGTTGTGTTTTTTTTGGACACATTTTATTCAATGGAAAAATTTTTTTCATTGTGAACTTGCTTGATTTTCACTGTGAACTTGCTTGATTTACAAATTTTTGTTGCACCATATTTTATATTCGTTGTTTCTTCTTGTGTATATATATAGTATTGATGATATTGTAATAGCACACTTTTAGCATTAATGCTATTATCACACAGCGCTGTATTTTCTTTGTTATTTTTATACAGTTTTTTCACACATTATGGGATTGTTATTGATGCATAGCAGCTGTGCACAGGCACTTGATTCACCTTCACACGGGTTGTTTTTAACCACACCTGATGCCAATTGTAGCTTAGGGCTTGTTTATTGTAGCTCACAGGATTTTTTATTCATACAAAAGTATTGGGATGCCTGCCTTTACATGCACATGAACTTTAATGGCATCCCATTCTTAGTCCCCAGGGTTCAATATTGAGTTGGCCCACCCTTTGCAGCTATAACAGCTTCAACTCTTCTGGGAAGGCTGTCCACAAGGTTTAGGAGTGTGTCTATGGGAATGTTTGACCATTCTTCCAGAAGCGCATTTGTGAGGTCAGGCATTGATGTTGGACGAGAAGGCCTGTCTCACAGTCTCCGCTCTAATTCATCCCAAAGGTGTTCTATCTGGTTGAGGTCAGGACTCTGTACAGGCCAGCCAAGTTCCTCCACCTGAAACTCACTCATCCATGTCTTTATGGACCTTGCTTTGTGCACTGGTGAGCAGTCATGTTGGAACAAGAAGGGGCCATCTCCAAACTGTTTCCACATAGTTGGGAGCATGAAATTGTCCTTAAGTTAAGAGTTCCCTTCACTGATACTAAGGGGCCAAGCCCAACCCCTGAAAAACAACCCCACATCATAATCACCCCTCCACCAAATGATTTGGAGGGGTGGCTCAATACTTTTGGCAACATAGTGTGGATGAGCGTGGATGGAGGGACTTGACTGACCTCAAACCGATAAAACACCTTTGGGATGAATTCAAGTGGAGACTATGAGCCAGGCCTTCTCATCCAACATCAGTGCCTGACCTCACAAATGCGCTTCTGGAAGAATGGTCAAACGTTCCCATAAATGACAACTATCCCTCTAAATCCTTCTATAAGGCACTGCCTGTTTGGACTGGTGGATGATCTGGCCCCCACTTTAGCAATAAGGACCTTACTTACCTTATTATTTATCCATGCTAGGAAACGCATAGTTTTGTGTTGGAATAGTTCTACTCTTCCATAGGTAGAGTCCTGGAAGGCTTCAGTGAATAGGGCCTTACCCTTCTATAAAGCCACATATATGAACAGGGAGGGCACTTCTCAAATTTGATAAGGTCTGGGGCGGTTGGATTGCCTCACCCCTCACTGTAACAGACTAGTTTTAATCTTTTATTAATGATATCCATTCTGGTCCATGTAACCCTCTGATGTGCACCTTATCACCTCTGACAGGGCGGGTTGGGTGCAGCCTGTGTCCCACCAAATACAGCCTGTGTCCCACCAAATACAGCCTGGGTCCACCAAATGCAGGCTGTGTCCCACCAAATACAGCCTGTGTCCCACCAAATGCAGCCTGTGTCCACCAAATGCAACCTGTGTCCACCAAATGCAGGCTGTGTCCCACCAAATACAGCCTGTGTCTCACCAAATACAGCCTGTGTCCACCAAATGCAGGCTGTGTCCACCAAATACAGCCTGTGTCCCACCAAATGCAGCCTGTGACCCACCAAATACAGCCTGTGCCCCACCAAATACAGCCTGTGTCCCACCAAATACAGCCTGTGTCCCACCAAATACAGCCTGTGTCCACCAAATACAGCCTGTGTCCCACCAAATACAGCCTGTGTCCCACCAAATACAGCCTGTGTCCACCAAATGCAGGCTGTGTCCCACCAAATACAGCCTGTGTCCCACCAAATGCAGCCTGTGACCCACCAAATACAGCCTGTGTCCCACCAAATACAGCCTGTGTCCCACCAAATACAGCCTGTGTCCACCAAATGCAGCCTGTGTCCCACCAAATGCAGCCTGTGTCCCACCAAATGCAGCCTGTGTCCACCAAATGCAGCCAGCCTGTGTCCACCGCCCATGCGCACCCTATGGATGGACCGCCACTGCTCGAGTCAATACATTTTCCCAGTTTTTTGTGGTTAAATTAGGTGCCTCGGCTTATGTTCGGGTCGACTTATACTCGAGTATATACGGTATGTTAGTAGAGCTACGTTGCTGCAAATACTTAGGGGTCTATTTTGAGAAAATTTTCTATGTGTATGTCTCTGCATTTGAGCAAAAGTCACGATTATTACCTGTAACGTTTTACCTGACAGTGTAACAAATCAGTTACTGCTACTATACAGAATTGATGTAATGTTGCAAAGAAAGAACCTTTGGTGATCTGTTGCTCATCTGCAAAGGGCGCCATTTATATAAACTTGTCAGACAGTGGGGTTTTGTCTCTGCAATATTATATCAATTCTGTATAGTAGTTCATGTTCTGCAGTAGCTGAATTATTACACAGTCAGTGGGGAGCACAGGAATCTCCAAACACTTTTAGGGCCAGTTCACACCAGTTGCAGTTCCGTGCAGTTCCCCTTTTTCTGCACCAATACAGTCAGTTCCGGTCAGTTCCGGTCAGTTTCCGGTCAGTTTCCGCACCAGAAACTGACTGCATGGTGTGAACTAGAGCCATTGGAATACATGGAAAACACTGTGCATGCATTTTGTGCAGAAAAAAAGCACACAGAAATGAACGGAACTGCTTCTGGTGTGAACTGGCCCTTAGTGCTAGTCCACACCAGACGCAGTTCCGTGTGCTTTTTTTCTGCACTGAAAATGCATGCACAGTGTTTTCCATGTATTCCAATGGCTCTAGTTCACACCATGCAGTCAGTTTCGAATGCAGAAACTGACCGGAAACTGACTGCATGGTGTGAACTAGAGCCACTGGAATACATGGAAAACACTGTGCATGCATTTTGTGCAGAAAAAAAGCACACGGAACTGAACGGAACTGCGTCTGGTGTGAACTGGCCCTTAAACTAATCTGAAATAACAAAATTTAATTTGGCTGGAATTTGAACTGTATTCAAAAACAAGAATAGAATAAAATAGAATAGAAAATAAAGGAAAATAGAAGAGAGTAAAACAGAACAGTATAGAATAGAAAATAAAATAATAGAAAAGAAAAGAAAAGAGTTAAACATAACAGAATTAAAAATAAAGGAATAGAACAGAATAAAATAGAATAGAAAATAAGGGAAATTATAAAATATAAAATAATAGAATGGAAGAGAATAGAATAGGAAAGAATACAGTACAAAAAGAAAATAGAACAAAATAGAAAAAAATTGAATAGAATAGAAAATAGAATAGACATGAATAGAAAAGTATAAAGTAAAACTATTTGAAAAGTTTTTTCCGTATCAACACATAATGGTATTGTGGATACGGTATAGGATAAAGAACATAAATGCCACGTCCCGAGAATTTGAATTTCAAGAGGAGAATCAACTACTATGTGTTGAAAGAATGATGGACTTTTTAGGCGTACAATCTAAATCAATAAAGGTTTTTTTATTAAAAACATATGTATACAATTCATTCAAAACCCTGGATGGATCTTGACAATCTAAAAACAATATAGAAATTACTACAAGCTAATCGACATTTTTACTTGATAGCGACAATATGGGTCAATTAGCCACTAAAATTCAAATATATTATTCAAATTTCATCGTATAGACATGGCAATAAACAAACGATTATAAACCATATGGAAGCAGTATTGTCATAGAATAGCTTGTATTGGTTGCCCTACATGTTACGCGTCATGTAACGCTTCTTCAGGAGCTTTCTATACTTTCTAGGAATAAAAACAAAGAGAAAGAAAAACATACAATAAGTAGATATATAAACACACCTATATTTTTTGATGTGCTATATTGATATCACTATATGTGGTATAGGCTCAGAAAGAGTTAGAGTCAAGAGACTACCATCACCGCCATGGTAAGGAGACAGAGAGAAATTAAAAAGTAATAATGATAATAAGAGGGGAAAGGAAAAGGAAAGCAAGAAAAAAATAGAGAGACAAAAAAAAGTGAGAAATATCAGGGAAAGTAAGAAAGATACCAAAGTAATATAGTCAGGAGGGGAGTGGGAGGTGCATCATGGGAACGAGTGCAATATAGTTATCAAGATGAATAGATTATACAGTGTCCAAAGCATATTATTGCTACTTACATTCCCTGGTCGGGAGATAATTCAAAGGAGCAGGGAATGGAGGACTAGTTGCCTTATGATGGCGTCAGAAATGTACTTTTTAAGATGTATTTGACTCTTGGGTTAGAAATGTTCTGTGTACAATATTATGGCAATAGGTTATTTTTATGGTTATGTTAGCCTATGTATATTAGATTTGCATGACACATGCAGGCACAGTAAATAGCAAAAGGCTGTTAAATAGTCAAAATATATAATAGGTGGCATGTTTGGATTGGTATATTGTAACAATAGATGCGCATATAGTTCCAATGTATAGAACATTGTATGAAGTAAATATATAGTTTTACAGTTGCGGCATATATCTATATACACAATACACACAACGTCATATACATACCACCACATATATATATATATAAGTACATAAATATTCCTGCATATAATTAAATATATCCAGAAATAGTATCAATTAGTAAAAGAAATATAATATAGGGTATTGATATCAGTTTAAAAATATAATAGTTCTCACCCTATAAAGGATATTTTTCAATTTTCCACATGTGTATTCCCAGAGAGATACGATTGTTTTAAGTGCGGTTGAATGACAAGTTGGTGTACATAGTGCTCAATTTGAGGGTGAGAGGATTACACAAGGGGAGACAGGAAATACGTCCTTGTTCTATCCCAGTTGTGTCCTATTAAGAGGGTATAAAGAGTGGTAAGCTGTGGATGTATGGAATAAGGAACTGGCAAAGCAGTCCATTCAAAAGAATCCAGCTAAACTGTCCCATTCCTACTCACCAGGTGATCGGCGTGTTAGATGTGTTTCCCCTCTCTCTGGCAGCGTAGTTGTGAGGGCTGCTGTATCTGACGGCAGCCCAGGCCATCTTTAAATATGCAGCTGTCCCGGTAGTGACGTCACCGCGTGCGGAGCGGGACGTCAAACTACTCGGCCTTATCCTAGGTACGCATGCGCCGACATCCGAGAGACACCACGCCAACTGATTTAGTGGGCGGGACGGTCTCACATGGTGCGCATGCACCGGACACGGCACCCGGAAGGAAAGCGATGTGTTCATTCTCCTCCGCTGCCGAAAGCGTCACTGAGGCTGAAATTAATCAGCCAGTGACGCTTTGTGGCCGCATGATGCATTACACCAAAATCCACCATGTATATCATTTTGGAAAGCATTAAGACAAAGATGGAGATATTAGAAAACAGCATTGTAGGTAAAGACATTAAATAAAAAATAAAAAACAGTCAAGAAAAACTAGTTAGTTAGATTATATTAGCCCTAGAAAATTAAAAGAGAGAGAATTATTATATTAATAATTAGTCCATAGCGGGTGATAGGTCCTGAAACACAAATCTCAGAGAGCAGACATCACATATATAATTCTAAAGTATAATTGAAAAATACGTATTGGAGGTATACTGAGTATTAGTTCAATATATATAATATTGGAATATAAACTAAAATGAGAAAATCCAAAGATGTAAAAAAGGAAATTAATTAAATTAGAAATGTCAGTTTAATGAAATTTATCTTCTTCATAGATCGTTAGGTTAGGCTAGTATGTATTTAGCATATAAATTTAGATGATCTTGGCTGGATATTTCTACCCACGATCCATTCAAAGTTATATAATGTATATATTTAACATTTAGTTGATCTATGAAGTAAATATACAGTCATTGTTATCTATATATTCATTTAGGAAAAAAAAATAGGGGGGAAAATATGAATAACAAAATAAACATAAGGAAATAAAGAATGAGAGATGTGTTGAATGATGACGTGATGTTAAGTGTTAATAAGAAGTAATATGATTTTGTATTGGGCTTAGTGGATTAGTTAGTTGATCTACAAAAAGGGTTTATAGGAATGCGATTTGTTTAAACCAGGGGCATGAATCGCATCCAGTCGCTCTATCCACATTGTTTCTTTCTGCAATATCAATCTATCCCAATTACCACCTTGTGGATCTTTTGGCACAACGGCCAAGACACTGAAAGAGACACATGAGGAATCAAACCTATGATAAAGGTCGATATGTCTACTGACCGTGGTGAGCATTTTACCATTAGAGGATACGTAAACGTGGTCCTTTATGCGTTGCCATAGACAGTGAACTGTCTTGCCCACATAGAAGGCTCCGCAGGTGCATAGCATAAGGTAAATGACCCCTTGGGTAGTACAATCTGCTCTTGCCTTGAGTGTGAACATATCTCCTTTAGGGAGTCTGATAGTTTTGCTTTGGCAAACCCAGGGACAGAAGTCACAGTTTCCACATTTGAATGTGCCATTACATTTCTCCTCAGTATGCAACATATTGGAGTAGTGGCTTGATACTAGACGATCTCGTATAGATGTAGCGTGTCTAAAGGTAAGCTCAGGTCTTATGCCTATGTGTTTCCTTACAGTGGAATCCTGCTGTAATAGGTACCAGTGGTTGGTGATGATATTGCGAACTTCTTGGTGTTGGGAAGAGAAACGTGTGATAATTCTAGATTTTGTGGGATTGTCAGATTCATGTTCTTTTTTGGAATATAAGAGCGAGTTTCGAGGTTGTTTTAGCGCCTTATTGTATGCTTTACGTAAAAGAGATTTTGTATACCCTCTCGCCCTTAAGCGTAGTTGAAGAGATTTGGCCACAGATTTGAAGTCTTGCAAGTGTGTGCAGTTTCTGCGCAGTCTTATATATTGCGCATATGGATTGCTTCTTACTAGAGCTGCAGGATGAGCGCTATCTGCATGTAAGATTATGTTTCCTGCAGTTTACTTTCTATAGAGGCTACTAGCCAAACAGTTCAGTTCATCTTTGAAAATAACCAGATCTAGAAAATTTATTATGGATTTATTCATATTGAGAGTGAATTTTAAATTAAAAGAGTTGGTATTGAGTTCTTCAACAAAAGCCAGCAACATAGTAGGGGTTCCAGTCCAAATCAGAAAGATATCATCTATATACCTCATCCAGGACATAACCTGGTCGGTATATAGAATTAGTTTTTCTGCTGCAAAAATATGTCGTTCCCACCCCCCCAGGTACAGGTTTGCATAAGCTGGCGCACAACATGTGCCCATAGCAACTCCCTGTACCTGGAGGAAGTGGGACTCTTTGAAACTAAAGTGATTGTGTGTCAAAACGAATTTCAAGAGGGTTAGGATAAATTCATTATATTCCCATTGAGTATGGGGTTCCTCATAGAGAAAGGTGCAAACCATCCCGATGCCCTGCTCGTGAGGGATGCTGGAATATAGTGACTTCACATCCAATGTCACGAGGAGGGTGTCGGGAGGGACCACCATTCCTTCGATTTTTTTCAATAGATCGAGTGTGTCTCGAATATAGGACGATAGGCTTACTACATGCGGTGTGAGGACTGAATCTATCAATCTGCTAGCCCTCTCCGTAAGTGATCCAATACCGGAAATGATGGGTCGACCGGGTATAGGTGAGCATTTTTTGTGCACCTTTGGTAAGGCATAAAACGTTGCCTCTCTAGGATACTTATTATTCAAATAATTGTATGTATCTTGGTCTATTAGGCTTTGTTGATAGCCCTCATTTATAATAGTTAAGTATTGGGTCTGATAAACAGAGAGGCTTGCAGAGGAGATTTGTTTGTACCAGTCCTTATTGCGTAGTATATCATAACACATCGCTTCGTAGGCCAGTTTGGTCATCAAAACTACATTGCCTCCCTTATCTGATGCTTTTATAAATCAGATCGGGGTGGTTACTTAGTTTGGTGATAGCATTTTTCTGACAGGGAGTAAGATTATTATGATGCGGATTGATCTGCATACATTTAATATCACTGATTACGCTTATTAGAAAGGTCCAAATATGGGGATTAGTAGATAGGTCTGGAAATCGGGCTTGCATTTTTTAGGGGTAATAGTGCTCTTATCTGTTTGAGGAGTTGACAAGGATATATCTTGTGTCTGCAGAGTATCCTATAAAGCAGTATTGATTTCAGTATCATTATTTTCTTCAAAAAGTGTCATCAGATCCCGAAGAGCTCGGAAATCTGCCATAGTGTAGTATTTTATACTTTCTGCTAGTTCACGTTCCTGTCTAGTTCTAATGGTAGTCTGATCAAACATATATTTATATGTCAGACTCTGTGCGAACATATATATATCTTTAATCAATTCATACTTATCCAGATTTGTAGAAGGGCAAAAACTTAAACCTAGCTTTAAAACTTCCAACTCAGTAGCTGTGAATTGGTATGGAGTTAGGTTTATTATATCTAATTCTAGGTTGGATGTGGGCAAGGCTCCACCATCTAAAAATTTGGTTGTGCTATGGCTGAAGAAGCCAAATGTGAGTCTAGTGTGGTTTGTCTAGTGAATGTTGAAGTGGAAATATTGGGGAAGGGTTGAGAAATAGAAATAGGGCCAGTTGTGGCTAAAGGGTTAGGTGTTGGCAAGTTAGGTGTTAGTGATCCAGTAGAAGTGGGAAGGTTGGAAGAGATGCGTGTAGGTAGCAGATTTGCTATAGAGGGGCCTATAGGAGTCTGTGGTTGTATGTTCAAAATTTGTGCTGCTTGTTGGGCTATAGTTCCCATATATTTGTTCTGTGATTTTACACCACCACCACGATTAGCTATACTATCTAAATGGGAGTGAGTCCTAGGTTTGTTATCACCATTACTTGATCTTTTGGAATAGGGTGTAAAATGCCCACCACCATGACCCCTCTTACGTGATCCTGAGTTTGTGTTGTTGGATGTTGAAGCTTCCCGTCTAGTAGTTGGCTATGAAGAAGTAATAGATATTGATGAATCAGATTCAGTATCATCTTCAGTTAGACCAAAATCATTACCCAATTGTCTACCACGAATGTTATTTCTAGGTCCTCTTCCTTGATGGAAGTTTTGCCATTTATATGCGAAACCCTCAATAAAGGCTAGTTTGTCCTTGGACATTTTATTCTGTTTTTTAAAAATAATATCTTTGGTTATTTTAGTAATATAATCCTTGACCTCCTGCCATCATTTTGCATATTGGGCATGATCTCTAATTGAATCATTGGTTGATTGCAACATCAATATATCCTGGTCGAGACTTATCAGCTCCGATTGGTATTGTATTATGAGTATTTTCATAAGTTCAACACTGTATTTGTGTGAGAATCTTCTCCCAGGATTTTTTAAAATCCTGGGTATAGTTTTGAAAAGAGGCATACAGGTGTGCCCGTAGTCCAATTGGACTGATGTTCTCTCGAATATATTGTTGCAAAAAATCAATGTGCCAGTAGAGGTTTGATTTCTTTTTCAATAATCTCTTCATTTTATTCATATATTGGTTGATATTAATCTCTGGACCTGTGTCTAAATTTACATTGGTTTGGATCTCGTTCATATAACCTGTCCAGGCTGTACCAGTAAAGTCCATAATTCTCAAAACACCAATATATAACCAAAAAAAAAATTCGTTTGAGCACTAAGAAAAAAACCCCAAAGTGTTAGAGAACGAGAGAAAGGGAAAAGAAGAGAGCAAAAAAAGAGAAGGGGGGGGGGGGGTGGGAAGTATGAGATTGTTAGATCAGAAAAGATCAGTTATAGAGGTGGAATAGATAGATAGAAACAACTCTGTATATCATATAGTGTACATATATTGTAAGAAAAATAGAAAAGGAAAAAAAGAGTAAGTGATAAACATTTAGTTCACTAGAGTTCATAGACCCATATTTCAATCCGATGTTCTTAAATGTAAGGGATAGAGATAGACAGGTTTGTTTTTAAGAAAAACAAGGTGGCAAATGTTGCCTATCTGTGTACAAACCATAAAGTGAAATGGGTGCTTCCACCCTGCTAAAGTCTGTTTGAAAAGTTTTTTCCGTATCAACACATAATGGTATTGTGGATACGGTATAGGATAAAGAACATAAATGCCACGTCCCGAGAATTTGAATTTTAAGAGGAGAATCAACTACTATGTGTTGAAAGAATGATGGACTTTTTAGGCGTACAATCTAAATCAATAAAGGTTTTTTTTATTAAAAACATATGTATACAATTCATTCAAAACCCTGGATGGATCTTGACAATCTAAAAACAATACAGAAATTACTAATCGACATTTTTACTTGATAGCGACAATATGGGTCAATTAGCCACTAAAATTCAAATATATTATTCAAATTTCATCCTATAGACATGGCAATAAACAAACAATTATAAGCCATATGGAAGCAGTATTGTCATAGAATAGCTTGTATTGGTTGCCCTACATGTTATGCGTCATGTAACGCTTCTTCAGGAGCTTTCTATACTTTCTAGGAATAAAAACAAAGAGAAAGAAAAACATACAATAAGTAGATATATAAACACACCTATATTTTTTGATGTGCTATATTGATATCACTATATGTGGTATAGGCTCAGAAAGAGTTAGAGTCAAGAGACTACCATCACCGCCATGGTAAGGAGACAGAGAGAAATTAAAAAGTAATAATGATAATAAGAGGGGAAAGGAAAAGGAAAGCAAGAAAAAAAGAGAGAGACAAAGAAAAAGTGAGAAATATCAGGGAAAGTAAGAAAGATACCAAAGTAATAAAGTCAGGAGGGGAGTGGGAGGTGCATCATGGGAACGAGTGCAATATAGTTATCAAGATGAATAGATTATACAGTGTCCGAAGCATATTATTGCTACTTACATTCCCTGGTCGGGAGATAATTCAAAGGAGCGGGGAATGGAGGACTAGTTGCCTTATGATGGACTCAGAAATGTACTTTTTAAGATGTATTTGACTCTTGGGTTAGAAATGTTCTGTGTACAATATTATGGCAATAGGTTATTTTTATGGTTATGTTAGCCTATGTATATTAGATTTGCATGACACATGCAGGCACAGTAAATAGCAAAAGGCTGTTAAATAGTAAAAATATATAATAGGTGGCATGTTTGGATTGGTATATTGTAACAATAGATGCGCATATAGTTCCAATGTATAGAACATTGTATGAAGTAAATATATAGTTTTACAGTTGCGGCATATATCTAAATACACAATACACACAACGTCATATACATACCACCACATATATATATAAGTACATAAATATTCCTGCATATAATTAAATATATCCAGAAATAGTATCAATTAGTAAAAGAAATATAATATAGGGTATTGATATATGTGTTTCCCTGCTCTCTGGCAGCGTAGTTGTGAGGGCTGCTGTATCTGACGGCAGCCCAGCCGTCTTTAAATATGCAGCCGCCCCGGTAGTGACGTCACCGAGATAACAATGACTGTATATTTACTTCATAGATCAACTAAACGTTAAATATATACATTATATAACTTTGAATGGATCTTGGATCATGGGTAGAAATATCCAGCCAAGATCATCTAAATTTCTATGCTAAATACATACTAGCCTAACCTAACGATCTATGACGATCTATCACGATGCATCACGATTACTAACGTGCTTCCACTTCCGCTTGGGCCACCTAGGCAGCCCTTCCTCCCTGCAATCTTCTGGGACACATCACAGGTCCCAGAAAATTGCCCGGCTGTGCAGGACAGCCCAATGAGACATGCACACCCGGCTGTGAAGCTGAAAGCTGTGGGGGTGTCCTCTTTTTAATGGGACTTCCTGTCCCGGCCGCCTAGGTGACTCCTCCTCTTGCCCTAGGTGGCCCATCCCTGCCAGCGATCTTCTGGGACACAACACATGTCCTAGAAGATTGGCTGGCCAATGGCAGAGCGCAGTGTGTCTTGCACAGTGTGCACCCGACCGTGAAGCCATAAGTTGTCACGGATGGGTGTCACTGCCCACAGTAGATATGACAGCGCCGAGGAGGGGGAGAGGAGCGAGGCTCTGTGCGGCCGCATCACTGGACCGTGGGACAGGTAAGTGTCTGTTTATTAAAAGTCAGCAGCTAAATTTTTTGTAGCTGCTGGCTTTTAATAAACTACAGGAATTCACACAAACGGCTGCAGGGAGGTCAGGAGGGATTGGAATCCTTAACTGATATACAGCCCTGTGAAGGTCCCTGTACTGTCTCTGTGATGACTTCTCTGGGCTCCCTCGTTTGCACCTTCCAGCACACTAAGCCCCCATACACACGCGCGGATTATCCGAGGACCAGGTCCGTCGGATCACGTCCGTCGTACTTTGTCCGATGTTGGTGTTGCGTACACACGGTCGGACAACATTGTCGGAATTTCCGGTCTGCAAGAACGTCGTGACGTAAGTCGTCTTCCACGAGACTAGAAAAGGGAAGTTCAGCACCACGTCAGGCACCCGTTGGGCTCCTTCTGCTGATCCCGTGTTTATCGCGAGTTAGTCGAAGTTTGGGGACTTAAGATTCGCGCTTCTCAGTTTTCTGACTCAGATCGTTACTGCTCTTCAGTTTGTGCTTGTCGTGCGTATCTGTTTATTAGTGCGTATAGTCAGTTCGCATTTGTTGGTCATCGCGGCCTATATCTTGATATAGGACGCTTTGATTTGCACTGCTTATTGTCTGCTCGTTTCTGGTATTCATTTCGTTCTTTCAGGCCTTGCTGTTTATCGGTGCTTTCTGTTTGTCCGTTCTGACCAGCCAACCTTTTGTAAGCGATGTTTCCCGTACGTACTCGTCGCCGAGTTCGTGCTGTACGCGGAATTGGTGTCGGGCTTTTAGCTTTGAGCCAAGACCCGTCCATGAACAGAGTGACGAGGAGTATGTGGACCAAGAATTGGTTGCTTCAGCGTGATCAGTTCTCGCACATGCCTTTGCTTCGTGAGATCCGGGAGAATAATCCTGATGATTTCAGGAACTTTCTCCGGATGACGGACCCCGTGTTTCACCGTCTTTTGGCTTTGCTGACCCCTTTTATCAGCCGGCAGGATACCTGCATGAGACAAGCCATCACTCCGGAGCAGAGGCTTGTTGCTATGTTGAGGTACTTGGCGACAGGGAGAAGCCTTCAGGATTTGAAGTTCTCTTCAGGTATCTCTCCCCAGGCCCTGGGAATCATTATTCCAGAGACCTGTTCTGCCATCATCCAGGTCCTGCAGGAGGACTATATTAAGGTAACATTTCTACTTTACTATTCCATTCTATGTATGCTCTGTTTGCTAATGTCTTGTATTTTTGACCTCCTTCCCTAATTACCATGTTTGCAATATGCTCTAATATGCTGTGCCCCTTTTCTCCTTCATGCATGTTTCCCTTCACTTACCTCCCCAGCATGCTCTTCTGCTCCAATAGACACCTATGGCCTAGTCACTTAAGCAATGTATTTTGTCTGCTGCATAGTATTGTTTTTCCCCAAACACCCCCGAAAATATGCACAAATGTTTGCTGTGTGGTTTACTTCATGTAGAGCCCTTTTTTTTTCCCCTTTTTGTTGGTGGGGGGGGGGTGCCAAATTCATTCTGAACCCCCTCCCCCAACTGCTCTGTCAGATGGTACCAATCCTCTATCTGCTGGCTTTCCCAAGGTCAATACACACTATATACCTACCTCTTTATAGTGGGCATCTTTAGGGATGAATTCAGCAAAGCATGTAGTGCAAGGGGCTGGCTCCATACTTTCCATTTCCTCTTTTTTGGTGTTCTTTCCCTCCTATTAGCTTGCTAGGTAATTTCAGAATATCCAAATGTGCGTTCCTTTTTTTGGGGGGGGGGGGGGGGATTTTGAATGTTATTTTATCTTTCCTGTGGGCTGCCAATAGTGTTAAGTAAGGAGGGTCTGGCCAAACTAGCACACATTATTGAGCCATTTGGCAATCAATGAAGTGCAGAGGGTTACCTGTCCAAACCCCCCCCCCCAAACCCCTAGTTATTGTCAATGGCCCATCAGAAGTGGGGCGATTGATGGGGGGTGAGTCATCTGCTAGGGGGACCCTCTACTTTGCGTTGCAAATACTTTCCAGCTTTAAATGTAAAAGTCTGATCTTCTTCCAAGATGTTTAGTGTCTAATCTGCTTGCAATGTTTATGTGCAAAGTGACTAATTTATTTTTCTTGTTTTACTCCACAGTTCCCTTCCACGCCACAGGAATGGCAGACTGTGGCCTCCCACTTTGCCACCCGTTGGGACTTTCCTAACTGCGGAGGTGCAATTGATGGGAAACACGTCCGCATCGTCCCACCCCCCAACTCGGGGTCCTTCTATTATAATTACAAGGGGTTTAATAGTGTCGTGATGTTGGCGGTGGTGTCGGCGACATACGAGTTTTTGTATGTGGACGTGGGGATGAACGGCCGGATCTCGGATGGTGGTGCCATTGCGCACACGGAGTTCTACTGGCGTCTCCAAAGTGGCAGTCTGTGCTTGCCACCTCCAGAGGAGAATGCTGAAGGACTCCCCTTCGTCTTTGTCACAGATGAAGCGTTTGCGTTGACTCCCCATCTGATGAGGCCCTTCCCGATGAGGACCCTCACCCCAGACCAGAGGGTCTTCAATTACAGGCTGTCAAGAGCCCGCAGAGTGGTGGAGAACACCTTCGGGATCCTGGCCAGCCGCTTCCGCCTGTTTTTGACGGCTATTAACTTGGCGGAATACAAACTCAACCACATAGTTCTTGCCTCTTGCATATTGCACAACTTTTTGAAAAGACACAACACCAACTATGTGGTGACCGTTGGCCCAGATGTTGAGGGCCCTTCCAATGCCGACCTCACAGCCCTTTAAGCGGCACGTCCAGGCTTGCCCCCTCGAAATGCCCGCGCGATCCGCGAGCAATATATGGACTACTTTATGGGTAGGGGGGCCATTGCTCTGCCTGACGATGTGTGAGAGGCATTTTTTAAATAAATATTTTTTTTTAACAAACCTATGTTTTCTGGTCATTTCCATATTCTAGCTTCTTTGAGATATACATTTTTGCCCTTTAGCTTCAACAGTGGGAATGCACTTTCTGGGCAAAAGGAGGTAACAGTCTCTTCTTCCCAAAAAGATTCTTCTCATGTTGTGTGTTTCATACCTAATCTTTGGTCTAGAGAAGGTTTGTAGTGCATAACTGACACCCAAAATACTCCTTTTCATCACCATGACAGAAATGTGTGTATTCCCAAAAATGGTGTGCTACGTGTTTTCAAACCAATCACTGTGGGTGTCATTTACATAAGTCAAATCTACTATGCTCTACAAGTGCAGTGCAAAAGTGCCCTGGAAAAGAAACTTGCAGTGCAAACTGGACTTGCCTTTAGTAAATAACACCCATTGCCCCCCAAATCCTTTACAGTTGACATACATAATGCTTTTTTGTTGTTAAATAAGGAAGCCACACATTTAGAAAATTAAAAAAGTTTACTTGCAACACATTCACAAGTGCATTTACAAACTTCTTGCCAAAACTGACAAGATCTTGGTTCTTGACAACATTGTTTACAAACATTCTGCATTTGATAAAACCAGGCATGGAGCAAAACAGAACATAGGAACTAGGAAAGTTCAACTTTCTAAAGTGAAGACAAGATCAGACATGACTATATGTTAAAAGTGTGTTTGATCTTGCCTTCATCACATGGGGGGTCACCCCTGGAAAGTGGAAATTTAGAACATGCACACAATTTGGGTCTGAAAATGGTCATTAGATGGTAAAACACATGCCTAGAATCTTCAAAAGTGCCATTTTCCATCATGGGGATGAATGGACGTTTTTTGGGGGTGCAACCCCTTCACCACAACCACTTTAGTAGTTCGGCAAGTGGTTGCACCCCCAAAAAAACGTTGTCATTCATCCACCATGATGGGAGCTAGCACATGTGGACACAATGTGTGCATGTTCCCAATTTCACACAGTTCTTAGGTTGCAAATGTGTTCAGAAACAGCCACAAATGTGTGGTAATTACTTTGTGCGTTTTCAGATTTTTCCTAAAACATCAATGATGTTCTTCAATTTTTTTTGAACATCATTGATGTTTTGCTTTATGTCATCTAGATCTCGATTGCAGACCATTATCTCCCCGATGAGTACGTGGGCACTCTCTGTGGTAAAGTGCGATTCTTCTTCCACAACATCCACGTCACCTAAAAACAGCCAAAAAACTAAAAAATGTGTTGTGGAAATGAGGCAGGCATACATTGATTACCTTACCAGTAGCTGTGTTCTCCCACACTCACCTGTTGTGGTGACAAGTTCTCCAATTTCTATGATCTCTCCTTCCTCCTCCTCCTCCTCTGCTTCTGGTCTTTCCCCTTCTTTGGGAGGTGTTGGTTTTGTGGTTTCCTCAGACGTCACGAGTTTTCGCTCCCCTATGAGAAGGTACAAAAGGAAGATTTAGCAACACAATCTATTGAGGGCAGAAATAGGAAATGTCAAACATTGCTTGAAAGTGAGGGACAATATTTTTGTTTGGCCAGTTACAAATGACAACAACATGAATGTAGTCACTTTGTAAAGGTGCTAAACTTACTAGCTTTTTGGTCGAAGTTTGTCTGATGGAGACCCCCTCTAGTATCCACTGGAGCACATGTGTGGAAAAGCATAATAAAAAGAGGGTTTGGGTGTCCCAGCACTAGTGCTCTACAGTCCAGATGGGTAAACAGCTACTGGGTGACCTCTCCTTTACATTGAATAAATTGGCTTTACATTCTTGATGACATTTCTAGTGAGAACAAACTTCCTTTGACCAAAAAAAAAAACAAACAAACATCATATTATAAGTGGCCGAACGATCGAGGTTGAGTACGATCGAATGGACACACACGAACATGACAGTGGCAGAAAGATCGAGGTTGAGTACGATCGAATGCACAGACGAACATGAAAGTGGTAATTTTCTAATGTACAAGTTTGCAAAAATACAAACACATGGAGCAGTATGCAAGCAAAAAATCAAACACAAAACACAACTACTTACTTTTTTGAAGAACTCGCTTGATCTTTCTGTACTGATCGGGCTCCCTCAGTTTCATGTCTGACCAGCGTTTCCTCAGTTGCTCCTTGGATCGTTGTACCCCAAAATGATTGTACAGCCTCCTCACAACTTTAGACATAATCTTGGCCTTGCGGACATTGGGGTTGAGGTAAGGCCCATACTTCCCATCATAGTCGCTCCTCTTTAATATGTCCACCATCTCCAACATTTCTCCAAATGACATATTGGAGGCCTTGAATTTCTGGCTCCGGGATCGGGACGTTTCTGCCTCCGGCCTTTCCTCGTCCTCGTCCTCGTTGCTGCAATATTTCGGGCGCACCTGCTGTGTCCCCGCCATGTGCTCTCCCCACTGCGCCGTAAAGAGAAGGGGTGGGGAATAGACGAGAAAGATCGTCAGGGGCGGGCGGAGTTTGACGCATGCGCACTGTATATAAAACGTCACACGCCTGTGTCGTAGCCACGATCTGTGAGACGAGGGGAGAGAAAGCTCACGCACGAGACGATCGCTATAACGAAGGTACAATTTGACGTTGGTACATAACTAGCCTAGACAAATTAGACCTTGAGGCTTCTTTATGGAGAAGATTAGGAGAGTTTTGCCGGACATTATTTATAGTGTTTTGTGTGGTGTCGTGTCTTGCAGAGATTATGCAGGGATTCAACGACATGAGTTTTCTCCCCCTCTTTATTGATAAATACAGGGAAATTCCCCTTTTATGGCAGGCCAAACACCCCCATTACGGCCACAAACCAAAGAGGTACGCAGCCCTGCTGAAACTTGTGGAATTTGTAAAGCCAAGGTTCCCCACGGCAACTGTTGTTAAGATAAGAAATAAAATTGGCAGCCTGAGTAGTGCGTATATCAGGGAGCGCAAGAAGGTCCTGAAGTCCCAAGAATCTGGAGCTGCAGCAGATGAGGTCTATGTCCCCAAGCTCTGGTACTATGACAGGCTGCATTTTCTCAAAGACCAGACTGATGTCACGGAGCCACTCTCGCCTCCTCCTTCCACGCTTTCTTGCGCGCAGGCCACCCCTGATGAGGCTTCCGAGGAGCAACCTGGGCCTTCCAGTCTGGAAGATGTGGAGGAGCCCAGCTTGTGGCAGGTAGAATAGTTTGGGAACCAATTTTGTGAAAAATAAATGATGTTCAGTTAATTCAGGATCCCCAATTGCTTAGTTCCTAACGTGTTTGACATATCAACTGACAGTAGTGTTGGAGACAGTTGGGGCAAGAATATAAACTGCAGGGCTGAGAATTGTATGGTTTTCTATTTGTAACCATTTTGCAACAGTCACTAGATGAAAATTGTGTGTGTTTGATGAACAAATAACTGAAACTATGTCCCTTTTTCATACACAGGAAGACCTCAGCTAGGAGGAGGCTGTGGAATGTGGCAGTCAGGATGAGGAAGGGGTTAGTGGCAGCCAAGAGGTGGGTAGTGGCAACCAAGAGGGGGGTAGGCCTAGGAGCCTGACTGACTCCCAAATCCCTCCCCTCCGCCTTCCCTACAAAAGGGCGAGAAGGGGGGGTGAGGCGGGAGAGTCAGCGCTCCGGATGATCCGAGAGGCTTCAGCCTCCCTACCTGCCACACCCACCGACGAGGAGACCTTTGCCTCCTTGGTTGTCACGAAAATGATGGGTATGGAGGTGGGGCAACACAACATGTGTGAGGATGTCATCCTCAAAGTCCTAAATAAGGGGATGGCTGGGGGGGTGACCCCACTCACACATGTTTGCCATAGTGACCATGCTCCGCCTCCTCCTTCTGCCACCCCACCAGCAACACAGCCACAGCGTGCAAGGAAGCGTGGAAGGAAGACCTGAGAGTGACGACCTGGATTCAGTCTGGTCTGAGAGAAGATGGAGCCTCTCGTATGACCAGAGCCTGGGGACCTAGATGGCATCTGCTGCAGTTCCGGATGTTTTGGACTTCAGGACCAGATAGCACTCCCCTTAAGATACGTACTCCTCAGGCCCCCAATTTTAGACGCTTCAAAAATGATGTTTGCCGTGGGGGTCCAAGGCTTTGCAAATTCCCCAAGTTTCTCCATCGCTGCGTTCCTCTTTGGTTTGTTGCTGAGACCTAAATAAAGGTATTTTTGATTTGAAATAATCATTGCCTATTGTGTTTTACTTTTCTACAATGACAGTTTATTTGTGAGTAGGCAGGTACATTTCACTAATCATAAAGTATAATTAACAAGGGGCACCAACAACCAACAAACTCCTAGTAAATTTAAGCAACAAATAGAAATGTTAATAATGTTGTTTTGCTAAGTTGAGACACACAACCCCCCTCAAAAAAAAAAAAAAAAAAATCTCCTTAAAATATGTATTCCAAAAAAAAAAAAAAAAAGGACAAATCATCCAAAAATTATAACAAATATTCTTTTACGATCTGAGTAAAAATAAACATGTAGTCTAGAAATCATGACAACTAATAAAGAACTAAGTTTGTGAGAAGTGCGGGTGAATAGGAGCAGCTAAAACATGTCATTCTTCTTGCATTGTAAAGAAAAAGAGAATGCGCTGCATTAAAGACATTTTAACATTGCAGCGTGACGAATGTGCTGTGTCGATTAGGAAAGGTAGTTTTACCTGACCGAGCGCTTCCGTCACAGAATTTCTTCTGAGCATGCGTAGCACTTTGTCCGTCGGACTACGCTACACACGATCGGATTTGGTGTGATCGGACTTTGTTGTCAGAAAATCTATCCAGCAGGAGATACGACTTTGTCCGTCGGACAATCCGAGGTACACTGTCTGATGGTGCCTACACACGGTCGGATTTTCCGACAACATTGTCCGATAGGACAGAATCCATCGGAAAATCCGACCGTGTGTATGGGGCTTTAGAGTTAACACAGTGGAATGTGCAAATGGGGGAGGGGGGATGGAGCCAGGGAAATGTCATCACAGAGCACGTGTAGAAGCCAGTATATGTAGAGTACAAACAGATTTTTACTCTACATACTGCTGTTAAACAACCTGTGTGGTAAAAAATTCAGTTATAATCCATTAAGTGCCCACCGCTGTATGTGCATTTTAAAATATATGCAGCTTCATACCTTGTTTCTTAGTCTGTGTATAACTGTATAAGGCGCTCATGTGACTGCCAGGTCCGGTCCGCCTCCCTCTCTCTCCTCTCAGTCTCACGTCTCTCGTCAGTGAGAGTTCTCAGCCCCGCCCACCGACTGTAGCTATCAGATCAGGAGAGGCGGGCGGGGCTGACGTCAGGAGAGATGTGAGAAAGAGACGCAGGCTGGACCGAGCAGTCACATGAGCGGCTTATACATTTATACGTCACACACTAAGAAATGAGTTATGAGCTGCATATATTTTAAAATAACACATACAGCGGTGGCCACTTAATAGATTGCACCTCTGCAGTTATTACAAAAATCTATTTTTAAGGACACGCTCGGAGCGCTCTTCCGGGAGGGACGGAGCAAGTCGGAATGACATCACCCGACATCGATTTTTCGGGTCGCATGCATCGATGCCGCATCGGGGACCCCCAAATCGCGATGCATCGTTGCAGCGATTAATTTCAGCACCCCTAATGGACTTTTTTCAACCTATGTAACTATGTAACTATGTAAGTCATAAGACTGCTATGTACTGCTGAGAAAAGGTATTTAGCGGATTATATTTACTAAAATAATTGCATTTCCATGTTTTGTGTACTATTGGAGACCAGATTTAGTAACACTTTAACTGCATCTAATATACTGTATATGAGTGGAAAACTGACAAAAAAAAAAATCATAAGGGCCTTTTCATACCTCTTTGCAAGCATCATTATGTTTTTAGTGAATTTGTTTGTGTGCTAGGCCTCATGGGTACCTGGTGGGCAGTAAAAATAGGTAGTTAAGCCATGGTTTGTTTTACCACCCCCTGACCACCCACCTAGAACAAGAGAACGTGCAGCCACTTGGGGCTTTACACATGCTACGGCTCCCTGCGGTTTGGCCGTGGCAAAATTGATATCCCATGTTCTATTTAGCGGGCAGTACTGCCACCAAACATGATTCACTCAAGTGAATAAGCTCCTGCCTAATTCGCAAGCCAAATGTTTGCAGTATTTACATAGAAATTCCCAGTTTGGCTATCAAAGTAAAAAAATCAGGATGTTGTAGTATCATCTCCTGAATGCCTGCCAGCTGCTGCTGTACAGCAGTAGAGACTGCTGCCCATGTGAAAGAGTCCTTTACCTAATTTTTGCCTTTAGTAAATCAAACTCTTGGTATAAAATTCTGGGCATTTATATAGCTAAGAGGCAAACCATAGACTAACACGCAAACTACTGTAAAAAAAAAGGCATGGGAAGAGGGGTACTGCCATAGGGGACATGTACCAATTTAAACAAATATAGTAGAGTGGAGAGAGGGTCTTTTCGATTTGGCTTTGGAGGCAGCATTGAAAATACACATATCAGTTCATGTTGACAATGCAACAAGGGGTAATTTGTAATACTGCAGTTTCTACCAATCGGTGTTAATAATAGCTATATCTAGTTTTTACCTTTTGTCTCCTCTTCTTGATCTTAGAATTGCAGTTGTATTTCATAATGGTGTTTCTAAAAGAAATGTTGATAGTGATGAGTGGTGGGCTTTCCATCCCCTATGACACAGTTTGATCCCATAAAGGGTGTCTGGGAGGGATGGGCAATACCCATTTCCCAGTATTTAACAATTGATTTTTCTCGTCTTTCTTTGCAAAGTTCACTTCATTTCTATTTTGAGTTGTAAGGAATTCACCTTACTATGTCAATTGTAGGACAGACAATGTTCTACTTTTATTTTGTTTTTGTCTTTCTTTGTAAAAACTCAATAAAAGTTGAGTTCAAGTGTGGTACCATGATAGTTTGCCACCTGTGCAATAAGGTCTTCCGTGAAATTTCTTTGCTACTAAATATTCCATGGGCGACCGTTAGTGGTATTGTAACAAGGTGGAAGCAACTGGGAACAACAGCAACTCAGCCATGAAGTGGTAGGCCACGTAAAATGACAGAGCGTTGTCAGTGCATGCTGAAGTTCACAGTGCACAGACCTCCAAACTTTGTGTGGCTTTCAGATTAGCGGAACAACAGTGCATAGAGAGCTTCATGGAATGGGTTTACATGGCCGAGCAGCTGCATCCAAGACTTACATTGCCAAGTGCAATGCTAAGTGTCACAGTGCAGGGAAGGGAACTCCTAAGGCGTTAGCACACCAAGATATTTTGGACAATTTCATGCTCCCAACTTTGTGGGAACAGTATTGGGATGGCCCCTTCCTGTTTAAACATGACTGCACACCAGTGCACAAAGCAAGGTCCATAAAGACATGGAGAAGCGAGTATGGGGTGGAGGAAACTGACTGGCATGCAGAGTCCTGACCTCGATAGAAACCCGATAGAACACCTTTGGGATAAATTGGAGCGGAGACTGCGAACCAGGCCTTCTCTTCCAACATCAGTACCTGACCTCACAAATGCGCTTCTGGAAGAATGGTCAAACATTCCCATAGACACACTCCTAAACTTTGTGGACAGCCTTCCTAGAAGAGTTAAAGTTGTTTTAGCTGCAAAGGGTGGACCAACTCAATATTGAACCCTATGGACTAAAGCCTTGTACACACGATTGGATTGTTGGCCAACAAAACTGGACTTTTGTCCGAAATTTGTCTTGCATACACACGGCCACACAATTGTTGGCCAAAAATTACGAACGTAGTGACGTACTATGTTGTTTTTCAGCTCTTTAGTGCCACCCTTTGGGCTCCTTCTGCTAATGTGCTAATTTGCGCTTTTCATTTCGTGCTTTTCATTTTGCACTTTTCAGTTAGTTTCTGAACGGCTGTTCGTCAACCAGACATGTTGCGGAATCGGAGGAGATAACGTGTTATTTATTATTGGCCTTGGAGATATTGCTTTGATATTATTTTTTTGGTTGAATAATGATTTGATTTGGTATTTGTTTTTACTATATTTTTGGATGCATAGAATGCACTTTTTGGTTAAGTTCTATTGGCAGATAGCATTGCTAATTTTATCCATTAAAGAAGAAGAGAATTGTGTGCTGCATTTCGAGATTTCATAATTTGCCACGTCACGAATGTTAATTCTCCATTACGTACGCTAGTTTACAAGACCGACCACTTCTGGCTCATCCTTGCTTCCGAGCATGCGTGTTTGTACTTTGTACTTTTGTCCGATGGACTTGTGTACACACGCTCAGAAAATCTGACAACAGACATTTGTTCTCTGAATTTTTTTTAAAACATGCTATCCATTTGTCCACGGAAAGTTGGCCAACAATTGTCTGATGGAGCATACAAGGTCGGATTTTCCGCCAACAGCCTGCCATCACACATTTCCCCTCAGAAGAGATGCCATTTAAAGTTCATGTGCATGTAAAGGCAGGTGTCCTAATACTTCTGGCAATACAGTGTAACTCCAGTGCTGACAACAACTGACATATAGTAAACATAAACCTGAATCAATATAATGTCCAATTTGACTTAAAAAAATATATATATATATATATCTACACCAATTGTAGCGATTGACACTACAGTTCCAGTATCACAAGGCCAAATTATTGTGTGAAGAAACAAAAACAAAATATGTGAGTCATACACAAGTACTCAATTACTGTCCACATATGATGGCCTCTCCAGTGTGTAAATTGCACCCAAAACAGTACTCCACTTCTGTGTAACCTATATACTTACCCCAGGAGTTGGACCCATGTATCATACAGGTCTCATGCCCTTTATCCTCTTTGAAGGGCAACTGGTGGGCCTGATGTTTTTCCTTCACAGGGATCCAATTGGTGGACCCAGAAGTACGGTGTAGTTCCCTTTAAGTTCATCTTGCCACAATTGAGAACAAGGCTTCCTTCAGTTGAATTTGGTAGGGATTTTTTGGCTTCTATTATGGATACCACTTCCTTCTCAGTGTCTTTACCATGACAATATGCTAAACAAATAGCCCCACTCCCTGTGTGCCCCAGGATTGTAATGTGACATGTAGTGGCATTTTCTGACCCAAGAACAGATATTGTAAGAGAGTAATAGCAGCCAATTCCCTTTGATGAATGTATAAACAACCTTTAGGTCCAAATATCAATAAGGGTTTACTGGTTAGCTTTTGGGCACACTTGTTAATCTGGCCAGGCACCTGTATAATCCAGGTAATGGGCTGGCTGACATAAAGCCTCCAGCTCTCAATCAACACAAGCCTGGTGAGATAGGATGAGCTATAGGTGAAGAGGAATTTTATGGAGGTTTTCTTGCTACAAATGTCATATATATATATCCCCGATGATGTGTTGTGGTATTGTTAATGTATTGTTTTTATTTACCATTTTTGTTTTAATGAATTGGTGAGCAAGCTTTATCGTTAAACCTCATGTTACCAGTTTCACCACCAGGTGGCGATGTTGGCTTACAGATTACAAATAAATCTGTTCTCAAGTTCACCCATAAAATACAGAAAATTTTACAAGACTCAGTTTAATTAAGAATCCGCAGCTGGGCCCTGGCCCTAAAGCTGGCTTTACATGGGGCGAACACAGATTATTTCTTACACAGAATGTCATAGCTATCATTTGTGTTTGCTGAATCAAACATCTGATAAGAAAGGGCATGCTGGATAAAATGATATAGCAATTTGTTAGAAAGTTCTTTTCTGCAGCTGTTATAAGTACAAGAAATAATTTAAAGTACAGGGCAATTTCTGTCAGTAAAACAGTAATCATAGTAAGGGACCCAGCAGATCAACACTCAGTTCCAGAAGACGTTTTAGCAGCAGCATTTGGTGGTGCAGGCATCAGAAGTGGAAAGTATTTACTTTTACTAAGTTATTTTCAGTAACTTTTTGAAGTGACAGATTTGCTTTTTTTTTTAAGGGTATTAGGTATCTTTTTGACAGGTACCCACTCCTATTTCTTTAATTTTTGCCTAAGAATGGCGTCTGCTTGGGCGCTCTCCCGTTCATAGTCTCCTGAGACACATCATACATTCCAAGAGTCATGCACAGTGTGGAGTCGGCTGTGATTTATCGGGACGTCACAGCTGGCTCTTAAATCCAAGATAATGGCACCAGGGACCTGCACTGCTGAGAAAAATTGGCTGCGGGAAGACAGTGCTGGAATTTTTGTACTGATAAGTACCTGATTTTTAAAAGTCAGCAGCAGCAGAATTTATAGGTGATGACTTAAATTTTTTTTTAAAATGGGTGAAATTCTTTTTTAACCTCTTCTAGCTTATGGGTACACATATATGTGGCCTTTTAATGGGTGGGCTTTAACACCAAGTGGCCGCATATATGCGGCCCTATGTAGACACTTTTTTGTGCTGAGGCTGCTGTGCGCTCCCGGCACAGTTACTGGTGGGGACCGGAAGACTCTCCATGCTTAATTGCGATCAGAAGCTTTCTGATCATGTGACAGCCATTCACAGCGGTCGCATGACCCAAATGCCTACCCCGCCTCCAGCCATTTAGAAGCTTTTAAAAGGCTGGGAGGTGGCGGTGGGAAGAGGTTAACTGGTAATTGTTTGCCTGGAGGTCGACTTTATTGGCCTTTCAGTAATCATCCTATCCTGTCCTATATATAATATTATTATTATAAAAACAATAAAGAAAGTCAAATTGAGTTATTGTTTCCCCCTGAATATTCACAATAATAATATAGAGGGTTCAATAGTTTAGAAGGGAGTATTGATTAATAGTGGTGTTGTATTTCAAATAAAATGTTTACCTTAAAAAAAAATAATTAAAAATCAATTTGGATGTTGGACTTCTAGAAAATGGTTGCTGCATTGGAAAGTTTCCTCGGAAATGGAAGTGGTGGGCATACTCTCAGAGTATGCACCACCTTCCCCTTTCCTAGGAACACACACAATGTGCACAGTGTTTCCTGAGGCTGGAGGACTGACTGGCCTCTACAAGCTTCACTGGGGAAGGGGTAGTATCACTAGAACGAGGTGTAAGTGGGCACAGAACTCATCCTCTCCGCTTGTTCTTGCAAAGGTAACATAGGGGAGCAGGGATAGGGGACTAGTGGTGGAGCATGCAGTGGCATAGCTAATAGAAAGTTGCAGTGTCTGGGTTGTTGGAGTTGTAAAGGGACATCATTTCTGGCCACATCAACTCACACCACTGCAGCTTACACAGGCCTGGCAGCTTACACCGCTACCCCCCCCCCCCCCCCCCCCCAGCCTGACCTCTGCTGCTGGCCAGGAGGACTACACCTGAAATTACAGCTGATAGCTCCTCATAGATGCATCGTGCACCACTTATCACCGTTGTCATCACCATTGTGCTCACATTCCCCTTCTCACCACCATGCCTGAAGCCTCCCCAACAGTGCATCATGTCACCTCCTCCTCTCCCCCATGGAAACACAGCTGAGCACACCTGCACACCAACCCCCACTCTAATCACTGCACTTTACCCCATCCTCTCTCCCTGTTCTCATTACCTCTACACCAGGCAGTGCAAAGAATGGTCTGCATATTCCGTTTGGGCACCTTACCCATGTATAAATTGCAAGCTAATAATGATTTTAAAAAATGACCTGTAAAAATTTTTTTAATTTATACTTACACCGTCCTTTTGGGGAGATTCCTGGGAAATGCAAAGCAGGCCAAGTGTCCCTAGAAGACACTCCGGTTCATTGTAGGAACATCTTCTCAAAAGATTCAGGCTGCTTTGTATTCTCGGGATCTGGCCAGAAGGATTGTGACATCATTCTCACCTAGACACAGGCACAGACAGAAGAGATAAGGTAATTATAACATTTAACCTCTTTCTTTACATCTTTCTTTACAGGTAACTTTTGGACCTCCTATGACTAGGCAGTTTAATGAGGAAGAGGCAGCCCAGACAGTATTTGTGAACCGTGCAGTGAACTGCAAGATTTGCTTTAAGAAAAACGTATCATTTTCAGAAGAAGTTTTATTTAAAATGCTGTACTCTTCTGGAACATACTGCATTTCAAAAAACAATGCACCTCTATATTTAGAATGTTTGGTATGACTAAGTATTTCATGAGAAGATAACATATTTTGTAATGTGGGCGTTTCTTTTATAGAACAATTAAACACTACCAGACAGAAAACAATATTAGAAAGAGAAGTCCCTTTATCCATCTATTTGTCACAGGAAATGATAAATAATCAACTTTGCATCATCTCAACTCACAAAGTTCATATATAGAAATTCAGGAAATCCGCCCTTGTACAGGATGCATTCTGAACATGCAGGGGACTACTACTAACCATAGAGCTTTTACAAGTTCTTCAACATACAACTTCTACTAGTAGCTTGACCATGGGCGTCCGCAGAACTTTTTCAGGGGGGGGGGGGCATAATTTTAAGGTCACCCATGCTCTGACCCTTTTCGACAATGTCATTATCACAGTCAGAGACTGCAGACGTAGTACAGGAGATGGTCAGAGACTGCAAACATGGCCCAAGAGATTGTCAGTGACTGCATACATGGCTCAAGAGACTGTAAGAGACTGTGGACATGGCACAAGAGATGACCAGCAACTGCATACATGTGGGGGGTGACAGAGAGAGCGAGGGGGTGATAGAGAGAGCGAGGGGGTGACAGAGAGAGAGCTAGGGGGTGACAGAGACATAGGGGGTGACACAAAGACATAGGGGGTGACAGAAAGAGAGACATAGGGGGGTGACAGAAAGAGACATAGGGGGTGACAGAGAAAGGGGGTGACAGAAAGAGACAGTGGGGTGGGGTGACAGAAAGAGACAGAGGGTGAAAAAGACAGAGGGCTGACAGAGAGGACATTCTGGGTGAGGACAGGGCCGTCCGCCAGCGCTAGGATAAGGACAGAGTAGGGAACAAACTCCTAATCCGATCCCTGATTCCAGGGGGGGCACTTCCCCCCCCCCCCTTGCCCCTACCTGCGGACACCCATGAGCTTGACCCACAGAAACTTAAATGGTCTTTACTTTGGAGATGTGGTTTTGAGAGAGCTTTGTCTACCACTTTTGCTCTCCCTGAATAAAATTCTCATGTCCCTTATTTCACCTCAAATATTCCTTTTCTTGGTTGGAGGCCAGGCGCTAGAGGCATAGGCTTTGAATCTCCTTCTCAGTGCCCTGGGTCCCTGGCCATAACTATCACTTCTAATACTTATTAGTATCTGTGATTCCTCCACTTTCCTTCTTCGGTACCTTGCTTTTGGTAAATGGAGCAAATAGATGATGGATTTCCTGATGTAGTAAAGGCTGACATCCTGTTCAGAGACTAATTTAAGAAGAATGAGGCCCTAGGCAGGGTAGCAGCTTTTGCTTTCAAATCCACTAAGCCCCACACAGGCCAGAAAATCAGGCAATACACTAGAAACCGTCCAACATTCAGCCCATGTGTACAGGTCCTTGTCCGACAGAAGCCAATCTCATGACCGGCTTCTGTCGGGCATGCATGCTGTAAAACTAGCAGCTGACTGGCGAACGATCAGTGCTGTCAGCCAATGACGCTCTGAACACTGACCGGTGTGTTCTGGTGGGGGCAAGCCCACTGTCAATCAACCCCAGGGTTTCCAAAGCTAGATGTATTACACTGCAAAGGACTGCAACCAGTATTATTATTTCAACCTTTACTTTAAGTGTACTGACTGTTAGACCTTCTTTACCTTTACAGGCAGTCTCTGAGTTACAAACATCCGACTTACATACAACTCGCACTTAAGAACGGAGGCATCGTGACGTCACGCTGGTCCTGGAAACCACCCGGAGGCCAGGCGGCCATCATGTCTGGTGTCATGTCTGGTGAACCTGTCAGCAATCCCACATCACTGCATGGTCAGTTAACCATTCCCTATACTATCCAAAGCTTAAACATATTTTTTTTTTTTTTGGCAGGAGTTACACAAAAAAATTGACCTGTTCCAACTTACATACAAATTCAACTTAAGAACAAACCTACAGAACCTACCTTGTCCATAACCCAGGGACTGCCTGTAGCCTACAAAACATTTATAATTGTGTGAAATGTCTGTGTTTCGTTTCTACCTAGTCAGAAGGAAACTTCCTTGCAGACTGAATATTATGATACAAATAAACTTCTTACAACTTGACGGCAATATCAGAACTATTTTCAATCACAGATATTTTATTCATGTGAGCTGTTCCCCAGCAACCATGCTGTTAACTGTAGAGACTCGATCTGAGGGTGGTAAACTCAGTTATGACTTGTAAGGCCCAATCTGGTATTCCCTGGCTAGAAAAAGAATGGTTAAGAATCAGTGCTCCTTCAGCTAGAGAATGTGATGATGAGGATTAACCACTTGACCACTGGGCAGTTAAACCCCCTTCCTAACCAGACCAATTTTCAGCTTTCGGTGCTCTCACACTTTGAATGACAATTACTCAGTCATGCAACACTGTACCCAAATTAATTTTGTGTCCTTTTTTTCACACAAATAGAGCTTTCTTTTGGTGGTATTTAATTACCGCTGGGTTTTTTATTTTTTGCGCTATAAATCAAAAAATACTGAAAATTCGGTAAAAAAAAAATAAAAAATTCTTTGTTTCTATTAAAAATTATTGCAGAGTATTGGCGAGTATTGGCAGAGTATTGCACAGTGGTGGCAGAGTATTGCAGTATTGCACAGTATTGGTAGAGTATTGCACAGTGGTGGCAGAGTATTGCACAGTGGTGGCAGAGCAATGCACAGTGGTTGCAGAGCATTGCACAGTAGTTGCAGAGCATTGCACAGTGGTGGCAGAGCATTGCACAGTGGTGGCAGAGCATTGCACAGTGGTGGCAGAGCATTGCAGTGGTGGCCGAGCATTGCACAGTGGTGGCAGAGCATTGCAGTGGTGGCAGAGCATTGCACAGTGGTTGCAGAGCATTGCACAGTGGTTGCAGAGCATTGCACAGTGGTGGCAGAGCATTGCACAGTGGTTGCAGAGTATTGCACAGTGGGGCAGAGTATTGCACAGTGGTGGCACTGACCAGCGCTGTGGGCACTACACATCCAGCCCACAGCGCTGGTCCCGTCTCTCCGCCTCTCCGCTTCTCCCCTCTCACTGTACCGATCGGTACAGAGAGGGGAGGGAGAAACCTCAAGGGCTTCCATGAGTGTATTATGTGGGCTGCCTATCAACAGCAAGCTTTTACCGGAATCCCCGGCGCCCCCCCCCCCCCCTGCTAGGTGCTGTAGCTGGGACGCCACAAAATACCGTCTGGGATGCGGGATCGCCAATCCTCCCTCCCCGAGTGGGAGCTGAAGCGTAGAAAGGGCAATTCTAGGTTGTCCTTTCTTCCAAATCAGGTCTCTAAAGAGAGAGTATATCTTCCTGAACCACTTCTGCCCAATCCATATGGGGGCGTTGTGTAGGAGATATAGGATCTGGGGCAACCAAATCATTTTAATGAGGTTACACCTCCCTGCCACCGAGAGGGGGAGGCGGGCCCACACCTCAGACTTGTGTTTAAAATTTAGTAATAACGGAGCTAGGTTGTATTTAATAAACGCATTTATATCCCTGGTTATCCATATCCCTAGGTACTTCAGTTTGTCGAGTGGTTTAAAGGTAAAGTTCTCAATAATTATATCACCTGGGATTGGGTCCATTGGCATGAGGGCCGTCTTATCCCAATTGATTGACAGTCCTGAGATCTTGCCAAAGTCCCCCATCATTTGTATGGCTGCTTTTAGTGAGGAGTAAACGTCTCCTAGATAAAACAGGATATCGTCGGCAAATAGCGCTATCTTCTCTTCCGCTAGGCCGTGCCTGAATCCACAGATTTCCCCATTGGCTCTGACAGCAATGGCCAAAGGCTCTATTGCCAGGGCAAAGAGGAGAGGAGACAAGGGGCACCCCTGTCTCGTTCCTCTTTCCAGGCTAAAAAAGTCTGAGTGTTCATTATTAATCTTTATTTTGGCTGTTGGGTTTGTGTACAATAATCTTACCCAGTTTATAAAGTTAGATCCAAAGCCAAATTTGCCCAGTACCTTAAATAAATAGGCCCATTCAAGGCTATCAAATGCCTTAGCGGCATCCAAGGCCATAATGGCCCTTGGGCCCTTATTATCTGCTGGAAGTTGTATGTTCAAATAGGTTCTGCGTATATTTGTACTAGTTGACCTCGTTGGGATAAACCCAGACGGGATGCACTAAATTGTGAACACATGTGTTTAATCGAGCAGCTAGGACTTTGGCGAGGATTTTTACATCGGTGCATAACAGGGAGATCGGGCGATATGAGGAGGGGTCCATGGGGTCTTTTCCCTCCTTCGGGATAACGACAATAGTCGCCTCCGTCATCGAAGCTGGTAGAGACCCCATGGACTGCACCTGGCCCAGCAACTTAAGTAATTCTGGGAGTAAGATTTCACCATATCTTTTATAGATCTCCGTTGGTAATCCGTCCGGGCCGGGTGACTTGGAATTTGGCATGCCGGCCACAGCGTCAGTTAACTCTTGTAGGGTGATTGGGGCCTCCATTAGTTGCCGTTCCACCTCTGACAGAGTTGGGAAGTTTATCTTGTCGAGAAAGGGAATATTTTCCCCACTATCGACATCTATCTGCGATTTATATAGGGAGGAGTAGTAATCTCTAAATGTTTTCGTTATAATTGTCAAGTCCGTAGAAATAGTTCCCTGTATGGTCCTCACGGCCGAGACCGTTGATGGAGACGTGTTTACTTTTACCAGTAATGACAGCATGCGACCCACCTTTTCGCCCTCGCCGTAGTTTAATTGCCTCTGGAGTATGCGTTTATCCTCACTAATCCTTTTAATGGCTATCTTATAGTCTTGTTGTTTCTCTAGCCATTTCTTTTGAGTTTCCGAATTTGGGTTAAGGATATATTTCTGTTCTGCTAGCATTGCGGCCTTTTTAGCTTCCCCCTCCCTCTCTCGCGTCTTACTTTTGATTCTGGCAACTTGCTGGATAAGGAGACCTCTAAGATGTGCTTTCAAAGAATCCCAAACCACCCCAATTGGGGCCGTGTTGGTGTTTATGTTAATAAATTCTTTCAGAGCCATTTTTACTTCTTCAGGGCTTTCAATTAGCTCGAGCCAGACTGGGTCTATTTTCCACTCCCTATGGTAACACTTATTTCCCGTCTTCAATGACAAGATCAGGGGCGAGTGGTCCGAGATCCCCCTTGGGCCATAATCTATTGCTGCTATGAGGGGTAGGGCCTCTGTGTTAACCAAAGCCATGTCGAGTCTAGACAGAGTCAAAAAAGAGGCTGAAAAGCAAGAGTATTGCTTCTCCTGTGGATGCCGTATTCTCCAGGCTTCGCTAAGCCCAGTTTCTTGTAGGAACCGTGTCAACCTACCCTCTTCCCTCACCGTCGCATGATTCGGGATAGGAAACCTATCCATTAAGTTGTCCAGTACCTGGTTATAGTCCCCCACTGCTAACACCGGGATCCCAGCTTTGTCTATAATAAATGTGATTAATTCGTATAGAATCTCCAGTTTAAATGGTGGAGGAACGTAAATGTTTGCTAAATACGGTTTATTTTCCCATGAGCAGTGTAGAAAAACATAACGGCCTTTTGGGTCTATTTGTACCTTGTAGCATGAAAATAATATTCCCCTACCAATCAGGATACTCACACCTCTTGAGTAGGAGGAGTATACCGAATGGTACTGGGCCTGCCACTTCCGACCGCGGAGCAAGGGCACTGTGTCATGCACGAGATGTGTCTCCTGGAGGCACAAAATACCCGGCCCCCTGCCCTCAAGGAGGGACAGGACCAGAGCTCTCTTGGCCGGGTCTCCTAGGCCCCGAACATTCCAAGAGATCAAATCAAGTTTCTTCGTCTGCATCTAGGCTTGACGAGTGTATGAGCCTTCTCGTGTGGGATAACTATCAGAAGAAGTGTCAGAGCCACCGGACAATCCCAACCGAGAAGTAGGACTATATAAATATTTCCTAGACAGCACCGAAAAGAAAGAATAAGAAAAGGGGCAAGGAGAGAAGGAAAAAGAAGAAGAGAAGAAAGGAAGAAAAGAAAACCGGAAGGGGAGAAAAATAGCCCCGTAAAGGCTAGCGATCAGGTCCCTCTCCCCTCCGATTCTAGCCATATAATACATAAGTACCATTTCTATTTGGTTCGTACATTACAACATGAGTACATGGTATTCCTATTGTCACAGAGTGCAAGTGCAATTTCGAAAAAAAAAATAAGAAAACAATAATACACACAGACCCTTAATGCAGCAATCAATCTTAAATAAATCGTTTCCCCTAAATGTGTACATCCCCCGGATCTTTGGAATATTTATAACTTTCTCTCTCCCTCACCCCCTCCCCCCTCTTTAGTGATACATATAAAGTGCAAATCTGGACCCTGTGCTTGACTTGTGCCCCCCCCTTAATCCCTGGTTGCCCTCCCCCCAACCCCCCCCCCCTGCCCCAGCCCCCCACCCATCCCTCCCCTTCCGCCCCGGCCCGTCAGGGCGACCCCTTACAGGTGCGATCGTGACCCTACCAACTCCCTCTCTTCTTACCTCAAAAATGCTCTTCGTTACAGTGATTGGTGCCAGTTTGAAAAAAACAATAGGACCAAGGTGCCCCCTCCCACACATACCTACATACATTTATTCTTCCCCGTTACCCACGGACTCTCTCCGTCCACCCCCCTAGCATTAATATATCTCGTAGTTAAACCGTCATTTCATCTCACCCCCCGTTAACCCTTGTGCCACCATACCTCCCACCGTTAACTCCCTCCCCTCTCTCTCCCCAACCAACAACAATATGCTCATATAAATTTTTGGGTACATGAAAGCAATGTCTGCCCTTCCCCCCCCCTCCCCGAAAAAACGGGGGGGGGGAGAAGACACAAAGCATAGAAAGAAAAAAAAAAAGGAAAAAAAAAGGAAAAAAAAAAAGAAGGGGAAAAAAAAGAAAGGAAGAGAAAAAAAAAAAAAACCTATAAAAAACCCCCCGTCCCCCTCTCCTTAAAAGTCCCTCTTGTTCTCCTCGAGCCATTGCAGTGCTTCAGTAGGGGAATTGAAAAAGAGCGTCTTGCCGAGAGCCATCACCCGCTGAGCCGGGCCGGATATAGTAGAGCATAGTCTATTTTGTAGTTGATCATGGTATGCTTAATCGGGATTAATTCCGCTCTGCGTTTCTGCAGGTCGGGCGAGAAATCTGGGTAAAATGAGACTCTAGTGCCCTGAAACCTAATGTCTCCCAGTTCTCTGGCCCTCCGCAGCAACGTGACCTTATCGTTATAGTTCAAAATTTTGAGCATGAGGGGCAATTGGATAAAATCCGAAGGGGCACAATTGAGAAATATAATGAAAAAAGGAAAAATTTGCACATATCACGAGATTTCTTTGAGCACAACACTAATGGAGCTAGACATATGGAGGTATATGCAGCTTAGGCATTTTGTCCAAAGCTTACCCCAACCCATTCGAAGCGAAGACGAACTCACCCCTTTCGAGAGACTATGCACGCGGGAGTCATCCAGAAAAAATATTTCCCAGATATATAAATTCCTTTTAAGCGAGGAGGCGCGGGAGGCACCTATATACGTAAAAAAGTGGGAGGAGGAGCTAGGGGTGCGCTGTAGCCAGAACAAGATAAGAAAAATTTTCAAGACAATTCATAGCCCTACTTTCTCCGCTAGAACAGTGGAAACAAACTTCAAGTGCCTAGCCAGGTGGTACATCACCCCCGACAGACTGAGCAGGTTCCAGGCGGGGTCCTCCTCGGACTGCTGGCGGGGATGTAATAGTAAGGGGACGATGGCCCACATTTGGTGGGATTGCCCGGTCATTAGGAAATTCTGGGGAGACATACTTGAATTAACCCACAACATAACACGGCACCTATTCTGGACGACCCCTGGACCGTATTGTTTCATGGGACCGAGACCCCTATGAGACTTTATAAATCTTCATTAACACCTACCCTTCTCAACGAGGCCAAGAATCTAATTCCGAGGCATTGGAGAAAAGGAGGTAGTCCATCAATAAGCGAGTGGATTCACGGGGTAAATGCAATACAGGCTGTGGAAAGCCTGGAATTATACGAGGAGGGTAGTGGGGGGCTCCAGGCCCAAAGAGATAAGTGGACAAGATGGAACGAATTTAAAGACTCCTGGAGATACTATTTGGAGATTACTGGATAGGGCTACTCTTACGTTGTGTGTCAGGACGCTGTGTGTCAGGACTTTGAGGGACAAATGGACAGAAAAACACCCCAATCTAAGACACGGAAGGCAAGGTGGGGGGGGGGGAGGGTTGGGTATGGATGGACAAGAAATATGATGTCAAGGGGAAGAAGTATATAATTGTCCAATGTCCAATGTCCTTGTTCTCATTTGTTTGTTTGTTATGGAAATTTTGTGTATAAATAAAGAATAAAAAAAAAAAAAAAAAAAAAAATTTTTTTTGAGCAGTATGGGCCTAGGGCGATCTCCCCCATGCTGATTTCTTGAAATGGTGTGATGAGCCCGTTCGATAACAAATAGGGGGCTAAAAGAGGACCCCCCAAAGATCTCCCCAAACCAGTCCTCCAGGAACTTTATTAGATTGGGGCCTTCACTCCGTTCTGGTAGACCTATAATTCTAACATTGTTTCTACGGTTCCGGTTTTCCATTTCATCCAATTTGGCAACCTGTGCATTCATAGTTTTTTTAAGCCATTGAATCTCTTGTTTTACTGGGGTCAGTTCATCTTCTATTGCGCTTACTCGCTCTTCCACTTCTACTATTCTTTGTGTTGTTTTATTTAACCCATGTTTTATGGAGGCTAGTTCGTCCCTGATGATCTTTAATTGACTGTCAAAATTAGAAATTGCGTTTTTACAATCGTTTATTGCATTTAGTACCTCCCTTAATGTGGGTTCTCTCTCCCTAGCTTCCAGGGTAATATCAGAGGAAGTATTTGACGTGAGAGTTAGAGAGCAGCTGTCCTCTACATTTGAGTGGGTGGAAGACATTTTGGTCCCTCCTGGTCCCTTACTTATCGATTTTTTAGTGGCGGAGGGGGTGGATACATTAAGTGCTGTGCCTCCCTGGCTTTTTCTATCTGTCGCAGGGTTTTTATGGTCCTTGCCCTGCAAAGTAAGTTGATTAGTTGATTGCTGCAAATTCGGCTTATTAGGGGAGGCTGGAGCTGTTGCAGAATGTGCAAATTTTTCCAATTTTGTAGCCGCAGCAGCTGCAACCTGGTTGTTTCTGTCCTTTGCCGCTCGTGTATTTTGGGGTGCTTCCAGGGGCGGAAGCTCCTCTGGTGCTCTTTTTCTTGACATAGCGACCTTGCTAAGCAGGAAAGAATTAGCCCCCCCCCCCTTTCCCCCGATATGTGGAATGTAACCGGTTAATAGACCCAAGGCAATTTGGGCTAGTGTTGTTGGTAGTGGCGCCCTTTTTAATGCCTAAAGTCCTCGCAGAAACAGAAGTCCTCCTTGTAAATCCTCACAGGTGAAGGACTTGGCTCTAGATGGTTAAAATATATAAAAAAAAAAAAAAAAAACCTTTTTTTCCCCCTCCTTTTCAAGGGGAAGAGACCAAAAAGAGGGGGGGAAAGCGGGGCTGTGCGCAAAGTGAGCACAAGCCGCTGACGGATTAAGGGAAAAAATCGAGCCCAAATACCAGCAGCTCAATAGTGGTATTAGAATTAGCCCACAAGGTCCCAGCAAGGTCCCAGCTCCAAGCAGCTGAGCTTTGCGATGCAACTCAGCACTCCCGGTAGAGGAAGAATATTCTCTAGGGCAGCATAGAGGTGATTATACTGTGTTGCATAGTCTCAAGTGTTTTTTGATCCAGGCCTCTTGAGGGTACCCTGTGTCTGTATTATATCGGGAGTATCCCGACACGTCTCACAATAGCTTTTCTCTTTTTCTCCTCTTTCCCCCCTCCTCTTCTTCCAGAAAGGTATAAGCACTATTGCAACATAGCCTTGGGGTAGAATCCCAGAGAAAAAGGTTTGCTGCTGGAAAAAGCTGGGGGTGAAGATAAACTGTCCCAGATTGTATAAAGGCTTAATATAATATAGTCCTGGATAGCCCACAGACCCAAAGTCTTTTACTTTTTGCCCCAGCTACAGTCCGGTACAAGAGCCGGGACACCGTGCGATCTAATAGTCCAGTCCAGACACACCGCGTTAGTAAGGTAACCTGGGGCGCCTTTTAGAGCCGGCGTGTTAGGGGAATATTGCAGCGTAATTCATGGGGTTGGTGAGCAGCACACTCAATGGTAAGTAAATAAATCGGGTAACTCACCACCCCCCTCCTATCCGCTCCACACGCTGGAGCTTGGCGGTGCTGTAGCCTTCCTCCTCGGGCTCCGTGCTGGCGTGTTGGTGTATTGGCCGGTCTCGGTACGGGTCTCCCGGCACTCGATGGTCTCGGTGCTCTTGCTGCGTCCTGCGCTGTGGCGTCAGCTGGTCGGGCGCCGTGGAGGTTCCAATGGCTCGCGTCGATGAGGCTGTATGTCAGCAGAGCGTAGGATCCCAGGTCGTCGCCCCGTCCTCCTCTGTGGAGCTATTCCGGCTGATGGTCGGCAACTATCCGCCAGCCTCCCGCATCAGCCTAGGTGATGGGAGATAGGAGCGCAGGACGGCACAGCACGGGATAGGAGGTATGGAGGGCAGTTGGGGTCAAATGATGTCCGGTTAAAGGGAAAATGCCAAACACAGCAGTCCGACCCGCTTCACCAGTGCCGAATCAGCAAGGGGCTCCAGGGTATCGAGCTTCAGAGGGGAAAGTCAGAGAGAGCCCAGGGCCATCCTCACACGTTCACCTCTCTCTCCATGCTGCCAAACCTCTCACTTCCGGTCACGCCCCCCCGTAAAAACCTGCAATACTTTTTCACACTGTATTTGCGCTTCGGTCTTACAATCACATTTTTTTTGGAAAAAATATATTTTTTGAATTAAAAAATAAGACAATGGGGGGGGGGGCGTGACCGGAAGCTGCCTCGGATGGACGCTTAAGCCCACAGCTCTCCACAAGCCCGCAGCATAGACGGCCAAAAAAGGGGGATTAATCGCCAGTTAATGGGTGGAAGCCACAGGACACGATCCTCCAAACCCAGAGGATCATCACAGCCACCTCCCGGCTCTTCAGCATCTCTTAGGAGCTTTTTTATGCCGCCGACGGCATCCGGAAATGGAGGGGACAAGATGGCGCCGGCCCCCTCCTCCTCCACTTCCACCACGAGGCCGGAGCAGCACCAAGACCCGCACTCCCCAGAGCACACAAGCCCGCCGGACCCAGAGCGGAGCAATGACGGCCAGCGATGCACTCCTGAAGAGGCGGTGAGTCTCCCCCCGCCCCACACAGCCCAGGAAAGGCCCGCATCCGCCCTGTAGAGCGCCCGACTAGGCCCGAGCACCGCGGTGTCCACGCAGTGCTCTGAGGCCTTCCCGCGCCTCCTCCGCACATTCTCAGACCCGCGCCTCACTGCGGAGAGCCCAGACTCCCCAGTCTTCCTACAGTCAGAGGACTTCCCCCCCCCCCCCTCTCCACGCCACATCAAGCATCCCCCCCCAGGCCCAGGCCAGACGGAACTGCATGAGGCCGGCAGGCCTCAACAGGCCTACTATAGCCACAGCCCTGCTCCCCCCCACAGCCGCAGAGGGAGTCGCGCTCTAACACCCCCAGACTGCAGAGCAGAGGCGAAGGACATGCAGCCACATACGCACAGGCAGCCAGCTCCCCAGTGCCAGCCAGCCCAAGTGAGTCAGGGGACAGAAACATGCACCCACCACGGTATGGAAGAAAGGAGCCCCAGCACCCCCAAGAGCTTCCATGGGCAGCACCACAGGCAGCCCCCCCCCCCCCCCCCCTGCATCCACACAGGGATTCCTCCTCACCACAGTTAACGCAGCAGCCATTGGGATCAGACCCCTATTACATGCAAACCCCCCCCCCCCCCGGCAAACATATTTCCAGGCCATGCCGGCAAAGGAGGACTTTAAATTGCTAATTGAGGAAGTCAAAACAGCCTGCCGTAGCAAAATTCAAATCCTACATGCCAATCTTAAACACCTCTCAGATAGGGTGGAAATGGCGGAGGAAGAAATACAGGAGACCAAGATTGGGCTACACCGTAATCAGCTACAGGGTTCCGACCATAGATTGATGCTTAGAGACATGCAGCGTCACGTAGAGGACTTGGACAACAGGGGGCGCAGGAACAATGTCCGTGTCAGAGGTCTGCCCGAGACCGACGGTCCAGAAGATCTCCAAGGAACCCTGCAAACCCTTTTTAACAATCTCCTGGGTGAACCCCCTGATCGACCCATCGAGATGGATCGAGCTCACGGAGCCCTTCGACCCAAGGGACCGGCCTCCAGACTTTGCAACGTTATCTGCCGGGTCAACTCCTACCCCCTCAAAGAAGACATCATGCGAGCTGCCTGTACCGCCCGCAAGGTGATGTTCCACGACACCCAGATACAGTTGTATCCTGACTTATCCTGGATCACCCTCCAGAAACTAAGGCTACTACAACCTCTGTTGATCACACTGCAAGAAAAGGACATCAGCTACCGTTGGGGTTTTCCCTTCAGCCTAACAGCTCGACAGCAGGGAAGATCGGCAGTGATGCGATATCCTGAGGACTTGGATAACTTCTGCGACGCCATGGAAATCCCCATCCCTCGACTTCAGGAGTGGGACTTGATAGCCCCGCCGCCGCCCCCCCCAACAGTTTGGCAGAAAATCCCACCAGCAAGACGCCCACGGGGGCAGGACTCCCCCCGCGGACACCCCAAACCTAAGCACGGATGACGGACATCAGTTTTTGCCCTCTGACACAGCTCTTTTTTTTTCTCCCTTTTTTCTTTTTTTATTATGTCACTATTGCACCTGTGTCTTTTTTTTTTTTTTTCTTCCCGTAGGTTGCTACATTAGCTGAATGGAGACTCGCTTGATATTTCACACCCACCCATCAGCCTAATTTGAACCCCCCCCCCTAGGCCTCCAGCCTCATAGATTTCAGGTTTTTCATTTGGGCCCTCAGATGGAGACCCGAGAGTAGCTACCCCCCCCGGTCACTAGTCCCCCTGTGGAAACACGACACCAAAGTTCCACCGAGAGCCTACTTCATTGTTTGCTCTCAAATTTTTGAGGTTCACTATGTCCTCCTGGTATGAACCCCTTTTACGGGGCCAAACCGGAACTTATTGAACCCCGGACGACAGTTGTCACCCGGGGCCCTATTGCACTGTTTATACGTATGTTATGTATGTGGAAGTATACTCTTAACCAATGTTTCTCTTTCTTCTCTCTCTCGTCTCACCCCCCTCTTTCCCTCCCACCTCCCCGGCCTGCCATGAGCTTTTGGCGGACGACTGGCTCAGAATACGGAGCGCTCATTCGTTTATCATCAACAATTGAAGAACTCCTCAGCTGGACCACACACACACACACAACACGACACACACACACACACACACACACACACTAAAATAGTTACCCTTAATGTCTATGGGCTAAATTTGAATAAAAAGAGGCATCTGGCGCTAAGGGAACTCAGGCATTCTGGGGCAGACGTAGCTATGATCCAGGAAACGCACTTTAACAAGGGGGACTCCTTTGCGTTCGCATCCAGACAATTTACACAGATCTACCAGGCATTTAATCCCCGTAAAAGAGCAGGGGTGGCAATCTTGTTTAGACATGGCGCCCCCTTCGAATGTTCTCAGTCATATATAGACCCTAAGGGACACTACATAATTCTGCAAGGTCAATGGCAATCACAAAAGGTCACCTTCTGTACTGTATATGCCCCCAACACCAACCAAATAAACTTCTTCATATCCAAGGTATTTGCCAAAATATTTAAAACAACAAACGAATACCTGGTAATTGGGGGGGGGGGGGACTTTAATCTATCACACTCAGTGGTATTGGACCGCCATGGACTGAGCCCCATGGGTCCACAACCGCGTGCCTCCAGGGAATCGAAATTGTTCCGCACCGCTACAAGGCGATACGCGCTCTTCGATTCCTGGCCCCCCCCCCAGTGAAGATGCATTCCCGCATCGATTACTTCTTCACAAACAACACCACGCTTCGGGCCACAAAGACCGTTCAGATTCTACTGATTTCCTGGTCCGATCACATGACTTACGCAAACCATGCCACTGTCAGCTAAATAGTTTTCTCCTTCAGCACCTCCCTTCAAGAACAGAACTAGAAACTTCCCTACAGCAATACTTCCAGGAAAACAACACCCCTGATATACCCCTCCCCACCCTCTGGGAGGCGCACAAAGCGGTCCTTAGGGGGCGATGCATGGCGATCTTATCGGCCCTTAAAAAAAAATGCAGTAGCCACTAAGAAGCAGGCTGAGAGGGACCTACGAACTTTAGAAATCGGACTACAATCCTCACCCACTTTACCCCTCTTGAAAAAAATTGTCTGCCTAAGAATGACACTCCGCAACATAGCTTTAGGACAGGTAGAGAAGTCACTCATCAGAATGAAGCAAACCTACTATGATAAGGGAAATAAGGCCCACTCTCTACTCGCCCGCAAACTGTCGGAACGCTCCCACACATCCTCACCCCATCAGATCAAAGACAGCACAGGCAACCTCCTTTCCCATCCCCAGGATATAGCCAACACTTTTGAAACGTTTTATACAGCCCTATATAGCGACCCAGAAATCCCTCATGCACCACTACCCCCCGCCGTGAAGCACCGCCTACACACCTACCTGGAACAAAGCGGTATCCCAAAACTACAGGCCTCAGATCTTCTAACCCTTAACATGTCCATAACAGAAGAAGAGATCTCGGCCACTATCAAGACCTTATCTACACATAAGTCCCCTGGTCCAGATGGTCTCCCTTATGAATATTATAAAACATTCCTCCCTACCCTACTTCCACATATGTGCAAATTATATAATGCCTTCCTCCAGCAAACTCCCATCCCCATGGACATGCAGAGGTCGTACCTCACCCTGATCCCCAAGCCCGACAAGGACCCCTCACTATGTGCCAGCTATAGGCCAATAGCGCTACTGAACGCAGATTTAAAAATCTTCACCAAACTCTTATCAATCCGTTTGAACACAATACTTCCCTCACTGGTACACAAAGACCAGGTGGGGTTTGTCCCCATGCGCCAAGCCGGGGACAACACGAGACGAATAATTGACTTAATAGTTGTGGCAAACAGGGAGGGCCTGGAAACCTTGGTGCTTGGACTGGATGCTGAAAAGACGTTTGATTGCCTTGGCTGGCCATTCCTGTTCGCCGCGTTAAAACCTATGGGGTTTGGGGGACCCTTTTTTCGGGCCATCCAACATTTATACACCAACCCAACATCCCAGGTTAAAACCCCCTTCGCTATGTCCTCTGCCTTTCCAATAGCGAATGGAACCCGCCAGGGATGCCCACTCTCACCGCTACTTTTTGCGCTGTGTGTCGAGCCCCTGGCGGCGTCCATTCGCAGAAATCCAGATATTCGAGGTGTCCCGATTCGAGAGCGAGAGTTTAAAATAGCACTCTTTGCGGACGACATCATACTCACACTGACCCAACCCAGAACCTCACTCCCCAATCTACATGCCGCACTGGACCTCTATAGGTCTCTGTCCGGCTACAAAATAAACGCGGCCAAATCAGAAGCCCTCCCTATTAATATTCCAACTGCGGAGGTACAGCACTTACAGAGCTGCTTCCCCTACAATTGGAGGACAGTAGCTCTGAAATACCTGGGAGTCCAGATTACCCAAACCTACGATACCCTATACCGACTCAACTTTCCGCCCTTATTCCGGTCCATTAGGGACCTCTTGCAGAAGTGGAAGGCATATCATATTTCTCTTTTGGGGAGGGTGGCGTCTATCAAGATGAACATCCTCCCTAAACTCCTATACCTTTTTCAAACACTACCTGTACCAATTCCCCACGCAGACCTCAGAAAGCTCCAAGCTGACTTACTCAAGTTTGTATGGAACTACAAGAGACACAGAGTCCCGTGGTCAGTGATGACGGCGGCTCGCACAGCTGTAGGTCTAGCGTTCCCCAACTTAATCAGATACTATCAAGCTGCCCAACTGCAAGCCTTGACCTCCTGGTTCACCCAAAAGTCTTATAATAGATGGACCGAAATCGAAAAAATATGGCTTGCCCCCATTCACCCCAACAGCATGCTCTGAAACGCGGACGCGGAGGTAGAAACAACCCCGGCTCCTAGGCCCCATGATGCACCTTAAAAAGTTGTGGCGTAGGCTTGCCCGAGCGCATAATCTGAGTTCCGAAAGGTCTCTCTTGACTTCCTTTCTATATAACCCCAGAATGCCTGCAGGTCTCGCGCATCAGTTGTCCTCACCTTGGGCTACACGAAACTTATTTCATTTTGGCCACCTAGTGAATCCCTGCACACGCAGACTGCACACCTTTGACGAACTACAGAAGAAATTCGACTTGCCCCGCCAGGTCTTCTATGGGTATCTACAAATCAGACATTACGCCCAGTCCTTCGCCCCCACCCTCCAATTTTCGGCGCCCACCCCATTCGAGAGTATAATCCTGGAGGGATCAGCACGTAGAGGTATCATATCAGATATGTACAGCATACTAAACGACTATTCCTTTCCCACCCAAGGGAATCATGCATATATGCTCCGATGGGAGAAAGCTATAGGAGAAGAGTTACCAGAAACCACTTGGCAAATGATATGGTCGCAAGCAGCGAAAAGCTCCTATTGCACACTTTACAAAGAGAACTCGTACAAAATCCTCTACTTCTGGTACATGACACCAGACAAACTACGCGCTATATATCCCTCCAGTTCGGACAGGTGCTGGCGCTGCTTAGTGGAAAAGGGCACCCTGTATCACATCTACTGGACATGTCCCAAAATCACACCCTTCTGGGGGGCAACACAACAACTACTTTCAAACCTGGCGGGCACACAGATACCTAAATCACCCAAATCATATTTACTAGGCCTACTCCCCCCACAAATCCCCAAACACACCAAAAAATTACTTAGTCATGTCCTGACAGCCGCCCGGTGCTTGATTGCTCTCCATTGGAAGAGGCAGACCCCACCCTCCCGTCCAGACTTATACACCAGAATTAAAGACATAGAATTAATGGAAAAAATGACAGCCAGACTACTGGACAGACTTGAAGCACATGATAAAATCTGGGAGGAATGGCACAAACATGAAGATCCGCCTTGAGCTGATGGCGGGGCCACACTACCTACCCCCCCCCCCCCCCTTATCCCCCTCCCTTTTTCTTTCTCCCACTTTACCTACTTTGACTATCTCTATTCCTTCCTTCCATGTATAATTTGCACTGAGAATGGTATTACACTGTACCTGGTACATGACGGCACAAACCTATTTCTAATTAAGAACCTGAGGTCTGCGGTTTATATGCCTTTCATTAGCAGGTCTATACAGGTATAGTCGCTGCTTAAAAGAAAACAATGTACCAATGCACTACTGTTTTGTATGTTTACTTGCTTCTTGTTCAATAAAAAGTTAATTGAGAAAAAAATAAGACAACAGTAAAGTTAACCCAATTATTTTTTTATATCTTGAAAGATAATGTTACGACGAGTAAATTGATACAAACTTTTACCCTTAAAAATCTCTATAGGCGGCGGTTAAAATTTTTTACAGGTTGCATGTTTGAGTTACAGAGGAGTTCTAGGGCTAGAATTATTGCTCTCATTCTACCGATCACGGCAATACCTCACATGTGTGGTTTGAACACCGTTTTCATATGCAGGCGCTACTCACATATGCGTTCGCTTCTGCACGCAAGCTCAGCGGGACAGGGCGCGTTTAAAAAAAAATTCTTATTTATTTTACCTTTTTTGGGGGTTTTACAGTGTTCTTTAAACATCCCTTGTAATAGAACAAAAGCATGAAAGAACCTCTTAAATATGAGAATCCGCCGCAGAGACCACTATTATCAGAAACCGGACCACCCGCTTAAAAAGTGGATACCGAGGTTATGGCAAAGTTAGGACCTATATCGGCGTGCGGCAGTCCAGGAGTGGTTAACCGCAATTGCACTGCGGCAGAATAGCACAGGCCGGCGAATCAGCGTTATGTTACGCCGCTCCTTCTGGTGGCCACTAGGGGCGTGCGCGCCCCCAGAGCTGATGCGAGTGCCCGGTGGTCTCGATGATCACGGGCTCTCGCGATCGCTTGTAACACGGCGAGAACCGGGATATCTGTGTGTAAACGCATTTTTATAGCACTGATCGCTGTATTAATGCCAATGGTCCCAAAAATTTGTCAAAATTGTCCGATGTGTCCACCATAACGTTGCAGATTACAGATCGCCGCCATTACTAGTAAAAAAAAAAATAATAATAATAAAAATGCTATAAATCTATATTGTAGACGCTATAACTTTTGCGCAAACCAATCAATATACGCTTATTGCAATTTTTATTACCAAAAATATGTAGAAGAATACATATCGGCCTAAACTGAGAAAAAATTAGCATTTAAAAAAAAAAAAAAAATGGGGATATTTATTATAGCAAAAAGAACATATTGTGTTTTTTTTCAAAATTGTCGCTCTTTTTTTTTGTTTCTAGCGCAAAAAATAAGAACCTCAGAGATGATCAAATACCACCAAAAGAAAGCTCTATTTATGGGAAAAAAAGGACATCAATTTTGTTTGGGTACAATGTCGCACGACCGTGCAATTGTCAGTTAAAGCGATGCAGTTGCGAATCCCAAAAAGTGCTCTGGTCAGGAAGGGGGTAAAATCTTCCGGGGCTGAATCGGTTAAGGTTAAAATTTCTGTTGCCTGTTGTGGAAGGGCTCAGCTCATTTTGTCCCTGTCTATTTATATATTACGAAAATATAGTAATTGGGAAAAATTTACTTTGTAGGCAGGTATAAAGATAATAACACACTTTTTAATAGTTTACATAAAATACATACATATACGACACATGATTTGTAAAACAAACTATGGGGCACACTAGTTTTTCTGAGGGAAATACTAAATATGATACTTCCTGTGGGGCAATGCTAGACATGTCAAGAAAATGCCCACACTGAGATGTATGTACGCCTTAAGATTAAAAGAATGTCGCTTCTTCAGGAGATTCAATATTTCTAGTTAGAAAAACATACTTTAATTAGAATACAATATACAAAATAAATGTTGAGGTACACAGGTGCATATGCATATACAGTATACATGAACTCACCAAAAAGACAGTGCTTTAACAGAGAGTTTCAACGCCCACCTATACCCAGGAATCGCAACCACAGAGAGGCCCCCTCCATGGGAGGAGGTGACCACTGGGGGCACTAGCTGTGCGATGCTGCGGTCGGCATAGCTGTGGATGTAGGATAATAGCTTCAGCACAAATGAATAGAACTCCCATTGCCGATGATCCTGTTCCATTAGGAAAATTTTTATGGTTTTTAAACCTAATTCGTGAGGGATACTAGAGTATAAGCCTCAACGTCAATTGTTACCAGAAATGCGTCCCGGGGGATTGTCAATACATCCAGGCAATTAAGGAGGTCTGACGTATCTCTGACATAGGATGGGAGTCCAGTAACGTGGGAAATGAGGAAAAAGTCCACAAATCTACTTGCATTCTCTGTAATGGAGCCAATTCCTGACACTATCGGTCTCCCTGGGGGTCTCTTTATTATTGTGTATTTTTGTAATAGCATAAAAAATTACTTCCCTTGGAAAAGGTATGTTTAAATACTCGTATATTTGTTTGTCAATTAGGGCATCCATAAATGCCGCTGTTTATATTCCTGCTTGAATTGAGAAGTGGTTTCAGGCATGATTGGCCGATACCGCTTAACATTATTTAAAATGTTGAAACACATTGTTTCATATTGTTGTTGGGTCATGAGTACTATGTTTCCACCCTTGTCCGAGGGCTTGATAACTGTGTCCTGTCTACAGTGTAACTGTCTTAATGCTTGTTGTTGTTGCATAGTGAGGTTGGAAATATTGATTGACATTTGGCATTCTTTTAGTTTCACTAATCATGGCGATGAGGAAAGCTGATATTTTGGGATTTGTAGTGAGGTCAGGGAATTGGTTAGATTTATTCTTGAATTGTGGGTCACTTCGTGCTTGAGTATTTGATACTGGGCTAGATTCTATTTGTGAGGTATCATTAAATTCCTGATTTTCTTCCAACAGGAGCATGAGATCCCTCAGTGCTCGAAAATCCTTCATTGTAAATTTCTTTATTTTTTCCGATAATTCTCTTTCTTCCCTTATCTGCTTTTTGTCTGGGTCAAATATAAATTGTAAGTTTCCTCGCAAAGAGGTACAGGTCCTTAATTACTTTTTATTTGTCCATTTTGTTAATAGGGCAGAAGCTTTTGTGTCTGTTCTTGTTAATTACCCTTTTCTAGTAAAAAACATGTTTTAGTGTAAATCACTGAATGGTTAAAGATTTTGGGATTATAAACCCTATGGTTTCCTCTATAGATAGGCGAGAACTCAACCTAAGGTGACGTCAGCAGTTAAGGCAATAGACCACCAGATATGTGAGTATGGGACCCAGTGTAGTTGCACAGTTTACCCAAATACCAACCAAAGTATTTTATCAGTACATACTGTGACAGTAGGAGATGCTGTCTAGGTAAAATTGATAATTTGGAGGACACAGGGTATGCACATTTGCTTGGTGCAAGGCTACAGAGCATAAATGTGGACTGGAGAAAACTGCTTTTGCAGCTTTCTCCAGGTTTTGGTATTTGGTCATGGGGCTCTGTAGTTTGGAGATTCCATAGTGTCTTGGGTGGGACAGGATCTCCAACCCTGTGTCCAGACTTTGTAAATTACCAGCAGGGTGTGTGCTCAGGTGAGCACAGCACTTATAATGAGTGTATGGGAAGACTTCATGGCTCCCAGTTGGAGACTGCTCCACACCCAGAGAGACAGCAGGTCTCCAGGAGTCAGAGAGGTTGCAGGAGGCAGCCAGAACGTGCGACTGCAAGAAGCAGTGCAACAGCCTGAGGACTAAGGCCAGAGCGAAGCTGTGGGCGCTAAAGAGAAGCCATCCATAGTGAGGAAATCCTGTGGTCTGTGTGACCAGGACAAAGCGCAGAGGTACTGCTAAAGAGCCAGGTGGGCTAGCATTTTCTGTGAGTGTTTATTTGCTGGAGAAGAACCCCTGTGTGGGAAACCTTTATGTCAAAGACTTTCATTTGCCTTTTTAATAAAAATGGGCTACCATGCCCTTAAATATAGTTCCTGACTGGCTTGAATCACTAACAAACGCATCTACCACGAGAGCTAATGGTCCCCCATGTTACAAGTGGTTGTTGGATGCGGGCACAAGACGGTGGAATCCGGGTCCTTGCTCCACAGTGAGTTCAAGTCAGGAACTATTGTCTGTGTGTCGAAGTGCAGCCAGGCAAAAGGCATTGCGTGTTGCAGGTGGTGTACCTGCGAATGAAAAAAGTAAGTTCATCTGTTTTATGAACTGTGTTTGTGTGCATGAGACAGCACAATCTGTGTGTGCAGGTGAGGAGAACCTGCAAGTGAAAGACAACTAGTCTTAAAGAAGACAGTACACTAAATTTTCCTGTGTTAAAAGGAACTGTGTTAAAAAGCGTTGTGTGCCTGTCTGCAGAGATGGGGCGGTCAAAACGCGAAAAGGAAGCAAAGTTTGCTGAGATGAGAGACAGAACCTTGTGGCTGGAGGGGTTGTTACTGACAGAACAAGCCCCAGACTGGTGCAAGATGCACTTGGCCGCACTGGAGCAAAGGAGAAAGAGGGCTGCTGTTGTCCCTAGCAACACTGGTTCAATGAATGCAGAGGTGACTACAAGTATGGAGAGCCCATCAAAGTCTGAGTCTGCAGTGGATTGGTGCAAGCAGCACCTGGCAGCACTGGACCAAGTTAAAGGGGAAGTGCATGTTGTTGCCCATGGCAACGCTGCTACAGTTAAAACAGTAGCTATTGTGAAAGATGTGAATGTGTCACAGCATGAGACCGGATCAAGCAGAGATAAGCCCTCACTTAGTGCAAAGAGGAGCCAGAAAAGTGCAGCTAGGAGACCACCGTTTCCATTAGCAACCACAGAAAATGTGCCAATGAGAATGAGGAGCTACAGGGAAGAGGTGCCCCACCATCCTCATAGAGATGCCAGTGAGATTATGCATGTTGGGAGAGTGCCATCTCCCTTAGCAACAGGAGAAAGTCGCCAAGTAACATGCCAGGAATGTGGTCAACTGGGGCATGGGATCTTTTCTTGTCCTAGCTTGTGGAATACAGCTGCTGATATTGTTGCTGGGCTTAACTCTTCACCTGCAAGCCCGGAGTCCTGTGTTAAAATGCTTGCAGTCACCCCTGGCAACAAAGAAGAAATTCCTGTTGTGCCTGCTGCAGTTTCATCCTATGGCCACCAGGGAGAGTTGGCCAGTAAAAGTGCGATAAAGGATAGACAATGTACTCAAATGAAGCCAGAGTTAACTGTTACAGATTATGGTAAGACTGTTGCAGTTTGTGGGACTGATCCCAGTGAAGTGGGAGTATATCCAGCTGGGAGATCGGCAGAAGGTGTAAAAATGGACTTGCTGCAGTGTGTTACCCTTAGTAGTGGGGAGACACAGGTTGAAGCTCAACCTGCAGCAAGGTTAAGAACTCAAAAATACTGGACTCTGTATGTGCCTGGTGTAATCCACCAGAGTGTTGAAAGTGGTAACTTAGGGGTGACCAATACAGTTTGTGTGCCAGGTTCCCTAGTGACGGGTGCTACAGAGATGCCCAGGGAAACCTCCCAGGAGCCCACAGTGGTGAGGCACGTGGTTTCCCAGGACAACTGTGGAGCCACCCTAGTGGGCAAAAGAATGCCTTTGGAGAGGAAGGATGGTGTGCTGAGCGGCACACAGGGTGATGTGTGTTCTGACCAAAAACAGCCTGTTAAAGCTTATAACACTGCTATGTCTATGAATGCTGATGGTAAAGGTATTGCTGATGATACATGTACTTATGGTGATGTGTTCAAAAGTAATGAGGTAAGAGGGATGTCTCCCTTGGCAACCAGACGCAGAGCCTCAGGGTTGTCCATGGAAGTCTCAGGGACTCTCCATGCGCTTGAGCCAGAGATTTTCCAGGACAACACTGAATTTGCTCTGATGGAACAGACAGGGCCTACACCATGCAGTGAGAGTTTGTGTGAGCAGTGTGTTTACCATATGTGTAACCCAGCCACAGCTGAAGGTACACAGCTGAGTGTGTTAGCGCCTCAGGAGCAAGGGGGTGATGGTGTATTGCAGCCTGCCTTGTTTGAAGCATTAGCAAAGAGTAAAAGCATGTTGTCAAAATGTGATTTATATAGAACTGACAAAGGTACTGTTTGTGCTGCTGAATCCCAGGTGCCTCCTAGAGCAGATGAGGTACTGCTGATCCCTCATAATAGAAGCACAATGGATTGGGACGGTTGGGCCAAATAATTACTAGCCATGTTAGACAAGGCTATGTTGAGTGACGGGTGTGAATACAACAACTGCTATACCAGATCAGGGTGCATGCATGGCAGATGTGGTGTTCACAGCCCAGCAGCTGAATGTCAAGTGTCAAGGTGACTTGCAGAGGCTTATTGGTGAGTTAGAGGGCATGAGTAGGAGACATGTGTCTGACAGTGGTTCAGAGGAGCGTCAGGCTGTGATGGATACCTCCAGTGAGGTGAAGGCCCCTTTAAATTTCTCGGGCCCTCAAGCTGCAGTGAATGAGCCCCTCCATGTCTCTAATAAGGGAAAGGTCCCCAAAAATGTTTTGCATATTGATGTGAAGTGTGTAGAAATTACAGATATGCTAGTGGAACTGCTTGAACTTGTGAAAGCTCATTCCTTGTATACCTGGGTGCCTCCATTACAGTCAGATGTGGTAGTGCTGCATGGTACCAAAGGGTGGAGCCAGGTAATGCAAGCTGTGCTGGGTAACATTAATCACCAGTGGAACTGGTTGGTACGGTGCTTATTAATAGTCTGGCAAGTGATCTCACAGTTCCCTGTGAGGGTGCTTCCGGATAAGGTTCAGTACGGAAGGCGCTCTGGGGGCTGCTGGAGACATCAGAGGTCTCTCCGCCTGATGCGTTGATGGACATGTCTGCTAGTGCGGTCCGAGGTTCGGCTGAGCAGGGTTTAGTAAATGGCGCGGATACTGCCTCACCCGCTAAACCTCCTAAGAAGGAAGGGCCAGATATGGACGCAGCAAAAGCAGACATTCTGTCTGTCACCTGCAGAGAGGTACAAGTTGGGGTACCCGGAGATGCTTTTAAATATAGTATGGCGAGGAACAAAAATTGTGACATGGAAAAATGTGAGCTGGCAAAGATTGGTTTTGCTATAAATGGGTCATGTGTTGCTCAATGTCAATTGCTAGGGCAACTGCCCACAGAGATTTGGACAACAGGTGAAGGGAAGCCTTGTGAAGGTCCCATAGGGGGTAGCTGCTCACCTGTGTGTCCCTCCTTGGGCCTGGCCCTACCAAACCCTGAACAAGAAAGAATTGACGGTATCGGTAATTGGAGAAATGGTGGTGTATTACTGAATGTTAATGTAAATAATGACCTTGATATGGCCATGAATAATTTCTTGGAAAATGAGCATGATACACAGATGTTGGGCTCTGGGGAGTTGGTAGTCAAAGGTAAAGGCAAAAGATTTGGTAAACCCAAGAAACCTATTGTGATGGGTAAAACGGGTATCAGTGAGGGGAAAAGGTAGTTCCTCATCAGGCGTAGTGTCTGGAGCAAGTTCCCTACAGAATCCGGAAACTGAGTTGGAAGGAAGTAGCAGGAAAGGCAGGGTTCCACCAGAAAAGAAATGTAAGCTCAGGAACCCCAAGGATAGAGGGAGTAGGCTGAGGATACAGAACTGTAGGACCCCGTTGCGATCCAGGGTAGGGCGTGCCTGGAAACGCACCCGAAAAAAAAAATTGGGCCTACGCAGCGAACAGCTGGCGCAGAAGTGCCCCAATCAAGGATTCGGGCTGGTGTGTTCCGGCCCCTTCGGGTTCCAAACAAGGGGAGGGGATATGTGACAGTAGGAGATGCTGTCTAGGTAAAATTGATAATTTGGAGGACACAGGGTATGCACATTTGCTTGGTGCAAGGCTACAGAGCATAAATGTGGACTGGAGAAAACTGCTTTTGCAGCTTTCTCCAGGTTTTGGTATTTGGTCATGGGGCTCTGTAGTTTGGAGATTCCATAGTGTCTTGGGTGGGACAGGATCTCCAACCCTGTGTCCAGACTTTGTAAATTACCAGCAGGGTGTGTGCTCAGGTGAGCGCAGCACTTATAATGAGTGTATGGGAAGACTTCATGGCTCCCAGTTGGAGACTGCTCCACACCCAGAGAGACAGCAGGTCTCCAGGAGTCAGAGAGGTTGCAGGAGGCAGCCAGAACGTGCGACTGCAAGAAGCAGTGCAACAGCCTGAGGACTAAGGCCAGAGCGAAGCTGTGGGCGCTAAAGAGAAGCCATCCATAGTGAGGAAATCCTGTGGTCTGTGTGACCAGGACAAAGCGCAGAGGTACTGCTAAAGAGCCAGGTGGGCTAGCATTTTCTGTGAGTGTTTATTTGCTGGAGAAGAACCCCTGTGTGGGAAACCTTTATGTCAAAGACTTTCATTTGCCTTTTTAATAAAAATGGGCTACCATGCCCTTAAATATAGTTCCTGACTGGCTTGAATCACTAACAAACGCATCTACCACGAGAGCTAATGGTCCCCCATGTTACAATACCTATATATGCTTTATATCTATAGTTACTCTGTGCACCTCCACATCCCAACAGATGTGCTGACCTTTTATCTGCTGCTCAGTAACAGGGCCCATGGTCTTCACCTCCTCCCATGGAGGGGGCCTCTCTGCGGTTGCGATTCCTGGGTATAGGTGAGCGTTGAAACTCTCTGTTAAAGCACTGTCTTTTTGGTGAGTTCATGTATACTGTACAGTGCCTTGCAAAAGTATTTATCCTCCTTAGCTTTTTACCTATTTTGTTACATTACAGCCTTTAGTTCAATGTTTTTTTTTATCTGAATTATATGTGATGGATCATAACACAATAGTCTAAGTTGGTAAAATTAGAAAAATATATACATACATTTTTTTTCAGAAATAAAAAAACAGATAATTAGCATGTGCCCCAGGACGACGTCAGGTGTGACGAAACGTACATAGGGAGGAGCGACGTGCAGATTCCAGAAGCAACGGGCTGCTATCGAGAGCCGGCCGGCTCGATTTCCAATGCCGTTTGATTTCAACTGAATTGTAAGTGCAATTTTGTTCTTTTACGCAAATAAAATAAGGATTTACACTATGCAAGCCTTTATTATCTTTCCATGGGGCCCTTCTGAATACATGTGTATATGAGGCTATCCATTTGGGAAAACACTAGGAGCATTGGTGCACAGTACAGAGACCGGAGGTGGGGTAATAAGCCATAGGCGCATCTGATCTCCCATAACAGGAGATCATTTACAGCTGTTAAGAGGCAGTACGTGTAGAGGTGGAGGCACTGTTACTTTTTTCACTTTTTCTGAGGTGTTTTTTTGTGTGCCACTGTGCAAGATCACATTGAATTAGCATCTTCAACACATGGACTTTTTTTGGTTCTCACCTGTCTTGGATCAATCAGTGACCTTTTCACCTTTTGTATAGGAGCATTTATTAATTCCTTTCACAGGTCGCACAGTTACTAATTTGTGTATGTGTCAAATATTCAAGGTTGATTATTCACTTTCAATCAGCGCAACTTGTATTTTAATTTTGTATGGTAATGTGCGTATGTATTCACCCCCTTTGTTATGAAGTCAATAAAAATCTCTGGCAACCAATTACCTTCAGAAGTCATATAATTAGTGAAACGATGTCCACCTTTGTGCAATCTAAGTGTCACATGATCTGTCATTACATATACACACCTTTTTGAAAGGCCCCAGAGGCTGCAACACCTGAGCAAGAGGAGGCACCACAAGACAATCTGCCATGAAGACCAAGGAACTCTCCAAACAAGTAAGGGACAATGTTGTTGAGAAGTATAAGTCAGGGTTAGGCTATAAAAAAATATCCAAATCTTTGATGATCCCTAGGAGCACCATCAAATCTATCATAACCAAATGGAAAGAACATGGCACAACAGCAAACCTGCCAAAAGACGGCCGCATACCAAAACTCACAGACCGGGCAAGGAGGGCATTAATCAGAGAGGCAGCACAGAGACCTAAGGTAACCCTGGAGGAGCTGCAGAGTTCCACCGCAGAGTATCTGTACATAGGACGACAATAAGCCGTACGCTCCATTGAGTTGGGCTTTATGGCAGAGTGGCCAGAAGAAAGACATTACTTTCAGCAAAAAACAAAAGGGCACGTTTTGAGTTTGCAAAAAGGCATGTGGGAGATTCCCAAAAGTATAGTAGGAAGGTGCTCTGGTCTGATGAGACTAAAATTGAACTTTTTGGCCATCAAAGAAAACGCTATGTCTGGCGCAAACTCAACACATCACATAATCCAAAGAACACCCTCCCCACAGTGAAACATGGTGGTGGCAGCATCATGCTGTGGGGATGTTTTTGAGTAGTAGGGACTGGGAAACTGGTCAGAGTTGAGGGAAAGATGGATAGTGTTAAATACAGGGATATTCTTGAGCAAAACCTGTACCACACTGTGTGTGATTTTGAGTGGTTTAAGGGGAAACATGTAAATGTGTTGGAATGGCCTAGTCAAAGCCCAGACCTTAATCCAATAGAAAATCTGTGGTCAGACTTAAAGATTGCTGTGCACAAGCACAAACCATCCAACTTGAAGGAGCTGGAGCAGTTTTGCAAGGAGGAATGGGCAAAAACCCCAGTGGTAAGATGTGGCAAGCTCATAGAGACTTATCCAAAGCGACTTGGAGCTGTGATAGCGCAAAAGGTGGCTCTACAAAGTATTGACTTTGGGGGGTGAATAGTTATGCACATTGACCTTTTCTGTTATTTTGTCCTATTTGTTTGGTTCACAACAAAAAAAAAACATCTTCAAAGTTGTGGGCATGTTCTGTAAATTAAATGATGCAAATCCTCAAACAATCCATGTTAATTCCAGATTGTGAGGCAAAAAAAAAACACGAAAAATACCAAGGAGCATGAATACTTTTGCAAGGCACTATATATGCATATGCACCTGTGTACCTCAACATTTATTTTGTATATGGTATTCTAATTAAAGTATGTTTTTCTAACTAGAAACATTGAAGCTCCTGAAGAAGCGACATTTCAGGTCGCAAAACATGTAGAGCCAACAATTCTTTTTGAAAACAAACCGGCGTCACGTCCGTTTCCTCTCTCCTCTCTGGATCGATCGGTACAGAGGGGAAAAAGATCAGAGGCAGCAGCGCTGTGGACTGGATGTGCTGATATGTGACAACTCCAGCCATCCATGCTCAGCAATCCATCCTCATCAATACTCAGCCATCCATCCTCATCAATACTCAGCCATCCATCCTCAGCAATACTCATCCATCCATCCTCAGCAATACTCGTCCATCCATCCTCAGCAATACTCGTCCATCCATCCTCAGCAATACTCGTCCATCCATCCTCAGCAATACTCATCCATCCATACTCATCCATGCTCAACCATCCAGCCATACTCAGCTATACCCATCCATGCTCAGCCATCCATCCTCAGCAATACTCATGCATCCATCCATACCCAGCGGCACTCAGCCGCACTCAGCCGTACTCAGGCATACTCATTCATGCTCAGCCATCCCTATCCATGGCTCATCCATCCCCATTCATGCTCATCCATGCAACATCAGTTCTTATCCATGCCACATGCATGCCACTACAGTGCCTCACAAAAGTGTAATAGGTTGTCAAATTAGATTTGACATTTATGCTCCTAGAACACCTGATGGTGCTCCTTGCATGTTGGGCCTCTGTATGTGGCCACGCTGTGTAAAAGTCTCACATATGTGGTATCGCCGTACTTGGTAGGAGTAGCAGAATGTGTTTTGGGGTGTAATTTGTGCTATGCATATGCTGTGTGTGAGAAATAACCTGCTAATATAACAATTTTGTGAAAAAAAAAAAAAGAAAAAAATTTGATTTTGCAAAGAATTGTGGGAAAAAATGACAACTTCAAAAAACTCACATGCCTCTTACTAAATACATTGGAATGTCTACTTTCCAAAAAGGGGTAATTTTGGGGGGTATTTGTACTTTCCTGGCTTGTTAGGGTCTCAAGAAATGAGATAGGTGTGATCAATTTTCAGAGATTGGCACCATAGCTTGTGGACTCTATAACTTTCACAAAGACCAAATAATATACACCGATTTGGGTTATTTTTTACCAAAGATATGTAGCAGTATAAATTTTGGCCAAAATTTATGAAGAAAAATGACAAATTTTCCAAATTTTTTAACAAACCAAGAAAGAATTAAAGAGATAAGCTATGGGTGGTACCTCGTCCTAGTGAATATACAAAGAAAAAAGAACAAGAGGGGGTTTAGCCAACCTGACAGACTATCACGGCACCTGAACAAAAACGGATATTCCGTAATAGATATTTCATTGGTTTATTAGAAAAAATACACAATAGTATACAAAAATACATATAGAAAAATGAAAGAAAAAATATATTATTTACAAAAGTTTAGCCATCGAATATAGAATATACATAAAGACATTTCAAATTTCATTATCAAATTTTACATGCTGGTCAGAAGATGGTTGACGCGTTTCGCTTTTAGCTTCATCAGAACCAAAGAGCAGCAGGTTTTATGTCTGTAGTGTAATTGTAAAACAGGAAAAAATGAGAGTTAGTCATCAGTGAGCCAAAAACGTACCCCACTATATTGTATCCAAAACGTGTTTATCATTATTTCCCCTCGCCCTGGATATTAGATTGAAGGCCTACCTCACTCACAAGGTAGGCGTTCAATCTAATATCCAGGGCAAGGGGAAATAATGATAAACACGTTTTGGATACAATATAGTGGGGTACGTTTTTGGCTCACTGATGACTAACTCTCATTTTTTCCTGTTTTACAATTACACTACAGACATAAAACCTGCTGCTCTTTGGTTCTGATGAAGCTAAAAGCGAAACGCGTCAACCATCTTCTGACCAGCATGTAAAATTTGATAATGAAATTTGAAATGTCTTTATGTATATTCTATATTCGATGGCTAAACTTTGGTAAATAATATATCTTTTCTTTCATTTTTCTATATGTATTTTTGTATACTTTTGTATACTATTGTGTATTTTTTCTAATAAACCAATGAAATATCTATTACGGAATATCCGTTTTTGTTAAGGTGCCGCGATAGTCCGTCAGGTTGGCTAAACCCCCTCTTGTTCTTTTTTTCTTTGTGTAAACAAACCAAGAAAATAATTTTTTTTACAGAATTCCGTCTTTTTTCTGTTATAGTGCAAAAAAAAAAAAAAAACCCAGCGGTGATTAAATACCACCAAAAGAAAGCTCTATTTGTGTGAAAAAGGACAAACATTTCATATAGGTACAGTGTTGCATGACTGAGTAATTGTCATTCAAAATGCGAGAGCACTGAAAAATTAAAACTGGTCTTGTTTGGAAGAGGGTTTAAGTGCCCAGTGGGTAAGAGGTTAAAGGTCCCAAATAAAGTATCCCAAATAACTACTATTTGACACATGGGATTGAAATCCCAGAGTGCCTTTTCAGTCTTACTCTTTAACTTGTACTGTATGCCGAAATGACTAAGATAAAAATAGTTTACAAGTGCAAAACCATAACAAATTAAAATAAGCTGTAGAAATATTGGAAGATTTAGATAAAAAACAAGACAGAGTGAAGATATCATCAAAAGCATGAGATTCACAAATTTTGGTCCTCAGATGCATACACCACCAGTAAATGACTCTGCATTAATACCCTGCTTACACGAGGAGCTCATACAACTATGGCTGTGACGTGATGAAGCTGCCTCTAGGACTCCCTGTACTGAAGACTAGCATGAAGTGTTTGCTTAACATGCAGGGACAGAACATTGCTCCAGAGCTATGAATATCTGTTATTTCTCTAGTGCAAGTTAGAAAAAACTTGAGAATATTTGCTGTGGACGTTATCAGATTTTTCTTTGTGGTTGTCAGACTGGCTCTTTTAGCTGCAGATATGTGCAGCAAATGTTGGAAAAATCTCAACTATACTAACAAGCTAGGCATTTCTCCACAGACCACCACACTAACCAGCTGTAGCGATTTTCATCCTAGTGTGTAAGACCTACAACAACAAGTCGAGGCAGATTTAGTTCATTTACACTAGAGAGCAAAGAAAGTCAAATTGCACTCAAGTAGACTCTTTACAAATAAATTTACTGATCCATTTACTACAAAAAAATTAAGAACATATATACCTCGACCATTAAAAAAAATTACAGATCTGTCATAAAAGCACTAGACAGCTCAGGGTACCCCCACATACACATACATCCACACTTGGGCATATCACAAGGAAAACAGGGATCTTACTTTAAAACATACTATAGAATGAATGACTCCTCTACCTTAACAGATTAATGGGCAATAAACCCATCCTTTTTCATAGGTATGTATTTTATCCCACAAGCAAGCCCTTTTACAGGAAGTCAATCTTCTGAACAAACAGGAGAGATTTTTTGTGGATTGATCCCAGTATATTTTCATAGGATCATACCTCCAAAAGTTCACTCAACACTGCTTCAAAGATGAACAAGATTCAAAAAATATTGATCAAGCCAGCACTCAATATTACTGTATAGTAGTTATACTGTATGTACTTCTAAAGTCTCCATAACCACATGCAATATGTCTGCTTATATAATTAGGTGGGCTGTCAGTTTGATCAGTGATATCACATACAGTATACTGTAGATGCACTTACTGTATCTGAGATGGTCTTCTCCTAACTTCCATATCTCATTAATGAATTTCACCCATACTGTGAGTTTCATTTGGATTTTGTTTTGTGAGTAAGGATATGTAATTTAAATATACAGGTATAGAACTAATTTTCAATTCACACGATTTAAGGAAAAGTGAGGCACTGATTTGTTTTATTTTTATGAGCCAAATCTCGGTATGCAATAAGATGGGTGTTTTACACTTGGTTTTGAAAACATTGTACAAAGTTATTCTGAAAAAGCACAAAAATAAAATAGTATGAAAACCACTGCTACTTCTAAACTAAGCAAACAAGAGCATGCACTGTTTAAATAATTCATTAAATTGGATTAAAGCCACCATAGAGGTTTTTTTTTCCTGCAGAGGAATGTAATTTCATCCTTTTGGGTTGCAGATAAGGACATCAGGTAACTTACTACACTGGCATTTCCATATTGTATGCCATGGATTGAGCACTGATTAGGATTGTTTTGAAAACCATAGGGTTGCATTAGAAGCTAGATATTGTTATTGTATTTTTTATTTATGTTAATAGAGTCCGACTGAACACAGCGACAATATTTTGTGGATAGTATAAGGTGTTCACTGATCAAAAATAACTTTTTGCCTAAATTATACTTTAAAATAATGCAAACAGTAAGCTTATTTGAATGCACAAAATTATTCTTGACCCCGCAAGTGGAATTTTCATCTGGATATTTCCCCGCACAAAAATAGAGAATTGTGTGTACAGTTTAGCAGACCAAACAGAGCTGCAGTACAAGAAGAACAAAACTCTCTATGTTTTGATTTTTACATTCTTACTTCATATTACAATTTAGAGGAGGGGGCCTTAATGTGTTGTACATTTTACATGATTTTAGACCCCATTGAGAAGATTCACCACTCTATTTGACCAGGGATGAGCTTGGGATCAGGCTTAGATTTGGTCTGAACACATGTTTGGCCAAACCCAAGCTCATCCCTGCTGGTGACTGTTGTTACCAAAACAGAAATTTAGAGTTGTTGGTAAATTCTTCTAATGGGGACACCTGTTGTAGTCACAACTCTCTATGAGGGTAATTCCCTTCACTTACAGAGATTTTCTCTATTATCCTTCCAGGGGTACCAATTGCAGGCAGGCAGGCATATTGTTACAAGCATTGGATTACTTTGTGAACTGTTGTGAACTGAACTGGGAGATTTGATAGATGAATTACTCTAGCCTTTAGTGGTAGGACTCCCTGCATATTTGCAAGATACCAAGCATGTCATCCAGAAACTAGAAGACAAACAGTGGAGTACAGAAGATAAATGGTTGACTGGTTGATATACTACATCGCCTCTTTTGTACTCCTGTATTCCTCACGTCCTGGGAGTAGAGCCCTTATTTAATTTTTATACAGATTATTCTGCAGACCTCAAGATGTTCATATTTTTCTGCTGACGTATGCCAACCTGTACATAGGTTGGTGGGAAGAGTGACACTTTTTTGGAGATGGCCAATTTAGGAATCAAATGAGACTTTTTTTTCCTCGCTATATTGATGACCTTCTGTTTGAGGTTAATCAGGGCTTACCTGTGGAGAAATTTCTATAATATTTGAATGATAATGAACACAACTTGAGGTTCATAAGAGATATAGAGATGAACTATTTAGACTTCCCACTGTATAAGTCTGTGGTAGATCAAAATATACTTACACAGGTGTACCATAAGCAAACCCCCATGAATTCTCTCCTCCATGCAGCAAGCTGTCATCCAGGTCATGTCATAAGTGCTATACCGAAGTGCCAATTCATTAGGGTGTGACAGAATTGCTCCGCTATTAAGTGCTTTGAAGAGGAAATTGCTGCAATTGAAGGAAGATTCCTGGAACGTGGCTATTAATCCAGTGTTATCCAGAAAGCATATTTGAATGCTAGGGAAACCCATCCAGAGAACATAAAGTGGAGCTTCACTAAAAAGTCACAGTTCTGCTCATCCTCCCCCTCTCCAGCTCTTTTACCCTTATTGGAACTTTTTTTCTGGGAGCGAGTACCTATTTCTGACAGGTGTTGGCTCCCACTTCCACTTTTTTTGCCTTGGCAAGAATAGCCAAAATTAGCCCCTCCATCCACCTGCAAACTCCTGGGACACATTGTACATAACAGGAGCTTTGGGACCATTCTCAAAGTACATGCACAGTGGGAAGTCAGCTGTGAAAAAGCAGGAAGTAAGTGCCAGCTTCCCACAGTCAAGGTGGGGGCACTGGGGACCCAATGAACTGGCCTGGGTGAGAACAAGGCTGGACTCATGGACTGGTAAGTGACTGTTTATCAAAAGTCAGCAGCTACAGTATTTGTAGCTGTTGAAATTTTGGAGACATAACTGTAGTTCCTCTTTTAACCACTTGCTTACTGGGCACTTAAACACCCTTCCTGCCCAGACCAATTTTCAGCTTTCGGTGCTCTCACACTTTGAATGACAATTACTCAGTCATGCAACACTGAACCCAAATGATTTTTTTTTGTCCTTTTTTTCCCACAAATAGAGCTTTCTTTTGGTGGTATTTGATCACCTCTGGGTTTTTTACTTTTTGCGCTATAAAAATTTTTCTTCATAAATTTTGACCACAATTTATACTGCCACATATCTTTGGTAAAAATAACCCAAATTAGTGGAAATTATTTGGTCTTTGTGAAAGTTACAGACTCTACAAACTGTGGTGCGAATTATACAAAACTGATCACATCTGATGCACTGGTGACCTATCTCATTTCTTGTGACCCGAACAAGCCAGGAAAGTACAAATACCCCCCCAAATGACCCCTTTTTTGAAAGTAGACATTCCAAGGTATTTAGTAAGAGGCATGGTGAGCTTTTTGATGTTGTCATTTTTTTCCCACAATTCTTTGCAAAATGTATTATTTTTTAATTTTTTTCCACAAAATTGTCATTGTAATATGTTATTTCTCTCACATGGCATGTGTATACCACAAATGACACCCCAAAATAAATTCTGCTACTCCTCCTGAGTATTACGATACCACATGTGTGGGACTTTTACACAGCCTGGCCACTTAGAGAGGCCCAAAATGCAGGGAGCGCCATCAAGTGTTCTAGGAGCATAAAATACACATCAAAATTGTTGACTACCTAGTACACTTTTATAGGCCCTGGAGCACCAGGACAATGACACGTGACACTGACGTGGCACTGACGACAGGTGGCACTGATGACAGGTGACACCGATGTGGCACTGATGACAGATGGCACTAATACGGGGCACTGATGACACGTGACACTGATGACAGATGGCACTGATGACACGTGACACTGACAGATGGCACTAATATGTGGCACTGCTGACAGATGGCACTTATACGTGGCACTGATATCATGTGGCACTAATACGTGGCACTGATGAGAGATGGCACTAATACGTGGCACTGATGACAGATGGCACCGATACGTGGCACTGATGACACGTGACACTGATGACAGATGGCACTGATACGTGGCATTGATGACACGTGCCACTGATAAAAGATGGCACGTGACACTGACAGGTGGCACTTTTGACAGATGGCACTGATACGTGGCACTGATGACAGATGGCACTGACGTGGCACTGATGACACATGGCACTGATATGGCACTGATGACAGATGGCACTGACGTGGCACTGATGACAGATGGCACTGACGTGGCACTGATGACAGATGGCACTGATGACAGATGGCACTGGGGACAGGTGGTACTGGGAACAGGTGCCACTGGCAGATGGCACGGATGGCACTGGGGACAGGTGGTACTGGGGACAGGTGGCACTGGCAGATGGCACGGATGGCACTCTGGGAACAGGTGGTACTGGGGACAGGTGGTACTGATGACAGGTGGCAGCGGGGACAGGTGGTACTGGGTTACAGGTGGCAGCATGGCAGCGGGGACAGATCACTTTATTTTTTTATTTTTTACTTACAGCGCACCGGCGCCGTTCCTCTCTCCCTCCTCACACGCTGTCTGTGTGAGGAGGCAGAGCGGTGCTGAGAGATGATCTCATATGTTTGCATATGCAAACATATGAGATCATCTCTCATTGGACAGCCCGATCTCGCTGTAAACGGCCGCTGTGATTGGCCGTTTACAGCGATCTGTGACCGGCTGTGTCCGACGGACACGGCCAGCACAGAACTTCCCCGATGCACGCTCTCAGGAGTAAACAGGAGGACGTCCAGGGACGTCCTCCCGGCAGGGAGCGTCCGCGCTGCAGCCGTCTTTCGGCTATAGTGCGGGCGCGTAGTGGTTAATAAAAGAAAAGACAAAAAGTAAATAAATAAAACAGATATGAGAAGATATGCCACCCCCAACTAATCATTCTCTGCAGTAGGGATGAGCCGAACACCCCCGGGTTCGGTTCGCACCAGAACCTTCGAACGGACCGAAAGTTTGCGCGAATTTTCGAACACTATTCGTTATAATGGACGCGAACGTTCGAAATCAAAATTGCTAATTACAACGGCCAATATGCATGTTAATGTCATAAAACAGGTTTGGGGACCTGGGTCCTGCCCCAGGGGACATATATCAATGCAAAAATAACTTTTAAAAACTAACGTTTTTTCGGGAGCAGTCATTTTAATGATGCATAAAGTGAAAAAAAAAAAAAGTGAAATATTCCTTTAAATATGGTACCTGGGGGGTGTCTAAAGTATGCCTGTGAAGTGGCATGTGTTTCCCGTGTTTAGAACTGTCCTGCACAAAATGACATTTGTAAAGTAAAAAAAGAAGCCTTTTAAAACCACTTGCGGCTTTAATGTCATGTCTTGTCCTGGCCGCCATATGGCTGAAAATCCTTGAGAAAAATGGCATGGCTACCCCATCATCCCCCCCCCACCCCAGCCCCTTTGGGTCTTGTATGGATATTAAGGGGGACCCCACACGCAGAATAAAACAGATATACCTACAACCCTATATACTCTGAACAGCAGTATATAGGTGGTGCAAACAAGACACGGACTGTAGGTTTGTTCTTAAGTAGAATCTGAACAGGTACATCATGAAGTGTAGCTCCATCCCAAAAAAAAACTATTTTTAAGCTTTTTGGAGAACATAGGGAGGGGTTATCACCCCTGTAACATTTGCTGTCTTTGCACATCTGTTCAGAACATTTCACCTCACTTTCCGTCCCAATGACAAATGTTTTTGGAAAAGTGGGGTTTTAATTGAAACAAGAATTGGTGATAAAGCATCAGTAGAGAGGAGATACCTTTTTCCCAAATTAAATCTAACAGGATAGAATTTCCCTTCCTAGGGGTAGATTTCCTCTCACTTCCTGTTTTCTCTTTCCGTTTGCAAGTAGGAGTCGTTTGTAAGTTGGATGTTTGAAAGTAGGGGCCTGCCGTATATACTCTGCAGAAATTTGCCCTATTAGATGTTGGTGTAGCCACAAGACTGTAAGCCCTCACAGTTACTCTTGGTGGGCACAGGAATGGGCTCTGCTGTGAGTTATTAGATCAAGATTTGTAATTGCATGCACCTGTTGAACAGGGCAGAAAAATTGGGCCTTTGGTGGTGGTGGTGGACGGTGTTGCCACAAGACTGTAAGCCCTCACAGTTACTCTTGGTGGGCGCAGGAATGGGCCCTGCTGTGAGTTATTAGATCAAGATTTGTAATTGCATGCACCTGTTGAACCGGGCAGAAAAATTGGGCCTTTTTGGTGGTGGTGGTGGTGGACGGTGTTGCCACAAGACTGTAAGCCCTCACAGTTACTCTTGGTGGGTGCAGGAATGGGCCCTGCTTTGAGTTATTAGATCAAGATTTGTAATTGCATGCACCTGTTGAACAGGGCAGAAAAAATTGGGCCTTTGGTGGTGGTGGTGGTGGACGGTGTTGCCACAAGACTGTAAGCCCTCACAGTTACTCTTGGTGGGTGCAGGAATGGGCCCTGCTTTGAGTTATTAGATCAAGATTTGTAATTGCATGCACCTGTTGAACAGGGCAGAAAAATTGGGCCTTTGGTGGTGGTGGTGGACGGTGTTGCCACAAGACTGTAAGCCCTGTACTTGGAGCACAGCAGTCACACCTGTTGCGAAGCATTTTTTAAAAAAAAAATTGTAATTACACGCCCCTGTTAAACAGGGGCTGAAAAATTGTGCCTTAGGCATTGGTGCTGGTGCCACAACACTGCAACCCCTCACAGATACTGTACTCTGAGCACAGCAATGAGACCTGTTGCAAAGCATTGCCTAAAAAATTGTAATTACACGCCCCAACAGGGGCTGAAATATTGTGCCTTAGGCACTGGTGCTGGTGCCACAACACTGCAACCCCTCACAGATACTGTACTTGGAGCACAGCAGTCACACCTGTTGCGAAGCATTTTAAAAAAAAATTGTAATTACACGCCCCTGTTAAACAGGGGCTGAAAAATTGTGCCTTAGGCATTGGTGCTGGTGCCACAACACTGCAACCCCTCACAGATACTGTACTCTGAGCACAGCAATGAGACCTGTTGCAAATCATTGCCTAAAAATTGTAATTACACGCCCCAAGAGGGGCTGAAATATTGTGCCTTAGGCACTGGTGCTGGTGCCACAACACTGCAACCCCTCACAGATACTGTACTTGGAGCACAGCAGTCACACCTGTTGCGAAGCATTTTTAAAAAAAATTGTAATTGCACGCCCCTGTTATACAGGGGTTGAAAAATTGTGCCTTAGGCACTGGTGTGGTGGCATGGATCATTGAGGAGGAGGAAGAGGATAGTCAGTGAACATAACAGGACAGTCACTCAGCATCAGCATAGGCAGTCTTGAAGGGATGTGACATTATAAATTATTCAGTTATATCCGCTTCAGGTGCCTGGTAGCTGGTGGTGATCCAAGACTGATTCATTTTTATGAAGGTCAGTCGATCAACCGAGTCGGTGTACAGGCGCACCCTGTGATCGGTGACAAATCCTCCAGCAGCACTGAATGTGCGTTCGGAAAGAACGCTGGATGCAGGACAGGCCAGTAGCTCAATTGCATACTGTGCAAGCTCTGGCCAGTGATCCATCCTCAGGACCCAGTAAGCCAGAGGATTTTCGGTGGGAAAGGTGTCCAAGTCTGACCTTGCCCCTAGGTATTCCTGCACCATGTATATCAGACGCTGGCGATGGTTGCTGGAACCGATCATACCTTGGGGCTGCGGACTAAAAAATTGTCTGAACGCATCGGTCAGACGTCCACCTTCCCCACCGCTCCTTCTGCTACTGACCGAAGCCTCAGCAACTCGTCGTCCAGGACCAGGAGTTTGTAACCTCCCAGTTTCTGGAAACGCGTTGCACAGACCTTTCTGCAAGGCCTCCCTGAGATGTCTCATCCTCTGCTCCCTCTGCGACGGCAAGATAAGGTCCGCAACCTTACCCTTGTACCGTGGATCAAGGAGAGTGGCCAGCCAGTAATGGTCCCTCTCCTTGATCCGAAGAACACGAGGATCCTTCCGCAGGCTTTGCAGGATAAGGGAGGCCATGCTACGTAGGTTAGCTGAGGCATTCGGTCCGGAGTCTTCTGGGTCACTGAGGATGACATGATCGCCAGCCACCTCCTCCCAGCCACGTACAAGTCCACTGGTTTGTTGGGACTGTACATCATCCCTAAAAGACTGCTGCTGCTGATGCTGAGTGCCAGGCTCCACCTCCATGCTCACACAATCCTCCTCCTCCTCCTCATCCTCTTCCTGTGTGATGGGTGGGACAGAAGGAACACTGTCTGGATAAAGGGGGCCTTGAGAGGCAAGGAAGTCCTCCTCTTCCTGCCTCTGTTCTGCCTCAAGTGCCCTGTCCATTATCCCACGCAGCGTATGCTCCAACAGGTGGACAAGAGGTACAGTGTCACTGATGCATGCACTGTCACTGCTCACCATCCTCGTGGCCTCCTCAAATGGTGAGAGGACAGTGCATGCATCCCTGATCATGCTCCACTGGCGTGGGGAAAAAAAGCCAAGCTCCCCTGACCCTGTCCTGGTGCCGTAGTCACAAAGGTACTCATTGATGGCCCTCTGCTGCGTGTGCAGTCGCTGCAGCATGGCCAACGTTGAGTTTCACCTGGTGGGCATGTCACATATTAGGCGGTTCTTGGGCAGGTTCAGCTCCTTTTGCAGCTCAGTCAGCCGAGCACTGGCATTATAAGATCGGAGGAAATGCACACAGACTTTCCTGGCCTGCCTCAGGACATCCTGTAAGCCTGGGTACCTGCCCAAGAACCGTTGCACCACCAGGTAGAGGACGTGAGCCATACAGGGCACATGGGTGAGCTGCCCCTGTCGCAGGGCGGAGAGGAGGTTGGTGCCATTGTCAGAAACCACCATTCCTGGCTTAAGCTGGCGTGGCATCAACCACCTCTCGGCCTGCCCCTGCAGAGCTGCCAGAACTTCTGCCCCAGTGTGGCTCCTGTCCCCCAAACACACCAGCGCAAGCACGGCATGGCATCTTTTTGCCTGCGTACTCGCGTAGCCCCTTGTACGCCTACGGAGCACCGCTGGTTCCGAGGACAGAGCATTGGAGGAAGAAGAAGAGGAGGGGGTGGAGGAGAGAGGTGTGTCACAACCAGTAGTAGCATTGAACAACCTCCAACACTACTGCACCTTGTCCTGCATCCCTCCCAGCTGCCAATAGAGTGACCCAATGGGCCGTGAAAGAAAGATAACGTCCCTGTCCATGCCTGCTGGACCATGAGTCAGCGGTAATATGCACCTTACCGCTGACCGCCCTGTCCAGCGAGGCATGGACATTGCCTTCCACATGCCGGTAGAGAGACGGAATCGCCTTCCGTGAGAAAAAGTGGCATTTGGGAACCTGCCACTGAGGAACCGCACATTGAACAAACTCACGGAAGGGGGCCGAGTCTACCAACTGAAAAGGCAGCAGTTGAAGTTTTAGCAATTTAGCCAAGCTAGCATTCAACCGCTGGGCATGTGGATGGCTGGGAGTATACTTCTTTCGACGGTCCAGCAGCTGGGGCAGGGAAATTTGCCTGCTACAATCGGACGTCGGTGTACTGCAAGTACTTGGTTGTGACACACCTAATTCTACACCTTCAGTCCTCTCAGAGCAGCTTTCAGAGAGGACTAAATATATAGTGGGGATGGAGATCCCAGCTGATGAGGAGCAAGGAGACATGTGACGCCACATCCTCCTCCTCCTCCTCCTCCTCCTCTCTCCCTTCAGGCACCCACGTGGAGTCAGTGACCTCATCATCCCCTCCCTCTTCACCACTAGAGCAAACCTGGCAGTAAGCTGCAGCTGGTGGAACAGTACTGCCAGATTGCTGTCCTTCAGCATCCCCTCTCTCTGCGCGCACACTACTGCCTTCCTCAAGCTGGGTATCATCATCCGAGCCTTCGAATCGTTGGGCATCCTCCTGGAGCATGTACCCAACACTGTGCTCAAACAGTTCGGGGGACTCCTCAGGAGGACATGGTGGGTCTAGGGAAGGGGTGGCTGATGATGCCATTGAGTACGCGTTGGCAGCTGCTCTGCCAGTACCCTGAGCCTGGGTGAGAGAGGATGAGGAGGATGAGGAGGGCTTGGTCATCCATTCTACCAAGCCTTCGGCATGATGCGGCTCAACATGTCCAGCTGCCGAAAACAAAGACAAGCGTGTCCCATGGCCACGTGCTGATGACGATGCACGACCACGTCCACGACCAGCACTGTTGTCTCTAGAAACAGAGCCTGCTTGCCCTGTGTTCTTGCCTCGGCACGGTCTGCCTCTCCTTGGCGGTCTTCCAGCCATTGTAGTCGGTAGTGTATATTGTATAAAAAATAGAGCTCCTATGTGTGCTCACAACACACTGTAGGTCCTATGGGTGCTGACACTAACACACTATAGGTACTATGTGTGCTGCTGACAAGAAAATATAGGAGCTATGTGTGCTGCCACAAACACACTATAAGTCCTATGGGTGCTGCTGACACAAAGACACTGTAGGTACTATATGTGTGCTGCTGTCAAGAAAATATAGGAGCTATGTGTGCTGCCACAAACACACTATAAGTCCTATGGGTGCTGCTGACACAAAGACACTATAGGTACTATATGTGTGCTGCTGTCAAGAAAATATAGGAGCTATGTGTGCTGCCACAAACACACTATAAGTCCTATGGGTGCTGCTGACACAAAGACACTATAGGCACTATATGTGTGCTGCTGTCAAGAAAATATAGGACCTATGTGTGCTGCCACAAACAAACTATAAGTCCTATGGGTGCTGCTGACACAAAGACACTATAGGTACTATATGTGTGCTGCTAGCAAGAAAATATAGGAGCTATGTGTGCTGCCACAAACACACTATAAGTCCTATGGGTGCTGCTGACACAAAGACACTATAGGTACTATATGTGTGCTGCTGTCAAGAAAATATAGGACCTATGTGTGCTGCCACAAACACACTATAAGTCCTATGGGTGCTGCTGACACAAAGACACTATAGGTACTATATGTGTGCTGCTGTCAAGAAAATATAGGACCTATGTGTGCTGCCACAAACACACTATAAGTCCTATGGGTGCTGCTGACACAAAGACACTATAGGTACTATATGTGTGCTGCTGTCAAGAAAATATAGGAGCTATGTGTGCTGCCACAAACACACTATAAGTCCTATGGGTGCTGCTGACACAAAGACACTATAGGTACTATATGTGTGCTGCTGTCAAGAAAATATAGGAGCTATGTGTGCTGCCACAAACACACTATAAGTCCTATGGGTGCTGCTGACACAAAGACACTATAGGTACTATATGTGTGCTGCTGTCAAGAAAATATAGGAGCTATGTGTGCTGCCACAAACACACTATAAGTCCTATGGGTGCTGCTGACACAAAGACACTATAGGTACTATATGTGTGCTGCTGTCAAGAAAATATAAGAGCTATGTGTGCTGCCACAAACACACTATAAGTCCTATGGGTGCTGCTGACACAAAGACACTATAGGTACTATATGTGTGCTGCTGTCAAGAAAATATAGGAGCTATGTGTGCTGCCACAAACACACTATAAGTCCTATGGGTGCTGCTGACACAAAGACACTATAGGTACTATATGTGTGCTGCTGTCAAGAAAATATAGGAGCTATGTGTGCTGCCACAAACACACTATAAGTCCTATGGGTGCTGCTGACACAAAGACACTATAGGTACTATATGTGTGCTGCTGTCAAGAAAATATAGGAGCTATGTGTGCTGCCACAAACACACTATAAGTCCTATGGGTGCTGCTGACACAAAGACACTATAGGTACTATATGTGTGCTGCTGTCAAGAAAATATAGGAGCTATGTGTGCTGCCACAAACACACTATAAGTCCTATGGGTGCTGCTGACACAAAGACACTATAGGTACTATATGTGTGCTGCTGTCAAGAAAATATAGGAGCTATGTGTGCTGCCACAAACACACTATAAGTCCTATGGGTGCTGCTGACACAAAGACACTATAGGTACTATATGTGTGCTGCTGTCAAGAAAATATAGGAGCTATGTGTGCTGCCACAAACACACTATAAGTCCTATGGGTGCTGCTGACACAAAGGCACTATAGGTACTATATGTGTGCTGCTGTCAAGAAAATATAGGACCTATGTGTGCTGCCACAAACACAATATGGCTCCTATAAATCCCTGCCTGGGATGGGACAAAAGGTTGGGACAGAAGTTGGGGTGCAATGCTGTGCTAACAGCACTGCGGTTGGTGCTACTGCTATGCTGTACTAACAGCACGCACACACCAGACTAATCCCCAGCAACAGCTAATATCACACTCACTGTGCAATCAGCAGCAATGAATGATCAGTAACTATTCAGTAATGATGAATGACTCAGGTAGCAATGGTTTAGCAAAGAAATAGCAATCAAGCAAAGACAGAATCAGCAGACTGCTCTCTCCTAAAGCCGGAACACATGTGACCGGGGCCGACGGAATGCGGCCTTTTAAATGGTGGGGCGTGTAGTAAAGCCCCTGAGCTTTAATTGGCTACAGGCGTCCTGCCTGTAGCCAATTATTGATCTCCTAGTTTCCGGCGCTGTGATTGGCCAAGCATGCGGGGTCACAGTGCATGCTTGGCCAATCATCAGCCAGCAATGCACTGCGCCGGCCGCAATGCATTGCGGGGCCGCTCGCATCACACGAATGTGATGCGAACGGCCCAAATAGTTCTGGGCTCGCCGAGCGAGTGAACGCCCGGTGCTCGATTCGAACGTGGGTTCGAATCGAGCACCGGGCCCATCCCTACTCTGCAGCTATTACCTTTTGTACCACAACCCCGTCCCTTTAAAATGTAAGCTCTACGAGCAGAGCCCTCCTGTACCTTTTGTATTGTACTGTAATTGTGTTGTTCCCCCTATACATTGTAAAGCACTGCGTAACTGTTGGCACTATATAAATCGTGTATAATAATATTAATATAATAATATGTTACGGATAAATCACAATCTACTATTTTCTCAGTTTAGAATTTACTAAATTAGAACAAATTATTTGGAGGTACTTACCTATTTTAAATGTAAACAATGATATGAAAGAGATACTCTGTTCAGGTGTTTAGTTGGTAGCAATAAGGGCACCCACTATTGTAGTATGCTATCACGAACATGTTCACTTCTAAAAAGAATGCTGGCACTTGGTTGACCACAATGGGAATGTACAAAGGTGGGCAATCCCGATGCTGAAGCTGTACTTACCTTGGTGACTTCTTTCAAGGTAAAAGAACTAGTAAATTGCCAACCTAATACATAGTATATGTTATCTCCTGTACAATTTGCCATAAACCGCATGTAGGGAGATCTAAGAGACATTTATGTGACCATGTGAGGGACCATCTCTTGAATGTTATAACTAACAAAAACACAAATGTAACCAGACATTTTGTGGACCATCACCAGGATAACCTTATCTCTTTTCGAGTGCAAATTATAGACAGGGTGGATACCCCCCATAAAGGAAGTAGATCGCTTCCCCCTTTTAAGCAAAAAATAAGTACATTACTGTGCAGAAGTTTTTAAATAAATTAAGAATGCTTTAAAAATAGAAGTGCTAATCATTTATTTTTATCAATTAACAAAATGGAAAGTAAATGAACAAAAGAGAAATCCAAATCAAATCAATATTTGGTGTGACCAGCCTTTGCCTTCAAAACAGCATCAATTCTTCTAGGCACACAGTTTTTGAAGGAACTCGGCAGGTAGGTTGTTCCAAACATCTTGAAGAACTAACCACAGATCTTCTGTGGATGTAGGCTGCCTCAAATCCTTCTCTCTTTGTGTAATCCCAGACAAACTCGATGATGTTGAGATCAGGGCTCTGTGGGGGCCAAACCATCACTTCTAGGACTCCTTGTTGCTGAAGATAATTTCTAATGTCATTGGTTGTATGTTGGGGGTTGTTGTCCTGCTGCAGAAGAAATTTGGGGCCAATCACATGCCTCCCTGATGGTATGGCATGATGGATAAGTATTTGCCTATATTTTTCAGCATTGAGGACACCACTGATCCTGACCACATCTTCAACTCTATTTGTGGAAAAGCAGCCCCAAATGTACAAGGAACCTCCACGTGCTTTACTGTTACTTGCAGACACTCATTATTGTACCGCTTTCCAACCCTTCAACTAACAAGCTGCCCCCTGCAAACAGACACATTTTTAAAATTTTCATCAGTCCAGCACCTGCTACCATTTTTCTGCACCCCTGTTCATATGTTTTCGTACATAGTTGAGTCACTTAGCCTTGTTTCAACGTCGGAGGTGGACATGTCAAAGGGAAGTAAGCATGTGTCTTTCATCTGCTGCATTCATTTTCCTTGGCCGACCACTGAATCTATGGTCCTCAACATTGCCTGATCAATGGTGTCCTCAATGCTGAGAAATACTGACCGCTAGGGAGGGAGACAGATATTGACCCTCTTGCTACCAAAGATCCTGTCACCTTACCAGGTACCACACCTAACGACTGGTTGCTTTGTGTCTTGAACTACGTTTCTCTTCCTTGTCTTCCTGAATGAACTCCTTGTAGTAGTGTGTCAGGAACCATAAACCAGGCAAAGACAGAAAATGTCTACCACTACCGGAGATCCTTTCGCCTTACCAGTTACCACACCTAACGACTGGCTGCTTTGTGTCTTGAACTTGTGCATGGTTACTCTTACCAACTACGTTTCCAACTACGTTACATTGCTCCAAATCAAGGACAGTCCCTCAAAATCAGGGACAGTTGGGAGCTATGGGATTGTAATGTGCTGACAAATAACAAGCAGATCCAATAAAATGTTTGTACATAATAATACACAAAAATATATGGAAAGGGGGAAGGGGGGAGAGGAAGGTGGAGGGGAAAAGGGATAACGACTTGGGCAAAATATTAAGGAACAATTAAATTAAAACTAGACCATATTAAATAGGTGCTAGTAGATGATACGTGGTAAAAAACAAAAAAGCAGAAAGAAGACACATTTTTATAAAACATTAATATGTCTACATATTTTCCAAAGTAATACAGTATCTTGGCTGGAGAAGTGACCATTAAAATATAAAGATGTAATCTGTAAGATGAGATGGCACATTAGAATGAAGACAAGGGTTGTGTAACCATATCCAAATGTACACCCACATGTGCATATAGATATGGTGACCAAATATGCATGTACGCATACATGCGTCTAGCTGAAAGGATAAGGGTGGGTCGCTGGTAATTGGTAAGAGTGTACTAAAGTAATTAAACCCCAGCTTAGCCAGTAGATGCCATAAACCAATATGTACCTGAATGAGTCCTGCTATTATAGCAAAGAAGCCATGTACAGGGAGCTGGTTTGGAAAAAACGATATGGCGGATCAGAATAGCTACCACTCAGGACGTCAACCTCAAGCCTGGCTCAACAATCCGAAAGGAAGCCCGCTGCACTGCCAAGGGTATATAGAGGATGGTGTCAGAGTGTGCATGTTGCCAAGGCGTATACTTGCTGTCAACACCCACCACCCTAGTATCAAAATCCACCCCACCACCAATAAAGAGGAACCAAGGAAAATCTGTAAAAAATATACATATATATGTAAGGGAAGGTAATGAATCATTAAGCATGGGAACACAAACCATGTCTCACCGAATGGTCGAGACTTCTAGTTCCTCATTAAACCCTCCAGGGGAATGGGTATTGAGAGAATATTTCCAAAAAGTCTCCTTTTCACAGAGTCGATGACAGACATCCAAACCTGCAAAAAACGAATTTCATGGAGGTGGCAAGCTCATTTCAGGGAGGTCATGCTCCGTGCAGACAACCCCCCCATTCACAATAAAATACTATAATAAAATAATACTTTAACCACTTCACCCCCGAAAGGATTTACCCCCTTCCTGACCAGAGCGTTTTTTGCTATTCAGCACTGCGTCGCTTTAACTGACAATTGCGCGGTTGTGCGACTTGGCTCCCATACAAAATTGGCGTCCTTTTTTCCCACAAATAGAGATTTCGGTTGGTGGTATTTGATCACCTCTGCGGTTTTTATTTTTTGCGCTATAAACAAAAAAAAGAGCGACAATTTGGAAAAAAACGCAATATTTTTTACTTTTTGCTATAATAAATATACCCCAAAAATATATAAAACAACATTTTTTTTCCTCAGTTTAAGCCGATATGTATTCTTCTACATATTTTTGGTAAAAAAAAACAAAAAAACGCAATAAGCGTTTATTGATTGGTTTGTGCAAAAGTTATAGGGTCTACAAAATAGGGGAATCGTTTTATGGCAATTTTTTTTTATAATTTTTTTTTTTACTAGTAATGGGCGGCGATCAGCGATTTTTATCGTGACTGCGACATTTTGGCGGACACATCGGACAATTTTGACATGTTTTTGGGAACATTGGCATTAATACAGCGACCAATGCTATAAAATTGCATTGATTACTGTAAAAATGTAACTGGCAGTGAAGGGGTTAACCACTAGGTGGCAGTGTAGGGGTTAAGTGTTCCTAGGGGCGCGTTTCTAACTATATGGGGGCGTGGCTGTGTGTGACACCACACTGATAGCTGCTGACGATCAGTGGGCTGTCACTAGATAGAACGGGGAGATGCTGTTTACATCGGCATCTCCCCGTTCCTGAGCTCCGTGACATGATCGTGGCTATCCCCGTGGCGATCGAGTCTGCGGGACCCGCGACCACAGTCACGGAGCTCTCAGTAGGTGCGCGCATGACGCGAAATTCAAAGTAACGTACGCGTACGTTGCTTTGCCCAGCCGTGCCATTCTGCCGACGTATATGTGCAGGAGATGGTCGGGAACCAGTTAAAGATAATTAATAATATAATGCCATAATAAAATAATATTTTAAAAGATAATGTTGTGTCACACTGACCAACAATGCACCCTCACTGTGCCCATTTGCAGCCTCATCAGTGCCAATAATGCAGCCTCACTGTGCCCATCTGCAGCCTCGTCAGTGCCCATCAATGCAGCCTCACTGTGCCCCTCAATGCAGCCTCACTGTATTCATCTGCAGCCTCATCAGTGCCAACAATGTAGCCTCATTATGCCCATCTGTAGCCTTACTGTGCCCATCTGCAGCCTCACTGTGCCCATCTGCAGCCTCGCCAGTGCCCATCAATGCAGCCTCACTATGCCCATCAATGCACCCTCACAGTGCCCATCAAGGCACCCTCACTGAGCCATCAATGCAGCCTCACTGTGCCCATCTGCAGCCTCATTAGTTCCAACAATGCAGCCTCACTGTGCCCATTTTCAGCCTAATCAGTGCCAACACTGCAGCCTCACTGTGCCCATCTGCAGCCTCACTGTGCCCATCTGTATCCTCATCAGTGCCCATATGCAATCTCACTGTGCCCAACAACAGCCTCACTGTGCCCATCTGCAGCCCCACTGTGCCCATCTGCAGCTTCACTGTGCCAACAATGGAGCCTCATCAGTGCCCATCTGTATCCTCATCAGTGCCCATCTACAGCCTCACTGTGCCCATCTGCAGCCTCACTGTGCCAACAATGGAGCCTCACTGTGCCCATCTGTATCCTCATCAGTGCCCATCTACAGCCTCACTGTGCCCATCTGCAGCCTCACTGTGCCAACAATGCAGCCTTACTGTGCCCATCTGTATCCTCATCAGTGCCCATCTGCAACCTCGGCAGTACCTTGATTACACATAGCGGGTGTCTCCCACTGTGTCATGCAGCGGCAGTCTTAACTGTTCGGAGGCCATCCACTGTAACAAAGCCCCGCCTCCTCATCCATGATAGACGGTCAACTGAACACTGATACAATGCTGGGAAATTGAATCAGTGCACTGTCTATCATGGATGAGGAGGCGGGGCTTTGTTACAGTGGACTGCCGCCGAACAGTTAAGACTGCAGCTTCATGACACAGCGAGAGACACCTGCTGTTTGTGATTACTCCAGGCTGAGTGACAGTGCAGGCTCAGCCAGGAGATTGTGCCGCACTCACGGGTGTCCGTGAGCCCGCCGTCAAATGTGGGAGTATCCCGCGAGTCATGGGAGACTTGAGATGTCCGCAATGAAATCTCTCTGCTTTGGGGAGCCTCTTTGGTATTTGTTCGACTAGGCCTTGGATGGATTTTTGGTGACATTGCGGGAAGTGGCGAGGGATACTGTGATGATCAAGTCCCTCTTCCACTAGGCGACAGTGCTCACTAAAACACTTTCTAAGGGGTCGGATGGTTCTCCCTATGTATAGTAGTTTGCAGGGGCAAGTGATGCACTATACAACAAAATCGGAGGAGCAATTGTGAAACTCCTCAGATTTGTATGCTTTTCCCTTAGTGGGGAACTCTTTTTTCTTATGTTTGACAAAAGTGAACATTTTGCAAAGTGCCTATTTGCACTGAAACATGCCAATGAGAGTGACATGACATAATTGAGTAGAATCGGTGGATTTTTTAGGGAGGAGTTTACTTGGAGCGATTTTGTTTTAAAGAGGAGGTCCACCTGAAATTTTTTTTTTTAAAAGTCAGCAGCTACAAATACTGCAGCTGCTGACTTTTAATAAATAAACACCTGTTCCAGCGATGTCGGCAGAAGATGACGAGCGATCGCTCGTCTCTCGGCTGCCTCCGCCGCCATCCTCTGTCAGGGAATCAGGAAGTGAAGCTTGCGGCTTCACTGCCGGTTCCCTACTCCGCATGCGCGAGTCGCGCTGCGCGTCTTTATTGGTCCCTGTTGTGTCCTGGGAACTGTGTGTTTCCCAAGACACAACGGGCATCCTCGGATAGGGGCGGGGCAGCTAGTCCCGGAGGTGGGTGCAGATACATGTATTATACAGTTATCTGCACCCCCTCCCCCCTGAAAGGTGACAATTGTGGCACCGGAGGGGGGGAGGAATCCGATAAGCGGAAGTTTCACTTTAGGAACTATGTATGCTATGTATGTATGCTATGTAACACAAGGTTTACTAGGTAAAATAGCTTTGAGGTGTGGGTCCTCCAATAAGACGTTCCAATGTTTACTGAGGATATGTTCCATATTACGATATTTTTGGTGAAATTTGGTCATGAATTAAATCGAGTTGTCGAAAGGGTTCTTTGACTTTTTGTGCAGGTATACCATTTAAATAAAAAGGTGTGTGTTTCTTGTAGGGTAATGGCAACTGTTGAAATTATGTAACGAATTGCCTGCCGTAGGCTTGATATAATTCTTAGCTTGAATTAGTCCTTTGTCGTGACTCACTTCAAGATCAAGAAAAGCTAGTTTATCACGATCTTGGACGAAAGTAAATGAGAGTCTAAAGGGATTGTCATTACAGTGTAGCACCAAATATCCGACAAGTTTCAGTGGGCCATCCCAAATGACGACAGTGTGCATGCTCGGAAACGTTGCAAAACCTCCAGTGACGTCAGCTGCTGCGGGCCATGAGCGCTCCAGGCATCTCCCCTGGATCCATCTCCACACCCCAAGCCGGTGAATGGCTCCTACAGGGACCATGAGTGGCTTAGGCCGCCGATACCAGCTTGCATGAAGACGCATATCTGCAGGACTTACCCTCTCCATGCTGACAGGGTTTTACCTCAATGTGATTGTTTTATTACTTGTATTATAAAGTCTTCACTGTTTGCACTCAGAAGGCGCCTCTTCCTTTGTTTTTTCAAAATATAGTCCAGCCTGGTTGAGAAACCCTCTGCAGTGAGCTGGATCGCCCCCAAAACTCTGGGGAAGCAGAGCAGAACCAGTCATACTAGAGAGGCGGCTGCCTGAACAGAGACTGGAGCAGCAGCAGGGATGGCTTGCAACACTGGTTGTACTGGAGCACCTGGAGTAGGAGGATACAGATAAGCAGTTTGAATCAGGAGCGTTTGTAACACTATGGAAAACTGATCCATGCGGTGGTCCTGCTTGTACAATCTGGAAAAAATATTACAACTAGATGGATTGCCTGCATCTTCTGAATTCATGGCCCTTGCGTAATGTCAGGAACCATAAGCAAGGCAGAGACAGAAAATGCAGTTATAAATCACACCTTAAATGAAATAGCAAAAAATAACAGATTAAGATCGTAGTCAAAAAATTAAGCCAGGGTTTGGATTCCAGAGCGAGTAATCAGACGAGGCCGGATCAGAAAGCCAGAAATTTGCGCAGTAAGGAGCCAAAATACGAACAGGTAACAGAAGAAAAGTCAGCCAGGTAGGTCATACACAGGAACACGGACAAGAACACACTGGATATCGTTGACCACACAAGGGCGATAAAAAATGAGCTAAGCTGTTTAAATAGCCAAAAGGTGCTGGCTGTAGGTTGGACTAATGAGGCAGGTTAGTCACTGTGGAAAGAGTGGCTGGTAATTAACCAACAGCTGAGCAGTTCTGAGCACTAAAAGAAAAGAGCTGCCCTTAGGTAGCAGAAGCCAGCCCTGACAGTATCCCCTCCTCACCTACCCCTCCCCCTCGGGGGGGCCCCAGGCTTGAGGGGAAAGCGTCTATGGAAAGCACGGAGGGGGGCAGGGGCATATCTGAGGATGAAACTCATGGATGTTTCTCTGGACTGTAATCCCTCAAGTGAATTAGATATTGTATGTGAACATGAAAACCTACCGGAGTCGATGATAGATTATATCACATATTCCTCATGGTTGGTTACTTCATACCCTGTAGTACTTTACAGACCCACGATCTTTAGATATGCTAGAACCAGCCCCTTCAATAACTTCAGACAAGGCTTGGGACGGTCAATGTAACTTTACTGAACAGGTTGCAGTTAAACAATTCAATATGAACAACACCCCTCTCCCTAAACTAACTACTGTAGTGTGGCTACACAGGCATACTGAGAATCCATCCTGGCATTCTCTATGGCTTGGATGTCTTCAAAAGACCAAGTGTCTTTAATGGTCTGTAGGGCTCAGCAGTCCCAATACCTCAAGCAGAACAGAACCAACCAATTCGGCTACCAAGGGCCCTGGACCTCAGCCTTTCCCCTTTTTATAACACAGCTGGGCTGGCTAAGACCAAAAAGCAGGGGAACTGAGCTTACAACAGTTAACCCTTTCCCCCCTGGCCTGGGTCAGCCACTAACTCTAGAACCAATATAGAGTATCTGTCTAACCCTCAAATTTTTGTAAATATTTTATTATATCTTTTCATGTGACAACACTGAAGAAATTACACTTTGCTACAATGTAAAGTAGTGAGTGTACAGCTTGTATAACATTGAATATTTGCTATCCCCTCAAAATAACTCAACACAGAGCCATTATTGTCTAAACCACTGGCAACAAAAGTGAGTACACCGTAAGTAAAAATGTCCAAATTGGGCCCAATTAGTAATTTCCCACCCCGGTGTCATGTGACTCGTTAGTGTTACAAGGTCTCACGTTTGAGGGGGGAGCAGGTGTGTTAAATTTGATGTTATCGCGCTCACTCTCTCATACTGGTCACTGGAAGCTCAACATGGCACCTCATGGCAAAGAACTCTCTGAGGATCTGAAAAAATAATTGTTGCTCTACATAAAGATGGCCTAGGCTATAAGAAGATTGCCAAGACCCTGAAACTGAGCTTCAGCACAGTGGCCAAGACCATACAGCAGTTTAACAGGACAGGTTCCACTCAGAACTCACCATGGTTGACCAAAGAAGTTGAATGCACATGCTCAGCGTCATATCCAGAGGTTGTCTTTGGGAAAAAGACATATGAGTGCTGCCAGCATTGCAGCAGAGGTTGAAGCAGTGGGGGGTCAGCCTGTGAGTCCTCAGACCATACGCCGCACACTGCATCAAATTGGCCTGCATGGCTGTCGTCCCAAAAAGAAGCCTCTTCTAAAGATGATGCATAAGAAAGCCCACAAACAGTTTGCTGAAGACAAGCAGACTAAGGACATGGATTACTGGAACCATGTCCTGTTGTCTGATGAGACCAAGATAAACTTATTTGGTTCAGATGGTGTCAAGCGTGTGTGCCGGCAACCAGGTGAGGAGTACAAAGACAAGTTTGTCTTGCCTAAAGTCAAGCATGGTGGTGGGAGTGTCATAGTCTGGAGCTGCATGAGTGCTGCCGGCACTGGGGAGGTACAGTTCATTGAGGGAACCATGAATGCCAACATGTACTGCGACATACTGAAGCAGAGCATGATCCCCTCCCTTCGGAGACTGGGCCACAGGGCAGTATACCAGCATTATAACGACCCCAAATACACCTCCAAGACGACCACTGCCTTGCTAAAGAAGCTGAGGGGAAAGATGATGGACTGGCCAAGCATGTCTCCAGACCTAAACCCTATTGAGCATCTGTGGGGCATCTTCAAACGGAAGGTGGACTAGCGCAAGGTCTCTAACATCCACCAGCTCCGTGATGTCACATGGAGGAGTGGAAGAGGACTCCAGTGGCACCCCGTGAAGCTCTGGTGAACTCCATGCCCAAGAGGGTGAAGGCAGTGCTGGAAAATAAAGGTGGCCACACAAAATATTGACACTTTGGGGCCAATTTGGACATTTTCACTTAGGGGTGTACTCATGTTTTTTGCCAGCGGTTTAGACATTAATGCCTGTGTGTTGAGTTATTTGGAGGGGGCGGAAAATGTACACCGTTATACAACACTCACAACTTTACATTGTAGCAAAGTGTCATTTCTTCAGTGTTGTCACATGAAAAGATATAATAAAATATTTACAAAAATGCGAGGGGTGTACTCACTTTTGTGAAATACTGTATATAAACCTGCCTAAATACACACACACACATATAACAACAGTTTAAAATTGTTAAAACTTAATAAAAATGAAATATGACTCCAAATTGTTACTTTCCATTATTTGCCTTCTTTTCTGTGCATTACTTTATAGTGAAACATAAATGTGTTACGGCATAGGTTTAAATATTTCATATTTAAGGATTAAGCTTAATAACACATTTCCTGCCAGAGGGTCTTGCAATTCAAAGAGAAGGTGATCACATTGAATTTGGCAGTTTAATGTCTCATCCTAACTCCTAAACTTGTTGGCTCAGTACATGATATCATTATTACATGGCCCTGGGTTTCTCTTTTTGTCTTTCTTTTCCTTATCGGGACACAAAGTCAAGCTCAGTGCAGCTCAAGCAGGAAAAATATGCACAGGAAGGTTGTGTTAGTTCATAGTTTGTATCCCTGGGGCACTTTGGCAGCACCACAATAAGAATGACAAATCCTGAATCAGCCTTTGATCAATGGGGATGATAATACACAGGTGTATATTATATACAGTACTTTTTTCTTCCCCTTTTCCAGCCACCAGTCTGTGCTGTGTGATACATAATACGTAAACCAGAGGGGAATGCCTGGGATGATAAATAACCACAGAGAAGGGAAGGTAAACAAAAATCTTTATATTTTAACCTTTTGACATTATCCTCTAAAAGCAGCAAACTACAGCTGGATTCACACTGTTGCAGTGCATTACTGTAGACATGTTAACCCACATAATGTTGCACACTAACATGCGATGTATAAAGGTGAATAAAAACAATTTGAAAAAAGACCATGCACCATTACTATTTGCTGTGGTGCCCTGCAACTCAGGTGTGTTCGGGTGCTATTAGGAATGATTTTCACTGCAACGCATATAATGCAAGTGTCAACCCAGCCTACAGGGTGTATTGATGATAAGTAAATCCATATATAGGGTTGCCACCTGTACGGGATTCACCCGTACAGTCCGGGATTTGAATCATGTGTCCGGTTTTGAGCACCCCTGAAAACCGGACACATTCAGATAGGACCGTGGCTCATAGCTGGAGAGAGGATTAGGTGTTCTCCTCCCTCCAGCCTGCAGGTGGCAATAGAGAGCGGTACTGACTGAACAGTCTCAGCAGCACTGCTGAGGAACGAACACGCAGTGTGTGGAGCCTGGAAAGAGAAATGAGGAACTTCTTTGCAGTTAGTGATCAGTGAGTACAGGGGAAAGGGGGCTCTGGTGTCATATCTGATGTAAGGGGGGCTTACATCATATAATCTAATGGTGGTGTCATATCTGATGTAAGGGGGGGGGGGGGGGGCTCTGATGTCATATCTAATGTAAGAGGGGTGTCATATCTGATGTAAGGGGGGCTCTGGTGTCATATCTGATGTAAGGGGGGCTCTGGTGTCAAATCTGATGTAAGGGGGGCTCTGGTGTCATATCTGATGTAAGAGGGGGGGCTCTGGTGTCATATCTGATGTAAGGGGGGCTCTGGTGTCATATCTGATGTAAGGGGGGCTCTGGTGTCATATCTGATGTAGGGGGGGGGGGGGCTCTGGTGTCATATCTGATGTAAGGGGGGCTCTGGTGTCATAGCTGATGTAAGGGGGGGGGGGCTCTGGTGTCATATCTAATGTAAGGGGGGGGGGGGGCTCTGGTGTCATATCTGATGTAAGGGGGGCTCTGGTGTCATATCTGATGCAAGGGGGGGCTCTGGTGTCATATCTGATGTAAGGGGGGCTCTGGTGTCATATCTGATGTAAGGGGGGGGGGGCTCTGGTGTCATATCTGATGTAAGGGGGGCTCTGATGTCATATCTGATGTAAGGGGGGCTCTGATGTCATATCTGATGTAAGGGGGCTCTGATGTCATATCTGATGTAAGGGGGCTCTGGTGTCATATCTGATGTAAGGGGGGGGGGGGGGCTCTGGTGTCATATCTGATGTAAGGGGGGGCGGGGGGGGGCTCTGATGTCATTTCTAGTGTAAGGGGGGGCTCTGGTGTCATATCTGATGTAAGGGGGGGCTCTGATGTCATATCTGATGTAAGTGGGGCTCTGATGTCATATCTAGTGTAAGGGGGGGGGCTCTGGTGTCATATCTGATGTAAGGGGGGGCAGGGGGGGGGCTCTGGTGTCATATTTAATGTATGGGGGGGCTCTGGTGTCATTTTTAATGTAAGGGGGGCTCTGGTGTCTTATCTAATGTAAGGGGGGGCTCTGATGTCATATCTGATGTAAGGGGGGGGGGGGCTATGGTTTCATATCTGATGTAAGGGGGGGCTCTGTTGTCATATCTGATGTAAGTGGGGGCTCTGGTGTCATATCTGATGTAAGGGGGGGCTCTGGTGTCATATCTGATGTAAGTGGGGGGCTCTGGTGTCATATCTGATGTAAGGGGGGCTCTGGTGACATATTTAATGTAAGGGGGGGGGGGGCTCTGATGTCATATCTGATGTAAGGGGCCTGTGGTGCTTTTGTTTATAGCGCAAAAAATAAAAAACGCAGGGGCGATCAAATACCCCCAAAAGAAAGCTCTATTTGTGGGAAAAAAAAAGGATATAAATTTTGTGTGGGTACAACGCCGTATCGCAAAAAATGGCCTGGTCAGGAAGGGGGTAAATTCTTCCAGGTTAAAGTGTTCGGGTTTGTTGTTAATACATTTTATTATTCATATGTCAACTTTACAAACATTGTGAACTGTAGCATGTACAGGAGATAAGGCAGGTATCAAACAAACAATTCAATGTAACATGTTACCTAGAGATAAACAGTAGTAGGAGTAAGGAACATATCAATAACATATATGGTTATACATGGGAAGTCATCATAAGTCATAGACACTTCATAACTGTGAGGATCAACGAGAGTATAAGAGGGGTACAAGACTTATGTGAGTAGGGGAGGGTGGCAGTGTATAATCTGCAGAGAGTTATTAGACCTCCCATGGGTGATTAATCCCATCTTTGTTTGTCACCAGTTAGCTGTTTGTACCTGTTCACCCCAGTAGGGATCACACTGTGAACAGGTAGGTTATTAACATGGGTGTAGTAGCAACCGTAGGAAGAAACAGGGTGGGTTCTCAATAGCCATAACTTAGTATACAATATTGGTATTTGAAAAGTGTATTCAATCCAAACTAGTAGAGTGGGCGAAGGGGACGGGCGCCGTTTGGGGCACTCAACCTAGTGATCAGATATGTTAGGTGTGTAACACTCTAGATAAGTTTCATTCGGGCAAATCCGTTGGTTGGAGGGAAGAATGTGAAGTGGGAGAGGTGGAGGTAGAAGGAGGTGTCAGGGTGTGATTTGATTGTCGGAAATGTATCCAACAAGCCCATGTTTGCGTGTGTGTAGAAGCGTTGTCCCTGGTCTGGTGAATTAAATTTTCCATTTCCTCAATTTTATCTACTCTGCGCGTCCATTCCTCAATTGAGGGGGGGGGTGGGACTTTTCCAGTGTACAGGTAAACATTGGTTAGCTGCGTTAATCAGGTGTATTGTGAGGGATTTTTTGTATGAGCGTTTGATGTTTGGAGAATGATGAAGTAAAAATTGGGCAGGGGAGAGCTGAATGTGGGAGGTGGTGATTTGAGTTATGAGAGAGTGTATTTCAGTCCAAAATGGTTGGATCAGTGGGCATTCCCACCATATGTGAATCAGGGAGCCTATGGCCGTATTACATCTCCAACAGGTGGGGGGGAGTTCTGGTGCAAATTTATGTATTTTATCCAGTTTTGTACCATTTGGAGAACAGTTTGTATCTGTTCTCCTGTACCGACACGTTTAAAGACCCTTTGTGAATATGCGTGAAAATGTCTTCCCACTCTTTAGTTGTTAAATCCAGGTGGAGTTCAGATTCCCATTGTCTCACCAAGCTGTCTGATTTGATGTCATGTGTGGAGAATAGCATGGTGTATATTTGGGAAATTACATGTGTTTGTGGTTCAAGTTGGGAACAAAGAGATTCAAACTGTGTGTAATCTGAGTGCCAGGGAATTATTGGTTTAACGGTTCCAAAGAAGTGACGAAGTTGAAGAAATGTAAAAAAGGAGATACGGTCGTCTGGGAATTTTGAAGATAGATCCTGGAGTGTTGAAAGGCAGTCATTTGTAAAGAATTGTTTGGCCCTCGGGCCTTGAATGTCAGATGATGTTGTCAGATCACACTTGTGTAGATTAGCTGGGAATTCTGGGTTATTGGTCAGTGGAGTCATAGGACCGGGTACGTTCATTATCTTAGATTGGGAGTTCGCCGTCCGGGAATATAGCAAGGTGGCGCCGATCAGGGGGTGTAGTGTAGAAGTTTTGGGGATGTGGGACGGGTGTATCCAAGGGAGGTGAGAGAGGGGGATTTTTGTAAAATTTTGTTCGATATGGATCCAATCTTTGTGTGGTTTGTGTATGTGCCAGTCAACAACCCTGGTTAGGTGGCATGCCCATTGATATTTGGAAATATCCGGTAGTCCTAGACCACCTTTCAGTTTAGGGAGTGTAAGGCGATGCCAGTTAATTCTAGGTTTGGCGTAAGACCATAGGAAACTTCTGCACATGTGTTTAAAGTCCGAGTGGAATGATGATGGGAGTCTAATCGGTATTGCCTGTAATAAATAGAGGATTCTGGGTAGCACGTTCATTTTCAGGATGGCAATTCTGCCAAACCAAGAAAATGATCCATGGTGCCATTTTATAAGGTCTGAGCGTATATCTTGTAGAATGCATTGGAAGTTGCGTGTGTAAAGTTCGGAAAGATTAATGGGTATTTTGATGCCCAGGTAAGTAATGGCTTGGGGTTCCCAGGAGAAGGGGAAATTAAGTTTACATTGTGCCACTATCGAAGGAGGGAGGGATACATTAATGGCATGGGATTTGGTGAAGTTTATTTGTAGATTAGATAGGTTGTTGAAGAGTGTGAAGTCTTTAAGGAGGTTAGGGATAGTCGTTACTGGGTCGGTCAGAAATAAAAGGATGTCATCGGCATAGGCCGCCACTTTGTAGGTCTTGTGTCCGATTGTGATGCCTTTAATGTCAGGGTTACTCCGTAGTTTACAAAGAATTGGTTCTAGGGTAAGTATGAATAGCAAGGGGGATAAAGGACATCCCTGACGGGTCCCATTGGAGACCGAGAAGGAGTTCGATAGGTGGCCGTTTACTCTAAGTTTCGCTGATGGGGAGGAATATAAGGCAAGTATCATTTGAAGCAGGGATTGTGGAATACCCACAGCTTTCAGCGTAGCTATCATGAAGTCCCAAGCCACCCTATCGAACGCCTTCTCTGCGTCAAAGTGTTCGGGTTTGACTTGATGAAAAGGTGGCAACCCTAATATATACTGACCCAGATCAGATAAACTGTATGCATAGCCAAACCTTTTTTTTCCTAATACCTATATGGCAGCATACAGATGATAAAAATCTGACTTTATCCCTACCTACAGAACCAGTGAAAATCTATAAAAGTGAGAAGGTAAGTTGACCTGCATTTTCAGACAGGGAGATGTTTCATACCTTCTGATTCAATTCGGTGTCCACCCGGGTTCAGCCTCTCCCAGATGCAGTTCCATGTTCTTAGGTTTCTAAATGCACCAGTAAGGATGGGAGCCCTTTCTGTGGGTCTTTGGGAGCTGGGATGGTCCCTAATTTGGCATGACCCCCATTTTTTAAAGGGGTTGTATACCCTCAATTACAACTTGCACCTACAGGTAAGCCTTAATCTAGGTACAAGAAATATCTCCTAAACCTGCACGGTTTAGGAGATATTTGCAAAAAAAGTTTTACAACGTTGTCTACGGCGCATGCGCCCCGTAGACAACGGTGCATTCACAGGGTTAATCCCCATTCACATCTTCGGCTCACCGAAGTTAAAGTCTCCTGCGCGCATGCGCGGAGCGACGTCTTCGCTGCTCTGGCCAATCACAGCGCCGCAGCGGCGCTGTGATTGGCTGGAGCGGCGATACCCGGAAGAGAGGTGGCTGCGGCTGGAGGGGGAGACGAGGACGGCGACAGGGGCCCCGATCTAAGGTAAGTCATGCATAATGAGCTAGTATGCTAGTCATACTAGCTCATTATGGCTTTGTTTTGCAGGTGGTTTTAAAAAAAAAAAAAAACGGGTATACAACCGCTTTAAGTATATTGCTTTCATGTGGCTGTTTTTCCTGGGATCTCCTTTCTGAGAGTGCTAATGCCTATTTTCCCTTTTATTTTTACTCGCCTTCTTCCTTTTTTACCTTACTTCATTATTTTCACTTATATTCTTGTTTTTACTTTTTATGTTCACAGGTCCTCTGTGTCTCTTCCCTGCTCTGCTGTGTTTGTGATGCTGATCTCAGCTCGTAAAATTGGAGTGATCCTATTGTCTGGGAAATGTCCTGGTCAGGGAAGGGACGCAGCAATGCACCATCCTGTTTCTGGCTGCCATCTTGGATCTTAGCAGTTTCAAAACTATTTTTCTAGTTGAAAATACATGGGGAAGAATATCAGAACCTTAAGCACTAGGAGCTGATAAGCCATACATTACATTCTTTCCAGACAGATTGACATTAAGCTCCAACCCTAAAGTGGCATACTCATACCATCTGGCACATGAGTGGGTATTACCAATTTTTCTGACAGAACATGAAAGTTTAGAGTTACAGAGACTCATTAAAGAAAATCACAATTTTCTTGGTGTCTGTCTATGGCAGCATACAAACCCACCCTTGCCCTGAATATCATCATTGGAAATTCTTACTTTTATATACAGTATACAGTACAGGGGCTTTTAAACTAGGTGACGGGGAGAGGGTTCAGAGGTAGAGATATTCAGCGGTACCAGCTTATTGGAGAAAAGCCAATGTAGCCACAATATTATTATTATTTTTTTTTATATTTATTCTTTATTAAATTTTTCATATATACACACTCAAAGATAAAATAAAAAGGCACCATACATGACAAGAGATGCATTCTTCATTGCGTGACTTCTATTCAACTCTATGCATTTTTATCTCGCTATTATATACCATACACTAGTGATTGCGTTTCCATTTAGCACCTAGAGGGCCCCTCAGTGGATCTCTCTTCCCTCTCCTCATAATATCCCTTTCCCTTCCCCTTCTTAATCTACAACCTCAGACAGATTCATACTGGTTAGCCATGGGTTCCACATTTTATTAAATTCTTTAACATTGCCTCTTTTTATATATACCGCTTTTTCTCTGTACAAATTCTCGTTTATCATCCCAATCCAGTTGTCTACCGTGGGTGGTTCCTTTGACTGCCATTTACCTGCGATTAGTTTTCTGGCTTGAAATAAACATCTCAGGACTGCCATAGTTTTACTTTTACTCTCTTCCCTTTCTTCTCTATATCCCATGTAAAGTTCGGGGGACCAGCCAGACCGCAGGACACAGGCTTTTAGCCCAAAAGGAGGTTTATTAAACTTAAAACAGCTTGACAGCAGCAAAAACAAAAGAAAAAGGTTTCAGTCTCACCGACATTCAAAGTCCAGCATTGCTATCGCAATCAAACAGTCCTTGGGGTGGTTTCAGGTGACTTCACCTGCTAGGAGGCTTCCAGGCAGAACGCTGCTGTCCACGTTGGTTGCTGCACATCAAACCAAACACAAACCACCATCATCTCCTCTACACTCCTCCACACCCATCTGCAACTTCCTGTCTTGTTTTTAAACCCACTTCCTCTGACAGGTGAGTTAACCCTTTTTGTTCCCTTAAAGGGATCACAGACCAAACAGAGGGGAAACATAGCGTTCTTCCAGGACCCAGCCACTGCGTCCTGTACATATCCCCCCCCCTGTGCCCCAACGCCAAGGAGGTGGAGGCAACAGTGGAGCTCAAACAATGGACTCGGGAGAGGGCATCTGCATTTTGATGCAGTCTCCCGGGCCTATGCTCCACTACAAATTTAAATTCCTGGAGTGCCAGGAACCACCGGGTAACCCTGGCATTAGTCCCTTTACCTTGTCTCAGCCATGTTAAAGGGGCATGGTCAGAAATCAGCCTAAACTTCCTCCCCAAGAGGTAATATCTGAGGGATTCCAGAGCCCACTTAATGGCCAGACACTCTCGTTCAATTATAGCGTAGTTTTTCTCCGCTGGTGTTAACTTCCTACTGAGGAAGACTACTGGGTGCTCCTCGCCATGAATAACCTGTGACAACACCGCTCCCAATCCTACATCGGAAGCATCAGTCTGTACAACAAACTCTTTTGAAAAATTGGGTGCTACTAGGACAGGGTGTTGGCACAGTGCCGACTTGAGCTCCAAAAAAGCCTTCTCAGCGTCTGCATTCCACTCCACCATGACCGATTTCCGACCCTTAGTCAGATCGGTCAACGGAGCTGCCAACGTGGCAAAGTTGGGTACAAACCTCCTGTAGTATCCCACCATACCCAGGAATGCACGTACCTGTTTTTTTGTGAGGGGGCGGGGCCAATTCTGTACAGCCTCTACCTTGTTGACCTGAGGTTTTACTACCCCTCTACCCACAACATAGCCCAGGTATTTCACCTCCTCCATTCCCAAAGCACACTTTTCCGGGTTTATTGTAATCCCCTCCTTCCAAAGAGAGTCCAGTACTGCCTGGACTTTGGGCAAGTGTGACTCCCAGTCTCTGCTAAAAATGACTATGTCATCCAAGTATACTGAGGCATACTCCGATGAGGACGTAAAATCCTATCCATTGCCCTCTGAAATGTGGCTGGAGCAGTTTGCAATCCAAAAGGCATTCTCTTGTACTGAAAACTTCCCTCTGGGGTAGAAAAAGCAGTTTTCTCTCTAGCAGCCTTAGTCAACGGAATTTGCCAATACCCCTTGGTAAGGTCTAATGTAGTGATATACCTGGCTGGACCTAGTCTCTCAATAAGCTCATCTACCCGGGGCATGGGGTAGGCATCAAACCGTGAAACTTCATTTAGTTTCCGGAAATCATTGCAGAATCGCAGAGTCCCGTTGGGCTTCGGTACCAACACAATCGGGCTTGACCACTCACTCTGTGATTCCTCAATAATCTCCAGGTCCAACATCTTCTTCACTTCCTCTGAAACAGCCTTCCTTTGGGCCTCTGGAATGCGGTAAGGCCGGACAAAAACTTTGACTCCTGGTTCCGTGACAATATCATGCTCTATGACACTAGTGAGCCCTGGCAAGTCTGAAAATTTCTCTTTATTTCTCTGCAAGAACTCCTTTGCCTGCTGACTTTGGACTCTAGACAGGGTATTTGCTACTTGGACACTCTCCACCCCAACCCGAGGCTCAAGTCTTGCACCAGCCAGGGAGGTCACCGGTTCCCTGTCTGTCCAGGGCTTTAACAAGTTTACATGATATATCTGATAGGGTTTCCTCTTACCTGGTTGGTGGACTCTATAATTTACCTCTCCCACTTTTTCTACAACTTCAAAGGGGCCTTGCCACCTGGCCAAGAATTTACTTTCCACAGTGGGGATCAACACCGCTACTCGATCCCCCACTTGGAAGTTCCTTATTCTAGCAGCCCTATTATAGACCCGTCGTTGAGCCTCCTGGGCTTTTTGCAAATGTTCTTTGACTAGAGGCATCACAGTTCGGATCCTCTCCTGCATTTGGGAAACATATTCAAGAACACTCTTATGCTGAATAGGTTCACTTTCCCATTCCTCTTTAACAAAATCCAGTAGTCCGCGAGGTCTCCGCCCATATACCAACTCAAAGGGCGAAAACCCAGTGGAGGCCTGGGGCACTTCCCGGATAGCAAACAGGAGAGCGGGTAACAGGCAGTCCCAGTCTTTCCCATCCCTTTGGACAACCCGCTTGAGCATAGACTTAAGGGTCTTATTAAAGCGCTCTACCAACCCATCCGTTTGTGGATGATAGACCGATGTGCGCAGCTGTTTAATCCGGAACAGCTTGCACACATCAGCCATAACCCTCGACATAAACGGGGTGCCCTGGTCCGTGAGTATTTCCTTGGGAAAACCAGTCCGTGTAAACAACTGGAATAATTCCCGAGCAATAGCCTTAGAGGAGGTATTCCGCAGGGGTAGCGCTTCAGGATACCGGGTGGCATAGTCAAGGATCACCAGTATGTAGGAGTGACCTCGAGCTGACTTTACCAAAGGACCCACTATATCCATGGCTATTCTCTCGAATGGGACCTCAATTATGGGCAGCGGGACCAAAGGGCTCCGGAAGTGGGTCACCGGCGCGGTCAACTGACAGGTGGGACAAGAGGCACAGTATCTTCTTACCTCTGCTTTCAGACCTGGCCAGTAAAACCGGTCGGTGATCCGTGCCTCCGTCTTTTCAACTCCCAGGTGTCCCCCTAAAACATCATCATGGGCCAGGTCCAGGACCTTCCGTCTATACTGTTGGGGTACCAATAATTGTTCTACCACATTTTCTCTCACTTTGGTAACCCGATAAAGCAATTCATTATATATGGCAAAGTGGGGCCACCGCTCATTCGCACCTGGCTCTTGGGGTACCCCATTTAATACTACAACTTGTTCCCGTGCACGGGCCAAAGTGGGGTCCTGCATCTGGGCAGTACCAAATGTCCCCTGGGGAACACCCAAATCCGGCAGGGCAGGGGTAGAGGCCACTTCCTCATCCTCTTCACCCAGCATTACCTGAATTGGGGAAGGTTCCCCCTCCTCAGTGTTCAGGTAGGTCTGTGAATCACACATTTTGACACCCTTCACAGTATCAGCACTACTTTCATCACCATTAACCCAATCATTAGCATTTGTATCAACTGGATCCACATTAGGTTCATTTGGCATCTCAGGGTTATTACCCTCAACCATAGGAACAGAGGAACTAGTTTCTCCCCAGTCTTGGGATCGTTCAGATAGTTCTCCTTGTCCCCACAGTTTTTCAAAAAATGGACAGTCTCGTCCTATGATAACATCATGTATCAAGTTCTTTACCACCCCCACCTCTTGAGTACCAGTGCCATATGCTGTGGAAATGGACACCGAGATGAGAGGGTACTCTCTAGTGTCCCCGTGAATGCATACAACCCGTAAAGTTTTGCTTACCGGACCGATCTTCCCAAGTACTCTAGGATGAACAAGGGTTACCATGCTTCCGGAGTCCAACAAAGCCCAGGCAGGGAGGTGGTTCACTTGGACTACACACTCAAATTTCTCTTCTCCACGGTCAAGGTGTGTGGTACATGCTCTATGAGCATAAAAAGACCCCCTCCGAAGAACCCCGCATTCCATGGGCTCCTCTTGCAGTGGGCAGTGGGCCCGGGTATGGCCCCAGGAATGACACCGCCAACATTGTACATCCCCTCCTCTCCGAACAGGAACAGATCGCTGATGAGGTACTGGGAGTGACTCTTGACCTTCCGGGGTGTTGATTCCAGGGCTCCGGGGGACATCCTTTCGAAGGGCGGCAGTCGATCGAATAGGCCGTGGCAGACTGGGCCCTTGGCGCTTGGTAGGGCCAAGCAGATCCTCCACCACTGTATATCGCTCTACCATCTCGACAAGGAGGTTCACTGTTTTGGGGTCTCCATGGCTGACCCACCGTTGAAGGTCGTCTGGCAGTGACCGTAGGTATCGGTCCAGGACGACCCGCTCCACGATTTGGGGGCCCGACAACACTTCGGGCTGCAGCCATTTTTTTACCAGTTGCACCAGGTCATGCATTTGAGACCGTGGTGGACGATCTGGACAATACTTCCATTGGTGCACTCGTTGGGCCCGAACGGCCGTAGTCACCCCCAAACGAGCCAGTATTTCTGCCTTTAGTTTTTGATAGTCTTTAGCGTCCTCTGGTGGCAGGTCGAAGTAGGCTTTTTGAGGATCTCCGGTGAGAAAAGGTGCAATTAGACCGGCCCACTGGTCCTGGGGCCACCCTTCTCTCTCTGCCGTCCTCTCAAATATAGCAAGAAAAGCCTCTACATCATCACTCATGGACAATTTCTGCAAAAAATGGCTTGCCCTCACGGTCACTTGGTTGCCAGGGGCAACAGCTGCTTGCTCACGACCCTGAGAAAACTGCTGCACTACTTCTTTTAAGGCAGTCACCTGAGCCTGCATAACCCCTTGCTGGGTTGCTTGCTGTGCTGCCAACTGAGCCACCAACAGGCGAGTATTTTCTTCATGGCGGGTCTGCGCTTGCATATTAGCCAGGGATAGTTGTTTAATTAGTTCCTCCATTGCTTCAGCTTTCAGGGCTTGGGCAGCTTTAACCCAGGACATAAACCCACTGTACTGTCCATTTAAATGTCAGTTTTAAATTCAAATGCAAAAACAGCAACAAAAAAAAAAACGCCTGTTACTCTGTCCTGCCCGCATTCGAGCACCACTTGTAAAGTTCGGGGGACCAGCCAGACCGCAGGACACAGGCTTTTAGCCCAAAAGGAGGTTTATTAAACTTAAAACAGCTTGACAGCAGCAAAAACAAAAGAAAAAGGTTTCAGTCTCACCGACATTCAAAGTCCAGCATTGCTATCGCAATCAAACAGTCCTTGGGGTGGTTTCAGGTGACTTCACCTGCTAGGAGGCTTCCAGGCAGAACGCTGCTGTCCACGTTGGTTGCTGCACATCAAACCAAACACAAACCACCATCATCTCCTCTACACTCCTCCACACCCATCTGCAACTTCCTGTCTTGTTTTTAAACCCACTTCCTCTGACAGGTGAATTAACCCTTTTTGTTCCCTTAAAGGGATCACAGACCAAACAGAGGGGAAACATAGCGTTCTTCCAGGACCCAGCCACTGCGTCCTGTACACCCAGTATACACTCTTTGGGTTCCAGCTCAAGTTTAATTCCAAATATCCTACTTATACTGTTAGTCACTCCCTTCCAATAGTGAACCAATTTGGGGCACTTCCACAACATGTGGATGAGGTCTCCTGTTTTTTGACATCTGGGACAGTTATCATCGGCCCTTCTGCCAAAACCAAACAGTCGCTTGGGGGTATAATATGCTCTATTGATCAACATCAAGTGTGACATTCTCTGCGGGGGGGATACTGACACCTTTACCTTACCTTTTGACCCTTTCTCCAAGATTCTCTTCCACTGTATATCCGTTATTGAGCCCACATCTTTTTCCCATTTTACTTTTACCTTTTCAAGTCTCCCCCTTAAATCTATTTCTTGTCCCAGATATTCATATAACCCTGATATCAGCCCTTTAGTTGATCCTATCTGCAAAATCTTTTGGAGGAGTGGCATTCTTTGCCATACTAAAGGTTGTTTTGAAAATTGTGCCCTGAGAGCATGCTCCACTTGTAGGTATGAGAAAAGGGAGTATTGCGATATATTAAACTCTCGCTTTAAGTCAATAAATTTTTTCAGTGTATTACCTCTATATAACTGACTCAGTTTCCTAATCCTGTTTTTTTCCCAGTCTCTGATTTTACCTATCGCATGGATTTCTTTGAGATTTCTATTATTCCACAGGGGCGTCCGATCGGTCATCTCTTTATAATGAAGTTGTTTTTTAGCTGTTGTCCATACTTTTCCCACCATTTTTATGGTGGGATATTCATGACCAAATGAGCCCGCCTCTAGTGTGTCTATTATTGTATCATGAGCCGCTCCTATCAGCATCAATTCCAAATTCGGGGTGCCTCCTCCCGGGACCCCACAACCCAGCAGCTGTTGAAGCTGAGCCGCCAGGAAGTAGCGCTCCGGGTGGGGCACCGCAAGGCCCCCCTCTTTCACTGGGAGCGGTAGGGTACCAAGAGGGATCCTAGCCTGACCTCCTTTCCAAATAAGTTCCCTAAAAGGGGTTTCAATTTTCCGGAACCATTTCCTGCATATCCACACCGGTGAATTGTGTAGGACATACAGGAGCTGTGGCATCCAGATCATCTTTATAAGAGCACACCGACCCGCAACTGACAAAGGGAGGTGTTTCCAAACTGCTATTTTCTTTTTAAACCTGATCAGTAGCGGTATCAGATTAAGCTTCACATATTGGCCAGGATCCCTCGTCAGGACCACTCCCAAATATTTCAAAGCATTAACCACCTCCAATTGGGGCATTCCTGGTATTCTACCTTCCGCCTTTATGCTAATTGGGAGTAGTTCTGATTTCTTCCAATTTATCTCAAGTCCTGTAAACCTGCCAAAATCCTCCACTATCTTCATTGCTTTAGTTAGAGATCGATCCAAGTCCCCCAGGAACAACAAAACATCGTCTGCATATAAAGCAATTTTTTCCTCCCTGCCCCCCTTCCTTTGGAACCCTCTTATCTCAGTGCTATTTCTAATAGCAATAGCTAGCGGCTCCATTGCGAGCGCGAAAAGGAGAGGAGACAGGGGACACCCCTGTCTCGTCCCCCTCTCCAACTCGATTTCATCTGAGAGTTCATTATTAATTTTTTATCTGGCCTTTGGCTTATCGTGTAGCAACCTTATCCACCTGGTGAACAGGGGACCTACCCCAAACTTCTCCAGGACTCTCCAAATATATCCCCACTCCACACTATCAAATGCTTTTGTTACATCAAGCGCCAACACCGCTCTTGTTCCCTCGTTCACCACCGGGCTTTGTAAGTTCAAAAAAGCTCTTCTTATATTAATGCTTGTAGATCTATCAGCTATAAAACCTGTCTGGTCCGAATGAACCAGCCTTGCAATAACCTTGCTCAGCCGACTCGCCAGTACTTTGGCCAGAATTTTAGTGTCAGAACACAGCAGGGAGATTGGTCTATAGCCTGAAGTATCTAGGGGGTCCTTCCCTTCTTTCTGTAGGATTATAATGGTGGCTTCTAGCATTGAGGTAGGTAACCTTCCTTCTTTATTGGACTCCTCCAGTGTACTTAGCAGCGCAGGGAGCAAGATCTCTCCATAATTTTTGTATATCTCGACAGGCAGTCCATCAGGGCCTGGGGATTTTTGATTTGCCATACTATTTACTGCCTGTTGAAGCTCTGCCAAGGTCACTGGAGCCTCCAATTCCTCTCTCTCCACTTGGGTCACTGAGGGAATCTCCAATTCCCGCAGAAAATCCTCCATTGCACCTTCCATCCCGATCTTCTGAGCTGTATATAATTTTTCATAGAAACTCCTAAACGTCTGGACTATCCCTGTGGGATTGGTTATAATCTCTCCACCCTCGGTTCTAATAGCCTGAACACCAGAGTTTGGGGAGTTTATTTTTACTATTTGTGCTAACATCCTTCCTACACTTTCCCCTTCTGCGAACGCGGCTTGCCGTTGGAGGAGCCTTATAGTCTCAACTTTTTCCATAATAACTAGTTTATAGTTCCTTTGCCTATCGAGCCAGATTTTTTTGTTCTCCACTGATGAATCTATTATGAAATAGTTTTCGGCTTCCAACATTACTCTTTGCGCTTCTTCCTCCACTACTCTGGATTTTTTATTAAACTTGGCCACTTGCTGTATCAGAACTCCTCTCAGAAATGCTTTCAATGTGTCCCATATTATACTAGGTGATGCTGATTCTTTATTAAGTACTAAGAATTTCTTTATTTTGGGCAGAATCTCATCTGGTTCTTTGATCAAATCCAGCCACCTTGGGTTTATCCTCCATTCCCCCCGTGCTCTTTTTTCCCCCACTTTCATTGTCATTACTATTGGGGAATGATCCGATATCCCCCTTGGGCAATATTCAATTTTTTCCACCCTCGGCGTCGCTGCCACACTCCCCAGGACAAAATCTATCCTGGAGAGTGTGGAATGCGTAGCCGAGCAGCATGAGTACTGCTGCACTTCAGGATTACGAACCCTCCATATATCCATCAATCCCAGTTCTTCTACAAACTGACCTAGTTTACTTTTCTCCACAATATCGGGGGTAATCTTTATAGGAAACCTATCTAGCCTATAGTTCAAAACCTCATTGAAATCCCCCATTACCAATACTGGGGTTTCCCCTTTATCCTGTAAAAATTCATTCAATTTAAGCAGCACATCTATTTTAAATGGCGGTGGGATATAAACGTTTGCAATCACATATGCTCCATTTTCGATCGTACAATACAAAAAAACATATCTCCCATTTTCATCAATATCAATCTGTCTGCAGGAAAAATTCACTCCCGATTTTATCAAAATACTAACCCCCCTGCTATATGTAGAATATACTGAATGGTATTGAAATTGGTATTTCTTGTTCTGCAAGGCCCGGGCAGTATGCTTAGTTAAATGTGTCTCCTGCAGACAGATCATTTCTACCCCCCACCCTTCCATTATGGCAAACACAGCTGCTTTCTTGGCCGGTGTCCCCAATACCCTAACATTCCGCGTTCCTATATTAACCACTGTCATTTAGTCTTATATATGGCCGCAATGGTACCGAAGAGCCTGAAGTATACCCCTATTTAGCACCACTCTGACAACTATTATCATTTCCACCCTTAATCCTCCAATGTTACCCTTTTTCCCCCTTATCTTTACCAACCAATCCTTAATACGTGATCTCACCCTCATTTTATCAAACCAATTTATCTGATAGTGAAGAAGAGAGAAAAAAAAAAAAAAAAAAAGGAACAGCAAAAGAACAAAGAGCTATACAGGTCCTCCCCAACAAATTCCTCCACTCGTGTACCCTATTCTATCAAGGTTCTCTTTCTTAATTCTTAGTGAAAGTTGTGTCACTTCTTTATTTAATGTGTTTATATTCTGTATTGTGCGTCTCTCTTTAATTTTAAAGCAAACTGTTTTTATCCTATCTTCCCTCTTCCCTCCCCTCCCCCACCCCCCTCTCTTTTCCACCTATCTAGGTGTTCCCCTAGGGGGCTATAAGTGACCAATTTCCATTTTAACATTTTCACTCTTTCCCTTCCACTCATGTCCATTACTCACTCACTGTGTATCCTCCGTGTATCTCCCCCCCCTCCTTCCCCCGCAAAAACACCCCTTTATTTTAATATATTACATCTTAAACATTTCTCCCCCCCCCTCCCTCCTCCCCCCTCCATCCTCAAATAGTTGCAAGTCTCTCTTTGTTTACTTCCAGCCATCTCTTCACTGCTTCTGGGGAGTTAAAGATCTGCGACTCCCCCCATGCTGTTACCCGTAATCTTGCCGGGTACATAAGGGCATAGGGTATTTTAACCCTCTGTAGATCACGCTTAACCTGTATAAATTCTGATCTCTGTCTCTGAAGCTCTGGGGAAAAGTCAGAATAGAACGAGATTCTAGCTCCATTGAAAAGAACATTTCCCACTTCTCTTGCTCTCCTCAATAGCGACACCTTATCTTTATAATTAAGAAATTTAAACAGGAGCGGCCTAGGAAACTTCGCAGTTGGAGAGACTCTGAAAGGGATTCTATGGGCTCTTTCAATGGCAAATGCTGCTGAAAAGAGCTCTTTACCAAAAAATTCAATTAGCCATTTCTCCATGAATTCCACGGGGTTCAGGCCCTCAGTTTTCTCTGGGAGACCAACCATTCTTACATTGTCTCTACGGAGCCTGTTCTCCATTTCTTCCAATTTTAAAGTGTGTCGTACTATTTGTTCTTTCATGTTTTTTACATCCGCTCTTAAGGGAAAGGTATCATCTTCTAATTGGCTAATTCTCCCTTCCAGCTCTGATGCCCTTTGCCCAATTTTTTTCCAGCTCCTGTTTAACTATAGTCATATCTTCTTTCACTCCTTTTATCTCGTCGCATAATTCTTTAATTGAACCATTGCAATTATTTACCGCCAGTAATACATCCTTTAAAGTTGGTTCTCTTTCAGAGGATGAGCTTATTTCAGCAGTTTCATTAGGTTTTATATTTCCGTTTACTCTTACTGGATCTGTTATAGCCACCCCACGGTGTTTTTAGCATTGGAGACTTTAGTTACCCCAGGGGTCAGAGCATTGTTTGATTGCCCCAAACTTTTCCTGTCCAGGGGGCCACCTTGCTGTATTTTAGCCTGTACCCCCTTTTTTGGGGGTGTCTGTACCGGGGCGTGTGCATACTGCTCAAGCCTTGCTGTGGCTGATGCAGCTGCTATCTGTTGCTGATTTTGCTGGGGATTTTTCTCCTTGGCCGAGCGCAAATGCTGCATGATTGATAGAACAATGGTGGCGGGTGGTGAAAGGGAACCGACGGGCATATATGGTGCCAATATTTATAGGTAGCAAAACAATATTTAAAAAGGGGCCAAGATACATCCCTAGGATTTATAGACCAGTTAGCCTAACATCAATTGTATGCAAGCTCTTGGAGGGGATGATAAGAGACTATTTACAAGATTTTAGTAATGACAACAGTATCATTAGCAGTAATCAGTATGGATTCATGAAGAATTGTTCTTGCCAAACAAATCTATTAACCTTCTATGAGGAGGTGAGCTGCCATCTGAGTAAAGGAAGGCCTGTAGACGTGGTGTATCTGGATTTTGCAAAAGCATTTGATACAGTTCCCCATAAACGTTTACTGTTCAAAGTAAGGTCAGTTGGCATGGACCATAGGCTGAGTACATGGATTAGAAACTGGCTGCAGGGGTGAGTTCAGAGGGTGGTGATAAATGGGGAGTACTCGGAATGGGCAGGGGTGGAAAGTTGGGTCCCCCAGAGTTATGTTCAGGGACCAATCCTATTTAACAATTACTTGTAGGAACCTTCGCCACTTTAACCCATCTTTTCTCTATTCTGCTACTGACCATCTATATGACATAATCTCTCCCCTGTCCTGTCCTGACCTGGCCACCTCTGTCTACAACAGTTCACTCTCATCATCACTAGATGCACTTGCTCCTCTAACCACATGCAGAATCAGGCCCCGATCGTTACAACCCTGGCAAACTGACAGCACTAGAAATCTCAAGAGACATTGCCGTGCTCTTGAACAACTGTGGCTCAAAACTAAATGCCTGCACGACTTCACCCTATATAAATCTGCCCTTCTAAAATACAATTCCTGCCTCCATGCTGCCAAACAAACCTACTTTGTCTCTCTTATTAATACCTTGTCATCTAGTCCCCATCGGCTCTTCTCAACCTTTAACTCTCTGCTTCGTCCCCCACCCCCTCTACCCACTAACTCACTCACTGCCCAAGAGATTGCCAATCACTTCAAAGACAAAATTGATGCAATTTGTGAGGATAACTCCACTGTGCGTACATCTTCCCCACCCAACATACCTTGCCTAACGGCACTTTCAACACTCTCCTCTTTTGAATTGGCTACTATTGAAGAGGTTACAAACTTTTCTCAGATGCCCGCCTAACCAATTGTCCCTTTGATCCTGTTCCCTCACAACTACTACGGTCACCCTCTTCTTCTATCCTATGCTCCCTCACTCACATCTTAAATCTCTCCCTCTCTAGTGGCACCTTCCCCCCCCCTCTAAAACATGTGCAGATCCCTCCCTGGACCCTACCAACCTGAATAACTTAAGGCCCATCTCATTTCTCCCATTCTCCTCTAAACTTCTAGAGCGCTTAGTCTACAACCGTCTTAGCTCCTACCTCAGTGAAAATAACCTTCTTGACCCCTTACAGTCTGGCTTTCGCTCGCAGCACTCCACGGAAACTACCTTACTAAAACTCACTAACGATTTACTAACTGCTAAAACCAACAGCCAGTACTGCTACTACTTGACCTCTCTGCAGCCTTTGACACTGTTGATCACCCGCTCCTTCTCAATAAACTACACTCCCTTGGCCTCCAAGTTTCTGCTCTATCCTGGTTCTCTGCCTATCTATCACAGCGCTCCTTCAGTGTTACCCACAACTCTGTCTCCTCCTCTTCATTGCCCCTTTCTGTGTGGGTCCCCCAAGGCTCTGTTCTTGGACCCGTTCTCTTCTCTATCTACACCTCCTCCCTTGGTCACTTGATAACTGCCCACAGCTTCCAATACCACTTATACACAGATGACACCCAAATCTATCTGTCTACTCCTCACCCCACTCCTTCAGTCTCCTCTCGCATTACTAACTTACTAACTGACATCTCAGCATGGATGTCGCACCACTTCCTTAAAATAAATCTCTCTAAAATGGAGCTATTAATATTCCTCCCACCCGTGCCCCCCTCCATGACTTTTCCATCAAAATCAACAATGCAACCATCAGTCCCTCCCCTCACGCCAGGGTACTCGGTGTAATCCTAGACTCGGACTTGTCATTTCAGCCTCAAGTCCAATCGCTGTCAAAAGTTTGTAGACTTCACCTCCGTAACATCTCTAAAATTCGCCCCTTTTTAACAAATGAAACCACCAAGTTCCTCATTTACTCCCTTGTTATCTCTCTCCTTGACTACTGCAACTCCCTTCTCATTGGCCTGCCTCTCCATAGGCTATCCCCTCTTCACTCTATCATGAATGCTGCTGCCAGACTTATCCACCTTACCAACCGTTCAGTGTCTGCCAACCCTCTCCTCCAATCCCTACACTGGCTCCCAATCACCCAGCGAATTAAATTCAAAATACTAACCACAACTTACAAAGCCTACAACCGAGTAACAGCATGCTCACGCTCGGACCTGCTGTCTAAGAAAAAGGCACCTGACGATCAAAAAGAGAATGTATCGCGAATCGTTCTACGGTTCACTCGACAGCATAGAAAGATCCGCGATATAATTCAAAAACATTGGAATATACTTACAGACGATCCCAAAATAAATCAATTCATTTCTAGTCATCCTTCAATTACATATAGAAGAGCCACATCACTAAGAGACCACCTTGTTCAAAGTGAATTTAGGGACGAGCACAGACGCCACAAACACTGCCCGGCCCGGGGGTCTTTCCCCTGTGGCCATTGCAGTTGTTGCCAATATATCCAACGCCAAAGAAACAACCTCCTTCTTCCAAACGGACTACCTCACAAGTTAGCCCATTTCGTCAATTGTCAGACAAAGGGCGTTGTATATATAATGTCCTGCGAATGCGGGGCATTTTATATTGGCAAAACTAAGCAGGAGTTTCACCGCCGGATGTCCAAGCACGTCTACTCCATGCAAATAGGAAACCATTACTTACCCCTGGGCCGTCATGTTGTTTTGATACATGATTACAAAATGCCCAAGATTACATTCATGGCCTTAGATAGAATCCATATCCCCGATAGAGGAGGAGATTGGAACAAAACTTTGTTACAATGTGAACAAAAATGGATCTATAGATTACGTGCCACCTCCCCTCCCGGACTGAATGAGTCCATTTCCTTTGCCCCTTTTCTCAAGGGCTTCACATCCGGGAAAACGCAGTAATACGGTTCCCCGGGCCCTTGCATTGGAGTAGACGTGCCTGAACGTCCCCCAAAAAAAAAAAAACCCTCCCCCCCCACAAAGCCCCCCCCCCCCCCCCCCTCCTCCCCCCCCCCCCCCCTTTTTTTCCCCCCCTTTCCCTTCCCCCCTTTCCCCCCCCTTTTTTCCCCCTCTTTTTCCCCCCTTCCCCCCCCCCCCCCCCCCCCTCCGGTGAACTCCTGCTCTTACACTCTGGCCAATATCTGTGCTCTATTCCATCTGTGTCCAGGATTTTTTCGCCTTATACAACTCTGTGCGATTTCAGTGCTCTCTCTCCATATCTAACCCATAGAGGTTATGTTATGCCACCTGCTCATGTCTATTTATGAAACAAACCAGTTTACCAGATGTGGCTTGGGGGCCGACCCACTCGCGTTACCTGATACCTATGCTCATAGGTGGGTTGCTGTCTTCCTATGTACATTTGTTCCCCTTTTTTTCTCTACAAATTTGTCAAATCCCCTGTTTCTTTGCTTGTACATGCACACAGCTACATGGCCATACATATACTGTGTATTATTAATACACAGGGCCACAGCGTGTTCATATGACAATTTTTTGAACTAAATATGGATGACAACTTTTGAATTAAATATGAACAACATAAAAAATGTATCACTGGAAACAACTCACAATGTAATCACATATTAACTGTGGATAATGTTATTTTTAAAAGATTTCAGGCCCTTTGTTCTCTCAAATATGTTCAACATAACCTTGGTATGCATGTTAATATGCTATGACCCAGATAATCAATGGGAACATGATATTAATAGAGATGATCACGGAGACACGTTTTCCCATCTGCCATACCACACAGGCAGTTAATATATGTTAAAACTCTATATTTCTCCCTTTTTGTTTCAGGGTTCTCTCTGGTGGTTTGCAGTGCGCCTCGGATCCCCTGGGTGGCGCCTTGGTCCCTGCCCCCTCCGGTGGATACATGCGGCGGTGGGGCGTTCCCTACACGTGACCTCACAGCAAGGGTAAGGAGGAGCGCCCACCAACCAAGCTCCTCCAATTATGTTCCCTCAAGGCGACCTGGGCGGGCCCAGGCCCCCTGACGGTGAACCATTTCCCTTGCTGGCGGCGTCCTGGAACGCAATCGGACCTCTCCCGATCACTGCGCATGCGCGCGGCCGCGTGCGTGCGCGTGATACGGGACGTCACGCCGGTGCGACGATTGCGTAGCAGACGCGACCCCGGAAGGACCTCCCGGACGCCGGGGAGACCACTCCAGACGGCTCCTGATGCCGTCATGGCTCCCACGGACGGGCGGGCCAGGCGGACATAGGAACGGCAGATGGAAGGTGATGTCCCACTATGCCCCCTGCCCTCCCCCTTTTCCTTTCCCTCCCCTTCTCCACCCATCCCTGTCTGTCCCTCCGTCCCCTTTTCCTCCCCCCTCCCCTCTCCTGGGGATACCCTGATTGAACACCTGACGGTGTCCAAACATGCACACCTGATCCCAGTTGGGTATTACCCATAAATACCACACGGGGTGGTTAAACGAATCCATCTCCATGTGATGATCCAAGCATTACGCCACATACACACAGTGAGTAGAACCTCTCTTCGCTCCATGCTTCTTTATCCCTCTCTGGGACTAACTTCAGTTATTGTAGATGACTCTGTCTCTATTCCCAGACTGGGCATTTTTCATCTCTGGGACTTGCAACCAACACAGCATACTTCGGTCTGCAACGTACGGGTGTCTACATCCACCCCATAACCTGAGCAAGATACACCTACTCTATTAGGTAACTTTATAACATATTGTATCACACTGTCCGTCTAGATCTGACACACTGGTATACCCTTTTCCTGTCCATGCCTTTCCCTTCCCCCTTCCTCCCCCGTTTTATGCCCACACATGCCCACATTCCCTCACGGTCTCATCCCTCACCCCTCACACCTCACACTCCACGCAATTCCTGCACATTCTCATCCACACATATCCCCACTCCAGGATCCCTCCACTTTGTGATCCCCAGCACTACCAGCACAGCACCCCTCCGAGCATCAGAGTTCTGATCGACATCATAATCACACTCCCCCATTTCTTCACTCACATTCATTCTTTTTTCACTTCCCCTTTCCTTCACTCTCTCCCTCCTTCCCATTGTCACCAATTAGTTCACTCCCTTTCCCCATCACTTCCCCTTCCCTTCTCATTCTCCCCCTCCCCTTCCCCCTCCCCCTCCTTTTCTCTCTTCCTTCTCCCTTCTTCCCTTCCCCTTTGTCCCCTTTCCCCCTTCCCCCCCCCCTTTTCCCGTTGCTCTCTTCCTTTCCCCCCCCTCTCCCTCACCCCTCACCTTTCACACCACATCCTTCCCCGCTTCCCCCACTGCCCTACCCCATTCCCTCTCGTCCTATCCATGTGGATGCTGCAGCATCCCTCTGTTCACCCATACATGTGCTAGCCATGTATTGGTCCTTTCCCCCCCTTTCCCCTTCCCCCCCCCTTTCCCACCCCCTCCCCCTTCAACCCTCTTTTTTCCCACCCCCCCCCCTCCCCCTTCCCCCTTCCCCCCCCCCCCCCCCCTTCCCCCTTTTTCGGCTTTTCCCTTTACACACCCCCGTTCCCCTGCTCTTCCCCTTTTTCCTCCTTTTTCCCCCCCTCCTTTTCTCCTCCCTCCCTTCTTCCCCCTTTCCCTGTGACCCCTTTTCCCCCCCCTCCCCATTTCAGTTCCCACTTTCTTCCCCTGCTCTTCCTTCCCTCTACCTCCACCTCTTGCCTTTGTTCTGTCCCCCCTTCTTCTGCCTTTCCCCTTCCTATCTTTAACCATGAGTCTAGATACAGTAATATATAAACTGATATTATTATGGAAAAAGTATATCAACGGCAAAACTTTCGTTCATCCATTCATCTTCTTTACCTTAGAAATTCTATTTCTCCCCATCACTGTTTTAAGTGCACTAGACATTGTCCAGTTGATGTGGCAATCTCCCATGCTATATATCTAAGCATATGATCTTGGATCTTATGACAGGTGTGCAGAACAAGGGACCTCAAGGTAACCCATTTCCATTTCCCCCTTCCTTCCCCCTTCCTCCCCTTCCCCCCCCCCCTTTCCCCCCCTTTTTTCCTTCCCACCACCTCCATCTCCCTCCCTCCACCCATCTGGCCCACACACGGACCCGTGGGTAGCCGTTTCAGTGGATGTGACCTCTCGTAGGCCCCGTCGTTTGGTCGCCGTGCCTGCCGTGTGCCCGCTGGGGGGTGCTATAGCGGGACGCCGCCTAGGACCTGGAGTGCACACACCCAGAGAGAGCCCAATCACATATAAAGGAGGAATCTATAAGAGGAAAAACAACTTACATACCAGGTAAACATTCCACAGTACAATATGATATTATACTATGTGAAAGGAAAGGTCAATCGGAGATCAATATATGCAAATGAAATACTGTTACAATGCATTGTTCTCACCCTCTTCTTTCCTAAACAGACGAAATTACCTTTGAAGAAGACCCTCACTATAACGGGTCGAAACGCGTCAGATCTACTTTTATCTGCAATATTTGTAAAACTACATTGATGTAAAAGCTTTTTGTCTGTTAGTGTAAATCTGTTTTAAAATTCCTGTATTGTTTTATCCATTTGGGACCCATGTCTCCTATTTTTATCTTTACCCATATGTCACATGCGACATCTTTAATATAATAAAGATTCATATTTTTGAATACAACAATATCTCTCAGAGAACTTATTTCTAAACGCTGCCTAAAAACCCCACCAACTCCCTCTTGGGGGGACCTTTTCTTTTTTGTTTCAACTTACAAAGCCATCCACAACTCTGCCCCGAGCTACATCGCCAATCTTGTCTCCAAACATTTTTCAAACCGTCCTCTTCGCTCTTCTCAAGACCTCCTCCTGTCAAGCTCTCTTGTTTCCTCCTCCCATGCTCGTCTCCAGGATTTCTCCAGATCCACTCCCATCCTCTGGAACTCGTTACCTCAACCTGTCCGGCTATCCCCTACTTTAGCTACCTTCAGGCGATCCCTGAAAACTCATATCTTCAGGGAAGCCTATCATGTCTCCAACTAATCTTTTACCACTTCCATCAGCTCATTCCCCACAGTTACAACCTTTTGTACCACCTCCCCACCCTATTAGATTGTAAGCTCTTCAGGGCCTTCTTAATCCTCTTGTATTTTATTGTATTATAAATGTATTGTCTCCCTTTTATATTGTAAAGCGCTGCGTAAACTGTTGGCGCTATATAAATCCTGTAATAAATAAATAAATAACTATTTAATTTATTCATAAACGACCCGGAGGATGGGCGGACAATTTTAAACTAAGCAGGGCAATAACTTCTCTGCATTATGTGGAAACCTTGCAAGAAGATCTGAACAAATTAATGGGGTGGGCAACTACATGACAAATGAGGTTTAATGTGTAAAAAATTTAAAATAATGCATTTGGGTGGCAAAAATATGAATGCAATGCCAAGCTGCTGCAAGCAAAGCAAACAGAATATTGGCATGCATTATAAAGGGGATAAACTCCAGAGATAAAACAATAATTCTCAGACTCTACAAGACACGGGTCCGGTCGCACCTGGAGTATGCTGTCCAGTTCTAGGCACCAGTCCTCAGGAAGGATATGCTGGAACTGGAGAGAGTCCAGAGAAGGGCAACAAAACTAATAAAGGGTCTGGAGGACATTAGTTATGAGAAAAGATTATGAGCACTGAACTTGTTCTCTCTGTAGAAGAGATGCTTGAGAGGGGATATGATTTCAATGTACAAATACCGTACTGGTGACCCCACAATAAGGATAAAACTTTCTGCATAAAGGAATTTAATAAGACACGCGGCTATTCACTAAACATAGAGGAAAGGCAGTTTAACCTTAAACTGCGTAGAGGGTTCTTTACTGTAAGAGCGGTAAGGATGTGGAATTCCCTTCCACAGGCGGTGGTTTCAGCGGGGAGCATCGATAATTTAAAAAACTATTAGATAAGCACCTGAACAATGTAATACTGACATAAAATCACACACATAGGTTGGACTTGATGAACTTGTGTCTTTTTTCAACCTCGCCCACTATGTATGTTACTATGTATGTTACTATGTATTTTAACTGGTCCTGTGGGTGGGGATAGGAGTGAACATGTATTGTCAGTATGCTTCCATGGATGGGAGTAAGGAAAGGAAAATTATGGTAAATATTTAGATTTTTTTTTTCTTTTTGCATAGCATAGGGAAAGATTAAACCCCCTGTCAAACGTTTATTGCTCTCTGTGTCTCCAGTAGGTGGATTTACCCTCTGAATTTGTACTGCAGACAAAGGGTGATGGGATACCCCAAATTTTGCAGCTGGGTCACCAGAACAAGAGATTAGGGTACATCTTCCAATGGGGCACCTGTTCCAGTGACACCTAAATGGGAAAAAGCCCCCCACTTTGGAGAGATTTCCTTTAACTCCCTTCTGCATATCCAAGACCAAAGGTAAAGGTAGATCTCCCCAATGGGACATGAGCAGCAATAAATAAACTAACATGGGTTTTAACTCTTCCTGGTCCTGTCCAAAACTAAAATTTTGGATACACATACATTTTTAAATTCAGTGCCGATATCTTGGTACTATGAAATGGCAGCTTTTGAAAGTGAAAGCATTAGGCATGAGGTTAGGGGTCATGTTAGAATTACCATGATCTTGTATGGAGTATTTTCATATTAAGTCAGGTACAGTGTTGTTCATCTTACATTAAAAAAGTAATTAGTTACAGTTACAAATTACTTCTTTCAAAAAGTAATCAATTTAGTTACTCAGTTACTACATTGAAAAAGTAATTAGTTACTCAGCAAAGTAACTATATTGGTTATATTATATATACACGGGGCGGGCGGTAGAAGGATGATATATATGTAATTTTTTCAGTGTATAAAAATAATTGGAGGGATAACAATAAATAATATTGGTTATGTGCCCATGCCTTTGATGCGACTTGTGGCAGAGACCTCAAGATTGCACAGACATTGCTTCAAGTCATGGCAAAAATCATGGCAAAATCATGTGACTTTCAAGTCGCACAAGTGTGAAAATAGCCTTAACGATTGGATTTTACTACCATGGCTACTTCGCCCATGGTAGTAAAATCTGATCATTATTCCTGCGCATGCGCTGTAAAGACTACGAACAAATCTGATGGGTAGCAATGTTAACTGTGAAGTTGGCCCATCAGAATGCAGTTCACATGCACAAAAACCCACTTTTCATTTAGGCTCCGTTTCCACTTGTGCAACTTGTCCTGCGATTTGGGACTGCAAAGTTGCATGACAAGTCGTACTCGATGATTTCCAATGAGTACCATTCATATTTGATGCAACTTGAGGTCCATAGACCTCCAGAATACACAGGCATTGCTTTGAGGTGCATCAAAATTATATATATAATAGCCTGAAAAGCCTCAAAGTAGAACGATTCTGCCGCAATTTTTTACCACGATTTTGCAGTGACTTGAAGCAATGCCTATGTATTCTGGAGGTTTATGGACCTCAAGTCACTTTAAAGTGGGACCAAAGTAGTGCAGGGACTACTTTGAAGTCACTGTGACTTGAAGTCGCACAGATATGAATGGTACTCATTGGAAATCATCGGGTACTTCTTGTCATGCAACTTTGCAGTCCAAAGTCGCAGGACAAATTGCACAAGTGGAAACGGAGCCTAAATGAAAAGCATGGTTTGTGTGCATGTGAACTGCATTCTGGGCCAACTTTAAACATTAAACAATAAACATTGCTATCCATCAAATTTGTGGAAACCTAGGCTCAGGCCGGTTCACATTGCTGCGTGGTGCAAAATTGCATGTGATTTGCACTGCACCGCAGTGCAAATCAAATGCGATGTCCGTGCAATGCGATTTCAGCCATACAGATAGTATGGCTGAAATCATATCGCATTTGGACTAAACTCGCACAGGACCCTTTTTTTGGGCGCACCAGAATCTGATCCCATGGCACCCATGCGATCCGATTCATGTCCGAACTGACACTTCGCAGTGCGACATGCGAGCTGAAATGGGAGTGTCATTAACATTGTATGACACTCCCCAGCAGTTCGCATATGTCAGTGTGAACTGTCGTTCGAGTCTGGTGCGATGTGGGAACCCGCAGTGGCATCGCACAAGTGTGAACCGAGCCTAACACAGCTGTTTGTGTATCACCAAAATTCATGACACTGGCTAATCTGACAAATTGTGGTCTGACAACAATAGGCTTGTGCTCTGCGCCAATGAACTAAATCAAGGTAAATGCCCCCAGAACCTGCCAACGTTCTGTGTGAATCAGTCTTCTGATTCTAATCATTTAATATGGTTGATTCAGAGCTTCGGTTGACTTGCTTGTCAGCAGATTCAACAAGTGAACCGAAGAATCGATTCATTGAATCGGTTCATTTCAGTGAGTAGTTAGAAATGAACCGATTCACTTTAAAGATCCGGACTTCCCATCACTACAGTGTACCTGATCGATAACACAGACGAGGATGATAGGATGTCCGTGATAGGCGGAACACTGCCTGTTGTGAAATTGAGTGTTCTGCCTATCACAGACGAGGAGGCGCGGCTTTTGAACACTGCAATGGCCGCCGTCTGTCTGCATGACACACTGATCAGGTAGGCAGACGGCGGCTTGAGGTTAGTGTAAAGCCCCATACACACGGTCGGATTTTCGCATGGATTCTGTCCGATCGGACAATGTTGTTGAAAAATCAGACCGTGTGTATGCACCATCGGACAGTGTACGTCGGATTGTCCGACGGACAAAGTCCTATCTCCTGCTGGATAGATTTTTTGACAACAAGGTCCGATCACACCAAATCCGACCGTGTGTAGCGTTGTCCAACGGACAAAGTGCTACGCATGCTCAGAAGAAATTCTGTGACGGAAGCGCTCGGTCAGGTAAAACTACCTTTCCTAATCGACACAGCACATTCGTCACGCTGCAATGTTAAAATGTCTTTAATGCAGCGCATTCTCTTTTTCTTTACAATGCAAGAAGAATGACATGTTTTAGCTGCTCCTATTCACCCGCACTTCTCACAAACTTAGTTCTTTATTACTTTTCAGGATTTCTACACTACATGTTTATTTTTACTCAGATCGTAAGGAAGAATCTTTGTTCTATTTTTAGCATGATTTGTCTTTTTTTTTTTTTGTTGGAATACATATTTGAAGGAGATTTATTTTTTTTTTTTTGGAGGGGGGTTGGGTGTCTCAACTTAGCAAAACCACATTATTAACATTTGTATTTGTTGCTTAAATTTACTAGGAGTTTGTTTGTTGTTGGTGCCCCTTGTTAATTATACTTTATGATTAGTGAAATGTACCTGCATACTCCCAAATAAACTGTCATTGTAGAAAAGTAAAACACAATAGGCAATGATTATTTCAAATCAAAAATACCTTTATTTAGGTCTCAGCAACAAACCAAAGAGGAACGCAGCCATGGTGAAACTTGGGGAATTTGCAAAGCCTTGGACCCCCACGGCAACCATCATTTTTCAAGCTTAGAAAATTGGGGGCCTGAGGAGTACCTATCTAAATAATAAGGGAGTGCAATCTGGTCCTGAAGTCCAAAACATCCGGAACTGCAGCAGATGCCATCTAGGTCCCCAGGCTCTGGTCCTACGAGAGGCTCCATCTTCTCTCAGACCAGACTGAATCCAGGTCGTCACTCTCAGGTCTTCCTTGTACGCTTCCTTCCACGCTGTGGTGCTGGTGGGGTGGCAGAAGGAGGAGGAGGAGGCGGAGCAAGGTGACTATCGCAAACATGTGAGAGGGGAGTCATCCCCCCAGCCATCCCCTCATTTAGGATTTTGAGGATGACATCCTCACACATGCTGCGTTGCCCCGCCTCCATACCCGTCATTTTATTGGCAACCAAGGAGGCAAAGGCCTCCTCGTAGGTGGGTGTGGCATATAGGGAGGCTGAAGCATCTCTGATCAGCTGGAGCGCTGACTCTCCCACCTCCCCCATCCTTCTCGCCCTTCTGTAGGGAAGGCGGAGGGGAGGGACTTGGGAGACAGTCAGGCCTACCCCCCTGTTGTCTGCCACTACCCCCTGCCTCCTCCTGACTGCCACATTCCACAGCCACCTCCTGGCTGAGGTCTTCCTGTGTATGAAAAAGGGACATAGTTTGAGTTATTTGTTCATCAAAGACACACAATTTTCATCTAGTGACTGTTGCAAAATGTTTACAAATATAAAACCATACAATTCTCAGCCCAGCAGTTTAGATTCTTGCCCCAAATGTCTCCAACACTACTGTCTGTTGATATGTCAAACACGTTAGGAACTAAGCAATTGGGGATCCTGAATTAACTGAACATCATTTATTCTTCCCAAAAATGGTAACAAAACTACTATACCTGGCTCAAGCTGGGCTCCTCCACCTCTTCCAGACTGGAAGGCCCAGGTTGGTCCTCGGAAGCCTCATCAGGGGTGGCGTGCATGGAAGGACGCGTGCAAGGAAGAGTCGAGAGTGACTTCCTGACATTAGCCTGGTCTTTGAGAAAGTGGAGCCTCTCATAGTACCAGAGCGTGGGGACATGGACCTGATCTGCTGCAGCTCCAGATGCTTGGGACTTCCGGACCTTATTGCGCTCCCGGAAATAGGTACTCCTCAGGTTAGCAATTTTTACTTTTAACTTCGCCATGGTTGCCGCGGGGAACGTTGGCTTTACAAATGCCACAAGTTTCTGCAGGGCTGCGTACCTCTTTGGTCTGTTGCTGTAGTCGCGGTGTTTTGCCTGCCATAATAGGGGCATTTCCCTATATTTATCAATGAAGAGGGGGAGAAAACTCACATCGTTGAAGCCGTCCATAATCTCTGCAAGACACAACACCACACAAAACACTATAAATAATGTCAGTCCAAAGTCTCCTAATCTTCTCCATAAAGAAGCCTCAAGGTCTAATCAGTCTAGGCTAGTTATGTACCAACGTCAAATTGTACCTTCGTTATAGCGATCGTCTCGTGCGTGAGCTTTCTCTCCCCTCGTCTCCCAGATCGTGGCTACGACACAGGCGTGTGACGTTTTTATATACAGTGCGCATGCGTCAAACTCCGCCCGCCCCTGGCGATCTTTCTCGTCTATTCCCCACCCCTTCTCTTTACGGCGCAGTGGGGAGAGCACATGGCGGGGACACAGCAGGTGCGCCCGAAATATCCCACCAACGAGGAGGAGGACGAGGAAAGTCCGGAGGCAGAAACGTCCCGATCCGGAGCCTGAAATTCAAGGCCTCCAATATGTCATTTGGAGAAATGTTGGAGATGGTGGACATATTAAAGAGGAGTGACTATGATGGGAAGTATGGGCCTTACCTCAACCCCAATGTCCGCAAGGCCAAGATCATGTCTAAAGTTGTGAGGAGGCTGTACAATCATTTTGGGGTACAACGATCCAAGGAGCAACTGAGGAAACGCTGGTCAGACCTGAAACTGAGGGAGGCCGATCAGTACAGAAAGATCAAGCGAGTTCTTCAAAAAAGTAAGTAGTTGTGTTTTGTGTTTGATTTCTTGCTTGCATACTGCTCCATGTGTTTGTATTTTTACAAAGTTGTACATTCCAAAATGGCCACTTTCAGGTTCGTCTGTGCATTCGATCGTACTCAACCTCGATCTTTCTGCCACTGTCATGTTCGTGTGTGTGTGTGTGTGTGTCCATTCGATCGTACTCAACCTCGATCGTTCGGCACTTATAATACGATGTTTGTTGTTTTTTGGGGGAAAGGAAGTTTGTTCTCTCTAGAAATGTCATCAAGACTGTCCAGCCAATCTATTCAATGTAAAGGAGACGTCAACAATAAACAAAAAGCCGCGCTATATGAATGAATATACCTTAAGTGAACATGAGTGACTGTAAAATCACAGAAATGACTATATCAAAATAACATCAAAAAGTACAATATTTGTGTAACTGTGCGTGACACATAAAGTGTTAAACCTTATTAATAAAGTGAACCATAAAGTCCTTGGACAATAACAAGTCCAAAAATAGTAACACCAATAAGTGTCCAAAAAGATGAAGGTAATATGACAGTGTGATGTTCAGCTGGTGCCACCAAACTTGGAATAGATTTTCACCAATACGTGTGATCCACCACCACTCTACCATTAAGCTTACCGGAAGCAAGCTTTAACCAAGCCTGTATGAAGATGGTACTGGATGTACCCTGGACCAGAGGACCTCACCACGGGATCCGGACTTCACCAGGTATGGATAGTCTCGAGATGAAAGCTTGGGGCAAAATTTTCTATCGGACCAGATCTGTATGCGGGACTCATCCAGGAATGCAGACCAAAAAACCACCAGCCTCAGCATGTAATCATAAAGGAAGAAGGGATACTCCCATAGTGTAAAACTGATAGTTTTATTAAAATAAAAAATAAAATATCTACTTACACAAACATATGTGCATCAGACAGAGAATCGAATAAAAAGAAGACGTCAATAGACGAAACGGACGTAGGGAGGCTGACGCACTGACGTCATCGCGTTCTGCGTTGTGAGCGGGTGTTTGTTGCTAGCCGGCCGGCGTTTTTTATTCGATTCTCTGTCTGATGCACATATGTTTGTGTAAGTAGATATTTTATTTTTTATTTTAATAAAACTATCAGTTTTACACTATGGGAGTATCCCTTCTTCCTTTATGATTACATGCTGAGGCTGGTGGTTTTTTGGTCTGCATTCCTGGATGAGTCCCGCATACAGATCTGGTCCGATAGAAAATTTTGCCCCAAGCTTTCATCTCGAGACTATCCATACCTGGTGAAGTCCGGATCCCGTGGTGAGGTCCTCTGGTCCAGGGTACATCCAGTACCATCTTCATACAGGCTTGGTTAAAGCTTGCTTCCGGTAAGCTTAATGGTAGAGTGGTGGTGGATCACACGTATTGGTGAAAATCTATTCCAAGTTTGGTGGCACCAGCTGAACATCACACTGTCATATTACCTTCATCTTTTTGGACACTTATTGGTGTTACTATTTTTGGACTTATTATTGTCCAAGGACTTTATGGTTCACTTTATTAATAAGGTTTAACACTTTATGTGTCACGCACAGTTACACAAATATTGTACTTTTTGATGTTATTTTGATATAGTAATTTCTGTGATTTTACAGTCACTCATGTTCACTTAAGGTATATTCATTCATATAGCGTGGCTTTTTGTTTATTGTTGTCTGGTAATGTGCATATCTCACATTTTTTAGCTGCTGCTTTATTCCATTTTTATTAATTTAATTTTTTCACCTTTGTCTGCACGACATATATTTATCATCCATTTAGGTTTAGCGTGGTGTTTCCTCTAAATTTAAAGGAGACGTCACCCAGTAGCTGTTTACCCATCTGGACTCTAGAGCACTAGTGCTGGGACACCCAAACCCCCTTTTTATTAGGCTTTTCCACACATGTGCTCCAGTGGATACTAGAGGGGGGTCTCCATCACCCAAACGTCGAACAAAAAGCTATAAGTTTAGGACCTTTACAAAGTGACTACATTCATGTTGGTGTCATTTGTAACTGGACACCCAAAAATATTGTCCCTCACTTTCAAGCAATGTTTGTCATTTCCTATTTCTGCCCTCAATAGATTGTGTTGCTAAATCTTCCTTTTGTACATTCTCATAGGGGAGCGAAAACTTGGGACGTCTGAGGAAACCCCAAAACCAACACCTCCCAAAAAAGGGGAAAGAGCAGAAGCAGAGGAGGAGGAGGAGGAGGAAGGAGAGATCATAGAAATTGGAGAACTTGTCACCACAACAGGTGAGTGTGGGAGAACACAGCTACTGGTAAGCTAATCAATGTATGGCTGCCTCATTTCCAAGACCCTATTTTTTTTTGTTTTTGGTTTTTAGGTGACATGGATGTTGTGGAAGAAAAATCGCACTTTACCACAGAGAGTGCCCACGTACTCATCGGGGAGATAATGGTCTGCAATAGAGATCTAGATTACATAAAGCAAAACATCAATGATGTTCAACAAAAATTGAAGAACATCATTGATGTTTTAGGAAAAATCTGAAAACGCACCAAGTAATTAACACACATTTGTGGCTGCTTCTGAACACATTTGCAAGTTAAGAACTGTGTTAAATTTGGAACATGCACACATTGTGTCCACATGTGCTAGCTCCCATCATGGTGGATGAATGACAACGTTTTTTTGGGGGTGCAACCACTTTACGAACTACTAAAGTGGTTGTGGTGAAGGGGTTGCACCCCCAAAAAACGTCCATTCATCCCCATGATGGAAAATGGCACTTTTGAAGATTCGAGGCATGTGTTTTACCATATAATGACCATTTTCAGACCCAAATTGTGTGCATGTTGTAAATTTCCACTTTCCAGGGGTGACCCCCCATGTGATGAAGGCAAGATCAAACACACTTTGAACATATAGTCATGTCTGATCTTGTCTTCACTTTAGAAAGTTGAACTTTCCTAGTTCCTAGGTTCTGTTTTGCTCCATGCCTGGTTTTACCAAATGTGGAATGTTTGTAAACAATGTTGTAAATAACCAAGATGTTGTCAGTTTGGGCAAGAAGTTTGTAAACGCACTTGTGAATGTTTTGCAAGTAAACTTTTTTACTTTTCTAAATGTGTGGCTTCCTTATTTAAAAAACAAAATGCATTATGTATGTCAAATGTAAAGGATTTGGGGGGCAATGGGTGTTATTTACTAAAGGCAAGTCCAGTTTGCACTGCAAGTTTCTTTTCCAGGGCACTTTTGCACTGCACTTGTAGAGCATAGTGGATTTGACTTATGTAAATGACACCCACAGTGCTTTGTACGAAAACACGGAGCACAGCATTTTTGTGAATACACACATGTCTGACCTGGTGATGAAAAGGAGTATTTTGGGTGTCAGTTATGCACTACAAACCTTCTCTAGACCAAAGATTAGGTATCAAACACACAACATGAGAATAATCTTTTTGGGAAGAAGAGACTGTTACCTCCTTTTGCCCAGAAAGTGCATTCCCACTGTCGAAGGCAAAGGGAAAAAATTTCAAGGTCAAATAAGCTATAATACGGAAATGACAAGAAATCATAGGTTGGTTGAAAGAAAATATTTAATTAAAAATGCCTCTCACACATCGTCAGGCAGAGCAATGGCCCCCTTACCCACAAAGTAGTCCATATATTGCTCGCGGACCGCGCGGGCATTTAGAGGGGGCAAGCCTGGACGTGCCACTTGAAGGGCTGTGAGGTCAGCATTTGGAGGGCCCTCCACATCTGGGCCAACGGGCACCACATAGTTCCTGTTATGTCTTTTGAGGAAGTTGTGCAATATGCAACAGGCAAGAACTATGTGGTTCAGTTTGTATTCCGCCAAGTTAATAGCCGTCAAGAACAGGCGGAAGCGGCTGGCCAGGATGCCAAAAGTGTTCTCCACAACTCTTCGGGCTCTGGACAGCCTGTAGTTGAAGACCCTCTGGTCTGGGGTGAGGGTCCTCATCGGGAACGGCCTCATCAGATGGGGAGTCAACGCAAACGCTTCATCTGCGACAAAGACGAAGGGGAGTCCTTCAGCATTCTCCTCTGGAGGTGGCAAGCACAGACTGCCACTTTGGAGACGCCAGTAGAACTCCGTGTGCGCAATGGCACCACCATCCGAGATCCGGCCGTTCATCCCCACGTCCACATACATAAACTCGTATGTCGCCGACACCACCGCCAACATCACTACACTATTAAACCCCTTATAATTATAATAGTAGGACCCCGAGTTGGGCGGTGGGACGATGCGGACGTGTTTCCCATCAATTGCCCCTCCGCAGTTAGGAAAGTCCCAACGGCTGGCAAAGTGGGAGGCCACAGTCTGCCATTCCTGTGGCGTGGAAGGGAACTGTGGAGTGAAACAAGAAAAAATAATTAGTCACTTTGCACATAAACATTGCAAGCAGATTAGACAATCAACATCTTGGAACAAGAGCATTCTTTAAAATTTGAGGCTGGAAAGTATTTGCACAGAAAAGTAGAGGCTCCCCTTCACAGATTAATCACCCCCCATCAATCCCCCCACTTCTGATGGGCCATTGCCAATAACTAGGGTTTTGGGGGGGGGGTTGGACAGGTAACCCTCTGCACTTCATTGATTGCCAAATGGCTCAATAATGTGTGCTAGTTTGGCCAGACCCTCCTTACTTAACACTATTGGCAGCCCCAGGAAAGCTAAAATAACATTTCAAACCCCCCCCCCCCCAAAAAAAGGAAAGCACATTGTGACATTCTGAAATTACCAAGCAAGCTAATAGGAGGAAAAGAACACAAAAAAAGAGGAAATGGAAAGTATGGAGCCAGCCCCTTGCACTACATGCTTTGCTGAATTCATCCCTAAAGATGCCCACTATAAAGAGGTAGGTATATAGTGTGTATTGACCTTGGGAAAGCCAGCAGATAGAGGATTGGTACCATCTGACAGAGCAGTTGGGGGAGGGGGTTCCTAATGAGTTTGCCCCCCCCCCACAAAAAAACAAAAAAAAAAAGGGGGCTCTACATGAAGTAAACCACACAGCAAACATTTGTGCATATTTTAGGGGGTGTTTGGGGGCAAACAATACTATGCAGCAGACAAAAGACATTGCTTAAGTGACTAGGCCATAGGTGTCTATTGGGGCAGAAGAGCATGCTGGTGAGGTAAGTGAAGGGAAAAATGCATGAAGGAGAAAAGGGGCACAGCATATTAGAACATATTGCAATCATGGTCATTAGGGAAGGAGGTCAAAAATACAAGACATTAGCAAACAGAGCATACATAGAATGGAATAGTAAAGTAGAAATGTTACCTTAATATAGTACTCCTGCAGGACCTCGATGATGGCAGAACAGGTCTCTGGAATAATGATTCCCAGGGCCTGGGGAGAGATACCTGAAGAGAACTTCAAATCCTGAAGACTTCTCCCTGTCGCCAAGTACCTCAACGTGGCAACAAGCCTCTGCTCCGGAGTAATGGCTTGTCTCATGCAGGTATCCTGCCGGCTGATAAAAGGGGTCAGCAAAGCCAAAAGACGGTGAAAATCGGGGTCCGTCATCCGGAGAAAGTTCCTGAAATCATCAGGATTATTCTCCCGGATCTCACGAAGCAAAGGCATGTGCGAGAACTGATCACGCTGAAGCAACCAATTCTTGGTCCACATACTCCTCGTCACTCTGTTCATGGACGGGTCTTGGCTCAAAGCTAAAAGCCCGACACCAATTCCGCGTACAGCACGAACTCGGCGACGAGTACGCACGGGAAACATCGCTCACAAACGGTCGGCTGGTCAGAACGGACAAACAGAAAGCACCGATAAACAGCAAGGCCTGAAAGAACGAAATGAATACCAGAAACGAGCAGACAATAAGCAGTGAAAATCAAAGCGTCCTATATCAAGATATAGGCCGCAATGACCAACAAATGCGAACTGACTACACGCACTAATAAATAGATACGCACGACAAGCACAAACTGAAGAGCAGTAACGATCTGAGTCAGAAAACTGAGAAGCGCGAATCGTAAGTCCCCAAACTTCAACTAACTCGCGATAAACACGGGATCAGCAGAAGGAGCCCAACGGGTGCCTGACGTGGTGCTGAACTTCCCTTTTCTAGTCTCGTGGAAGACGACTTACGTCACGACGTTCTTGCAGACCGGATATTCCGACAACGTTGTCCGACTGTGTGTACGCAACACCAACATCGGACAAAGTACGACGGACAGGATCCGACCGACCTGGTCCTCGGATAATCCGCGCGTGTGTATGGGGCTTTAGTGTTACATTACATCTACTCGCGGCGGCTGCGGCGAGTAGATGTAATTGGGGTAACGCCGACCAAGTAATGGGAACGGAGTTGCCATGAGGAGAAGAATAATGCGTTAGATTACTCTTTACCCTCAAAAGTAGCTGCGTTAGGTAACGCTGTTTATTTAAACGGCGTTAGTTACAACATTGGTCAGGTATTACATTTTCAGTTTAAGTTCAGTTCAGTTTAAGTGTTAGATTGAGCCTTTAGAGACCCTGTTGCCAGACTATTTATTTCAGCAACAATCTACCAATAATATAAGATTATATGTGCATTTATTTTATGCATACCTACCATCTGCCTATAAAAGCCTTCCTTGTGTGTAAATCTGAAAGGCTAGAAATTGCTGCTGGGCGCAACCATCTTGGATTTGATGTCAGTAGCTTCAGCAGGCTCAGAGCTGCCACTCAATTGACACTCTATACAATATTCTCCTTCTCTCCTCCTCCAGGAGTCAGCCTCTGCGCTGTCATAAGAAAACCAATGGCTGACTCAGAGAAATCACAGACAGCAGAGCTGCCAGCTGCGGCAAGGGCAATGAATTATGCTATAACTGACTCTTCCTCCAATGTGCACTGCTTTCATTTGGCTCTGCCCTCAGTAATATATCAAGGAAAGGTTTCCCCCGGGGTGAGCAGCAACCTATCCATCTCCCCATGTGTCTTTTCCTTTTTGCCCTCAGTAATATAAGTAAAAGTTTATTTAACTGCACTCCTCCATTCGGCACAATTTACACATCTAAAAATGAATGATGACCTTTAGAGGAGGGATGAAAGAGGCAGAAAGGAGATCTGCAGTGGTGTTAGGGATTTGACTCTCCCTACAGTGGTCAAATTCTCAAGCATGTTTAAAGGCACATTACAAATAAATAATACATTGCTGAATTCCAGGTATGGCAATGTTTACATTGTAACCAGCTTGTAAGTATGTACTGTATGTTCCATAACTGTGGGATCCTGTGGAAGCTGTAGCAAGCACCACTACTGCAATGACTTCTACTGGTTGTCTGCTCAGCATAGCCACAATTCAGAGAACACTTTGCATTTTCTCAATGAATGCATATTGTTCCATGACTGAATGAGGTGGAAAGCATGACATCACCGCTCTGCCTCTCCACCTCATCCAATCAGAGAATGCTTTGCATTCCTTGAGAAAATACATATGTTCCCTGCATGGTACCTGTGCTGAGTGAGTGTATGAATGTGCATTGAACACAGGGACGTGGGGTGAGGTTAGTGGCTGGTGAGGCACTGGCTAGTATCAGAGCCAGATACACACAGGTTACATACACTGTGAACATTGGAGCGAGAGAAATAATTCTAGCACTAGCCCTCCAATGTAACTCTAAACCTGTAACCTGTAAAAAATGTTAAAGCGTCGCCTATAGAGATTCTTAGGTACTGAAGTTTGGCACCATTCCACAAGCGTGCACAATTTTAAAGCGTGACATGTTAGGTATCTATTTGCTCAGCGTAACATCATCTTTCATAGTATACAAAAAAATTGGGCTAACTTTAGTGTTTTTTTTTTTCCTAAAACAGTTTCTTTCAAAAAATAAAACCCTGTTTGAAAAATTGCTGCGCAAATACCGTGGAACATAAAAAGTTGCAACGACCACCATTTTATTTCCTAGGGTGTCTGCTAAAAAATATATATATATAATGTTTGGGGGATCTGAGTAATTTTCTAGCGAAAAAAATATGATTTTACATGTAGGAGAGAAAAGTGTCAGAATTGGCCTGGGTGGCAAGGGGTTAATTACCATAAGTAATTAATATACAAATAATTATTATATATTGTTTTTAAAGTAATTTACTATATTTTCAAAAACTGTACTCAAGTAGGTGACTTAACAGATAAATTGCTGAAGTTTGAACTTTAAACCAGTAATTTCACAGTAAATAGATGTAATAAGGGGTTAAACATTTATTCATAAGTTCATTCATATATTTACCCTTTCAGATATGTGGTCAGTAAATGCAAGGACTAAAACACACAACACACAAAAAATGTAATAAAGGAGATTTATTTAGCTTTTGATTAAAGATGTATTACAGATGATACAATGCAGGATAAATTCAGCATTCAATCCAGGGAACCCCTCAACTTCTGAAAACATCAGAAAGTTCTGGAAGTCGACAATCTCTTCAATGTCCAGACACATTCATGCCCTGGAAGAAGTTCACCGATATTCCCTATTGTCTAACCTTTTAAAGGCTTGAAAGAAGGTGCGAAGAAACTGGTTTTATCTGGTACTAACAAAAGACTAGCCATAATGGTCCTGAGAAGAGTTGAGCGGACACCTGGATGTTCGGGTTCGGCGGGTTTGGCCGAACTTCGGAAAAAAGTCCGGGTTCGGGACCGAACTTGACCCGAACTTGACCCCGAACTCCGAACCCCATTGAAGTCAATAGGGACCCGGACTTTTAAACACTAAAATGGCTGTAAAAAGGTTGTGGAAAGGGCTAGAGGGCTGCAAATGGCAACAGAATGTTGTTAGGAGCATAGCAAGTGATCTGCAAACAAATGTGGATAGGGAAATAACTTAAAATAACATAAAAAAAAAAATGCTGGAGGCCCCCTTCTCAGCAGAAGAGGTACAGGAAGTTATTAAGAACCTCAGAAACTCAAAGGCACGATGCCGCACATATGGTGGGAATACCCCAGAATACGCACTTTCTGGAAAAAATCATTCAATTCAATGGATAAGATAGTGGGAAAATAAAATACTTGGAAATTAAAAAAAAATGAAAAAATTATAATCTTGACCTAGGAGGACGAAATTCAAATGGAGTAGGAGGTTGAGGTGGCGGTGGATGTGGCGGTGTAGGTGGAAACGGCGGTGGAGGAGGACGAGGTAGCCAACACTGGTTCAAAAATACAACAATGGCTGGGTAAGGCTAGTGGTGAATGATGTGTCGAATTCTGTCCCCCGTCGCATAGTGTCCGCCCTGTACTGCGCTTGCTCAGTACGTAGGACAAGGGGATTTCAAAACTTTCCGAAGACGATGCGCGGTGACTCCAGGTTCAAGCCACATCATCCGAGGTTGAAGCCTAGCCAAGCGAGCCCGTGAGGGGCCCTGTTACTATGTGCTACCGTATGTCCACTTGGATGGTTGGGCTTGAACCTGCACTCACTGCGCAGGCGACGTTCATCTTTGGAGATTTTGTGAATCTCCTTGTCCTCCGTACTGCGCAAGCACTGCACCTGCGCAGTAAGTGGCCGGACACTATCCGATAGCAAGACAGTTTTCGCCAGAACACCGGTATATGTGTCTATTCTGCACAAGGTACGGCCAAGTCCTGTGGGATCCATGCCTGGTTCATTTTAATGAACGTGAGCTTGTCCACATTGGCTCTGGACAGGCGGCTGCGCTTGTCTGTGATAACGCCCCCTGCCGTGCTAAATACACGTTCAGATAATACACTGGCGGCAGGGCAGGCCAGCACCTCCAAGGCGTAAAGGGCAAGCTCAGGCCATGTGCCCAATTTGGAGACCCAGAAGTTGAAGGGGGCAGACCCGTCATGCAGAATGTGTAGGCGTGTGCACACATACTGCTCCACCATGATGGTGAAATGCTGCCTCCTGCTAAGACGTTCCATCTCAGCTGGTGGTGCTGGTTGTTGTGGCATGCTGACAAAGCTTTTCCACATTCCGGCCATGCTAACCCTGCCTTGCGAGGTGCTAGCGGTGCCCCGGCTGCGTTGGCGACCTCTTCCTCCTCCTCTGCCTTCGCCTTGTGCTTCCATAGTACCCCCGCTTCCAAGTGGGAATGCCACCAGCAGCGCGTCTACCAGCGTGCGCTTGTACTCGCGCATCTTACGATCACGCTCCAGTGAGGTAATTAAGGACGGCACGTTGTCCTTGTAACAGGGATCTAGCAGGGTGGCCACCCAATAATCAGCACCAGTTAAAATGTGGGCGGTCGTTGCGGAGACACTGCAGCATGTAATCGCTCATGTGTGCCAGGCTGCCCAGAGGCAAGGAAAAGCTGTCCTCTGTGGGAGGTGTATCGTCTGTGTCCTCTGTATCCCCCCAGCCACGCACCAGTGATGGACATGAGCTGGTCTGGGTGCCACCCTGCTGTGAACATGGTTCCTCCTCCTCCTCCATCTCCTCCTCATCCTCCACCTCGTCATCCTCCAGAACTGTGCCCTTGCTGCCAGACAATTGTGTACCTGGCGCTTGTTGGTGCAGGAACCCACCCTCGTAGCCACTTGTAAATGACTGCCCTGAAAGCCTTGGAAATGAACCCTCTTCCTCCTCCTCCTCCTCCTCCTCATCCTGTGCCACATCATCTTCAATCATCGCCTGAAGAGTTTTTTCAAGGAGGCATAGAACTGGGATAGTAATGCTGAGAATGGCGTCATCGGCACTGGCCATGTTGGTGGAGTACTCGAAACAGCGCAACAAGGCACACAGGTCTCGCATGGAGGCCCAGTTATTGGCGGTGAAGTGGTGCTGTTCCGCAGAGCGACTCATGCGTGCGTGCTGCAGCTGAAACTCCACTATCGCCTGCTGCTGCTCGCACAGTCTGGCAAGCATGTGCAAGGTGGAGTTCCACCTTGTGGGCACGTCACATATGAGACGGTGAGCGGGAAGGCCGAAGTTACGCTGCAGCGCTGACAGGCGAGCAGCAGCAGGGTGAGAACGCCGAAAGTGCGCACAGATGGCCCGCACTTTCTGCAGCAGCTCTGGCATATTGGGGTAATTCTTAAGGAACCTCTGGACCACCAAGTTCAGCACATGCGCCAGGCAAGGGATGTGCGTTAAACCGGCAAGGCCCAGAACTGCTACGAGATTTCGCCCATTATCGCACACCACCAGGCCGGGCTTGAGGCTCACTGCCACCAACCACTCATCGGTCTGTTGTTCCATGTCCCTCCACAACTCCTCCGCGGTGTGGGGTTTTTCCCCCAAACAGGAAAGTTTTAAAACTGCCTGCTGTCGTTTAGCCCTGGCTGTGCTGAAGTTGGTGATGAAGGCGTTACGCTGACCGGATGAGGAGGCGGTAGAGGATGAGGAGGCGGAGTAGGAGGAGTTAGCAACAGGAGGCAAACTGAAGTGCCCTGCAATCCTCGGTGGTGGAAGGACATGCGCCAAAGTGCTATCCACCTCAGGCCCAGCCGCCACTACATTTACCCAGTGTGTTAGGGAGATATAACATCCCTGACCGTGCTTACTGGTCCACGCATCCGTAGTTAGGTGGACCTTGCCACAGATGGCGCTGCGCAGTGCACACCTGATTTTGTCCCTCACTTGGTTGTGCGGGGAAGGGATAGCTCGTCTGGAAAAGTAGTGGCGGCTGGGCACGACGTACTGTGGGACAGCCAATGACATCAGCCTTTTAAAACTCTGCGTCTCCACCAGACGGAATGACAGCATTTCCAAGGCGAGGAATTTTGAAATGCTGGCATTCAGGGCCAGGGATCGCGGGTGGCTAGGGGGGTACTTCCTCTTCCGCTCCAGTGTTTGGGAAATAGAGAGCTGAACGCTTCCATGGGACATTGTGGAGATGGTTGGTGACCCAGGTGGTAGTGTTGCTGGCAGATCCTCTGTTTGCGGGTTGGCAGGTGTCACTGTCACTACAGAGGTGGATGAAGAGGCCGAGACTGCAGCAGAAGAGGAAGCAGGAGGAGCCAGTGACCTTTCTTGGTTTTTGAGGTGTCTACTCCACTGCATCTCGTGTTTTGCACTTAGATGCCTGGTCATGCAGCTTGTGCTCAGGTTGAGAACGTTTATGCCTCGCTTCAAGCTCTGATTGCACAGCGTGCAAACCACTCGTGTCTTGTCATCAGGCCATTGTCTGAAGAACTGCCACGCTAGGGGCACCTGGCACCTAACTTGCACCTGGCTTTGGTGTGCTCGGTCCCTTGCTGCGTTGGGCAGTAGCAGACGTACTGTCTAGGGGACGGACGCTCCGCTTTTGCACCCTGCTCCCTCTTCTGCTGTGCTGGTGGCTCTGTGCGACCACCACCTCTTCCTCTGAACTACACTGGTCACCTGCATGATGTTGATTCCATGTGGGGTCAAGGACCTCATCATCCTCCACATCATCTTCCACCGAGTCATCACCCCTGCCCTCCTTGTCGGTCTGCACAATGGCGAAAGCAGCAGCAGTTGGCACCTGTGTTTCGTCATCATCCGAGACGTGCTGCGATGGTCCTCCCATGTACTCATCATGAAAAATAAGTGGTTGGGCATTGGTGCACACAATCTCTTCCACTTCTGGGGCAGGGCTAGGTGGATGGCCCTGGGAAACCCTGCTAACAGAGTCATCAAAAAGCAGAAGAGACTGCTGCATGATTTGGGGCTCAGACTGATTGGCTGATTTGCAAGGGGGTGAGGTGAAAGACTGATGGACATCGGCTGCAGGTGCCAACTCTGAACTTTCATCAGGAGACTGGGCGACTGGGTGGGAGACAATGTGAAGGAACCGGAGGCACTGTCAGCAGCAACCCAATCTCCTGTACTTGTCCTGGGCTCAACATTCGTACAGCCTCATTAGGCGTGCCAAAATACTGCTGCAGGCTCTGTCGCCTACTCGCACCTGAGGAAGGTGTTTCACTAGTGCGTGTAGCTGGCACAGATCGATCATGTCCTCTCTCTGCAACAGGAGCGCCACCAGCAGCACCACGACCCAGGCCACGTCCCCCCCTTTTTGATGATCTCCTCATATTTTCAAAATTTATGATCTCGCCCTAAATGGGTGTTTTTTGTATATAGCAGAATACACGTACAGTGTCTAAAGCGTTTATGAACACGCAGAAAATGCTATTGGGAAAAAAAAACACGCAAAATTTTATTTTTTTGCAATGTTTTTCCAATATCAGAATAAACGGATAGTGTCTAAAGCGTTTATGAAAACGCAGAAAATGCTATTGGGAAGCAAAAAAACACTGCAAAATTAAATTTTTTTGCAATGCTTTTCCAATATCAGAATACACGGATAGTGTCTACAGCGTGTATGTATGAAAACGCAGAAAATGCTATTGGGAAAAAAAAAACACCGCAAAATTTTTTATTTTTTTGCAATGTTTTTCCAATATCAGAATAAACGGATAGTGTCTAAAGCGTTTATGAAAACGCAGAAAATGCTATTGGGAAGCAAAAAAACACTGCAAAATTAAATTTTTTTGCAATGTTTTTACAATATCAGAATACACGGATAGTGTCTACAGCGTTTATGAAAACGCAGAAGATGCTATTGGGAAGCAAAAAAACACAGCAAAATTAAAAAATTTTGCAATGTTTTTCCAATATCAGAATACCCGGACAGTATGTAAAGCTTGTATGAACACGCAGAAAATGCTATTGGGGGAAAAAAATAAAAAATAAATTAATTTTTTTGCAATGTGTTTCCAATAGCAGAATACACACAGACTATGGTGTATCTCTTACTATATGCAGTGTTGGTCCTAATGGTGCACTGAGCTTGGAGGTAAAACTTTTATATTTTGTTTGACACTGGCCTCATGGCACTGTTAAGACTGTGCACTGCACCCCAGCCAGGGTACAATTGATTTAGGAATCTCTTCAACAATTCTCTCTGCCTCTTTCTTTTGCTTATTAAAGAAACTCCCTACTCTAGCTATCTAGATCGCTCACTGATCTAACTAATTAGAAGAAAATTCAAGGAATGTGGACTGACTGACTGACTGACTTTAGCACACTAACTCCTAAAATCCTCTATCTCTCTGCAGCACAGGAACCTGTCTATAGCAGAATGACGCTGTGTGCTGTGTGTGTGTACTATATATAGAGGCTGGGTCACATGCTGCACTGGCCAATCACAGCCATGCCATTAGTAGACATGGCTGTGATGGCTTCTAAGGGCACACTAGTGAAACGATCGTCGATTGGCTGCCCTGCAGCTTTTAAAAAGGCGCCAATACAGCGCCGAACACCAGACCCGAACCCGAACCCGAACTTATAGCCAATAGTTCGGGTTCGGGTCCGGGTCCCGAACACCCAAAAGTCCGGTACGAGACAATGTGACCATCTGTGAGCTCAGAGAGATCAATGTATGCAGAAGCATGCATATTTACATATATAGAAGTAATCACCTTAAAACTATCATAGTTAATAACTCATAACCAAGTTCTTTGTAAATCAATTATGAATATAGACCCGTACTACATTCCACCCCTTGATTCACAAGGAACTCAGGTCATAGACATAATCAGCAGACTTACGGTAAAGCCTCAATAGTAGATCTTCACTATAATAAAAATTCCTAATGCTAATAAAATAAACCATGCAATATACATAACCACTTGTTGCCCCAATTGACCAAGCCAAGCAAGTATTCCATCATTAGAGATAGAATGAAGTTTACCAAAAGCTTTTCGGGCCTCTGTTAATTCTGACTCAATGTTTTCACTGCTATCTGTAATATAATAGACACATTCATCCCCAATTAGAGCACATAGCCCTCCTTTGGCAGCAATAATAACATCTAGAGCAGCTCTGTTTTGTAGTACCACCAATCTCATTTGCCTAACCTCTTCTGTAAGAGCATCAATACTTTCAAATGTTTTGTTGAACGCATATTCTAAGATTTTAGACATTCTCCTCAGCATTTGCACTGTCCGAGCCACTCCATACTGAGGAAGAATAATCATAGCCAATCTATCTCCTTCTGTGACATCCCACCCCTTGGGTATATCTTGTATTTCTGAGGAACCTATGCTCCTTTTCCAATTCCTTACCCTCCCAGGTGGATTATTAAAAACTATATGGACTTTTGGTACTATAAGTCCAATATAGCAGCTCCCTAACCAATTTGGTGGTAGCCATTTATAAGCGTTCAGACCACATATAAAATAGAATTGATAAGGCAATAGAGTACAAGTAGTTTGGTGCATCCAGTACTGCCAAAACATATCTCATGTTTGATTTTTAGACAGATTTACACAGCTAATAAGGGCACTATCTTTGGCCACGCACACATGTGTATCATTTTCAAATGCAGATCCTCCTATGCGGTACCCATCTACTTCAAAATGAAATACTTATCCTCTCCCCATTACCTGCAATATAGAGATTTTATTCCAATGATCTGTTACTACATAATCACAGTTACTATTTCCCAATTCTATAGAATAGGATTCATTGGTTCTAGGTCTTTGTACACACAATACACCAGTGGCTTTACGGGATAACTTTATAAAATATTTCTCTGGGCCAAAATTAGTTGGTATGTTTTTACATGATGGATTAGTCAAACTGTCCATAGCTCTATTCATTATTGCTATTCTCCCAGGATCATCCAAAGGCAACCAGCTAATGTTAACTGGTAGTCCATATAATGGTATGCCCACAGGTGCAGCACGGGGTGTTTGTCCACACACCCAACAGTTTGTAACATTAAAAACATGAGCTGTTGCTTTCAGAGTCTCATGGAAGAAGTTCTTCTGTGCTGTTCCACTGAAAACAAAGCTGGTCATCATATCAAACCATAGTATTGTCCTCAAGGCAACGGCAACAATCTGTGGATAGGAACATAAATAGGTTGGTCTTTCAGTTCAATTAAAACAAAAGCTGTGGACCCGGGTCCCCAGGCCACAATTTCTCCCTTCCTTCCTTTAGCTCTTCCCCTCTCAGCTACATTTGGGGCTACCCACATCTTGGTACCTAATTGGGAAGAATACATTTTCCCATGTACCCGTAGACGTTTAGTTATAATTATTATCTGTCCTATTTGTTGTCCTTTTTTCAGACATCCCATTTCTAAAGGTCCTAGGGTAACACAATATTCTCCCAGTGCATCTTTTTTCACTTCTGTATCCCACTCACACCACTCAGTCAACTTAGAGTCTGGAATGAACTGCAAATCACATGTGGGATCTAACTGTAAAATGCCAGTGGGTTCTAATATGTGGGAGTCACTTCCCCCTCACCCCCTCTTTCTTCCACATCTTGGAGCATTGTAACTGGTATGGGTTGAGTTACAGGAATTGTTGGACCTTTAGTAGTTACAGTGACTTCCCATTCTCCTGCACTTTCAACACCACTTCCCAACATTCGCTGCATTGGAGTGTTCTGTCCTACCAATCTGTTGTTCAGAATGTACACTGCCGCATCAGGGTTACCTCCCCCTGAGATTAACGGATAGGTTTTTTTTTTTTCTTTTTTTTTCTCCCTTTTCTCCCTCCCTCTCTCTCGTCTCCTCTGGGCGCCCCCCCCCCCCCCCCCCGCCGCCCCTTGTGTTCCCATCCCTCCCTCCTAGCAAAATTTCAAAATGACTAGAATAAAGTTTACCTCCTATAACGTCAAGGGATTGAATATCCCGCAAAAACGGGCCAGACTACTTGCCGAACTGAGAAGAATAAAAACACACATTGCTTTTTTACAGGAAACACATTTTAGTGGTAAAAAAATACCGCATTTGGGAGACTACGTATTTACCAGTGTATACCATGGGATCTCTCAAAAACTTTAAATCAAATGGAGTGGCCATTCTGATATCCAAACAGATTCCATGGAAGGAAGTAAAAGTAATAAAAGACGAGGTGGGCCGTCTCTTAATAGTGAAAGGCCTAATAGGACAACAAAAGGTTACACTGGTTAATTTGTACCTCCCAAATACTAATCAGACTAATTACCTAGAGACCAGCATTCAGGAGATTCAGAAACACAGGGAAGGTTTAATAATTATGGGTGGAGATTTAAATGTGGTCTTAGACCCCCTTATGGATACATCAAGAGGCGCCTCTCATCTGACATATATAAAAATAAGGAAAATTAAAAAATTACTATTTAACGATATGCAACTGGTGGATGTATGGAGGACATTGCATACTCAAGAAAGAGACTACACATTTTTTTCTGCGAAATATAAGACATATACCCGTATCGATTATGTGTTTGTCTCGCAAATGGGATTGACATCTTTGATAAAGGCTGATATAGGCTCTTTTACACTATCCGACCATGCACCGACCAGTTGTGAAATGGACTTAGGGGAAGTAGAGTACCGTGAATGGCAGTGGAAGATGAACGAATCACTTTTGAAGGATAGAGAATATAAAAAAATATTAGATTGCGAAATGGACTCTTTCTTTCAAATTAACGAGATGGAAGAAATAACACCATTTGGCATCTGGGAGACGCACAAATGCGTGATGAGAGGAATTTTTATCTCCCTAGGATCCCATAGGAAAAAGAAGCTGAATGAACAAATAGAAGCCCTACTTAAAGATATCAGGGAAGCAGAAATGGTACATAAAAAATCTCAGGCACAAAATATAGAAGAGAAGTTAAACAACCTACGGGGCGATCTAAATTCCCTGCTTATTGAACAAGCTAAAGCAAAGATAAAACGGAATAGCCAAACAATATATGAGTACGAGAATAAGCCGAGTAGGATGTTAGCTAAAGCAATAAAACAAACTAATACAAGGGGACAAATAAGGGGCATTAAAACGCAAGGAGGAGAGATACTGAACTCCTCAGTGAAAATAGCTCAGGCCTTTAGGAAATATTATGAGGGCCTTTACCAACTTAAGGGTGAAGGCAGTGTAGTAAAAAATAAAAAAAAGGAGGAGGCAGCAAGAGAGTATCTACGTTCATCGGAAATGCCCAAACTAACAGAAGAAGCCCTGCAGAACCTGGACAAGCCATTAACGGCTGAGGAGTTTAAGAAAGTCTTGAACTCCCTACCCTTAGGCAAAGCGCCAGGCCCTGATGGGTACTCTCTGTCTTATTACAAAGTATTTGAAGAGAAACTGGTTTCAAGGTTTCTAGCAGCATTTAATTCAATACAGGAAGGACAGAAGTTACCTGAGGAGACATTGTTAGCACACATTGCTGTTATACCAAAAGAAGGGAAGGACCCATCCCAGTGTTCCAGCTATCGGCCGATATCATTACTTAATGTGGACCTAAAAATTTTCTCTAAAATATTAGCTAATAGATTGATTGAATATATACCGTTATTAATTCACCCTGACCAAGTAGGGTTTACCCCAGGGAGGGAAGGGAGGGAGAATACACAGAGAGTAATAAATGCAATATATTGGTCACAAAGCCAGCATAAACCCTTAAAGCGGTTCTGCACACATTACAGCAAGTTACTCTCTATCGCTTCTAGAACATCTTAAATGACAGAATTTCTTAGTTCATCTGCATCTGTAAAAAAACTTACCTGTAATGCAGCCTTCATCTTCATCTTTCTCCCTGCGTCGGTGGGCGGGCTCTATGCGGCGATCCACGTCACTTCCTTCCTCCTGTTTCGCTGTGTCTCCTGGGATCTTGTGTACTTAATCCCAGGAGACATAGCGGCAGTCAGACGCGAAATCAATGGCGCATGCGCACTACGCACTAACCCGCTGTGAATCTTCGGAGACTTTCGGCGTCTCCTTTGCAATGCCTTGTACGCAAGCGCGGCGCATGCGCACTGCACAGCGGACACTTTTTGATAGGCGGACTGATTCTGTCAGAACACCGCTCGTAGCTATAACTGTGCCATGCTCAGTGGCTTCCACTGAGCATGCGCGGAAACCGGCATTGAATGCTGGTTCCTCAAAACTAAGGGAACCAGGAAGTCTGCTTGTGGGATACAAATGCCCACAATAAAAATGACACCGCTCTGGATATTTTTTTAAAAGTACTATTTAAAGATAAAAACGGACATAGAAATGCTGCAGCTTTGAAACAGGTGAGATTATTCTAAGATTAATATCTTGCACATTAATAGACTGTAAAAATTTTTTTTATTTTGTCAGTGCATAACCGCTTTAACATTAATCTCAGCTGACGCAGAAAAAGCGTTCGATAGGGTGGACTGGCTGTATCTGAGGGCCACACTCCAACATATTGGCTTAAAGGAGGGAATGCTGGGATGGCTCCAAAACCTATACTCGGTGCCGACTGCTAGGGTGAAAGTAAACGAAAGTTTTTCGGAACCCTTTCGAATTTGTAATGGAACACGTCAGGGATGCCCATTATCGCCCATTATCTTTATTCTTACAATGGAACCATTCCTAAGAAAAATACGTTCAAACCGCGATATTAGAGGAATAAAAACAGAAACGGAGGAACATAAATTAGCAGCATTTGCTGACGACTTGATCTTTTTCATATCCTCTCCAGCCATATCCCTGCCTCCCCTCCTAGGGGAGCTACAGAAATTTGGGGATATAGCTAATTTTAAAGTGAATTATAATAAATCAGAAGCCATGGGACTGGAGATGAGCGAGTCCTTGACCCACCAGATAACCTCCCAATTTAAATTTAGATGGACAGACTCACATATTGACTACTTGGGGACCAGAATACCTAAAGTGCTAAGTAGGGTGTTCGAACTAAATTACGCCCCAATGCTAAAACAAATAAAGATAGACCTGAAAAGATGGGACAAAGAAATCTTTACTTGGTTTGGGAGGACTAACATAATAAAAATGAATGTAATGCCACGGTTGATATACATACTTCAAACTATGCCAGTAAAGATTCCCCAAAGCTTTATGAAAGAACTTCGATCAGGTTTCCTGAGTTTTATATGGGCTGGAAAGCCTGCAAGATTACGGAGATCTATTTTGACTCTCCCCAAAGAAAAAGGTGGTATTGGACTACCAGACCCATGTAAATATCAGGAGGTCTCACATTTAGTTAGAATAAAGGAGTGGTGCGCTAAAAAAAAGAAGCCATGGGTACTTATGGAACAAACAGCGAGTAAAGCCCCCTTGGAGGGGTTGGCATGGATGGCTGGAAAGGATATCCCAATGGTAGTCAAAAAACATCCACTGATAGGGGCTACTCTAAATATAAGTAAAAAATTTTTCAATAAAAACAAGATTTCAAGCGAACCAAGTCCTATGTTACCTATACTTGGTACTTACGACTTCCTGCCTGGCTTATTAGACCATAAATTTTTCGACCTGAGAAGCAGGGGGAAAAACAGGATCATACACTTCTCAAAAGATGGAAGACTAATGACAAGAAGGGAGATAGAAAGTGAACTCACCCCAGAATTAGACTATCTTAGAGCAATGCAGTTGGGTGCATATATCCATTCAAAAAGTAGAAAATACTTAGAGATCCGGGGGATGTCGGACTTCGAGCAGATATGCTTGGATGGTGAGAACCTGAGACACCCCCTGTCACATTTCTATGAAATGATTATAAGACTTGAAGCCCCTGCAAATCTAGGTTATATATGCGCCTGGGAAGAAGATTTGAAGGTTACGTTCTCCCCAAAACAAAAAGAAAAAATACTGAGATCTGTCCATAAAACATCAATAGCAAGTAGATATCAGGAAGGGGGATATAAGATTCTTACCCGATGGTATAGGACCCCAAGCATGCTACATGGTATACTCAAACAGATACCAAATACATGCTGGCGATGTGGAAAATCGGAGGGTACAATGCTGCATATTTTTTGGGAATGTGACAAAATTAGAGAGTACTGGAAAATGGTGGAGGAAATAGTAAAGGAAATTACAGGGGTTCCTCTCGGAGACAACCCGGCTGCATTTTTATTAAATGTGGTCCCTATGTCAGTTGAAAAATATAAAAAATCACTATTAAAACATCTTCTCACGGCGGCGAGAGCCTGTATTCCTGCTCTGTGGAAAAAAGACGTATCACACACGAGGGCCCAATGGTGGGCCAGAGTGGGAGAAATCAAACAAATGGAAAACCTGACAATGGCAATTAAGGAGGAGGAGAAATACAGGGACACGTGGGCTCCCTACTTTCTATACAGGGGAGAGGCGGAGGGGGAGGGGAGCTGAGTGGGCATGGGAGAGGGGAGGAGAGTGGGGGAGAGGGAAGGGGTGTCCTACCACTCCCCTTTCTTTTTTTTCTTTTTTTTTTTATTCTTTTTGGGATTAAGGGAGGGAACGAAGTGTAAGGGATACAGTAAAAGTAAAGTATATCATAGTAAATGTATGTGATAGACGAGAGGTTATAAAGCAAGAGAAACTGGAAATGATGAAATGTATTGTATTGTACAAAATTTAAAATAAAAAGTTTAAAAAAAAAAAAAGAATGTACACTGCTTCTTGTATCACCTTATCCCATTCCCTAAGTGTGCGTGTAGGTGCTAATTTCCATATTTGCTCTTTAAACAAACCCTTAATTCTCTCAATTAAACCTGCTGCTTGTGGATGATAGGGAATGTGAAACACCCAGTGTGCACCATGTTCCTCTGCCCATTGTTTAACGGCTTGTCCTGTAAAATGTGTGCCATTGTCTGATTGGTTTTCTTGAGGCACTCCATAATGCTGTTTCAAGGTTGTCTTCTGATCCGCATGCTTAGTAGCGGAAACTTGCAAAAGTCCACTATATGTGTCCACAGCCGGGGCACAATATTTAAATCCACTTCTTCCTCCCGGCAGGGGACCTACGAAGTCTACTTGCCAGACTTGTCCTGGTTGCTGACCTCTGTAAATGTTTCCTGGCATGGGTGTCATTCGCAGCCATTTCTTTGCTTCTTGGCAGAGGGGGCACTGGGCAACAATGTCTTTTGCCTGAGTCTGAGTTCATGGTATGCCTTTGTGCTGCGCCCATTGCCACGTGGTTTGTGCACCTCTGTGTCCGGATTGACTGTGTGCCCATTTTTCCAAGATTTCCAGAATAGTGTCATTCTCTTGGTTAACAATAGACACTTGTGCCAGGCCATCAACCGTATCATTGTTAGGATCCCCACTATGGGCGAGGACATGTCCGATTTGAATAATTTGATTGTGACCTTCTTGCCACAAAAACTCCCAGATTTGAGGCCCACCCACAGTTCTTTTCCATTTACTTGCCAGTTGTCTTGTTTCCATGCTCTTAGCCTGGTAGTAAGTCCTTTAAATACTGCCCAACTATCGGTATAGATGATCACATTTCCTGGTATATCTTGCACCACCATATACACAGCTTGGAGCTCAGCATATTGACTCGATCCACCCTGACCACTTTGGTGAATCACCGTTTCAGTACCTGGCTGGAAAGCTGCTGCAGTTCATACTCTACCCTGAGGGGTGATTTTGGGCGATCCATCTGTAAACCAAGCATTTTGATTGTCTTCATCTGACAGCTCAACATAGAGAGGTGCTTCCTTGAAAGGCGATTCTCCCACTTGCATTGGAGGAAACTCAGGAATCTTTGATTCAAAGCCACATGTCCAGCCAGTTGTTGTGATATCTGACTGGGATCCTGAGATGAAATGTTAGCCCTTTCACTTAAGTACCATTTACATTTCTGTAGCGTCTGCTTTTGTGCCACACTTGTATGAGCCTGGAAGCCTTCTTGTCTCACCCACCCAGAAATGGGTAGGTCCGTCCTCACTGTCATAAACTGCTGTTTTGTTGTTACTTCCAGATGCTGTAATGCAGTGTAGGCAGCCAGCAACTGCTTCTCCAAGGGGCTGTACTTTCTCTGTGCAGCGGTGAACTGTTTGGACCAGAATCCCAATGGTATCTTCTGATCCCTTGGATTTTGGCCTTTCTGCCACAGACCCCACGACATCCCATGTTCAGTTGCAGTCACATCTAAGATGAAAGGCTGATTTGGTTTCAAGTGGCCTAAAGAGTGCTGTGTTCTTACAGTCTCTTTGACAGTGTCTAGTGCCAACTGCTGGTCTGGTCCCCATAAGAATACAGTCTTTTTCTGAGTGACATTATAGATTGGCCTGTGAATCAGGCCCAAGTGAGGAATGAAAGGTCTCCAAAAACCTAGTAAACTGAGTAAACTTTGAGCCTCTTTCACATTTTTGGGAGGCTTCAATGCTGCAATAGAGTCTAATACAGGTTGTGGAATAGTCTTGATGGGCCCAGACCAAATCATTCCTCGAAATTTGACACTTGTAGCTGGTCCTTGGATCTTTGTAGGGTTAATGGCCCATCCTCTTTTCTGTATATGGGCCTGCACTGTAGTCAAATCTTGTCTTACTTGTCCTTCTGTATTACCAGAGTGCATGATATCATCAATGTAATGATACGGGTTACAGTCCAGTTTTGGTAACATAGCCAGATCTCTGGCTACCATACCATGGCAAATTGTTGGACTAGGCAAATAGCCCAGAGGGACAACAATGGCTGTATACCGTTTTTCATCCCAAGAAAAGGCAAATTGATCTTGTGATTCCTTATCAATAGAATTGGAGAAAAATGTATTTGCTAAATCCAGTACTGCATGCCATTCTCCAGCAGTTTGAGAAATAGTCTCTACAAGTGACATCATATCTGGGACAGCTGCTGCAAGGGGTGGAGCCACTTTGTTTAGCTCTCGATAGTCTATAGTCATCCTATACGTTCCATCCGGGTTTCCTTACAGGAAAAATAGATTTAAAGATTTTAGAGTTAAAGGGGCTCACCGCAGGCCTTTATACTCCTACATCCAGCAAGACCTTTATTGTGTCAGTCACTTCTTGGTGTCCTCTAGGTATACAGTACTGCTTGAGATTGACAGGGTGTTTGGGTGGAGGGATATACACTGTACACTTTGCATGTCCCCTAATAATAGGTTTTACTGCAGACACAAATAAAGAACGCACTGAGTTACCAAATGAAAATACACAAATGAAAACACACCTGCATCAGTTTGGATTGTCTGACCCCTCAAGATATCGATTCCCAGTATGTTATCAGGTAGCTCAGATATTAAAACTTGTGCCTTAAATATGGGACCTTTTCCATTTTTCAATCTGCAGTATACCTTGTGCGCCCATGTATGTTGTTCTCCCAGTCCTTCAACTGCCACTACCCCTGTGGTCTGATTTTTATAAATTATGACTTTTGATGCTGTGAAACAAAGTCACTTCAGCTCCTGTGTCTAACAATGCAGTAACCCTTTGTGGTCTATGTTGTCCTTGCCAAAATATTGCCACTGATACATATGTGCGGCGATTCCAGCATGTTAACTTGAACCAGTGGCACAGAGGATCTGCCCTTCTGTCATTCCAGAGGAGTGGGCACTTCTCATTCTCTGCTCCCAAATTTCTTTTTGTGTTTCATTAACTCTTCTGCTGCCGCCCCATAAGGGTTTGACTTTCTCTCCACAGGAGGGGCAGAAGGAAACACAGGGACACCCTCTACATCACTGGTTGCCACCCTCTTAGGCAAGCTAGATTTTAATTTCCCTTGTAATTTTAATTATTTTCATCGTTTTAAAAGAGAGCCTGTTGATATGCAATCAATATCTGATATTGGTACACCACTCTGCACAAGATCTAAAAATAACTGCTTTCGTGTAATCTTCAATCTCTCTACAGGATTTTTCTCTTCCACACTCCTTTGTTTAACCCTGTATCCGACCCTCTCCAATTCTCCTAATTCTCCCAGTAAGGCAGCTGGCTCGTGAACCTTCTCCTTTTTTGCATCAATAGCACTCGACATTGTAAAGAGTGGAGCCTTTAAATGGGATTGGGCATTAGCAAGCAATTTATTCCTCATGTGTGCCATGAACAAAGCCATATCAGGTCCTGTCCAATTATCATGCACAGTAGGAGTTTCTATTAGAGGGTCTGCAATCAATCCACTTACACACCCATATTCTCGCAGCCTGTGAATTCCTTCCCTTATTGTACGCCAAGGAGTTAAATCCATAAGTTCTGTAGGGGTGTCATGAACTTGAACTATAGAATCTCTTATCAGATGCAATAGGGAGAATACAACAGTAGTGTCTCTAGCTCTGCGCAGATAGAGTCTTACTCTGGGGTCTTTGGCCATGCTGTCCAACCCCACTGCCTCTCTGTTAGACAAAAGTATTCCATCTCCTCCCAAGTCCCACACATGTAAAACCCATGACAATAAACATTCATTGGGTCTCTGGGCAAATTTCTGTCCTAGCTCCGTAAGCTCCCCTGCTGTGTAAGACCTTGTCTCTTCTGTATATTGTTGTTTTGGCTTCCTGTGCTGGACTTGCTGAATCTTCAGATGAAAGAACATTACTTCCGCTTGAACTAGCTTGTTCAGTTACCTCTTGTCTTTGTCTAGTTGTAATAATAGGATGAGCCTTGCCTTCTTCTAACTCAATTTCTATCTCTTCATCTGTGTCTGATCCTGACCAATATGTTAATTCCTCCCAATCTCCCCTCGTAACCAGGGTGTGTACTTTCACTGCAGCATTGTTTCCTGGTAATCTCCTACCTTTCTTTCTACGCTGCTTGTTCACAGTTCTCACTACATACTCTGAAAACTGTGTTCACATTTCTTCCTTGTGTTTTTCAGAAGATCTAAAACATTCCTTTAGGATTTGAAGTTGATCTGTTACTGCCTGCAGTTCCACATCAACAGCTTCCCTCCTTTTTGTCTCATCTACGAGCACCTGCAAAAATATCCATCCTAATAAAGATGCAGCTTTCTGCTCTGATTTTAAATATCGAGACAAATCAAGATTCAAGAGACAATTGCGGGGGTCTTCCACTTTAAATGCATCCTGATACTTGATCAATTCACGAGCCAGAGTAGACCAGTGTCTAGAATTTGCCCACTCTGGGATGGGGCTCTTTTGACTGTCTCCCCCTTTGCTCTTTTTATCCAGTTAAACATACTCCCTCTTCACTAAGTGCTAAACCACTATAACGCCACTAAAGCAAAGCTAGCAACAAACCTCCTATCACAGTGCACACTAATAATACAGTTTCCCAATTGTCAAAAAACATTACAATTCACAACAGTATTACTAGAATTAATCACTGCACTTCAAACCAGCACTGAAGGGGTTAAATATCCTGCTCACAGTGCCATTGTGTAATAAGGGGTTAAGGTCTGTGTTACATTTATTCATAGGTTCATTCATATATTTACCGTTTCAGATATGTGGTCAGTAAATGCAAGGATTAAAACACACAACACACAAAGAATGTAATAAAGGAGATTTACTTAGCTTTGATTAAAAATGTATTACAGATGATACAATACAGGATAAATTCAGCATTCAGTCCAGGGAACCCCTCAACTTCTGAAATCGTCAGAAAGTTCTGAAAGTCGACAATCTCTTCAATGTCCAGGCACATTCATGCCCTGGAAGAAGTTCGCCGCTATTCTCTATTGTCTAACCTTTTAAAGGTTTGAATAAATTGGTTTTATCAACAAAAGACTAGCCATAATTGTCCTGAGACAATGTGACCATCTGTGAGCTCAGAGAGATCAATGTACATTCCCCTGGGGAATGTTTTAATCACCAGACACTTCCTGCTTCCTATAGTTTTGCAAGGGGCTTTTCTCATTTATTCAGCATCCAGGCAAGCAGCAGCACCTCATGGGAAGGAGATAGTCTTTGGAAGTTTTCTAAAGTTTAAAGTTCAGTACCCCTTGGCAAGCGGAGCAAGGTATGCCGTAAAAGATGCATTGTCAGTGTATATGTTTTTAGGCATAAAGTGAGTACATGCTGTTAGTTAAAAGATATGCTGTAGACAATCCACATGTTTGAACATATAGTCATGCTTTCTTAAATGTTTAATGTTAATTTAGAGATATGTGTATAGATAATGGAACACCACTTTGTAGCTCCACGGTTGTAATTTTGTTGTAACCCCCTTTTGGTGATCTCTGTAAACTAATGTATTGTATGTCATTTTACAGTTTTCACGGTGCATATGGTGCTTATGGTGTTTAAGGAGTCAAAAGATTAACCTCTGTGGTGTTCAACCTTAATGCACATCTTTGAGGCAAAAGAATAAACGCACTGCACCCGTAAGAAGCTCTCCTCTCGTTATTTACTCAAAGCCAATGGGGCCGCTACAACATATATAGAAGTAATCACCTTAAAACTATCATAGTTAATAACTCATAATACCAAGTTCTTTGTAAATCAATTATGAATATAGACCCGTACTACAATAGATAAATAATAAATTATTATGTTATAACATATAGCATAATAATATACAATTTATGGGTGCTGAATTTGCATCGTGATTCAGCAGTCCACGATGCGGCATCGATGCTGTGACTGGCATAATCGATTGTTGGGTGATGACATCATCTGCGCGTCACGCTGTGCCCTGCCTCTCTCTGAACTGAGCCGTGCCTCTCTGAACAGAGCCGAAAGCTTCCGAAAGAAACCGTGGGCCTTAGCTGCGCCCTCTTTTCCCGCTGATGTCATCCCCAGCCGCCCAGCGTCACTGTGTTCGGTCTATCACAGGACCCGGTCTAGGAGGTGTGACTGTTACAGCGGACGGTGGAGGAAGAGGAGGACTGGCGCACTGGGGTATTCAAATCAAAGCTCTGTGATACAGCAGGAGATGCCCGCTGTGTGTGATCCACCCAGGCACAGTGAGGCTGATTGATGGGCACAGTGACTCTGCATTGATGAATACAGTGAGGCTAATTGGTGGGCACAGGGACTCTGCATTAATGGGCACAGTGAGGCTGATTGATGGGTACAGTGAGGCTGATTGATGATGGGCACGGTGACCCTTAATTGATGAGCACAGTGAGGCTGATTGATGGGCACAGTGACTCTGCATTGATGGGCACAGTGAGGCTGATTGATGGGCACAATGAGGCAGATTGATGGGCACAGTGACTCTGCATTGATGGGCACAATGAGGCTGATTGAGGGGCACAGTGAGGCTGATTGATGGGCACAGTGACTCTGCATTTATGGGAACAGTGACTCTGCATTGGTGGGCACAGTGAGTCTGCATTGATGGGCACAGTGAGTCTGCATTGATGGGTACAGTGAGGCTGATTGATGGGTACAGTGAGGCTGATTGATGGGTACAGTGAGGCTGATTGATGATGGGCACAGTGACTCTGCATTGATGGGCACAGTGAGGCTGATTGATGGGCACAATTAAGCTGATTGATGGGCACAGTCAGGCTGATTGATGGGCACAGTGACTCTGCATTGATGGGCACAGTGAGGCTGATTGATGGGTACAGTGAGGCTGATTGATGGGTACAGTGAGGCTGATTGATGATGGGCACAGTTACTCTGCATTGATTGGCACAGTGAGGCTGATTGAGGGGCACAATTAAGCTGATTGATGGGCACAGTCAGGCTGATTGATGGGCACAGTGACTCTGCATTGATGGGCACAGTGAGGCTGATTGATGGGTACAGTGAGGCTGATTGATGGGTACAGTGAGGCTGATTGATGATTGGCACAGTTACTCTGCATTGATGGGCACAGTGAGGCTGATTGATGGGCACAATTAAGCTGATTGATGGGCACAGTCAGGCTGATTGATGGGCACAGTGACTCTGCATTGATGGGCACAGTGAGGCTGATTGATGAGCACAGTGAGACTGATTGATGGGCACAGTGACTCTGCATTGATGGGCACAGTGAGGCTGATTGATGAGCACAGTGAGGCTGATTGATGGGAACAGTGGCTCTGCATTTATGGGAACAGTGACTCTGCATTGATGGGCACAGTGTGGCTGATTGATGGGCACAGTGAGTCTGCATTGATGGGCACAATGAGGCTGATTAATGGGCACAGTGAGGCTGATTGATGGGCACAGTGGCTCTGCATTTATGGGAACAGTGACTCTGCATTGATGAATGAATGAATGAATAACTTGTATAGCGCTACAATGCGAACTGAATCGCCTCAAGGCGCTGTTGGCGTTTGGTTATCAGCTTCTAGAAGAGGTAGGTCTTGAGTTTCTTCCTGAAGGCCTGATGGTTTTCTTCCATGCGAATGTCGGTTGGTAGAGCGTTCCATAGCCGAGGTCCCTGGACAGCGAATCTCCGTTCCCCCTTGTAGCGGGATTTAGGAATGAGGAGAAGATTTTGATTAGCCGATCGAAGACTGCGATTCGGTGTGTAGTGTTTTATTTTCTCGCAAAGGTATTGCGGAGCGTTTCCATGTGCGCATTGATGGGCACAGTGTGGCTGATTGATGGGTACAGTGAGGCTGATTGATGGATACAGTGAGGCTGATTGATGGGTACAGTGAGGCTGATTGATGATGGGCACAGTGACTCTGCATTGATGGGCACAGTGAGGCTGATTGATGGGCACAATTAAACTGATTGATGGGCACAGTCAGGCTGATTGATGGGCACAGTGACTCTGCATTGACGGGCACAGTGAGGCTGATTGATGGGTACAGTGAGGCTGATTGATGGGTACAGTGAGGCTGATTGATGATGGGCACAGTGACTCTGCATTGATGGGCACAGTGAGACTGATTGATGGGCACAATTAAGCTGATTGATGGGCACAGTCAGGCTGATTGATGGGCACAGTGACTCTGCATTGATGGGCACAGTGAGGCTGATTGATGATGGGCACAGTGACTCTGCATTAATGGGCACAGTGAGACTGATTGATAGGCATAGTGACTCTGCAATGGTGGGCAAGGTGACTGTGAATTGATGGGCACAGTGAGGCTGATTGATGGGCACAGTGAGTCTGCTTTGATAATGATGGGCACAGTGACTCTGCATTGATGGGCACAGTAAGGCTGATTTATGGACACAGTAGGGCTGCATTGACGATGGGCACTGTGAGTCTGCATTTATGGGCACAGTGAGGCTAATTGATAGGTACAGTGAGGCTGATTGATGGGCACAGTGAGGCCGATTGATGTGTACAATGATGCTGATTGATGATGGGCATAGTGACTCTCCATTGATGGGCACAGTGAGGCTGATTTATGGGCACAGTGACTCTACATTGATGGGCACAATGAAGCTGATTGATGGGCACAGTGAGGCTGATTTATGGGCACAGTGACTCTACATTGATGGGCACAATGAAGCTGATTGATGGGCACAGTGAGGCTGATTGATGGGCACAGTGACTCTGCATTGATGGGCACAATGAGGCTGATTGATGGGCACAGTGACTCTGCATTTATTGGGCACAGTGAGACTGATTGATGGGCACAGTGACTCTGCATTGATGGGCACAGTGAGTCTGCATTGATGGGCACAGTGACTCTGCATTGATGGGTACAGTGAGGCTGATTGATGATGGGCACAGTGACTCTGCATTGATGGGCACAATGAAGCTGATTGATGGGCACAGTGAGGCTGATTGATGGGCACAGTGACTCTGCATTAATGGGCACAGTGAGGCTGATTGATAGGCATAGTGACTCTGCATTGATGGGCAAGGTGACTGTGAATTGATGTGCACAGTGAGGCTGATTGATGGGCACAGTGAGTCTGCTTTGATAATGGGCACAGTGACTCTGTATTGATGGGCACAGTAAGGCTGATTGATGGGCACAGTGAGGCTGATTGATGGGTACAGTGAGGCTGATTGATGATGGGCACAGTTACTCTGCATTGATGGGCACAGTGAGGCTGATTGATGGGCACAATTAAGCTGATTGATGGGCACAGTCAGGCTGATTGATGGGCACAGTGACTCTGCATTGATGGGCACAGTGAGGCTGATTGATGAGCACAGTGAGACTGATTGATGGGCACAGTGACTCTGCATTGATGGGCACAGTGAGGCTGATTGATGAGCACAGTGAGGCTGATTGATGGGAACAGTGGCTCTGCATTTATGGGAACAGTGACTCTGCATTGATGGGCACAGTGTGGCTGATTGATGGGCACAGTGAGTCTGCATTGATGGGTACAGTGACTCTGCATTGATGGGCACAATGAGGCTGATTAATGGGCACAGTGAGGCTGATTGATGGGCACAGTGGCTCTGCATTTATGGGAACAGTGACTCTGCATTGATGGGCACAGTGTGGCTGATTGATGGGTACAGTGAGGCTGATTGATGGGTACAGTGAGGCTGATTGATGGGTACAGTGAGGCTGATTGATGATGGGCACAGTGACTCTGCATTGATGGGCACAGTGAGGCTGATTGATGGGCACAATTAAACTGATTGATGGGCACAGTCAGGCTGATTGATGGGCACAGTGACTCTGCATTGACGGGCACAGTGAGGCTGATTGATGGGTACAGTGAGGCTGATTGATGGGTACAGTGAGGCTGATTGATGATGGGCACAGTGACTCTGCATTGATGGGCACAGTGAGACTGATTGATGGGCACAATTAAGCTGATTGATGGGCACAGTCAGGCTGATTGATGGGCACAGTGACTCTGCATTGATGGGCACAGTGAGGCTGATTGATGATGGGCACAGTGACTCTGCATTAATGGGCACAGTGAGACTGATTGATAGGCATAGTGACTCTGCAATGGTGGGCAAGGTGACTGTGAATTGATGGGCACAGTGAGGCTGATTGATGGGCACAGTGAGTCTGCTTTGATAATGATGGGCACAGTGACTCTGCATTGATGGGCACAGTAAGGCTGATTTATGGACACAGTAGGGCTGCATTGACGATGGGCACTGTGAGTCTGCATTTATGGGCACAGTGAGGCTAATTGATAGGTACAGTGAGGCTGATTGATGGGCACAGTGAGGCCGATTGATGTGTACAATGATGCTGATTGATGATGGGCATAGTGACTCTCCATTGATGGGCACAGTGAGGCTGATTTATGGGCACAGTGACTCTACATTGATGGGCACAATGAAGCTGATTGATGGGCACAGTGAGGCTGATTTATGGGCACAGTGACTCTACATTGATGGGCACAATGAAGCTGATTGATGGGCACAGTGAGGCTGATTGATGGGCACAGTGACTCTGCATTGATGGGCACAATGAGGCTGATTGATGGGCACAGTGACTCTGCATTTATTGGGCACAGTGAGACTGATTGATGGGCACAGCGACTCTGCATTGATGGGCACAGTGAGTCTGCATTGATGGGCACAGTGACTCTGCATTGATGGGTACAGTGAGGCTGATTGATGATGGGCACAGTGACTCTGCATTGATGGGCACAATGAAGCTGATTGATGGGCACAGTGAGGCTGATTGATGGGCACAGTGACTCTGCATTAATGGGCACAGTGAGGCTGATTGATAGGCATAGTGACTCTGCATTGATGGGCAAGGTGACTGTGAATTGATGTGCACAGTGAGGCTGATTGATGGGCACAGTGAGTCTGCTTTGATAATGGGCACAGTGACTCTGTATTGATGGGCACAGTAAGGCTGATTGATGGGCACAGTGAGGCTGATTGATGGGCACAGTAGGGCTGCATTGGTGGGCACAGTGAGGCTTACTGATGGGCACAGTGAGTCTGCATTGATGATGGGCACTGTGAGTCTGCATTGATGATGGGCACTGTGAGTCTGCATTGATGGGCACTGTGAGGCTAATTGATGGGTACAGTGAGGCTGATTGATGGGTACAGTGAGGCTGATTGATGGGTACAGTGAGGCTGATTGATGGGCACAGTGAGGCTGGTTGATGGGCACAGTGAGGCTGATTGATGATGGGCACAGTGACTCTGCATTGATGGGCACAGTGAGGCTGATTGATGGGCACAGTGACTCTGCATTGATGGGCACAATGAAGCTGATTGATGGGCACAGTCAGGCTAATTGATGGGCACAGTGACTCTGCATTGATGGGCACAATGAGGCTGATTGATGGGCGCAGTGACTCTGCATTGAGGGGTACAGTGAGGCTGATTGATGATGGGCACAGTGACTCTGCATTAATGGGCACAGTGAGGCTGATTAATATGCATAGCATCTCTGCATTGATGGGCACAGTGATGCTGATTGATGGGCATAGTGAGTCTGCTTTGATAATGGGCACAGTGACTCTGCATTGATGGGCACAGTAAGGCTGATTGATGGGCACAGTAAGGCTGACTGATGGGCACAGTAGGGCTGCATTGTTGAGCACAGTGAGGCTTATTGATGGGCACAGTGAGACTGATTGATGGGCACAGTGACTCTGCATTGATGGGCACAGTGAGGCTGATTGATGAGCACAGTGAGGCTGATTGATGGGAACAGTGGCTCTGCATTTATGGGAACAGTGACTCTGCATTGATGGGCACAGTGTGGCTGATTGATGGGCACAGTGAGTCTGCATTGATGGGTACAGTGACTCTGCATTGATGGGCACAATGAGGCTGATTAATGGGCACAGTGAGGCTGATTGATGGGCACAGTGGCTCTGCATTTATGGGAACAGTGACTCTGCATTGATGAATGAATGAATGAATAACTTGTATAGCGCTACAATGCGAACTGAATCGCCTCAAGGCGCTGTTGGCGTTTGGTTATCAGCTTCTAGAAGAGGTAGGTCTTGAGTTTCTTCCTGAAGGCCTGATGGTTTTCTTCCATGCGAATGTCGGTTGGTAGAGCGTTCCATAGCCGAGGTCCCTGGACAGCGAATCTCCGTTCCCCCTTTGATTTGTAGCGGGATTTAGGAATGAGGAGAAGATTTTGATTAGCCGATCGAAGACTGCGATTCGGTGTGTAGTGTTTTATTTTCTCGCAAAGGTATTGCGGAGCGTTTCCATGTGCGCATTGATGGGCACAGTGTGGCTGATTGATGGTACAGTGAGGCTGATTGATGGATACAGTGAGGCTGATTGATGGGTACAGTGAGGCTGATTGATGATGGGCACAGTGACTCTGCATTGATGGGCACAGTGAGGCTGATTGATGGGCACAATTAAACTGATTGATGGGCACAGTCAGGCTGATTGATGGGCACAGTGACTCTGCATTGACGGGCACAGTGAGGCTGATTGATGGGTACAGTGAGGCTGATTGATGGGTACAGTGAGGCTGATTGATGATGGGCACAGTGACTCTGCATTGATGGGCACAGTGAGACTGATTGATGGGCACAATTAAGCTGATTGATGGGCACAGTCAGGCTGATTGATGGGCACAGTGACTCTGCATTGATGGGCACAGTGAGGCTGATTGATGATGGGCACAGTGACTCTGCATTAATGGGCACAGTGAGACTGATTGATAGGCATAGTGACTCTGCAATGGTGGGCAAGGTGACTGTGAATTGATGGGCACAGTGAGGCTGATTGATGGGTACAGTGAGGCTGATTGATGATGGGCACAGTTACTCTGCATTGATGGGCACAGTGAGGCTGATTGATGGGCACAATTAAGCTGATTGATGGGCACAGTCAGGCTGATTGATGGGCACAGTGACTCTGCATTGATGGGCACAGTGAGGCTGATTGATGAGCACAGTGAGACTGATTGATGGGCACAGTGACTCTGCATTGATGGGCACAGTGAGGCTGATTGATGAGCACAGTGAGGCTGATTGATGGGAACAGTGGCTCTGCATTTATGGGAACAGTGACTCTGCATTGATGGGCACAGTGTGGCTGATTGATGGGCACAGTGAGTCTGCATTGATGGGTACAGTGACTCTGCATTGATGGGCACAATGAGGCTGATTAATGGGCACAGTGAGGCTGATTGATGGGCACAGTGGCTCTGCATTTATGGGAACAGTGACTCTGCATTGATGGGCACAGTGTGGCTGATTGATGGGTACAGTGAGGCTGATTGATGGGTACAGTGAGGCTGATTGATGGGTACAGTGAGGCTGATTGATGATGGGCACAGTGACTCTGCATTGATGGGCACAGTGAGGCTGATTGATGGGCACAATTAAACTGATTGATGGGCACAGTCAGGCTGATTGATGGGCACAGTGACTCTGCATTGACGGGCACAGTGAGGCTGATTGATGGGTACAGTGAGGCTGATTGATGGGTACAGTGAGGCTGATTGATGATGGGCACAGTGACTCTGCATTGATGGGCACAGTGAGACTGATTGATGGGCACAATTAAGCTGATTGATGGGCACAGTCAGGCTGATTGATGGGCACAGTGACTCTGCATTGATGGGCACAGTGAGGCTGATTGATGATGGGCACAGTGACTCTGCATTAATGGGCACAGTGAGACTGATTGATAGGCATAGTGACTCTGCAATGGTGGGCAAGGTGACTGTGAATTGATGGGCACAGTGAGGCTGATTGATGGGCACAGTGAGTCTGCTTTGATAATGATGGGCACAGTGACTCTGCATTGATGGGCACAGTAAGGCTGATTTATGGACACAGTAGGGCTGCATTGACGATGGGCACTGTGAGTCTGCATTTATGGGCACAGTGAGGCTAATTGATAGGTACAGTGAGGCTGATTGATGGGCACAGTGAGGCCGATTGATGTGTACAATGATGCTGATTGATGATGGGCATAGTGACTCTCCATTGATGGGCACAGTGAGGCTGATTTATGGGCACAGTGACTCTACATTGATGGGCACAATGAAGCTGATTGATGGGCACAGTGAGGCTGATTTATGGGCACAGTGACTCTACATTGATGGGCACAATGAAGCTGATTGATGGGCACAGTGAGGCTGATTGATGGGCACAGTGACTCTGCATTGATGGGCACAATGAGGCTGATTGATGGGCACAGTGACTCTGCATTTATTGGGCACAGTGAGACTGATTGATGGGCACAGCGACTCTGCATTGATGGGCACAGTGAGTCTGCATTGATGGGCACAGTGACTCTGCATTGATGGGTACAGTGAGGCTGATTGATGATGGGCACAGTGACTCTGCATTGATGGGCACAATGAAGCTGATTGATGGGCACAGTGAGGCTGATTGATGGGCACAGTGACTCTGCATTAATGGGCACAGTGAGGCTGATTGATAGGCATAGTGACTCTGCATTGATGGGCAAGGTGACTGTGAATTGATGTGCACAGTGAGGCTGATTGATGGGCACAGTGAGTCTGCTTTGATAATGGGCACAGTGACTCTGTATTGATGGGCACAGTAAGGCTGATTGATGGGCACAGTGAGGCTGATTGATGGGCACAGTAGGGCTGCATTGGTGGGCACAGTGAGGCTTACTGATGGGCACAGTGAGTCTGCATTGATGATGGGCACTGTGAGTCTGCATTGATGATGGGCACTGTGAGTCTGCATTGATGGGCACTGTGAGGCTAATTGATGGGTACAGTGAGGCTGATTGATGGGTACAGTGAGGCTGATTGATGGGTACAGTGAGGCTGATTGATGGGCACAGTGAGGCTGGTTGATGGGCACAGTGAGGCTGATTGATGATGGGCACAGTGACTCTGCATTGATGGGCACAGTGAGGCTGATTGATGGGCACAGTGACTCTGCATTGATGGGCACAATGAAGCTGATTGATGGGCACAGTCAGGCTGATTGATGGGCACAGTGACTCTGCATTGATGGGCACAATGAGGCTGATTGATGGGCGCAGTGACTCTGCATTGAGGGGTACAGTGAGGCTGATTGATGATGGGCACAGTGACTCTGCATTAATGGGCACAGTGAGGCTGATTAATATGCATAGCATCTCTGCATTGATGGGCACAGTGATGCTGATTGATGGGCATAGTGAGTCTGCTTTGATAATGGGCACAGTGACTCTGCATTGATGGGCACAGTAAGGCTGATTGATGGGCACAGTAAGGCTGACTGATGGGCACAGTAGGGCTGCATTGTTGAGCACAGTGAGGCTTATTGATGGGCACAGTGAGTCTGCACTGATGGGCACAGTAAAGCTGCATTTATGGGCACAATGAGGCTGCAATGATGGGCACAGTGAGGCTGATTGATGATGGGCTCAGTGACTCTGCATTGATGGGCACAGTGAGGCTGATTGATGGGCACAGTGACTCTGCATTGATGGGCACAATGAAGCTGATTGATGGGCACAGTCAGGCTGATTGATGGGCACAGTGACTCTGCATTGATGGGCACAATGAGGCTGATTGATGGGCACAGTGACTCTGCATTGATGGGTACAGTGAGGCTGATTGATGATGGGCACAGTGACTCTGCATTAATGGGCACAGTGAGGCTGATTAATAGGCATAGCGACTCTGCATTGATGGGCACAGTGAGGCTGATTGATGGGCATAGTGAGTCTGCTTTGATAATGGGCGCAGTGACTCTGCATTGATGGGCACAGTAAGGCTGATTGGTGGGCACAGTAGGGCTGCATTGTTGAGCACAGTGAGGCTTATTTATGGGCACAGTGAGTCTGCATTGATGATAGACACTGTGAGTCTGCATTAATGGGCACAGTGAGTCTGCACTGATGGGCACAGTAAAGCTGCATTTATGGGCACAATGAGGCTGCAATGATGGGCACAGTGAGTCTGCATTGATGGGCACAGTGAGGCTGCATTTGATGGGCACTGGTAAGGCTGCATTTGATGGGCACTTGTGAGGCTGCATTTGATGGGCACTGGTAAGGCTGCATTTGATAAGCACTTGTGAAGCTGCATTTATTGACAGGCACAGTGAGGCTGCATTTGATGGGCACAGCGAGGCTGCATTTATTGACAAGCACAGTGAGGCTGCATTTAATGTGCACAGCGAGGCTGAAATTGATGGTCACAGTGAGGCTTCATTTGATGGGCACTGTTGATGCTGCATTTGATGGGCACTGGTGAGGCTGCACTTGATTGGCACTGGTGAGGCTGCACTGGTGAGGCTGCATTCATTGACAGGCACAGTGAGACTGCATTTGATGGGCACAGCCTAATTTTATGTGCACAGTGAGGCTGCGTTTGATGGGCACTGGTGAGGCTGCACTGATGGGTTTTTGCTGAAAACCAAGGGCAGTAATCGTGATGCATCGCGGAATCAAATCAAATTGAATCGTTGACCTGATAACCGTAATCTAATCGAATCGTGAGATGAGTGAAGAAGCGCAGCTCTAATATGATTTAGCTTGATTAAAACAGTACCTTTTCAGCAGCAGAATATTCTCACTCTCCTTAACTGTGTGAGAAAAACATGGGATTATGGGTAAATATTATACACATAAACCCATGTTTTTTCCTTCTAGTTAAGAGAGCTGGGGCTGGAAGGGAGCATTTGTCTTTTAGAAACATACCCCCTTCTATGACACTGCAGTGAGAGGAGAGCCTCCACTGTAGCAGTTTTATTGGACAGCTTGGACCAATGGTATCTTACTATTGGTCCAAGGCTCCAAGCTGTCCGTTGAGCTCTGTGTATTTTTTTTAGAAGAACTGAAAACAATTTTTCATGTTTTTTCCCTGCGTGTTTGGTAGAATGAGGTTTTAGTCTATTTAGTTAGTCTATTTAGTTATTTGGTAACACAAATGCACAACCACCCAGAATTAGTAAACAGAGGTGATCTTCACTCACCACTAACTGCAATGGAACATAACAAAAACTTACATCTGTTTACCAAGCCCAAGGGTCACAGTAAGGCCTGATTCACACCTATAAGTTTTTTGCAGAAAGGCACTAGAGTCCCTTTAACATGGTTTCCTATGGCATACATTCACATTTATGCTTTATTCAGCCACTGCATTTTTAGAAAGGATCAGTTACTTTTTTTACATGCAAAACGGTTCCATAGACTTTAACCACTTCAGCCCCGGACCATTTGGCAGCCAAAGGACCAGAGGTCTTTTTTCAATTTCGCACTGCACTACTTTAACTGGTAATTGCGCGGTCATGCAATTTTGTAACCAAACGAAATTTGCGTCCTTTTCTTCCCACAAATAGAGCTTTCTTTTGATGGTATTTGATTGCCTCTGTGATTTTTATTTTTTGAGATATAAACGGAAAAAGAGCGAAAATTTTGAAAAAAAAAGAGATTTTCTACTTTTTGTTATAAAAAAAATCGAATAAACTCAATTTTAGTCAAACATTTGGGCCAAAATGTATTCAGCCACATGTCTTTAGTAAAAAAAAATGCCAATAAGCGTATATTTATTGGTTTGCGCAAAAGTTATAGCGTCTACAAACTAGAGTACATTTTCTGGAATTTACACCGCTTTTAATTTATGACTGCCTATTTCATTTCTTGAGGTGCTAAAATGGCAGAGAAGTACAAAACCCCCCCAAATGACCCCATTTTGGAAAGTAGACACCCCAAGCTATTTGCTGAGAGGCATGTTGAGCCCATTGAATATTTTTTTTTTTAGTCCCAAGTGATTGAATAAAGACAAAAATAAAAAATAATTTTTTTTTTTTCAAAAAGTTGTCACTAAATGATATATTGCTCACACATGCCATAGTTATATGTGGAATTGCACCCCAAAATACATTTTGCTGCTTCTCCTGAGTATGGGGATACCACATGTGTGGGACTTTTTGGGAGCCTAGCCGCGTACGGGGCCCCGAAACCCAAGCACCGCCTTCAGGATTTCTAAGGGTGCAAATTTTTGATTTCACTCCTCACTACCTATCACCGTTTCGAAGGCCATAAAATGCCAAAATAGCACAAAACCCCCCCAAATGACCCCATTTTGGAAAGTAGACACCCCAAGCTATTTGTTGAGAGGCATGGTGAGTATTTTACAGCTCTCATTTGTTTTTGAAAATGAAGAAAGTAAAGAAAAAAAAAATTTTTTTTTTTCTTTTTTCAATTTTCAAAACTTTGTGACAAAAAGCGACATCTGCAAAATACTCACAATACCTCTCAGCAAATAGCTTGGGGTGTCTACTTTCCAAAATGGGGTCATTTTGGGGGGTTTTATGCCATCTGGGCATTCCATGGCCTCCGAAACTGTGATTGGCAGTGAGAAGTGAAATAAAAAAATTACACCCTTAGAAAGCCTGAAGACGGTGATTGGTTTTTGGGGTTCCGTACGCAGCTAGGCTCCCAAAAAGTCCCACACATGTGGTATCCCCGTACTCAGGAGAAGCAACAGAATGTATTTTGGGGTGTATTTCCACATATGCCCATGACATGTTTGAGCAATATATCATTTAGTGACAACTTTTTGTAAAAAAAATATATATATATATTTTTTTTTTCATTATTCAATCTCTTGGGACAAAAAAAAAAAATATTTAATGGGCTCAACATTGCTCTCATCAAATAGCTTGGGGTGTCTACTTTCCAAAATGGGGTCATTTGGGGGGGGTTTGAACTGTCCTGGCATTTTATGCACAACATTTAGAAGCCTATGTCACACGTCACCCACTCTTCTAACCACTTGTAGACAAAGCCCTTTCTGACACTTTTTGTTTACATGAAAACATATTTTTTTTTTTGCAAGAAAATTACGTTGAACCCCCAAACACTATATATAATGTTAAAGCAAAGGCCCTACAGATTAAAATGGTGGGTGTTGCATTTTTTTTTTTCCACACAGTATTTGCGCAGCGATTTTTCAAACGCATTTTTTGTGGAAAAAATACACTTTTTTTTATTTTAATGCACTAAAACACACTATATTGCTCAAATTTTTGATGAAATAAAAAAATATGATCTTAGGCCGAGTACATGGATACCAAACACGACATGCTTTAAAATTGCGCACAAACACGCAGTGGCGACAAACTACATACATTTTTAAAAGCCTTTAAAAGCCTTTACATGATACCACATTAGATTCACGGAGGAGGTCTACTGCTAAAATTACTGCCCTCGATCTGACCTTCGCGGTGATACCTCACATGCATGGTGCAATTGCTGTTTACATATGACGCCAGACCAACGCTTGTGTACGCCTTTGCGCAAGAGAAGGGGGGGCAGGGGTGCTTTTTTTTTTTTTTTTTGTTTTTTTTTTTATTTATTTAGCTTTTTTATTTTATTTTTAAACTGTTCCTTCCATTTTTTTTCTTTGTTATGATTTTTATTGTTATCTCAGGGAATGTAAATATCCCCTATGATAGCAATAGGCAGTGACAGGTACTCTTTTTTTGAAAAAATTGGGGTCTATTAGACCCTAGATCTTTCCTCTGCCCTCAAAGCATCTGACCACACCAAGATTGGTGTGATAAAATGCTTTCCCAATTTCCCAATGGCGCGGTTTATATCCGGGAGGGGGGACATTCCCTCCCACTGCTTGTAAAAGCAGTCTAGAGGCTAATTACCCGCTAGAATTGCTTTTACATGAAAGCCGATCACTGGCTGAAAAGAATGATACCAAGATGATACCTAAACCTGCAGGCATCATTCTGGTATAACCATTCAAAGTCCAGCAACATACTGGACATATATTGTAATCTTTTTTTTTTCATGCAGCCTCTTGGCTGAACGAAAAAAAAAGAGATTGATTGGTGGGTATGCCCACCATTAGAATACCTCCCTTCATCCACCCACTTCTAATGATGGGCATACATGCACCATTTATATATGCCGATGCATGGGGGCATCCTCCCGCAAAAGTTATGCCGTGTACACACGGTCGGAATTTCGACCGTATGTACGTGGCATTAGGAGCCAATCGCTCCTCCCCCCCCCTGCTGCCCCCATGCTTCGGCATATATGCTCTTTTTTTTAACTGTGGTGGTGAAATCACCTCCTACAGCGTTGGAGTCGCGGCTTTATGTATCGTGGGAGCAAACGCTGTTGCTGTCAAGATAAATAAATCCGCGTTGCAACTGAATGGCGCACCTGAAAACAAAAAAATGCTCAACACTAAAACACAGTAAACAAAATTACATACCTGAAAAGCAAGCATGATAAAACATGATAAAACATAATAAAACATTGCAGAATAGAATGGAGTAAAAAAAGAGCAACAATAGAGAGAGAATAGAGTGAGAGAGAGAACAATAAAACGACAACTATTTTATTTTTTTTTATTTTTTTTGAGATTCACAGGTAAAAAAGCTCCTGACTGAAGCGACTGAATCAAAACGCTACCACAAAAAAACTGTTAGCGATCGCAGGGATCAGGCCTGACTCTGCGAACGCTGCAGTTATGTGTGCTTAGTGTTTTGTAAGTGACAGTGATCGATCGATACTGCACTTGGGTGGGCTGGGCTGGGCGGAGGGGGAAAACGCAGGTGCTAGCAGGTATCTGGGCTGATCCCGCTAACAATGCGGTTTTTTTTGGAACCCTAAACTGCTGGGACGCTAGTATAGATCTGATCAGATCAGATATTGATCTGTTCAGATACTGTGCCACTAAGGGAGGTGTATGCTTTGTGCGTGGGTGTTTGCGGTACTGGCACTAACCTGGGGCGACGCAGACCTTATTTGACCCTAAAACCTAATTGATATCACCCGCCGGGCGATCAGGGGGTTAAACCGTTATTGGGTAATAAATGGCGGGTGCCCTGACAGTATAAAAAACAAGCTAACTAACCAGCGTCACCCGTAACAGTAATACAAAAAAAAACTGGTTACCTAGCGACACTAATGCAGCGATCAGAAAAACGATCGCTTAGTGACACTGGCAAAAGGGGGTGAAAGGGTTAACTAGGGGCAATCAGGGGGTTAAACCTTTATTAGGTAATATATGGGGGTACCTGACGCTATATAAAAACCTGACGGGGAACCTAAATAACGAAATAACTAACTGGCTAACCAGCGTCACCAGTGACAGTTATACAGTGATCACTGGTGAAAGGGTTAACTCTAGGGGCAATCAGGGGGTTAAAACCTTTATTTAGGTTGTAATATGGGGGTACCTGACCTATAAACCTATTTATGAACCTATATAAACATGGCGGTTACCTAAAAAAAAAAAATGGTTACCTAGCGACACTAATGCAGCGATCAGAAAAACGATCGCTTAGTGACACTGGCAAAAGGGGGTGAAAGGGTTAACTAGGGGCAATCAGGGGGTTAAAACCTTTATTAGGTAATATATGGGGGTACCTGACGCTATATAAAAACCTGACGGGGAACCTAAATAACGAAATAACTAACTGGCTAACCAGCGTCACCAGTGACAGTTATACAGTGATCACTGGTGAAAGGGTTAACTCTAGGGGCAATCAGGGGGTTAAAACCTTTATTTAGGTTGTAATATGGGGGTACCTGACCTATAAACCTATTTATGAACCTATATAAACATGGCGGTTACCTAAAAAAAAAAAAATTGTTACCTAGCGACAGCAGTGACACTAATACAGCGATCAGAAAAACGATCGCTTAGTGACACTGGCAAAAGGGGGTGAAAGGGTTACCTGGGGGGCAATCAAGGGGTTAAACCTTTATTAGGGGGGGGTAGGGGGCTACCTTGGACCTAAAACTAACTGCCCTGACAGTTATTACAGTCACACTGACACTAAATGCAGTGATCAGTAAATAAATGATCACTGCAATTAGTGACACTGTGACTGGGGGGGGAGGGGGTGATCTGGGGGGTGATCAGGGGGTGACAGGGGGGTGGAATATGTGCCTAACTGTACTGGTGTCAGTGTAGTGTTGTGCACTAACCTGTACATGTTCGCCGCTCGGCGTCTCCGGTCACATAGACCGGCGCACCGAGCGTGACATCACTTCCGCCTTCCTGTCTATACAATAGACAGGAAGGGGAAGCTTTTCATTGGCCAGGAGCGATCGCGAGGGGGTGGCCAGAAACCACTGGCCGTCCCCTCGTCCCGGATCGCTCCTGAAGCGATCCCGACCGTCCCCGCCGGCGGAGGGGGGTCCGATCGGACCCCCCAACCGCCGGAAGAATGTCACGTACAGGTACGTGATTCTGCCTGTACGTGCCATTCTGCCGACGTAAATATACAGGGGGCGGTCGGGAAGTGGTTAATGGAGAAGCTGCAGAAAAGCATGTATCAAATTGGACAAAAAAAATATTATAGAACGCAAACCTTGGCAAAATCACGGTGAGAACGCACAACATGCTTTTCTGCAGCTTCTCTATTGAAGTCTATGAAGCCAAAAAAGCAAAAAAAAAAGCACTGTTTTGCATGTAAAAAGTCACATAGACTTCTGCCTGTGCAGCCCACTAATTGTCAATAGTGGTCATTTACCTACTCACATTGCCTAATGCATCCATTCTCAACGAGGATTTCATGGAACCCTAGGGTTCCTCCAGATGTTGCTAGAGATTCCTTGAACTGTTGCTAATTGTCCTTCCATCTGATGGCTGCATAGTTCCTGGTTCAACATCACTTGGCAGAGCCAACAGCTAACACCAATGATATTTCTGGCTGTCTGTAAGGGTGGCATTCTTATCACCACTGTAATGCCACGTACACACGAGCGGAATTCCGCTCAAGCTTGGCTTGCATGCGCACGGTCACACAAAAGTTTGCGGAACTTTCGACCATCAAGAAGGCGGTGACGTACAACACTACGACAAGCCGAGTAAATGAAGTTCAATGCTTCCGAGCATGCGTAGAATTGTTTCCGAGCATGCATAGGAATTTTGCGTGTTGGAATTGGTACAGACGATCGGAAGTTCCGATCGAAACTTTTTCCGAACAAAAAATTGAGTACCTGCTCTCAATCTTTTGCTGGCGGGAATTCGGCCAGCAAAAGTCCGATGGAGCATACATACAGTCTTATTTTCCGACCAAAAGCTCTCATCGGTCTTTTGCTGGCTGAATTTCCGATCGTGTGTAAGGGGCATAAGAGTTGGTCCCACTGACCACCAATGCTAAGGGTATTTTCCCCATCACCCCTGATGAATTAATCTTAGGAAGGGTTCCCTGAGACTTGAAGCTTATTTAAAGAATTCATCTAGGATAAAAGGCTATGCATAATGCCCTCATCTCTCAAAGTGGGTCAACAAGTAAAGACAGACTTGCAGAGTGATATGGGATTGGCAGAAGTGTCACTTTAGTCAGCTTTTAGAACTGGCATCGGATACAATATGTTATTTGATCCAGAGATTTCCCACACTATTTGTGTAGTATCACCAGTGCAATATATTTATTATAGAAGGGATTTTGAAATTGAGCAACTGTACAGTACGGATGTGGTTTGCAGGGGGAAGAAAAAATATGAATCTATTATTTTCCCCAGAACTGTGAACTGAAAGTTGGTGTGCTCATGCAGCAAAAGTAATTTCCCTCTTTTTATAGGACTGATCTCCAGAATTTTACATCCGAAGAAGCATTACATACACGTCAGGCTACATTTAAGTTAAAAAGTATGCACTTGAGCATATGCTTACAATGGATTGCCATGTGTTTTAGATGATCTTTTTCTTTTCGATTGGCTGGATTATTTTTAAATGCAGAGAGCACCAAAGCAGTAACAAAAAACAAAACAATACAAAAAAAAAAAAAAGATTATAAAGGAATTGCATGAGATAAAATTGGCCTCTTTCCTCCTTGTTATTTGTTTCAATAATAGAGCCTTTGGCATCTGCAGTTAGAATGAGCTTAAATGTTTCAATAATTACAGTATATTTCCAAATAGGGACATGACGTACAGGGAAAAGTAGGTGATGCAAATTTAAAAGACATCTAAAAAAAAAAAAAAAAAAAATACAGAGTATCTTGCCTTTCCCAAAATACTAGAAAATGGTGCGTGTTTCTTAAATGGTTAGTTCTAAATAATGTATAGTGGTGTAATCCTTCCTTGAATTCTGTGTCATACTGAAAAAAAGAGAAGCATTAGGATGGCATTGTTTCTATCTGTACTCCTTGCTAACTGGTCTGTTGATGTGTAGGGGTGGGGTGAGCGTGGAACACTAATACTCCTACAGAGGCACCATCCCAAGAAAATGTATAAATATATTTCAAAAAAATCTTTTAGAACAGAATGGGACTCTGATTGTGTCTCGGAGGAGTATGAAAAAAACAAAAAAAAAAATGATATTTATACAAAAGTAAACAAGTTTTTATTAAACTAAAAGACAAAGTTTAAAATACATTATAGTCTTTAGTAATTCAAATTTTGAAGACAGGTTTATACAAAGAGTGGCCCAAGCGTTTCGCGGGTGAAACCGCTTTGTCAGGGCCTTGAGAATAGCACAGATGAAAACGTCATATAAATTCTACAAAGAAAATGTTAATTAATATATTATACATCATATGATTAATATAAATACGTGATGCTGTAAATGGCATAGAGGTGTTGACTAATGCCCTGTACACACGACCGGACTTTCCAGCAGACTAGGTCCGACGGAGTTCCCGCCGGAATTCATTAATTTTAAACGTGATGGGACTAGAAAAGGAAGTCAATCTCGCCGCTTTTATTGGCGAGATTGACACGTTGCGAGCCCCGTCGCATGGTATGGATTTTAAGGGGAAGCCCCTACACCAAAAAAACGGCGTGGGGGTTCCCCCAAAATCTATACCAGACCCTTATCTGAGGACGCAGCCCGGCCGGTCAGGAAAGGGGGGGGTGGGGACGAGCGAGCGAACCGTACCAGGCCGTGTGCAGTCAACATGGGGGGGTAGGTGCTTTGGGGAAGGGGGCGCTCTGCGGGCCCCCCACCCCAAAGCACCTTGTCCCCATGTTGATGAGGACAAGGGCCCTTCCCGACAACCCTGGCCGTTGGTTGTCGGGGTCTGCGGGCGGGGGGCTTATCGGAATCCGGGAGCCCCCTTCAATAAGGGGGCCCCCAGATCCTGGCCCCCCCACCCTATGTGAATGAGTATGGGGTACGATGTACCTCTACCCATTCACCTGGGGAAAAAAAATTTACCTGTAAATAAAAAAAAAAACACAACACAAGTTTTTAAAATACTTTATTAGACAGCTCTGGGGGTCTTCTTCAGTCTTGGGGGGTCTTTTTGCCGGACTCCTCCACTATCTTCTGGAGCCCGGCATTCTTCTTCATCGTTGCCGCCGTCCGGGGGTCTTGTTTCTGACTTCTGGGGTCTTGTCCCGCTCTTCGGTTCTTCTTGCCGGGCCTCCGCTGTCTTCTTATAGCTCTTTTACTAGCAGTGGCCCAGTCTTGTGGTGTTGTCGTCGCCGCCGCCTTCTTCTCCTTCTTCTCCTTCTTCTTCTCTTCTTTTTCTTCTTCTTCTTCTTCCTTTCGATGTTGACGCAACACGTTCTCTGGCCGTAATGGCAGAGACACGTTGTGCTGTGACTTATATAGGGACAAGGGGCAGGGCCACCGGCTCATGTCACATGGTGACCCCGCCCCCTTATGATGTCACAGTCCCAGCATCCTCCGGGACTGTGACATCACTGTGACACAACAATGTTCTATTTCTAAAGTCCGTCGGATTTTTGCCATGCAAAGGTCCGATGGAGCCCACACACGATCGGATTCGTTCCGTCGGACCTTTGCTGTCAAAAAGTCCGGTCGTGTGTACGGGGCATAATATGACAAATAAATATATATGTTACAGCAAATGTTGATAAACTAAATACACTGCAATAAAAAAAAAAAATAACAAAAGGAAAAAAAAACAACAGCAGTCAGTCTGTTGGTCTGTTGGTTACTATAGTGATGTAATGCTAGCAAATGGAAGGAACACCTTTAGCATGTCTTGACTGAGAGACCAGCAGAGTGTAGAGGCTTTGACCAATCTCTCCTTCCAAAATTACCACACGACACATTTTATTTGGAGTCGAATGGCCATAGCAGCCTTTTATTACAAACTGATAAAAACAACATTCACAAGAAAACAAATTTAATGCATATAATACAGTCAATGCATAACAAATAAACCAACCCCAGCTTATGCCCAGTCTAAGGTCTTTGAAGGCCTATACACTCACGATTAACTACCCAATCAAAGACACCCAGCGGCAACTACACCAGCTCAGGGACAATTAACCACTTACGTACTACCAGATACAACCTAATTAATACCCCGATGTTACCACCGTATTGTTAGGAAGGGACACCCATACCTCAGATGGGCCCAACCCACAATTTCCCACAATTATTTAACCAGAACCACCTTCAAAGACCCAATAGACCCCCTGCCTGCTGCTATGACAAAAAAATAAGGACTAAGGTCTTAGAGAGCCTATATACTCACTATTAACCGGTTGTATCTGTCACCCAATCCAAAGCTCCCAGCTGCAACTACACCGGCTCAGGGACAATTACCACTTACTTACTACCAGATACAACCTAATTAATACCCAGATGTTACCATTGTATTGTTAGGAAGGGGCACCCATACCTCACATGGGCCCAACCCACAATTTCCCACAATTATTTAACCAGCACCGCCTTCAAATACCCAATAGACCCGCTGCCACAGCACACAAATGTGACACCTTACGCACATGTTGCCCCCAAACGGCCTGCTGAATACCCTCCTGCTACCTCCTAGTTCACCTTTATCCTGGTTTTGTTGATCTTTTCAACAGAGCGAGCCATATGCCACGCAGACCTGGCAACTATATCGGACGACACAACTTAGCCCGACCCAACAGTAATGAGAAGAACAGTTGTCTGCACTCCAACCAGTGGACAACAGGCATTTTCAGAACACTGCCCTAAACTGGAATCGAGACATTGCTGTCCCTTTCACATGCATAAAGAAGACTCCCGGAATATTTTCCCAAAACCGTGAAAAAAAATCCACAACCCAGACAGGACAAACTGGAGAAGAGGGAACACCACAACTCAATCCAAGAACCCCTCCCCGACTGATCAGTGTTAGATTTTCTTAACAGAATACCCAAGTAGTGTCCCGTAACCACACATACTGTACGCTCAAACCACCCTCACCACGTTTGTTACGGCTTACCAATTTTCCCACCCGAAAAGCCCCAAAAAAATTAAAAATGGCCAGCACAGACAGCCCAGAACGAGGTAACCTCATAGGCAGAAAAAACACGTGTACATCATCATCCTTACGAGAACACCCCCCATCCTCATTCACCAGATCGCTCCATTCCTGACACACACTGCAGTATGAGGACCAAGTTGACGCACATACTGAATGACGAATTGAGAACTTGGAAGCGGCAATGCAATGCTCCACAGCTGCTTAGGGCTTGGAATTCCACGCTGTTCTGCTTCCAGTGCCAACTGATGGAATCTGTCCCACTGGAATCGAGACAAAGCATCAGCCAGTAGTTATCAACTCCTGGAACGTGCTCAATTCAATGGAGAGTTCAATGAGAAAACAGTTCCCGAACAGCCAAATTACGCAATAAACCAACCTCCCTCCATTCCACTGGCCAACCTCTCAGCACTTCAATGACCCTGACAGCAGGTTCCATAACCAGCAGTGCCCACCGCGTCAGTGAACAGGTCTAGATCAAAATTGTAATAAACCAGAAATGAATCCCACACTCGCCAGTCCTCATGCTGATCCCGCCCCAGCCCAATATAAGGATGTGGCACCTTAATGCCAGCTGTAGCAGCTGCCAGTCCCTATGCACAAGAAGTCATGAATGACTAAATTATTAGGCCGGAAGCATCCCGAACCGCCCATTCCTAAAAAGGAACAAGAAATGGCACAGACCATCTATCAACAAAATTCTGCCCTTGCCATTTGCACCCCAGCAGATGGCAACAACTAGGATGTACCGGCAACCAACGAAATATCAGTTTTGGCCAACAACGTACCTTTACCCTACCTAGGAACCCACGACACTGCCGTATCAAAAGAAGTATAGGACACCATGCAAAGCTCCGGATCGATGGAATCTTTCACTGAACCTTTAGGATGCGACAAGTGATGAATGAGTCGTAACTTATTCGGTAATTTTTTGGGGATAATACCAAAAGGGGAAATACTGGCGGTGAATGAAAAGGGGGACAGCAATGCGACCCAAAGCAACTACTTTGAAAAGTTTACCTGAAAACAACCACTGGAAGGAAACGAGATGACTGCAATCTATCAGCCATAGGAGGAAAAACCAGCAACTGACAGGGTATCAGAAAAACCCTACGAGAAACCCAGCTGCAACACACGAGCTGCCTTTCTGTTAGAATAACGCTTTAAGAAAAGGCGCTATCTTTTCTACCTACACTTCCCTCTTTCCAGTGTCACCTCCTTTTCCTTTTCCATGTTTGAAGCATCTGGACAGTGCATGAGACCCTCCACACCCTGAATAGTCATGACTGAAACAGCACGCAGTGCCAAACTTGCAAGATCTGGCATTGAATTGCCAACATAACCCCCTGCTATTTGTGGGCGGTTGTGAAGAGGCTGCTGCACTCTTGGCCCCACCCTGAAAGGGAGGAACTGAACTCTATGGAGACAACATCAGTTTCATCCAGAGAATGACGTTTTTGTGGTCCCACCGTAAAGAGGGTGGTAAAATTGACTGACAAAATTGCTCATCATAGCGAGACCAAGCAACCCCACCATAGACTCGCTGGGCTTCACTGATAGAGTCCAGATAACAAAAAGAAAATGGGGGAGCAATTCTCAGGGGCCTTTTCCCCAATAACAGTAGCTAAAATTGCACACACCTGCAACCAGTTTGAGAATGTAGGGGTAATCAACCGATACCGCCTCCTTCTTAAATCCATCTGGTCTAACTGTAAAATGTAATTTCTCCAATGGCAACAAAGAAATACATTTCCACATACTCACCCTTCCGGTTTTAGATGCGCATCCAAAGGCCCTTCAAAACACACATACACATCGCATTTTTGCAGCATTTGCCAGACGTACACCGGCGACTGCTTTACTGGCTGTAGTCACCACAGATGTTGCCAGCCATTGACCGGAGGAATCCGACGGTCCCACACCCAATCCCTGCTGAGCTGTCAACTAAGCCCCCAGAACCCCCTTGAATAGAGATTGAATAAGAACAAGAAAGAGGACATGAAACAAAAGACTCACCTGGCTGCTTCTGTCCCTCAGGACATCCAGCTGCAGATCCGGATCCCCGTGCACAGCGCAGGAGTTCAACAGAGCCGTTAAGCACCCCTTCAGACCGGCTCTGTTCACCAAGTCTGGCTCTCTCCCCTCAGCAGGGTGCAGTTGCCGGCCCTAGAGTCTGGTGAGCTCCCGCTGATGATGTCAGCAGTCGCTGCCGCCACACCGGATCCCCAGGCGCACCCTCTCCTACTCCCACGCTGGGCTCTGTGAGGGGTGGAGAAAGCCTCACCAGCCGACGCCTGGCTCCTTTCATCCACGGAGCATGCTCTGCGATGCCTGGACACAGGGAAAAGCTGCCACCCGCATCTTCTGTCACTGGTGGTCCTGGCCGCTCCCGGGACCCGGCCGCCAACCGCCGCTCTGCCACTCCCACGCTGGGCCATACTAGACATAGGCAGGGAGCCTGTATAGCCAGCCGGACCATCCATACTGCGAAGGTCTGAGGGCAGGGGAGTGGGTGCCAGATGAAATCACTCCCACCCTGGGTTCGCCATAGATGGAGATTCCTCTCAACTCACACACCAGGCATGCGCTTGGCTGGTGGGGTCAGAGGTTCCCTTAAGGGGCTCCCAGACTCAGGAATTAACCACTTCAGCCCCGGAGGATTTCACCCACTTCCTTACCAAAGCACTTTTTGCGATACGGCACTGCGTCGCTTTAACTGACATTTGCGCGGTCGTGCGACGTTGCACCCAAACAAAATTTACGTTCTTTTTTTCCCTCAAATAGAGCTTTCTTTTGATGGTATTTGATCACCTCTACGATTTTTATTTTTTGCACTATAAACAAAAGAAGAGCGACAATTTTGAAAAAAACACAATATTTTTTACTTTTTGCTATAATAAATATCCAATTTTAAAAAAAAAAATAAGAATTTTTTCCTCAGTTTAGGCCGATATGTATTCTTTTACATATTTTTAGTAAAAAAAAATCGCAATAAGCGTATATTGATTGGTTTGCGCAAAAGTTATAGCGTCTACAAAATAGGGGATAGATTTATTGCATATTATTTTTTCCTAGTAATGGCGGCGATCTGCTTTTATTTTCATGACTGCGACATTGCGACGGACACTTCGGACACTTTTGACACTTTTTTTTGACCATTCACATTTACACAGTGATCGTTGCTATAAAATTGCACTGATTACTGTGTAAATGTGACTGGCAGGGAATGGGTTAACACTAGAGGGCGCTGCAGGGGTTAATTAAGTTTCCTAGGGGAGTGATTCTAACTGTAGGGGGCGGGGACTCACAAGGGGAGGAGACCGATCGGTGTTCCTCTGTACTGGGATCACACCATTGGTCTCCTCTCCACTGACACGGTCCTGCTGTGTTCCCGGGCAATCGTGGGTGCCCGGCGAACATCCCAAGCGACACCACGGGCGCACGCGCGCCCCCTAGACGGCCGGGAATGGGAGGACGTCATATGACGTCCACCCAGGATGGGAGATCCACCTTGTGGATGTCATATGACAGTGGGCAGTAGTGAAGTGGTTAAGCGCTCAGAAGGCCTAGACCTCCTAGCACGTTGGTGACTAAAAGGGGGCCCAGGAAAGACCTGCCTGGGCACCTGTAATAAGTCTAAAATTTTGTCTTGTAGCCACTCTGGGCCTCTGGCCACAGCCGCAGCTCTAAGCAGGGACAGCATGTTGTTCAAGTCACCAACCTTTTGTTCTGCAACTTGGTAGAAGTATTAGTCCATCTAGATGACCTCATGTTATTTGACCGAACACTGGAAGAGCATGAGACCCTATTGGAAAAGGTTTTCCAGTGACTACATGATGAGGGGTTGAAGCTGTCGTTAGAGAAGTGCCTATTCCACCAGACTTCAGTCACATACCTAGGACACGTGGTATCTGCTGAAGGGATAGCCACCGACCCACAAAATCTGGAGACGGTCACTTCTTGGCCTCGTCCAACTACTGTCACCGAATTGAGGTTGTTCTTGGGCTTTTGCTTCTACTACAGACGATTTGTGAAGAACTTCTCACAGATTGCTCGGCCGTTGAATAAGATGTTACAGAAGCAAACGAAAGGGGAACAGCAGAAAACCCAGAAAGGGGAAGCCAGGAAGCCTCGGGAATCTATCCAGGAACAATGGAATTTGAGGTGTGAGAGGTCCTTTGAGCAGTTGAAGGAGAGCCTGGTGAAAGCCCGGTGCTGATCCCTTGAAGCCATACAAATTATATGTGGATGCCAGTAGAGATGGTATTGGGGGAGTGTTGTACCAGGAGTCAGAGGGGAGACTTCGTCCAGTGGTCTACGTGAGTGGCAGCCCCCCCCCCACGAGAAGGACTATCCTGTGCACAAGTTGGAGTTCTTGGCCCTAAAGTGGGCAGAAGTGGATAGACTACAGCACTATCTGTAAGGTGGTGAAGACTGATAACAACCCCCTAACTTATTTGCTATCCACTGCCAAACTGGATGCCACTGGGCATCAGTGGTTAGCTTCTCTGTCCGAGTTCCAATACAGTTTGAAATATTGACTGGGAGTGGGAAATAGAGATGCTGACACTCTTTACCGAAGACCTCACTTCAGCCAAAATGGTCAGAAGAGTTGGGTTAATTTGCCTCCCGAAAGAGTACAGGCTGTGTGTCAGGGGGTGGAGTATAAACACAGGGGGGCCATAGGGGCTAAAGCAGTGGGAGTCGCCCCCGTGGGAATACCAAAGCACTACTGCAATTTGACCCAAGTACGCAGTAAAGAACTGCCTCAATTTACTAAGGAGGACATGAGGAGGGATCAGCGGGAAGATCCACTAGGTAATCTAATAAGGAATTCACTGTCAACTAAAGACCCTCAAATATTGATGAATAGCCCCATTGAGGGAGCCAAGGTGATTAATAGAGAATGGGAACGAATGAAGCTGGAAGAGGGGCTCATATATCAGAGTGGTCCCTCTGAAGAGGCAGAAGGTGTGAGTCAGCTGTTACTTCCTGAAAAACATCGTTTAACTGTGCTAACCGCTCTCCATGATTATCATGGCCACTTAGGCCCAGATAGAACTTTTAAACTGGTCAGGGATTGATTTTACTGGCCATCCATGAGAACAGTCGCTCTTGTGTCCGGTGTTTTAAGAGAAAAACTACCCAGCAGGCAGCCCCAACGGGCTATCTACAAAGCCAAGGGCCAATGGAGTGGTGTGCATTGATTTCTTGTGCCTGGAACCTGATCTGAGTGGAAGGAGTAATGTCCTGGTTGTGACAGATAATTTCACCCAATATGCCCAGGCTTTCCCCACCAGGGTTCAACAAGCTGGTACCTTGGCCAAGACATTAGTGGAGAAGTTCTTTGTCCATTACAGGTTGCCTCAGCGCCTACACTCAGATTAAGGTCAGGACTTTGAGAGCAAACTGGTCTGCAGACTATGCAAACTCTTAAACATAAAGAAATCCAGAATGACTCCTTACCACCCCCAAGAGGATCCACAGCCTGAGCCTTTTAACCGCACTCTGCTGAACATGCTGGGAACCCTCTCTTTAGAGAAGAAACAGCATTGGGGAGACCATATCGCAGCAATAGTTCATGCCTACAATAGTACCTAAAAAAATTCTACCAGGTATTCCCCCTATAGATTGATGTTCGGGAGAGAGGCTCACTTACCCATAGATTTAGCATTTGGAACATCAATAGATCACACCTCTCAAGCCTCTTATAGTAGATATGTCGACAGGCTGCAGAAGAACTTAAAGGTGGCTTATGAGAAGGCCAAGGAAGCCTCCACCATCAGAGAACATAGGAACAAGAAGAACTTTGATCTTAAAATGAGGGTCCAGGATCTACAACCTGGGGATCGAGTGCTGCATAATCTAGGGGTGCCAGGAAAACATAATCTGGCTGATAGATGGCATTCCCAACCCTACATTGTTTGCAAATGACTGCCTGGACTCCATGTGTATCAGATTTGGCCGGGAGGGAAGACTGGCCCCCTCAAGACTTGGCATCAAAACCATTTGCTGCCAATTTCAGGGGCTGTTCCAGTGCCCTCGGCCCCTTGCCCAGAGACATATCAGTCCCCAAAGTTGAGGCCTAGGGTCAGGAAAAGCTATCCACCTACACTTTTCGGAAGAGGAAAGTGATGATGAGGAAATACCTTTGGATTGGCTGTGGGTTCCCTCCTTGGAAGATAATTCCACTGTTCCTAATGCTGAAGAAGAAGGCTGCCCAGAGACAGGCCCCCACTTGTCCGACACTGAGGTGGTAGCCCCCTACACCTGAACCGGAAGCTGGATGTAGTTTTTGGGAAACAGATCAGGGACCTGAGTCAATGGAAGACATACATTCTCGGTTGAGACAAAAGATATGTCCTCCAAAGAGATTGATCTATGACACTCTTGTAAAAAATTCAGATGAACTCATACCTACTACTCAACGTCCCAGTCAAGCACTTGCCTCCTTTACAGAGTCTTTAGTAAAGGATGACCTTGATTCACCACCTGACACTACTGGGTGGGCCACTAATTTATTATTAGCCTGTCATAAACTTAATATGACTGCTTCTCCTGTTGATGTATATAATTTGTTTTTAGAGGACTCTTCACTAAGTCAGTTATTAGCTGTTGCAACTTCTAGTCTATTAGATAGTTAATTGTTTAGCTCCCACAATGCAGTAAAGTGATTTCAGGTTGTGATCTGTCTTTAGGGACCAAAGACTTTCAAGTGGGGGGAGGATGTAGCAATATGGACTACAAACATAAAGCTTCTAGCATTTTGAGGTATTGCCTGTCCCTTTAGCGATCAATGTATCCAGTGACATCATATCTGTGTGCCACATAAAAGGAAAAGCCCTGTCAGATAATTGCTTTGCACGATTGTGTGCCAGGACTACATATCCCTGGGATCCTTGCTGCCATCTAAAGATTACTGGGAGTAGCTATAAAAGCAGCAGAAGCCCATGCAGGGAGTCTCTTCCTCCTGGGCCTGACGCAAGACGGACCTCTCTGTGCAACAGGGAGAGAGAGGTTGCGGCCTACCACGCAGAGTCTTACTTCCAACCCATGGTCTGAGGGGCCTAGCTCTGGTGTTCGCTGTCGCACATCCTTTCCAGAACCACTCCTGTCGCCTTCCTGTCGGTGTGTGACAAGCTTCACATCTGGAGACCGAGACAGTGGATCCGCTGCACGAGTGTCACTACACGAGTTCCTGTTCGTAGGACATCGGGAGGATCTGGTCATTGGTGAGAGGGCAAATTGCTCAGCCTCTATCCATTCTTTGCCACCGTTACATTGAGACACTTTGCACAGACATCTTTACGCCAAGAACACTTTACTGCATTATTTGAACACTGTGCTCAGACACCTTTAGCTTTCTTCCCTATAAGAAATCTACTGTTCCCACCACACCCAAAATAATTACAGTTAACGAGCTCTAACTAGCTGGTGAAGAACATCAGATCTGCAATGTAGACTTTATTGCCATTACTATAGAAAGGCCCCTATATTACTCTTCTCTAGATCCACTCTCCCTTCCTAGGGTAGCTTGTAGGCCGACCAGGTTCCATCGTCTATACTCTATAGTGTGGCAGTATATGCAGTTAACTGAAAAATCCACTAGGGGGTAACCTTACAGCTAAAGAAAATGTACATATATGTATATAGTATTGTCATTGCCAAAATATTGCCTTGTGTCTTTTGGAAGAATTTGGCAATGTTGCGTAGAACTCAGCAGATTTATTGCCTCCTCTTGTGACAACTTCCCCTTTTTATAGGTTCAAGTAAAATATTCATAGAGCCTAAATACATTGAGCTGTTTGATTATTGCCACACAGTGATACAAGGATGTCTGAACCCAGAATGTCAGGTGCAGATGAGCAGATTATTCTAAGCAGTCCTCTAGGGGGCCGCGCTACATGAATAAAGAGGTATGAGGCTCCGTGTGCAATAAAAAGGCATAAGGCATACATAATGGAGAATTTTGAAGCACTGTGTGTAATAGAATAACACAAAACAATGTATGGCATGTAATAAAGAGGCATTTATAGCAATGCATGTAACAGAGAGGAACAAAGCATGCACTGCTTGTAAAAAAAATCACCCTTTTGAGCCAGCAGATGAAGCTTTAAGCTCCTTGCCATGTTTACTAGACTTCTCTAGAATTAGACTTCTGGAGGCACTGTGGGTCCCTGGGCAAAAGTTTTTTAATTCCCGTGTCCACCAGCAGGTGTCTCCCAGCAGCCAGCAGCCAGCAGACCCCAGTATTCAGTTTCCACCTGATACTGGCTCCTGGGAGGGTATTTAGATCCTCCCCTACTAAGTGCCTCTCACGCCATTGTTTTGCTTGCTGCTAGATACTGCTAGCACTTATCCTGTTCTTGTTCCTGCCCTTTCCCTGCTCGCTAAACCCTACATCCTGCTGCCATGTGCCTGTTCCCTTTGTTCCTGATCCCAGTTTTGTTTCCCCCTTCCCATCTGCTCCCTGTACCTCCAGTTTTCCCTTCAGTCAGGTATTCTGTTTTGGGGTTTTTGTTCACTTACATTTTCACGTTTGCTGCCTGCTGGTGTTTGGAAGGATTTTGTTTCACTGTAAATAAATCTCACTTAAAGCATACACAGTCTGGTCCCCGTTTCCTGTGTGTAGCCACCAGTGGCGGCTGGTGAAGTTTTAGGATGGGGGGCGCCAGACCTTTTTGACTCCTCCCACTTGGCGAAAATGGGCGTGGTTTGGGCGAAATAGTGGGCATGGCTCTAAGGTGGTGTGGTTAGCATCTGAGATGAACGAGGGATGGAGGGAGAGGGAGAGAGGAATGAAGGGACAGCAGGCCCAGATCCTACACAACAATAAAAATGTGTATTCTAGAAGGTTTAACAATCAGCAGATAAAGATACTCCTGATATTAGCACTTCAATCATCCCGACATCATGGTTGTTATGGTGTCAGGATGATTGAAGCGCATTATTTCTATTATTACATTGTAATATAAAATAAATCATTCAACTCACCATAATGCAGAATCAGTGGGAGCCCTGAGCGTGTCACTAGCCACGTCGCCTACAACCAGATGCCATCAGGCGTCCCCAGCAGAGTCCGTCCTTATATCAGGTGCCCCCAGCAGAGTCCCTCCTTACATGCAGCCTGTGTCACATCAAATGCAGCCTGTGTCACATCAAACGCAGCCTTTGTCACATAAAATGCAGCCTCTGTCCCCCCAAATGCAGCCTCTGTCCCAGCCTCTGTCCCCCAAATGCAGCCTCTGTCCCCCCAAATGCAGCCACTGTCCCACCAAATGCAGCCTGCCTGTGTCCCATTAAATGCAGCCTGTGTGTCCCATTAAATGCAGCCTGTGTCCCCCCCCCCCAAATGCAGCCTGCCTGTGTCCCCCCCCAAATGCAGCCTGCCTGTGTCCCATTAAATGCAGCCTGTGTCCCCCCCCAAAATGCAGCCTGCCTGTGCCGCCCCAAATGCAGCCTGTGTCCCCCCCAAATGTAGCCTGCCTGTGTCCCATTAAATGCAGCCTGCCTGTGTCCCATTAAATGCAGCCTGTGTCCCCCCCAAATGCAGCCTGCCTGTGCCCCCCCAAATGCAGCCTGTGTCCCCCCCAAATGTAGCCTGCCTGTGTCCCATTAAATGCAGCCTGTCTGTGTCCCATTAAATGCAGCCTGTGTCCCCCCCAAATGCAGCCTGTGCCCCCCCCAATGCAGCCTGCCTGTGTCCCATTAAATGCAGCCTGTGCCCCCCCCCAAATGGAGCCTGCCTGTGTCCCCCCCCCCAAATGCAGCCTGTGTCCCCCCCCCAAATGCAGCCTGCCTGTGTCCCATTAAATGCAGCCTCTGTCACTTCAAACCCCCCCAGCGGTACTTACCTTGCTGTTGTCCTCTCCTGCAGTGTCTCCTTCCACTGGCAGCGCTGATGGAGTGGCATAATTCCTGGTTCCTCTCCTGGGCGCAATGGGAGAGAGAGACAGGAAGTGACATCTAACTGAGGTCAGATGTCAATCAAATCTGAAGTGCCGAAGTAGCTTCCACCCGGCGCCTGTCGTATATGTTACTATGGCCGTGCGGAAGCTAGTCGGTGCTTCAGAAAACGCTGCAAGGCGGGCTAAACACCCGCAAATGCAGCGCCACGTCTGCAAACTCATGATTGCATAGACGTGGCGCTTCCCATAAGGGCACTCTGTCCGACGTCAGACTGTGTCTGGCGTCCGAACAGAGTACACTTAAGGAACTTTTTTTGTATTTTCTTTTTTTAAAGGACCTGGAGGAAGAGGAGGAGGACCATGGTTCAACTCACAAATGTGGCTTTGGCTTGTGAGTTTACTTCCTCACATAAGAGGCATTGGCCCTCCTCCATTTGCAGCATTTTTCAGGCTGTAATGTAGGCAGAGTCCTCTTGAACACTCTGGGGGTTTCTGAGGGCCACAGTAGCCTTCAGAAATAGGCCAATTGCTGCCTTCTTCACGTTACTCCTCTTCCTGGCACTTTTTGGTGGAAGACTGAGGGGAGGGACCTGGGATTCGGGCAGGTTACTGGGCCCGGCCACCTCCTGGCTGCCACTTTCCGCGGCCTGGCTGAGGCTTTCCTGTGTATGAAAAAGGGACACCATTTTAGTTTTTGGTTCATCAATCACACACAATTTTTATCTCATGACTGTTGCAAATTGAATGTTAAGAAATAGAAAAGACTATCATTCTGACCCCAGCATTTTTCATTCTTGTAACAATCATTTGTGGCCACTAGGGATGAGCCGAACACCCCCGGGTTCGGTTCGCACCAGAACCTTCGAACGGACCGAAAGTTTGCGCGAATTTTCGAACCCTATTCGTTATAATGGACGCAAACGTTCGAAATCAAAATTGCTAATTACAACGGCCAATATGCATGTTAATGTCATAAAACAGGTTTGGGGACCCGGGTCCTGCCCCAGGGGACATATATCAATGCAAAAAGAACTTTTAAAAACTAACGTTTTTTCGGGAGCAGTCATTTTAATGATGCATAAAGTGAAAAAAAAAAAAGTGAAATTTTCCTTTAAATATGGTACCTGGGGGGTGTCTAAAGTACGCCTGTGAAGTGGCATGTGTTTCCCGTGTGTTTAGAACTGTCCTTGCACAAAATGACATTTGTAAAGGAAAAAAAGAAGCCATTTAAAACCACTTGCAGCTTTAATGTCATGTCTTGTCCTGGCCGTCATATGGCTGAAAATCCTTGAGAAAAATGGCATGGCTACCCCATCACCCCCCCCCCCCCACCCCAGCCCCTTTGGGTCTTGTATGGAAATTAAGGGGGACCCCGCACCCAAAATAAAACCCTATACCTACAACCCTATATACTCTGAACAGCACTATATAGGTGGTGCAAACAAGACACGGACTGTAGGTTTGTTCTTAAGTAGAATCTGACCAGGTACATTATGAAGTATAGCTCCATCCCAAAAAAATCTATTTTTAAGCTTTTTGGAGAACATAGGGAGGGGTTATCACCCCTGTAACATTTGCTGTCTTTGCACATCTGTTCAGAACATGTCACCTCACTTTCCGTCCCAATGACGAATGTTTTTGGAAAAGTGGGGTTTTAATTGAAACAAGGATTGGTGATAAAGCATCAGTAGAGAGGAGATACCTTTTTCCCAAATTAAATCTAACAGGATAGAATTTCCCTTCCTAGGGGTAGATTTCCTCTCACTTCCTGTTTTCTCTTTCCGTTTGCAAGTAGGAGTCGTTTGTAAGTTGGATGTTTGAAAGTAGGGGCCTGCCGTATAAACTCTGCAGAAATTTGCCCTATTAGATGTTGGTGTAGCCACAAGACTGGAGGGCACAGGAATGGGCCCTGCTGTGAGTTAATAGATCAAGATTTGTACTTGCATGCACCTGTTGAACCGGGCAGAAAAATTGGGCCTTTGGTGGTGGTGGTGGTGGTGGTGGTGGACGGTGTTGCCACAAGACTGTAAGCCCTCACAGTTACTCTTGGTGGGTGCAGGAATGGGCCCTGCTGTGAGTTATTAGATCAAGATTTGTCATTGCATGCACCTGTTGAACAGGGCAGAAAAATTGGGCCTTTGGCGGTGGTGGTGGTGGTGGTGGACGGTGTTGCCACAAGACTGTAAGCCCTCACAGTTACTCTTGGTGGGTGCAGGAATGGGCCCTGCTGTGAGTTATTAGATCAAGATTTGTCATTGCATGCACCTGTTGAACAGGGCAGAAAAATTGGGCCTTTGGCGGTGGTGGTGGTGGTGGTGGACGGTGTTGCCACAAGACTGTAAGCCCTCACAGTTACTCTTGGTGGGTGCAGGAATGGGCCCTGCTGTGAGTTATTAGATCAAGATTTGTAATTGCATGCACCTGTTGAACAGGGCAGAAAAATTGGGCCTTTGGTGGTGGTGGTGGTGGTGGACGGTGTTGCCACAAGACTGTAGGCCCTCATAGTTACTCTTGGTGGGCGCAGGAATGGGCCCTGCTGTGAACTATTAGATCAAGATTTGTAATTACACGCCCCTGTTAAACAGGGGCTGAAAAATTGTGCCTTAGGCATTGGTGCTGGTGCCACAACACTGCAACCCCTCACAGATACTGTACTCTTAGCACAGCAATGAGACCTGTTGCAAAGCATTGCCTAAAATTTGTAATTACACGCCCCAACAGGGGCTGAAAAATTGTGCCTTAGGCACTGGTGCTGGTGCCACAACACTGCAACCCCTCACAGATACTGTATTTGGAGCACAGCAGTCACACCTGTTGCGAAGCATCTTTTTAAAAAATTGTAATTACACGCCCCTGTTATACAGGGGCTGAAAAATTGTGCCTTAGGCATTGGTGCTGGTGCCACAACACTGCAACCCCTCACAGATACTGTACTCTGAGCACAGCAATGAGACCTGTTGCAAAGCATTGCCTAAAAATTGTAATTACACGCCCCAACAGGGGCTGAAAAATTGTGCCTTAGGCATTGGTGCTGGTGCCACAACACTGCAACCCCTCACAGATACTATACTCTGAGCACAGCAATGAGACCTGTTGCAAAGCATTGCCTAAAAATTGTAATTACACGCCCCAACAGGGGCTGAAAAATTGTGCCTTAGGCATTGGTGCTGGTGCCACAACACTGCAACCCCTCACAGATACTGTACTCTGAGCACAGCAATGAGACCTGTTGCAAAGCATTGCCTAAAAATTGTAATTACACGCCCCAACAGGGGCTGAAAAATTGTGCCTTAGGCACTGGTGCTAGTGCCACAACACTGCAACCCCTCACAGATACTGTACTTGGAGCACAGCAGTCACACCTGTTGCGAAGCATTTTTTAAAAAAATTGTAAGTACACGCCCCTGTTATACAGGGGCTGAAAAATTGTGCCTTAGGCACTGGTGTGGTGGCATGGATCATTGAGGAGGAGGAAGAGGATAGTCAGTGAACATAACAGGACAGTCACTCAGCATCAGCATAGGCAGTCTTGAAGGGATGTGACATTATAAATTATTCAGTTATATCCGCTTCAGGTGCCTGGTAGCTGGTGGTGATCCAAGACTGATTCATTTTTATGAAGGTCAGTCGATCAACCGAGTAGGTGGACAGGCGCACCCTATGATCGGTGACAAATCCTCCAGCAGCACTGAATGTGCGTTCGGAAAGAACGCTGGATGCAGGACAGGCCAGTAGCTCAATTGCATACTGTGCAAGCTCTGGCCAGTGATCCATCCTCAGGACCCAGTAAGCCAGAGGATTTTCGGTGGGAAAGGTGTCCAAGTCTGACCTTGCCCCTAGGTATTCCTGCACCATGTATATCAGACGCTGGCGATGGTTGCTGGAACCGATCATACCTTGGGGCTGCGGACTAAAAAATTGTCTGAACGCATCGGTCAGACGTCCACCTTCCCTACCGCTCCTTCTGCTACTGACCGAAGCCTCAGCAACTCGTCGTCCAGGACCAGGAGTTTGTAACCTCCCAGTTTCTGGGAACGCGTTGCACAGACCTTTCTGCAAGGCCTCCCTGAGATGTCTCATCCTTTGCTCCCTCTGCGACGGCAAGATAAGGTCCGCAACCTTACCCTTGTACCGTGGATCAAGGAGAGTGGCCAACCAGTAATGGTCCCTCTCCTTGATCCAAAGAACACGAGGATCCTTCCGCAGGCTTTGCAGGATCAGGGAGGCCATGCAGCGTAGGTTAGCTGAGGCATTCGGTCCGGAGTCTTCTGGGTCACTGAGGATGACATGATCGCCAGCCACCTCCTCCCAGCCACGTACAAGTCCACTGGTTTGTTGGGACTGTACATCATCCCTAAAAGACTGCTGCTGCTGATGCCGAGTGCCAGGCTCCACCTCCATGCTCACACAATCCTCCTCCTCCTCCTCCTCATCCTCTTCCATTGTGATGGGTGGGACAGAAGGAACACTGTCTGGATAAAGGGGGCCTTGAGAGGCAAGGAAGTCCTCCTCTTCCTGCCTCTGTTCTGCCTCAAGTGCCCTGTCCATTATCCCACGCAGCGTATGCTCCAACAGGTGGACAAGAGGTACAGTGTCACTGATGCATGCACTGTCACTGCTTACCATCCTCGTGGCCTCCTCAAATGGTGAGAGGACAGTGCATGCATCCCTGATCATGCTCCACTGGCGTGGGGAAAAAAAGCCAAGCTCCCTGACCCTGTCCTGGTGCCGTAGTCGCAAAGGTACTCATTGATGGCCCTCTGCTGCGTGTGCAGTCGCTGCAGCATGGCCAACGTTGAGTTCCACCTGGTGGGCATGTCACATATTAGGCGGTTCTTGGGCAGGTTCAGCTCCTTTTGCAGCTCAGTCAGCCGAGCACTGGCATTATAAGATCGGCGGAAATGCACACAGACTTTCCTGGCCTGCCTCAGGACATCCTGTAAGCCTGGGAACCTGCCCAAGAGCCGCTGAACCACCAGGTTGAGGACGTGAGCCATACAGGGCACATGGGTGAGCTGCCCCTGTCGCAGGGCGGAGAGGAGGTTGGTGCCATTGTCAGAAACGACCATTCCTGGCTTAAGCTGGCGTGGCGTCAACCACCTCTCGGCCTGCCCCTGCAGAGCTGCCAGAACCTCTGGCCCAGTGTGGCTCCTGTCCCCCAAACACACCAGCGCAAGCACGGCATGGCATCTTTTTGCCTGCGTACTCGCGTAGCCCCTTGTACGCCTACGGAGCACCGCTGGTTCCGAGGACAGAGCACTGGAGGAAGAAGAAGAGGAGGGGGTTGGAGGAGAGAGGTGTGTCACAACCAGTAGTAGCATTTTGGAGGCGTGGTGGCGGAACAACCTCCAACACTACTGCACCTTGTCCTGCATCCCTCCCAGCTGCCAATAGAGTGACCCAATGGGCCGTGAAAGAAAGATAACGTCCCTGTCCATGCCTGCTGGACCATGAGTCAGCGGTAATATGCACCTTACCGCTGACCGCCCTGTCCAGCGAGGCATGGACATTGCCTTCCACATGCCGGTAGAGAGACGGAATCGCCTTCCGTGAGAAAAAGTGGCGTTTGGGAACCTGCCACTGAGGAACCACACATTGAACAAACTCACGGAAGGGGGCCGAGTCTACCAACTGAAAAGGCAGCAGTTGAAGTGCTAGCAATTTAGCCAAGCTAGCATTCAACCGCTGGGCATGTGGATGGCTGGGAGTATACTTCTTTCGACGGTCCAGCAGCTGGGGCAGGGAAATTTGCCTCCTACAATCGGACGTCGGTGTACTACATGTACTTGGTTGTTCTTTGTTCTTTGGTGTGGGTCTTTTATGTGTGCTTGCCAACGAGCTGCATGGCAGGTCGACATATGTCTGCTCATGCTTGTAGTGCCCAAGCGGCTGATGTTTTGGCCACGCGAGATACGCTTGAGACAAATATTGCAAATAGCAGTGGTGCGATCTGATGCACTCGTCTCAAAAAAGGCCCACACCAAAGAACTTTTGTGATAACGTGCAGAGGCAGCGCCCTGCACAGGCGGAGCTCTGCGGTGTGGTACAGTTGCTGTGCTGGCCTCTAGCTGGCCTCCAGGGGGCATCCTGCCTCGTTGGACATGTGACGCTGCATCCTCCTCCTCCTCCTCCTCTCTCCCTTCAGGCACCCACGTGGAGTCAGTGACCTCATCATCCCCTCCCTCTTCACCACTAGAGCAAACCTGGCAGTAAGCTGCAGCTGGTGGAACAGTACTGCCAGATTTTTTTTCAACAAGTTAATGTTGGAGAATGATGGACTTTTTAGGCGTAAAATATATATAAAAGTTTTTTTATTAAAAACATAAATGAAAAAAGTAAATAATGAATCTAAAACAGATTGTTTAGAGGAACAATCTAACATAATATAGAAATGTTTGACAAGCTGATGTATACATATGCTCAGGTAATAACAATGTGGTTCCAATAGGGTCACTATATTTAAATGCAATCATTCAAATTTCCTTGGAGAGTTGTGACATCAAAGTAAACAAACAAAAAGAAACCATGAGTGAGCAGTTCAGTCATACAGAAAAACAGCTTGTTTGCAGTTGCTCTACATGTTACGCGTCCTAAGACGCTTCTTCAGGAGCTTTTCTATATTAAAAGTAAAAGAGAAAACAGATATACAGTAAGTAAAAGTGATATAACATAACATAATCATATGCGACATTGAATCAAAGGTAGCTAAAGGCGCAGGAGCGTCAGCCGTCACCATTAAGGAAAGGGAAAGGAAGGGAGAGGGGAGACAGGAAGGAAAGGGGGGGAGGAGGAAGAAAGGGGGGGGAAAGAAGGGGGGAAGGGGGGGGGGAGGTTTGATGTGTTTGGGTGTGTGTGTGAGTGGGAGAACCATTAAGAATAGGATGAAAAAACGGGGAAAAGGAGAAAAGCAATAAAAAAGCATGTGAGATGGAGTGAGACGGTGTGCATCATGGGAACGGGTGCAATATAATTCTTGCATAGTGAGTGTAGTTTGCCATTTTTACTTACAATCCCTATAAAGGGGAGAGGTTTAATGGAGCGAGGAACCAAGATTCGTTTCTCTACAACGGTGCTCTTGACGTATAGGTATATCTCTGATTGAGGGTACTCTGTATTTAATATTTTAGTGATAAGTTTTTTTTGTATAAGTTAATACCGTCTATATAGATATATCATTATTTTCTACTTTGCCATCAATGTATAAAGGTGCATATAGCGGACATTAGGTCATACATATATACATGTGCAATACATATATATGAATGTGCAATAAGTAAAATTATATATTCTCCTGTATGTAGGTATATAGATATTGTATAGGTGTGGGTGCAAATGCATTCCCCCATCTATCAGTTCATGTAGTGGAGAGGAATAATTTATAGTGCAACAATATACACATTGATGGCAGCATGAGAGAAAGCTTAATATAAAAAGGGTGCTTAATATATGTACTTACCCTATTGTGGGAAATTGGCCAATTTCTCAAATCATTGATCCCATACAATGGGGTCGCTTTTGAGATAGTAGGTACACTAGATTATACGTAGAGAGCCAGCCTACGGAACGTCTAGTTAGACGGCATTTGTATGGGGAGGTGGAAGGAAGCTCCCCAATTGATCCAAGTACGTCCTAGTGAAGGAGTATAGTAAGATAGGGGATGGTTATATTGGCTAATCTTAGGTTGGCATAGAGATTGCATAAAGTAAACAAAGTAAGTAATGCCTTGTTTCCTACCTGATGGTGATGAATTTCTATTAAGGTTCCCCGCTCTGGCAGCTCGTTAGGGAGGGCTGCTACATCTGACGGCAGCCCAAACCGTCTTTTAAATGCAGCCGTCCCGGTAGTGACGTCACTGTGTAAACGCGGAACGTCAGATTACCCGGCCAGGTCCTTGTGCGCATGCGCTATAGATAAGGGAAGTGCGGCGTCGGCTAATAAAGCCGCCGTAGCAGTCCCAGGCTATGCGCATGCGTTGGACACGGCACCCAAAGGAAGAACGATGGTGTCGCTCCCCCTTGGGGCCGAAAGCGTCACTATGGCTGGAACAAGTGCAGCCAGTGACGCTTTGTGGCCGCATGATGTACTACAACAGAACACTCCAAATAACAATGAAGAGAGGGGAAGGAAGATTAAGGAATATGGAACTAGAATGTGGGTGGGAAATGAAAAGAAAACATAGGGAATGTGAGAAAAAAGGATGTGTGACGGGTGACAGCCCATGTAGCCAAAAACATCTTCCACAAAATGTCGCATATATTATTAGAACAATGTCAGTTGACAAGTATCTGGGGTGTCATGAATATTATTCCAATGCTAAAGGCATTAAGGTGTGCAATTGAGATAACGATAATATTTATAGAAAGAGAATAACATAGATTAGATATAATAAACATAAGCATAAAAAAAATAAAAGGTATATAGCATTATATAATTCTTCAGAGATGGTTATCCTTGTACTAGTAGTATTTAGTCAAAGATTGACATCAGTTTAACTCATATGTCTTTCAATGACAGGGGCCGCATATAATGTGTATGCAGTCTCTATCATATCAAGGACCCATTTGATACAGAAGATAGTTATATACTTAGTTGATCTGGAGATTATATATACCTTAGATGTTGCCTACTTATCCATTTGGAAAAGTCAGTGGGGGGAGGGGGGGGGGAGGGGGAAAAAAAAAAAAAAAAAAAAGGGGAAGGGAAGGGCCTGGGGGGGACGGGGATGACAGGAAAGGGAAAATCGGGGGGAGGGGAAAGGAAAAGAGGGAAAGAGCATGGAGAAAGATGGGAAATTGTGAACTAAAAAGTTTGATGTATTGTTTTTGAGGGAGGGAGTATTTGTATGATATATGTGCTGTAGTGTAGTCGGGGACTGGGATGAAACTCATGTTTGGATTATTCAATTCATAACTACAAAAAGGATTTGTATGAGTGGGATTCATTGAGGCCGGGGGCATACATCACATCCAAACGCTCTATCCATAATGTCTCCTTTTGTAGGATTAATCTATCCCAGTTCCCACCTCGTGGATCTTTGGGCACAACTGCTAGTACACTAAAGGAGACACAAGAGGTGTCAAACCTATGATATAGGTCAATGTGCCTACTGACCGTGGTGAGCATTTTTCCATTGGAGGAAACATATACGTGGTCTTTTATTCGTTGCCATAGGCAGCGAACTGTCTTGCCCACATAAAAGGCCCCGCAGGTGCATGACATGAGGTAGACAACCCCTTGGGTGGTACAATCTGCTCTTGTTTTTAAGGTAAACATATCTCCTTTGGGTAGTCTAATAGTTTTGCTTTGGCTTACCCATGGACAAAAGTCACAGTTACCGCATTGAAATGTACCATTTTGTTTTTTGTCATTCTGTGGTGTATTAGAATAATGACTTGAGACCAGACGGTCACGTAGCGATGTGGTTCGTCTAAAAGTAAGCTCTGGTCTCAGGCCAATATGTTTCCTCACAGTTGGATCCTGGTAGAGTAGGTGCCAATGATTAGTGATAATATGTGTTGGGAGGAGTATCGTGTAATGATTCTGGATTTGGCTATTTTGTCAGAGTCGTGTTCTTTCTTGGAATATATATTCTTGGAATATAAAAGTGTGTTCCGTGGCTGCTTTAATGCCTTGTTGTATGCTTTTCGTAAGGTAGATTTAGTATATCCCCTTGCTCGCAGCCGAGATTGGAGGGATTTTGCCTCCACTATAAAGTCTTGAAGGTGTGTGCAGTTTCGCCGTAACCTTATGTATTGTGCATAAGGGATACTTCTTAGTAGTGCTGCGGGGTGGGCACTGTCTGCATGTAGGATTGTATTCCCGGCAGTTTCCTTTCTATAAAGGGTTGTAGCTAAGCAGTTCGTTTGATCTTTGAATATGGCCAAATCCAAGAAATTAATCCTGGACTGATTCATATTCAAGGTGAATTTTAAGTTGAAAGAATTGGTGTTGAGTGCCTCAACAAAGGCTAACAGTGTAGTGGGGGTACCAGTCCAGATAAGGAAGATGTCATCTATGTACCTCAACCAAGACATGATCTGGTCGGTGTACACAGATAATTCCTCAGTTGAAAAGATGTGACGTTCCCACCCCCTCAGGTACAGGTTTGCATATGCTGGCGCACAGCATGTGCCCATAGCAACTCCCTGTACCTGGAGAAAGTGGGACTCCTTAAAGCTAAAGTAGTTATGTGTTAACACAAATTTCAAAAGAGTTAAGATGAATTCATTGTAATTCCATTGGGTATGAGGTTCTTCGTAAAGGAAGGTGCGAGCCATCTCGATGCCCTGCTCGTGAGGGATGCTGGAGTATAGTGACTCCACATCTAAAGTCACGAGAAGGGCATCGGGAGGGACCACCAATCCTTCAACCTTCTTTAGAAAATCGAGTGTGTCTCGAGTGTAAGATGAAAGACTTAATACATGTGGTGTAAGGACTGAGTCTATCAGTCTACTAGCTCTCTCCGTGAGTGAACCAATACCCGAAATGATAGGTCGACCGGGTATGGGTGAACATTTTTTATGTACCTTAGGCAAGGCATAAAAAGTAGCCTCCTTGGGAAATTTGTTGTTCAAATAGTTATAGGTATCTTGGTCTATCAAGTTATTGTGATAGCCTTGATTTATGATCATAAGGTATTGGTTCTGATACATGGAGAGGTTTGTAGAGGGTATAGGTTTATACCAGTCTTTGTTCTGTATAATAGCATAGCACATCGTTTCATAGATTGATCTGGTCATCAAAACAACGTTACCTCCTTTGTCCGATGCCTTGATGACCAGATCGGGAAGGTTGTTGAGTTTGGTAATGGCATTTTTCTGGCAAGGGGTGAGGTTAGTGGGATATGGGTTAATCTGCATGCCCTTAATGTCACTGATTACACTCAGTAAAAAAGTCCAGATATGGGCATTGGTTGACAGATCTGGAAATCGAGTAGATTTAGGTTTGAACTTTTTAGGAATGGCAGTTGCATTAGCGTATTCAACTATGGGTATAGAGACATTTTGTGTTTGAGGGGTATCATTTGGAGTGATATTAATTACATCATCATTGTTTTCTTCCAGGAGTATCATAAGATCCCGGAGTGCTCTAAAGTCTGCCATAGTATAGTGTTTGATACTTTCAGCCAATTCGCGTTCCTGTCTGGTTCTAATAGTAGATTGGTCGAACATATACTTGTATGTCAAATTCCTTGCAAACATGTATATGTCCTTGATTAACTCATATTTGTCTAAATCTGTTGAGGGGCAGAAGCTTAGTCCCAATTTTAAGACTTCCAATTCAATATTGGTGAATTGGTATGTGGTTAAATTAATTATGTCCAGTTCTTTGTTAGGTGGGGGTGAGGCTCTACCATCTGAAAATTTGGTTGTGTTGTGGCTGTTGAGGCCAGGTGTTAGTCTAATGTAGTTTGTCTAGTGATTGTTGAATTAGAATTGTTGGGAGTCATTTGTGTAGTAAGAGCAGGGCCAGGTATGGCTGGGTGATTCATTAATAGTGGATTGGCTATTTGTGATCCAGTGATAGTGGGTAAATTAGAAGAGATGCGTGCAGGGAGAGAGTTTGCTAAAGGGGGACCTCTAGAGGTTTGTGATTGTGTATTCAAAATTTGGGCTGCTTGTTGGGCTATGTTGCCCATGTATTTGTTTTGTGATCTAGCACCACCACCATGATTGGCTAGAGTGTCAGGTTGGGAGTGAGTCCTAGGTTTATTTTCATTGGTGCTTGATCTTTTGGGATAGGGTGTGAAGTGCCCACCACCATGACCCCTCTTACGTGATCCTGAATTTGTGCTGTTGGATGTTGAAGTTTCTCGTCTGGTAGTAGGCTGACGTCCTAGTGAAGGACGTCAGCCGTCAGCACGTCCTAGTGAAGGAGTATAGTAAGATAGGGGATGGTTATATTGGCTAATCTTAGGTTGGCATAGAGATTGCATAAAGTAAACAAAGTAAGTAATGCCTTGTTTCCTACCTGATGGTGATGAATTTCTATTAAGGTTCCCCGCTCTGGCAGCTCGTTAGGGAGGGCTGCTACATCTGACGGCAGCCCAAACCGTCTTTTAAATGCAGCCGTCCCGATAGTGACGTCACCGCGTAAACGCGGAATGTCAGATTACCCGGCCAGGTCCTTGTGCGCATGCGCTATAGATAAGGGAAGTGCGGCGTCGGCTAATAAAAAAAAAAAAAAAGGGGAAGGGAAGGGCCTGGGGGGGACGGGGATGACAGGAAAGGGAAAATCGGGGGGAGGGGAAAGGAAAAGAGGGAAAGAGCATGGAGAAAGATGGGAAATTGTGAACTAAAAAGTTTGATGTATTGTTTTTGAGGGAGGGAGTATTTGTATGATATATGTGCTGTAGTGTAGTCGGGGACTGGGATGAAACTCATGTTTGGATTATTCAATTCATAACTACAAAAAGGATTTGTATGAGTGGGATTCATTGAGGCCGGGGGCATACATCGCATCCAAACTCTCTATCCATAATGTCTCCTTTTGTAGGATTAATCTATCCCAGTTCCCACCTCGTGAATCTTTGGGCACAACTGCTAGTACACTAAAGGAGACACAAGAGGTGTCAAACCTATGATATAGGTCAATGTGCCTACTGACCGTGGTGAGCATTTTTCCATTGGAGGAAACATATACGTGGTCTTTTATTCGTTGCCATAGGCAGCGAACTGTCTTGCCCACATAAAAGGCCCCGCAGGTGCATGACATGAGGTAGACAACCCCTTGGGTGGTACAATCTGCTCTTGTTTTTAAGGTAAACATATCTCCTTTGGGTAGTCTAATAGTTTTGCTTTGGCATACCCATGGACAAAAGTCACAGTTAGTTTTTTAAAAAATCCTGGGAAAAAGTTCTTACACAATGCAGTGTGGAACTTATGAAAATACTTATAACACAATACCAATCGGAACTGTTAAGTCTCGATCAGGATATACTGATGTTGCAATCAACCAACGAATCAATTAGAGATCATGCTCAATATACAAAACGATGGCAGGAAGTCAAAGATTATATCACAAAAATAACTAAAGATATTATTTTCAAAAAACAAAACAAAATGTCAAAAGACAAATTGGCCTTCATGGAGGGCTTTGCATATAAATGGCAAAGCTCCCATCAAGGAAGAGGACCTAGAAACTACACTCGGGGTAGACAATTGGGTAATGATTTTGGTTTAACTGAAGATGATACAGAATCTGACTCTTCTATGTCTACCATTCCTTTACAGCCTACTACCAGACGAGAAACTTCAACATCCAACAGCACAAATTCAGGATCACGTAAGAGGGGTCATGGTGGTGGGCACTTCACCCCCTATCCCAAAAGATCAAGCACTAATGAAAATAAACCTAGGACTCACTCCCAACCTGACACTCTAGCCAATCATGGTGGTGGTGCTAGATCACAAAACAAATACATGGGCAACATAGCCCAACAAGCAGCCCAAATTTTGAATACACAATCACAAACCTCTAGAGGTCCCCCTTTAGCAAACTCTCTCCCTGCACGCATCTCTTCTAATTTACCCACTATCACTGGATCACAAATAGCCAATCCACTATTAATGAATCACCCAGCCATACCTGGCCCTGCTCTTACTACACAAATGACTCCCAACAATTCTAATTCAACAATCACTAGACAAACTACATTAGACTCACACAATACAAAAAGAAAATTGCGCTGGACAAAAAAGCTAAAATGAAAACTAAAAGCTTGCAACCAGAATGTGATAAGCATATATAGAGTAAGATTGGAAAAGGCTGCGCTACATTATTTTTAAGTAAACAACACTAATTAATGCCAAAACCGTGGTAACAGTGTCAGTGCATATACCTCACTCGTTAAGAGTAAGAAAGTGACTAATGAAAATAATAAATAGGATTACTAGGTACCCATAGCGGTTATAGCAATCAGATACAACAAAATTCAGTGAACCTAGTATCAAACATATATGTGATATACAGTACAAAAAAATATTCAAATGGGCTGTATAGTAACCCAACACACATTGGTGAGTGATGGACTTATTAATCCAACAAGTTATCGGATTATATTATACCGTGCATTAATAAATGTCCAAATAAACTAGTATAATAACCCAAAAGTGAAAAACAAAGTCCAAATAGGCTGCGAGATCAATCAAGTCCAGCAGTAAATGGCTTCCACGTGTTGAAAGATGGTGACTTTGTGTAGATTCAAATTTAAAGTGACAAGTGCTTGTGAAAATCCCTCCACCAGAAAGATTGCAGGCTTACCAGACTGTGGAAGGAAACTCGCATGTGGCTAATACCCAGCCAGGGCCTTGACTTCCACCGTAGCTCACTTACACCCCTCGCGATATCCAGAAAGGCTGCTAGCTTCAGATGCAGGTAAACGCGGGGCTCACCACTAGTAATAGTGGGTCGTAGCCTGTGGGTTGCATAAGCTAATTGTATGGATCTGTTGTCACCTCCTTCCCCCCTTGATCCGTTCTTCTCCTTCCTCCGCTCCGGTCTGTCCTCGGTCTCCACTGATGCTCCTCTCGCCCGGCAATACACGATGTCAGAACCGAATTACCGGGTGCACAGAATAAACCACGCCCCCTCACGACGATACAGAAAAGCGACTCGCTACACAGTGTAGCGAGTCGCTTTTCTGTATCGTCATGAGGGGGCGTGGTTTATTCTGTGCACCCGGTAATTCGGTTCTGACATCGTGTATTGCCGGACGAGAGGAGCATCAGTGGAGACCGAGGACAGACCGGAGCGGAGGAAGGAGAAGAACGGATCAAGGGGGGAAGGAGGTGACAACAGATCCATACAATTAGCTTATGCAACCCACAGGCTACGACCCACTATTACTAGTGGTGAGCCCCGCGTTTACCTGCATCTGAAGCTAGCAGCCTTTCTGGATATCGCGAGGGGTGTAAGTGAGCTACGGTGGAAGTCAAGGCCCTGGCTGGGTATTAGCCACATGCGAGTTTCCTTCCACAGTCTGGTAAGCCTGCAATCTTTCTGGTGGAGGGATTTTCACAAGCACTTGTCACTTTAAATTTGAATCTACACAAAGTCACCATCTTTCAACACGTGGAAGCCATTTACTGCTGGACTTGATTGATCTCGCAGCCTATTTGGACTTTGTTTTTCACTTTTGGGTTATTATACTAGTTTATTTGGACATTTATTAATGCACGGTATAATATAATCCGATAACTTGTTGGATTAATAAGTCCATCACTCACCAATGTGTGTTGGGTTACTATACAGCCCATTTGAATAATTTTTTGTACTGTATATCACATATATGTTTGATACTAGGTTCACTGAATTTTGTTGTATCTGATTGCTATAACCGCTATGGGTACCTAGTAATCCTATTTATTATTTTCATTAGTCACTTTCTTACTCTTAACGAGTGAGGTATATGCACTGACACTGTTACCACGGTTTTGGCATTAATTAGTGTTGTTTACTTAAAAATAATGTAGCGCAGCCTTTTCCAATCTTACATTAGACTCACACCTGGCCTCAACAGCCACAACACAACCAAATTTTCAGATGGCAGAGCCTCACCCCCACCTAACATAGAACTGGACATAATTAATTTAACCACATACCAATTCACCAATATTGAATTGGAAGTCTTAAAATTGGGACTAAGCTTCTGCCCCTCAACAGATTTAGACAAATATGAGTTAATCAAGGACATATACATGTTTGCAAGGAATTTGACATACAAGTATATGTTCGACCAATCTACTATTAGAACCAGACAGGAACGCGAATTGGCTGAAAGTATCAAACACTATACTATGGCAGACTTTAGAGCACTCCGGGATCTTATGATACTCCTGGAAGAAAACAATGATGATGTAATTAATATCACTCCAAATGATACCCCTCAAACACAAAATGTCTCTATACCCATAGTTGAATACGCTAATGCAACTGCCATTCCTAAAAAGTTCAAACCTAAATCTACTCGATTTCCAGATCTGTCAACCAATGCCCATATCTGGACTTTTTTACTGAGTGTAATCAGTGACATTAAGGGCATGCAGATTAACCCATATCCCACTAACCTCACCCCTTGCCAGAAAAATGCCATTACCAAACTCAACAACCATCCGATCTGGTCATCAAGGCATCGGACAAAGGAGGTAACGTTGTTTTGATGACCAGATCAATCTATGAAACGATGTGCTATGCTATTCTACAGAACAAAGACTGGTATAAACCTATACCCTCTACAAACCTCTCCATGTATCAGAACCAATACCTTATGATCATAAATCAAGGCTATCACAATAACTTGATAGACCAAGATACCTATAACTATTTGAACAACAAATTTCCCAAGGAGGCTACTTTTTATGCCTTGCCTAAGGTACATAAAAAATGTTCACCCATACCCGGTCGACCTATCATTTCGGGTATTGGTTCACTCACGGAGAGAGCTAGTAGACTGATAGACTCAGTCCTTACACCACATGTATTAAGTCTTTCATCTTACACTCGAGACACACTCGATTTTCTAAAGAAGGTTGAAGGATTGGTGGTCCCTCCCGATGCCCTTCTCGTGACTTTAGATGTGGAGTCACTATACTCCAGCATCCCTCACGAGCAGGGCATCGAGATGGCTCGCACCTTCCTTTACGAAGAACCTCATACCCAATGGAATTACAATGAATTCATCTTAACTCTTTTGAAATTTGTGTTAACACATAACTACTTTAGCTTTAAGGAGTCCCACTTCCTCCAGGTACAGGGAGTTGCTATGGGCACATGCTGTGCGCCAGCATATGCAAACCTGTAACTGGGGGGGTGGGAACGTCACATCTTTTCAACTGAGGAATTATCTGTGTACACCGACCAGATCATGTCTTGGTTGAGGTACATAGATGACATCTTCCTTATCTGGACTGGTACCCCCACTACACTGTTAGCCTTTGTTGAGGCACTCAACACCAATTCTTTCAACTTAAAATTCACCTTGAATATGAATCAGTCCAGGATTAATTTCTTGGATTTGGCCATATTCAAAGATCAAACAAACTGCTTAGCTACAACCCTTTATAGAAAGGAAACTGCCGGGAATACAATCCTACATGCAGACAGTGCCCACCCCGCAGCACTACTAAGAAGTATCCCTTATGCACAATACATAAGGTTACGGCGAAACTGCACACACCTTCAAGACTTTATAGTGGAGGCAAAATCCCTCCAATCTCGGCTGCGAGCAAGGGGATATACTAAATCTACCTTACGAAAAGCATACAACAAGGCATTAAAGCAGCCACGGAACACACTTTTATATTCCAAGAAAGAACACGACTCTGACAAAATAGCCAAATCCAGAATCATTACACGATACTCCTCCCAACACCAAGAAATTCGTGATATTATCACTAATCATTGGCACCTACTCTACCAGGATCCAACTGTGAGGAAACATATTGGCCTGAGACCAGAGCTTACTTTTAGACGAACCACATCGCTACGTGACCGTCTGGTCTCAAGTCATTATTCTAATACACCACAGAATGACAAAAAACAAAATGGTACATTTCAATGCGGTAACTGTGACTTTTGTCCATGGGTATGCCAAAGCAAAACTATTAGACTACCCAAAGGAGATATGTTTACCTTAAAAACAAGAGCAGATTGTACCACCCAAGGGGTTGTCTACCTCATGTCATGCACCTGCGGGGCCTTTTATGTGGGCAAGACAGTTCGCTGCCTATGGCAACGAATAAAAGACCACGTATATGTTTCCTCCAATGGAAAAATGCTCACCACGGTCAGTAGGCACATTGACCTATATCATAGGTTTGACACCTCTTGTGTCTCCTTTAGTGTACTAGCAGTTGTGCCCAAAGATCCACGAGGTGGGAACTGGGATAGATTAATCCTACAAAAGGAGACATTATGGATAGAGCGTTTGGATGCGATGTATGCCCCCGGCCTCAATGAATCCCACTCATACAAATCCTTTTTGTAGTTATGAATTGAATAATCCAAACATGAGTTTCATCCCAGTCCCCGACTACACTACAGCACATATATCATACAAATACTCCCTCCCTCAAAAACAATACATCAAACTTTTTAGTTCACAATTTCCCATCTTTCTCCATGCTCTTTCCCTCTTTTCCTTTCCCCTCCCCCCGATTTTCCCTTTCCTGTCATCCCCGTCCCCCCCAGGCCCTTCCCCCTTTTTTTTTTTTTTCCCCTCCCCCCCCTCCCCCCACTGACTTTTCCAAATGGATAAGTAGGCAACATCTAAGGTATATATAATCTCCAGATCAACTAAGTATATAACTATCTTCTGTATCAAATGGGTCCTTGATATGATAGAGACTGCATACACATTATATGCGGCCCCTGTCATTGAAAGACATATGAGTTAAACTGATGTCAATCTTTGACTAAATACTACTAGTACAAGGATAACCATCTCTGAAGAATTATATAATGCTATATACCTTTTATTTTTTTATGCTTATGTTTATTATATCTAATCTATGTTATTCTCTTTCTATAAATATTATCGTTATCTCAATTGCACACCTTAATGCCTTTAGCATTGGAATAATATTCATGACACCCCAGATACTTGTCAACTGACATTGTTCTAATAATATATGCGACATTTTGTGGAAGATGTTTCTGGCTACATGGGCTGTCACCCGTCACACATCCTTTTTTCTCACATTCCCTATGTTTTCTTTTCATTTCCCACCCACATTCTAGTTCCATATTCCTTAATCTTCCTTCCCCTCTCTTCATTGTTATTTGGAGTGTTCTGTTGTAGTACATCATGCGGCCACAAAGCGTCACTGGCTGCACTTGTTCCAGCCATAGTGACGCTTTCGGCCCCAAGGGGGAGCGACACCATCGTTCTTCCTTTGGGTGCCGTGTCCAACGCATGCGCATAGCCTGGGACTGCTACGGCGGCTTTATTAGCCGACGCCGCACTTCCCTTATCTATAGCGCATGCGCACAAGGACCTGGCCGGGTAATCTGATGTTCCGCGTTTACGCGGTGACGTCACTACCGGGACGGCTGCATTTAAAAGACAGTTTGGGCTGCCGTCAGATGTAGCAGCCCTCCCTAACGAGCTGCCAGAGCGGGGAACCTTAATAGAAATTCATCACCATCAGGTAGGAAACAAGGCATTACTTACTTTGTTTACTTTATGCAATCTCTATGCCAACCTAAGATTAGCCAATATAACCATCCCCTATCTTACTATACTCCTTCACTAGGACGTACTTGGATCAATTGGGGAGCTTCCTTCCACCTCCCCATACAAATGCCGTCTAACTAGACGTTCCGTAGGCTGGCTCTCTACGTATAATCTAGTGTACCTACTATCTCAAAAGCGACCCCATTGTATGGGATCAATGATTTGAGAAATTGGCCAATTTCCCACAATAGGGTAAGTACATATATTAAGCACCCTTTTTATATTAAGCTTTCTCTCATGCTGCCATCAATGTGTATATTGTTGCACTATAAATTATTCCTCTCCACTACATGAACTGATAGATGGGGGAATGCATTTGCACCCACACCTATACAATATCTATATACCTACATACAGGAGAATATATAATTTTACTTATTGCACATTCATATATATGTATTGCACATGTATATATGTATGACCTAATGTCCGCTATATGCACCTTTATACATTGATGGCAAAGTAGAAAATAATGATATATCTATATAGACGGTATTAACTTATACAAAAACAACTTATCACTAAAATATTAACTACAGAGTACCCTCAATCAGAGATATACCTATACGTCAAGAGCACCGTTGTAGAGAAACGAATCTTGGTTCCTCGCTCCATTAAACCTCTCCCCTTTATAGGGATTGTAAGTAAAAATGGCAAACTACACTCACTATGCAAGAATTATATTGCACCCGTTCCCATGATGCACACCGTCTCACTCCATCTCACATGCTTTTTTATTGCTTTTCTCCTTTTCCCCGTTTTTTCATCCTATTCTTAATGGTTCTCCCACTCACACACACACCCAAACACATCAAACCTCCTCCCCCCCCCTTCCCCCCTTCTTTCCCCCCCCTTTCTTCCTCCTCCCCCCTTTCCTTCCTGTCTCCCCTCTCCCTTCCTTTCCCTTTCCTTAATGGTGACGGCTGACGCTCCTGCGCCTTTAGCTACCTTTGATTCAATGTCGCATATGATTATGTTATGTTATATCACTTTTACTTACTGTATATCTGTTTTCTCTTTTACTTTTAATATAGAAAAGCTCCTGAAGAAGCGTCTTAGGACGCGTAACATGTAGAGCAACTGCAAACAAGCTGTTTTTCTGTATGACTGAACTGCTCACTCATGGTTTCTTTTTGTTTGTTTACTTTGATGTCACAACTCTCCAAGGAAATTTGAATGATTGCATTTAAATATAGTGACCCTATTGGAACCACATTGTTATTACCTGAGCATATGTATACATCAGCTTGTCAAACATTTCTATATTATGTTAGATTGTTCCTCTAAACAATCTGTTTTAGATTCATTATTTACTTTTTTCATTTATGTTTTTAATAAAAAAACTTTTATATATATTTTACGCCTAAAAAGTCCATCATTCTCCAACATTAACTTGTTGAAAAAACTCTAGCATTCAGACTTAAACTTTCGGGACGTGGCAATTACTTTTTATACTCTGTACCGTATCCACAACACCATTACGTGATGATACGGGGATAAATTCAATTTCTCAAAAGTACTGCCAGATTGCTGTCCTTCAGCATCCCCTCTGTAAGGAAAGCCTTGCTGGGCCTAGTAGTTCCTCATCGCTGCGATCGCGGGTGCGGGTCCAAGCGGGTACGCGAGCTGCTGCGCATGCGCGGAATCGAGCGGGTGCGCGTGCGCGGGCACGGACGGGCGCGCGCACGGTCATTGGCGCCGGGCGGCCTATTTAAACCTGCCATGTCCATGCAGCCCTTGCTGCCTGATCTACAGCGTTCCGCTTGCTAAACCCTGAACTTCTCTGTCTCCATACCTGTGACCCGGCTTGTCTGTTTACCTGCTCTGCTGTCTGCCTGCCCCGATCCCGGCTTGCCCACGACCATCCTCTTGCTTATCCCCTTGGCTTATCCGTAGTGCGCTCCACAGTTACCAAACCCGGCTTGTCTGACCATCCTGTGCACCTGTCCTGAAGTGTCACCTGTTGCCTGCTGGTTCCTGTTGTTCGCTGCATGCCAGTTCCCGTGACCACTTACCTGCCAGTTCCTGTTGTCTGCTGGTTCCTGTTGTCCGCTGCATGCTGGTTCCTGTAGTCCGCTGCCTGCCAGTTCCTGTGACCACTTACCTGCCAGTTCCTGTTGTCTGCTGGTTCCTGTTGTCCGCTGCATGCTGGTTCCTGTAGTCCGCTGCCTGCCAGTTCCTGTTGTCTGCTGGTTCCTGCCACCTGCTGTCTGCTGGTTCCTGTCACCTGCTGTCTGCTGGTTCCTGTCACCTGCTGTCTGCTGGTTCCTGTCACCTGTTGTCTGCTGGTTCCTGTAGTCCGCTGCCTGCCAGTTCCTGTTGTCTGCTGGTTCCTGTCACCTGCTGTCTGCTGGTTCCTGTCACCTGCTGTCTGCCGGTTCCTGTCACCTGCTGTCTGCTGGTTCCTGTCACCTGCTGTCTGCTGGTTCCTGCCATCTGTTGTCTGCCGGTTCCTGTCCTCCCTTGTCAAGTCCTGCTCATCCATCCGCAACTGGTTGATCCTGCCGGACACTCGTGCCTCCTTTGACTTTGCACCCCCTGTCTCCACTATCAGGGGTTGCAAGTCTGGGACGTAAGAGAGGTCTCCCACTGCAAGCCAGACTCACCATTAGGTACGTGACAGTATCAGGCAGCCATGACTGAGTCTGGGCAGGGAGCCTCTCCTATGGAAGAACTCTGTCTGCACCTAGCAGGTTTGGCCCAAGCAGTCAATAACCTCCAGGAGGGCTACACACGCCTTGAGAAGCATGTTCTGGCCCAAGGATCTCCAAGTGCCCCAGCCAGCCAGCCTACTCCACCGGCAGTCGTGATGCTTCCCCCAGAACCTCGAGTACCCACACCCGAAAGGTTCTCCGGTGAGCGTAGCAAGTTCAGGACCTTCCGTAATGCCTGCGAGCTGTTCTTTGCTCTGCAACCCCGAACATTTTCCTTGGAGGCCACCAAAGTAGGCTTCGTGATTTCTCTGCTACAAAATGACCCCCAACTCTGGGCCCACCGTCTGCTTAAACAGGAAGCCGCCGAACTCGCCCATCTAAGCACCTTCTTCGACGCAATGGCCCGAATGTATGAGGACCCTCAGCTCTGTGCCACGGCAGAGACTGCCCTCCATGCCCTATTCCAGGGGCGTAGACCCGCAGAGGACTATGTTGCGGAATTCAGAAGATGGAGTGCTGACACTAGCTGGAATGATGCGGCCCTCCGCTACCAGTTCCGGTTGGGGTTATCGGACCCCCTGAAGGATGAACTTGCTAGGGTTGGGATCCCTCCAACTCTTGAGGAGCTCATCAACCAGGCCATACAAATTGATAGGCGCTTACGCGAGCGACGGTCCGAGAAGGCCTCGGCTCCGCCTCGCCCCTCTTGGATGCTGCCAAAGGTGCCCTACTTCCCCAGAGGTCCACCGTCGGCTCGACCTTCTGCCTCCACCGAGGGGACTGAACCCATGCAGTTGGGTATGCTTCGCCCTACTCTCACCCCTGAGGAACGGCAGAGACGCCGTCGGGACAATTTGTGTCTGTATTGCGGGGAACCAGGACACTATGTGCGAGCCTGCCCAGCCAAGACCCGTAAGTGGCGCCCTCCTTCAGTTGACCAGATTATGGCTGTTACTGACACCTCTTCTCACCTCGCCCTCTCTATTCTGTTGCAGCTCCCTGGAAGGAACATTTCGGTCCCCGCCATCATTGACTCAGGAGCCTGCAGCTGTTTTATGGACTCGGCCTTTGCTTCTGCTCACTGCATCCCCTTGCAAACCAAGACCCAGGGACTGCGGATACACCTGGCCGATGGCTCTGCCATTCGGTCGGGGCCAGTTACCCAAGAAACCCAGCCTATCTCGGCATGCATAAACCAACTCCACCAGGAACTTCTGTGTCTGGACATTATTTCTTCCCCACTGTTCCCAGTCATTCTGGGCATGCCCTGGCTCCGCGCCCATAACCCCTGCATTGACTGGTCTACCAAGGAGATTACCTTTTCTTCCCTCTACTGCTCCCAGTACTGCCTGCCTAGGACTGATGCCCTGCCAACCACCTTAATGTGTCTGGACAGCGAAACCCGTCAGTTAGTCCCCAAGGCCTATCACTCCTTTATGGACGTTTTCAGCAAGAAAGGGGCAGAGACCCTTCCTCCTCACCGGGTTTACGATTGCCCCATCGAGCTTCTCCCTGGAGCGGAAGTACCCTTTGGGAGGATCTTTCCCCTATCCGAACTGGAGCTCGCTGCCCTTAAAGACTACATAGACGACAATCTTCGAAAGGGCTTCATCCGCTCCTCCACATCCCCTGCCGGAGCTGGCATTTTCTTCGTAGAAAAAAAGGACCACACCCTCCGGCCATGTATCGATTACAGAGAGTTGAACAAGGTGACTATTAAAAATCGCTACCCCCTACCGTTAGTCCCAGAACTGTTCCAGAGGCTAGGGGCAGCAGTCATCTTTACTAAGTTGGACCTCCGCGGGGCGTATAACCTAGTGCGCATCCGGAAGGGCGACGAATGGAAGACCGCCTTCCGTACGCGATTCGGGCACTTCGAATATCTTGTGATGCCTTTCGGACTCTGCAACGCCCCCGCCACGTTCCAACATTTCATTAATGACATTTTTCGAGACTACCTGGACTTGTTCGTGATCATCTATCTAGATGACATCCTGATCTTCTCCTCTTCCATTGACAGTCACCGTCAGCACGTCAAATGCGTGTTGGAGCGACTGCGACAACATGGCCTGTATGCTAAACCCGAAAAATGCGAGTTTGAGCAACAGAGCATACAGTTTCTGGGGCTCATCATATCCATCGAAGGCATCAAGATGGACCCCCAGAAAATCTCTGCTATCCTTGATTGGCCCGCACCGGTGGATAAAAAGGGGGTACAGCGGTTCGTGGGGTTCTCCAACTTTTATCGGAAATTTATTAAGGGCTTCTCGGCCATCATTTCCCCCATCACACAACTGACCCGACAAGGGACCCGGTTCCAGTGGACGACCGAGGCCCAGGATGCCTTTGTCGCCCTCAAGAAGCTCTTCACCTCTGCCTCTGTCCTGAAGCACCCCGACCCGGCTCTCCCGTTTGTCTTGGAGGTAGACGCATCGGAAATCGCTGTCGGGGCAATACTATCTCAGAGACAAGGCCCCAAGGCCCTTCTGTTCCCTGTCGGGTTCTTCTCTCGTAAGCTGACGCCTCCCGAACGGAACTACGACGTAGGCGATCGAGAACTGCTAGCAATTAAGGCGGCATTGGAGGAATGGCGGTACCTGCTGGAAGGTGCGGCCCACCCAATTCTCATATACACGGACCACAAGAACCTGGAGTACCTGAAGGCCGCAAAGAGGCTAAAACCACGCCAGGCCAGGTGGGCATTGTTCTTCTCCAGGTTCGCTTTTCATGTCACCTACAGGCCGGGCTCCAAGAATACCAAACCCGATGCCCTGTCACGGATGTTTATCGACCCTAAGGAGCCTGACCCACCTGACACCATCCTAAATGCGGGGAATTTCCTTCTTCTGCAGGAAGACTTACTAAGCCGAATCAAGCAGGCGTCCAGAGGAAACCCACCACCGGCCAAGTCGGGAGTTTCAGCCAAAGATGGCTTATTCTGGTCCAATGGCAAAATTTTCATTCCAGAAAGTCTCCGGGTCACTATACTTGGGCTTTGCCATGACCATGTACTGGCGGGACACTTTGGCATTGCCAAGACTACAGACCTGGTCCAGCGTACATTCTGGTGGCCCCAACTGGCAAAGGACTGTCAAAAATATGTGGAGTCATGCACAGTTTGCACCCGCAACAAGAGGTGCAGAACTAAGTCTTGGGGGCTACTCAAACCCCTACCTGCTCCGGAAAGGCCGTGGAAACTAATTACCATGGACTTCATTGTGGAACTTCCCCTCTCCGAAGGCCATACGGCCATCTTCGTGGTAGTGGACCGGTTATCCAAAATGGCTCATTTCATTCCCATGAAAGGGACTCCCTCGGCACCAGAGACAGCCCAAGCTTTCATCAAAGGGATTGTTAGACTTCACGGGGTTCCAGCGAACATCATCTCAGACAGGGGCGTCCAATTTACATCTCGGTTCTGGAAGGCTCTTTGTAATTCTCTTGGCATCGAGCTGTCATTGTCCTCCGCATACCACCCACAGACGAACGGGCAGACAGAAAGAACGAACCAGACACTTGAGCAATACCTGCGTTGTTTCTCATCCTTCTCTCAACAAGACTGGCTCCCTCTGTTGCCATTGGCGGAATTCGCCTACAACAACTCTACCCATTCCACTACCAAGCAGACCCCGTTTTTTGCCAACTATGGTTACCATCCGTCATTCCTGCCTAACTCAGTACCAGAATGCTCCGTTCCCGCTGTTCTCGAAACTGTGGATTTCTTTTCGTCTAACAATAAGCTGTTGCAGGAAACTATGACCCGGGCACAAGACCTCAACAAGGAAGTCTTTGACAGGGGCAGACGGGGGCAACTGGTCCTGGAACCTGGAGACAAAGTGTGGCTGTCCACAACTAATCTCCGACTCGCTTGCCCTTCTAGGAAACTAGGCCCCAGATTCTTGGGCCCCTTTGCAGTTAAGCGGAAGATCAATGAGGTGGCATACGAGCTGGAGTTGCCAGAATCACTTCGGGTACACCCGGTCTTTCATGTTTCGCTCCTGAAGCCAGCAGTTCCCAACTCCTTCCCTGGACGTTCCACAGATCCTCCAGCTCCTATAATGGTCAATGGGGAAGAGGAATTTGAGGTGGAAACAATTGTGGACTGCCGGAAAAGGAATAACCAGATACAGTACCTCATCAAGTGGAAGGGATACGGTTCGGAAGAAAACTCATGGGAACCCGAAGCCAACTTGCATGCCAGACACCTGATCCAGGCCTTCAAGAGATCTCACCCTGAAAAGCTGTCCCAGTTGGGCATCCGGAGGCTGCCCCTTGGGGGGGGGGCAATGTAAGGAAAGCCTTGCTGGGCCTAGTAGTTCCTCATCGCTGCGATCGCGGGTGCGGGTCCGAGCGGGTACGCGAGCTGCTGCGCATGCGCGGAATCGAGCGGGTGCGCGTGCGCGGGCACGGACGGGCGCGCGCACGGTCATTGGCGCCGGGCGGCCTATTTAAACCTGCCATGTCCATGCAGCCCTTGCTGCCTGATCTACAGCGTTCCGCTTGCTAAACCCTGAACTTCTCTGTCTCCATACCTGTGACCCGGCTTGTCTGTTTACCTGCTCTGCTGTCTGCCTGCCCCGATCCCGGCTTGCCCACGACCATCCTCTTGCTTATCCCCTTGGCTTATCCGTAGTGCGCTCCACAGTTACCAAACCCGGCTTGTCTGACCATCCTGTGCACCTGTCCTGAAGTGTCACCTGTTGCCTGCTGGTTCCTGTTGTTCGCTGCATGCCAGTTCCCGTGACCACTTACCTGCCAGTTCCTGTTGTCTGCTGGTTCCTGTTGTCCGCTGCATGCTGGTTCCTGTAGTCCGCTGCCTGCCAGTTCCTGTGACCACTTACCTGCCAGTTCCTGTTGTCTGCTGGTTCCTGTTGTCCGCTGCATGCTGGTTCCTGTAGTCCGCTGCCTGCCAGTTCCTGTTGTCTGCTGGTTCCTGTCACCTGCTGTCTGCTGGTTCCTGTCACCTGCTGTCTGCTGGTTCCTGTCACCTGCTGTCTGCTGGTTCCTGTCACCTGTTGTCTGCTGGTTCCTGTAGTCCGCTGCCTGCCAGTTCCTGTTGTCTGCTGGTTCCTGTCACCTGCTGTCTGCTGGTTCCTGTCACCTGCTGTCTGCCGGTTCCTGTCACCTGCTGTCTGCTGGTTCCTGTCACCTGCTGTCTGCTGGTTCCTGCCATCTGTTGTCTGCCGGTTCCTGTCCTCCCTTGTCAAGTCCTGCTCATCCATCCGCAACTGGTTGATCCTGCCGGACACTCGTGCCTCCTTTGACTTTGCACCCCCTGTCTCCACTATCAGGGGTTGCAAGTCTGGGACGTAAGAGAGGTCTCCCACTGCAAGCCAGACTCACCATTAGGTACGTGACACCCTCTCTCTGCGCGCACACTACTGACTTCCTCAAGCTGGGTATCATCATCCGAGCCTTCGAATCGTTGGGCATCCTCCTGGAGCATGTACCCAACACTGTGCTCAAACAGTTCGGGGGACTCCTCAGGAGGACATGGTGGGTCTAGGGAAGGGGGTGGCTGATGATGCCATTGAGTACGCGTTGGCAGCTGCTCTGCCAGTACCCTGAGCCTGGGTGAGAGAGGATGAGGAGGATGAGGAGGGCTTGGTCATCCATTCTACCAAGCCTTCGGCATGATGCGGCTCCACATGTCCAGCTGCCGAAAACAAAGACAAGCGTGTCTCATGGCCACGTGCTGATGACGATGCACGACCATGTCCACGGCCAGCACTGTTGTCTCTAGAAACAGAGCCTGCCTGCCCTGTGTTCTTGCCTCGGCACGCTCTGCCTCTCCTTGGCGGTCTTCCAGCCATTGTAGTCGGTAGTGTATATAGTATAAAAAATAGAGCTCCTATGTGTGCTCACAACACACTGTAGGTCCTATGGGTGCTGACACTAACACACTATAGGTACTATGTTTACAATACACAAAATAGTTGTGCAATGGGTGCGCTTTCAATCAACCTTAAAATATTAGTAGATTTGATTAAAATTCCTTTGTGCAAAATGTGCTACATATGTGGTGTGTAAAAAACACTTATATCCGTGAAGTGTGCATATATAAATATATGAATAAATAAATAAATACTTGCTTAATTCAATTTATATGTGGTACCGGTGGGTTTGTGATAATTGTGGGATTGTGCTTGGGTAAAAAGAAACCACATCTATTAAAAGTGTGTGTTAATTAGGGATCCCTATTGAGTCCATACATCTGATAAATGCCTCTTGAGGATTTACTATGGCCACATGAAAGGGTTTTACTCCTTAATTGGTTCTATTGCTCAATTGAATAATTGCCTTTACAATCAAAGTGAAGAGCTGGAACCACCTTTACTTGGTTAGCTTAATTCACCCTTAAGCTTGTAAAACAAAAGATAAGCACCGTCAATAGATAAATACTGTTGCTGTTGTATAAGTATCACTTTCACTTATCTTATTGCGGTGTTTTCTTCCTGAAGATCTCGTCCTCTTTAGCACTCTTGTCCCTTTCCGTGCTTACATGAGGGTATAAAAAAGATACATACACATTGCGCAGTATTGCTACAGTTTAAACAATGTGGATAAAGTGTGGCATAAGCCAGTCTACTCACACAGCACCCTGCGATGTGAGCGCGGTAGCGAGAAATGTGTCAGGCACTGTAAGGGCTCTCTGCCCTGCTCGTCCTTGTTGTCTCGGTGACGTCACTAGGCTCCTCCTCCCGACGTGCTGCGTCACGCCCACGTGACTTTATCAAGGGATTATGAGCCCTGTGACAGTCGAGACCTTTTTATAGGGCAACATTTAGCGTGGGGGTTGCCATAGCAACTTTTAAGTGCTCATCATCCTGTTCAACACACCGCTGCGCCCGGGTGCTGTGGATATCGTGCACAGTAACCATTTGTGTTCCTGGATATCGAGACAATTATTGTATCTACAAGCGCTTTCACATATTAGTAATAAAAAAATTAAAAGATATATTTATTTTGAAATAATTAAAAGTGTTAATATATGTGAGGGTGTATTAAAATAAGGTTTGGAGAGGGATGGATAATATGAATGATATATTGATTAGGCATAAAAAATGGAGATAAAAATAGAAAAAATGATAATAAAAAATAGAAAATGTAAAATATAAAATATAGAAAAATAGAAAAAAGAAAAAAAGAAAACTAAAAATAAAAATAAAAATCGGAGTAGAGAAAAAGGTTAAAATTTAAAAAAATGAAAATAAAAATGAAGATAAAAATAAAAATGAAGATAAAAATAGGGAAAAAATGAAGAAAATATATATAAATAAAATAATAGAGAAAAAAATATAATAACAATAAAAAATAAAAATATAAAAATAAAAATGCTAGATATATGCGCTGAAAAACTTGTAAAAATGGAGTGATAAGTATATGTGTCAGGCCAAAGTCTATAGGTTGCCCCTTATTGGCATAGACAGGCTTGTTGGTTTCTTTTTGGAGCATCACTTCTTTTGGGATGTTTTTTGAGAGATGTTTTTTTGGGACATCACTTCTTATGGGATGTATATATGGTGAGCGTATACCATATATGAGTTTTCTCAGGATAGACAATAGGTTTAACCATGATGGTATTAAAACTTAAAATATAAAATATAAATATGGAGGAAAGAGGACGTATACATGTTTTTAAAACCGTTTAAATGTTTTTAAAAACACACAGGCTGGGAAGTGCAATACACTAAAAATATATGTTAAAAAATGTGTATTAAAAGTCAGAGATAAAACAGTTGAGGTCAATATCAATGTTGAGGCCTCCTGGCGCAAAACTATTCATTTCATAAATCCACCTCGATTCACTCTTACTAAGTTCTCTCACTTTGTGACTTCCTCTCCAGTTAGGTTTAAATTTATCTATTGCCCAGAATTTCATTTGAGTAGGGTCTTTGTTGTGAACTTCTGTAAAGTGTCTTGATACACTGTGTTTGGGAAAACCTGCTATTATGTTCTGTACATGTTCTCTTATCCGTTTCCACATAGGTCGTTTGGTCCTTCCTATGTACTGGAGTGAACATGTACATTCAAGCATATACACTGCCCCTTCTGTTTTGCAAGATATGAACTCCTTAATGTCATACTCTTTTTTCGTAGTAGATGATGTGAATTTGTTACATTTTTTTCCTCCTAGTTTCGTGTTCCTGCATGCGTAGCATCTTTTGCAGGGATAGAACCCCTTTCCTTGAAAGAAGGACATATTTTGGTTATTTGGGGGATCTGGGACGTTTTTAACAATCAGGTCTCTTAATGTTGGGGCTTTCCTGTATATAAATCTGGGTCTCTCAGGTAGGATACTTTTAAGTTGTTTATCAGCTTGCAATAGCTGCCAGTGTTTTTTGATTATTGCCTCAATTTTCTTGTGCTGTATGTTGAAGTTGAAAATCAGTGGAACTTCTGCATATTTTTCAGTTCTTTTCTCTTTATCCTTAATGAGTGAGTCTCTTGGCATTTCCTGTACTTCCTTTATTTTTTCATTGATAAAGTTCTCATTGTAACCCTTTTGTAGGAATTTTTCACCAATTTCTTTTGCTTGTTCTAGGTACCCATTGTCATTACTACAGTTTCTCCTCAGTCTGATAAGTTGTCCTTTCGGTATATTTATTAGCCATGGGCTGTGGTGACAGCTATCCGTAGGAATATAACTGTTCCTTTCTACAGTCTTGAAAAAAGTTTTGGTATGAAATTCACCCTTCTCTAATGTTATATCGAGGTCCAAGAATTTAATATTTCTGTCACTAATATCGAAGGTTAGCCGAATGTTTTTTTGGTTGTTGTTTAGTGTCATAAGGAAATTTTCCAAGCTGGTCCTGTCTCCATTCCATATTATAATACAATCATCTATGAATCTTTTGTATAAAGTCAGCTCCGTTGGATAATGCAGATAGAGAGCTTCTTCTTCCCAGTCGGCCATAAAGATGTTTGCAACGCTTGGGGCATATTTGGCCCCCATTCCTATCCCGTTTAGCTGTCTATAGTATTCTTTATTGTGCCAGAAATAATTATGCTGTATCCCGTAGGCTAAGCATCTTAAGATGAACCTTTTTTGTTTAGAGGGTATGGTCGTCCATTTATCTAGGGCCCATCTTGTGGCATTTATTGCGTCACCGTGGTCAATAATTGTGTACAATGATGACACATCGGCCGTGGCTATTAGATACTGTTCATTTGGTTTTAATTGGACTTTCTCCAAAATTTGTATGAGGTGCTTGGTGTCCCTTAGAAATGATTTGGTTTTGGGTACCAGTGGTTGAATGAACTTATCAACATATTCTCCGATCCTTGAGTTTATAGATTGAATACCACTGATTATAGGTCTTCCGGGTGGCATGGATGGATTTTTGTGGATTTTGGGGACAGTGTAAATCACTGGGACCCTACAGACATCCGGCAGTAAGTACCTTTCCTCTTTTTTATTTAGAATATTTTTCATTCTACCTTTTTCAACCAGTTCTTTTAGTTCTTCCTTGTATTCTCTGGTTGGATTCCCTCTGAGTTTAATATATGTGTTGGTGTCATTTAGTTGACCTATGAGTTCACTGTTGTAATTTTCTTTTGATAAAACAACTATAGCACCACCTTTGTCTGCTGGTCGTATCACTACTTCCTTTCTGGCTTCCAGTTCCTTTATTCCTTTTGTGATATCCTGGGAGTTTTGTGCTCTTTTTATTTTTAGTTTTTCTATATCTTGTGTGACCATTCTGTTAAAAACTTGTATGTGCTCATTATTTGACACCAGTGGGTTGAACAGAGATCTGTTTCTTAGAGTGGTGTGTTCCACTCTCCCTGCAGTTTCCTGTTGATCCCTTGTGGTGGCTACAGGTTTGTTTAGCATGTATTTTTTTATATTTAGCTTCCTGGTGTATTTTTGTATGTCTACATAGGTGTCAAATTTGTTTAAATTCCTTTTTGGTGCATATTTTAGTCCTTTGTCCAAGGTCCTCAATTCCGTTTTGGTTAGTTCTTTTCCACTTAAATTATATATGCCTTCTCCTATTTCTCTCTTTTTCGCTTGGACCTTCCGTCCTCCCCTGTTTCCTCTCTTGGGTTTGGACTTTTTTGGCTGCGTGGTGGGGTTCTCTCTATGCGAGGAGGGGTTCTGTCCCTCCTGCGCTGATCTAAAAAAGACGAGGATGTACTTGCTTCATTTTCCTATGGTTGCTATGGCAACCCCTACGCTAAATGTTGCCCTATAAAAAGGTCTCGGCTGTCACAGGGCTCATAATCCCTTGATAAAGTCACGTGGGCGTGACGCAACGCGTCGGGAGGAGGAGCCTAGTGACGTCACCGAGACAACGAGGACGAGCAGGGCAGAGAGCCCTTACAGTGCCTGACACATTTCTCGCTACCGCGCTCACATCGCAGGGTGCTGTGTGAGTAGACTGGCTTATGCCACACTTTATTCACATTGTTTAAACTGTAGCAATACTGCGCAATGTGTATGTATCTTTTTTATACCCTCATGTAAGCACGGAAAGGGACAAGAGTGCTAAAGAGGATGAGATCTTCAGGAAGAAAACACCGCAATAAGATAAGTGAAAGTGATACTTATACAACAGCAACAGTATTTATCTATTGACGGTGCTTATCTTTTGTTTTACAAGCTTAAGGGTGAATTAAGCTAACCAATTAAAGGTGGTTCCAGCTCTTCACTTTGATTGTAAAGGCAATTATTCAATTGAGCAAAAGAACCAATTAAGGAGTAAAACCCTTTCATGCGGCCGTAGTAAATCCTCAAGAGGCATTTATCAGATGTATGGACTCAATAGGGATCCCTAATTAACACACACTTTTAATAGATGTGGTTTCTTTTTACCCAAGCACAATCCCACAATTATCACAAACCCACCGGTACCACATATAAATTGAATTAAGCAAGTATTTATTTATTTATTTATTTATTCATATATTTATATATGCACACTTCACGGATATAAGTGTTTTTTACACACCACATATGTAGCACATTTTGCACAAAGGAATTTTAATCAAATCTACTAATATTTTAAGGTTGATTGAAAGCGCACCCATTGCACAACTATTTTGTGTATTTTAAACATAACCTTTCACGTGTGAGAACACTAATTTATGGGTTGCAGCATTATCATTTGGGTATCTTAAAATAACTGTTGCATTCCTGATTTTAAATATTCATTCTAGCGCTTGAGTATACACATTCAATACTATAGGTACTATGTGTGCTGCTGACAAGAAAATATAGGAGCTCTGTGTGCTGCCACTAACACACTAGAAGTCCTATGGGTGCTGCTGACACAATAGGTAGTATATGTGTGCTGCTGTCGAGAAAATATAGGAGCTCTGTGTGCTGCCACTAACACACTAGAAGTCCTATGGGTGCTGCTGACACAAAAGGTAGTATATGTGTGCTACTGTCAAGAAAATATAGGAGCTCTGTGTGCTGCCACTAACACACTAGAAGTCCTATGGGTGCTGCTGACACAATAGGTAAAATATGTGTGCTGCTGTCAAGAAAATATAGGAGCTCTGTGTGCTGCCACTAACACACTAGAAGTCCTATGGGTGCTGCTGAGAAGAAAATATAGGAGCTCTGTGTGATGCCACTAACACACTAGAAGTCCTATGGGTGCTGCTGAGAAGAAAATATAGGAGCTCTGTGTGATGCCACTAACACACTAGAAGTCCTATGGGTGCTGCTGAGAAGAAAATATAGGAGCTCTGTGTGATGCCACTAACACACTAGAAGTCCTAGGGGTGCTGCTGAGAAGAAAATATAGGAGCTCTGTGTGATGCCACTAACACAATAGAAGTCCTATGGGTGCTGCTGAGAAGAAAATATGGAGCTCTGTGTGATGCCACTAACACACTAGAAGTCCTATGGGTGCTTCTGAGAAGAAAATATAGGAGCTCTGTGTGATGCCACTAACACACTAGAAGTCCTATGGGTGCTGCTGAGAAGAAAATATGGAGCTCTGTGTGATGCCACTAACACACTAGAAGTCCTATGGGTGCTTCTGAGAAGAAAATATGGAGCTCTGTGTGATGCCACTAACACACTAGAAGTCCTATGGGTGCTGCTGAGAAGAAAATATAGGAGCTCTGTGTGATGCCACTAACACACTAGAAGTCCTATGGGTGCTTCTGAGAAGAAAATATGGAGCTCTGTGTGATGCCACTAAAACACTAGAAGTCCTATGGGTGCTGCTGAGAAGAAAATATAGGAGCTCTGTGTGATGCCACTAACACACTAGAAGTCCTATGGGTGCTGCTGAGAAGAAAATATGGAGCTCTGTGTGATGCCACTAACACACCAGAAGTCATATGGGTGCTGCTGAGAAGAAAATATAGGAGCTCTGTGCGATGCCACTAACACACTAGAAGTCCTATGGGTGCTGCTGAGAAGAAAATATAGGAGCTCTGTGTGATGCCACTAACACACTAGAAGTCCTATGGGTGCTGCTGAGAAGAAAATATGGAGCTCTGTGTGATGCCACTAACACACTAGAAGTCCTATGGGTGCTTCTGAGAAGAAAATATGGAGCTCTGTGTGATGCCACTAACACACTAGAAGTCCTATGGGTGCTGCTGAGAAGAAAATATGGAGCTCTGTGTGATGCCACTAACACACTAGAAGTCCTATGGGTGCTGCTGAGAAGAAAATATAGGAGCTCTGTGTGATGCCACTAACACACTAGAAGTCCTATGGGTGCTGCTGAGAAGAAAATATAGGAGCTCTGTGTGATGCCACTAACACACTACAAGTCCTATGGGTGCTGCTGAGAAGAAAATATGGAGCTCTGTGTGATGCCACTAACACACTAGAAGTCCTATGGGTGCTGCTGAGAAGAAAATATGGAGCTCTGTGTGATGCCACTAACACACTAGAAGTTCCATGGGTGCTTCTGAGAAGAAAATATGGAGCTCTGTGTGATGCCACTAACACACTAGAAGTCCTATGGGTGCTGCTGAGAAGAAAATATGGAGCTCTGTGTGATGCCACTAACACACTAGAAGTCCTATGGGTGCTGCTGAGAAGAAAATATAGGAGCTCTGTGTGATGCCACTAACACACTAGAAGTCCTATGGGTGCTGCTGAGAAGAAAATATAGGAGCTCTGTGTGATGCCACTAACACACTACAAGTCCTATGGGTGCTGCTGAGAAGAAAATATGGAGCTCTGTGTGATGCCACTAACACACTAGAAGTCCTATGGGTGCTGCTGAGAAGAAAATATGGAGCTCTGTGTGATGCCACTAACACACTAGAAGTTCCATGGGTGCTTCTGAGAAGAAAATATGGAGCTCTGTGTGATGCCACTAACACACTAGAAGTCCTATGGGTGCTGCTGAGAAGAAAATATGGAGCTCTGTGTGATGCCACTAACACACTAGAAGTCCTATGGGTGCTGCTGAGAAGAAAATATAGGAGCTCTGTGTGATGCCACTAACACACTAGAAGTCCTATGGGTGCTGCTGAGAAGAAAATATAGGAGCTCTGTGTGATGCCACTAACACACTACAAGTCCTATGGGTGCTGCTGAGAAGAAAATATGGAGCTCTGTGTGATGCCACTAACACACTAGAAGTCCTATGGGTGCTGCTGAGAAGAAAATATAGGAGCTCTGTGTGATGCCACTAACACACTAGAAGTCCTATGGGTGCTGCTGAGAAGAAAATATGGAGCTCTGTGTGATGCCACTAACACACTAGAAGTCCTATGGGTGCTTCTGAGAAGAAAATATAGGAGCTCTGTGTGATGCCACTAACACACTAGAAGTCCTATGGGTGCTGCTGAGAAGAAAATATAGGAGCTCTGTGTGATGCCACTAACACACTAGAAGTCCTATGGGTGCTGCTGAGAAGAAAATATAGGAGCTCTGTGTGATGCCACTAACACACTAGAAGTCCTATGGGTGCTGCTGAGAAGAAAATATAGGAGCTCTGTGTGATGCCACTAACACACTAGAAGTCCTATGGGTGCTGCTGAGAAGAAAATATGGAGCTCTGTGTGATGCCACTAACACACTAGAAGTCCTATGGGTGCTGCTGAGAAGAAAATATAGGAGCTCTGTGTGATGCCACTAACACACTAGAAGTCCTATGGGTGCTGCTGAGAAGAAAATATAGGAGCTCTGTGTGATGCCACTAACACACTAGAAGTCCTATGGGTGCTGCTGAGAAGAAAATATGGAGCTATGTGTGATGCCACTAACACACTAGAAGTCCTATGGGTGCTGCTGAGAAGAAAATATAGGAGCTCTGTGTGATGCCATAACACACTAGAAGTCCTATGGGTGCTGCTCTGTGTGATGCCACTAACATACTAGAAGTCCTATGTGTGCTGCCACTAAGACAATAGAAGTCCTATGGGTGCTGCTGAGAAGAAAATATGGAGCTCTGTGTGATGCCACTAACACACTAGAAGTCCTATGGGTGCTGCTGAGAAGAAAATATAGGAGCTCTGTGTGATGCCACTAACACACTAGAAGTCCTATGGGTGCTGCTGAGAAGAAAATATAGGAGCTCTGTGTGATGCCACTAACACACTAGAAGTCCTATGGGTGCTGCTGAGAAGAAAATATAGGAGCTCTGTGTGATGCCACTAACACACTAGAAGTCCTATGGGTGCTGCTGCTGAGAAAATATAGGAGCTCTGTGTGATGCCACTAACACACTAGAAGTCCTATGGGTGCTTCTGAGAAGAAAATATAGGAGCTCTGTGTGATGCCACTAACACACTAGAAGTCCTATGGGTGCTGCTGAGAGAAAATATAGGAGCTCTGTGTGATGCCACTAACACACTAGAAGTCCTATGGGTGCTGCTGAGAAGAAAATATGGAGCTCTGTGTGATGCCACTAACACACTAGAAGTCCTATGGGTGCTGCTGAGAAGAAAATATAGGAGCTCTGTGTGATGCCACTAACACACTAGAAGTCCTATGGGTGCTGCTGAGAAGAAAATATAGGAGCTCTGTGTGATGCCACTAACACACTAGAAGTCCTATGGGTGCTGCTGAGAAGAAAATATGGAGCTCTGTGTGATGCCACTAACACACTAGAAGTCCTATGGGTGCTGCTGAGAAGAAAATATGGAGCTCTGTGTGATGCCACTAACACACTAGAAGTCCTATGGGTGCTGCTGAGAAGAAAATATGGAGCTCTGTGTGATGCCACTAACACACTAGAAGTCCTATGGGTGCTGCTGAGAAGAAAATATGGAGCTCTGTGTGATGCCACTAACACACTAGAAGTCCTATGGGTGCTGCTGAGAAGAAAATATAGGAGCTCTGTGTGATGCCACTAACACACTAGAAGTCCTATGGGTGCTGCTGAGAAGAAAAATATGGAGCTCTGTGTGATGCCACTAACACACTAGAATTCCTATGGGTGCTGCTGAGAAGAAAATATAGGAGCTCTGTGTGATGCCACTAACACACTAGAAGTCCTATGGGTGCTGCTGAGAAGAAAATATAGGAGCTCTGTGTGATGCCACTAACACACTAGAAGTCCTATGGGTGCTGCTGAGAAGAAAATATGGAGCTCTGTGTGATGCCACTAACACACTAGAAGTCCTATGGGTGCTGCTGAGAAGAAAATATGGAGCTCTGTGTGATGCCACTAACACACTAGAAGTCCTATGGGTGCTGCTGAGAAGAAAATATGGAGCTCTGTGTGATGCCACTAAACACACTAGAAGTCCTATGGGTGCTGCTGAGAAGAAAATATAGGAGCTCTGTGTGATGCCACTAACACACTAGAAGTCCTATGGTGCTGCTGAGAAGAAACTATAGGAGCTCTGTGTGATGCCACTAAACACTAGAAGTCCTATGGGTGCTGCTGAGAAGAAAATATAGGAGCTCTGTGTGATGCCACTAACACACTAGAAGTCCTATGGGTGCTTCTGAGAAGAAAATATGGAGCTCTGTGTGATGCCACTAACACACTAGAAGTCCTATGGGTGCTGCTGAGAAGAAAATATGGAGCTCTGTGTGATGCCACTAACACACTAGAAGTCCTATGGGTGCTGCTGAGAAGAAAAATAGGAGCTCTGTGTGATGCCACTAACACACTAGAAGTCCTATGGGTGCTGCTGAGAAGAAAATATAGGAGCTCTGTGTGATGCCACTAACACACTAGAAGTCCTATGGGTGCTGCTGAGAAGAAAATATAGGAGCTCTGTGTGATGCCACTAACACACTAGAAGTCCTATGGGTGCTGCTGAGAAGAAAATATAGGAGCTCTGTGTGATGCCACTAACACACTAGAAGTCCTATGGGTGCTGCTGAGAAGAAAATATGGAGCTCTGTGTGATGCCACTAACACACTAGAAGTCCTATGGGTGCTGCTGAGAAGAAAATATGGAGCTCTGTGTGATGCCACTAACACACTAGAAGTCCTATGGGTGCTGCTGAGAAGAAAATATAGGAGCTCTGTGTGATGCCACTAACACACTAGAAGTCCTATGGGTGCTGCTGAGAAGAAAATATAGGAGCTCTGTGTGATGCCACTAACACACTAGAAGTCCTATGGTGCTGCTGAGAAGAAAATATGGAGCTCTGTGTGATGCCACTAACACACTAGAAGTCCTATGGGTGCTGCTGAGAAGAAAATAGGAGCTCTGTGTGATGCCACTAACACACTAGAAGTCCTATGGGTGCTGCTGAGCTCAGTGTGATGCCACTAACACACTAGAAGTCCTATGGGTGCTGCTGAGAAGAAAATATAGGAGCTCTGTGTGATGCCACTAACACACTAGAAGTCCTATGGGTGCTGCTGAGAAAAAAATATAGGAGCTCTGTGTGATGCCACTAACACACTAGAAGTCCTATGGGTGCTGCTGAGAAGAAAATATGGAGCTCTGTGTGATGCCACTAACACAAGAAGTCCTATGGGTGCTGCTGAGAAGAAAATATAGGAGCTCTGTGTGATGCCACTAACACACTAGAAGTCCTATGGGTGCTGCTGAGAAGAAAATATAGGAGCTCTGTGTGATGCCACTAACACACTAGAAGTCCTATGGGTGCTGCTGAGAAGAAAATAGTCCTATGGGTGCTGCTGAGCTCTGTGTGATGCCACTAACACACTAGAAGTCCTATGGGTGCTGCTGAGAAGAAAATATGGAGCTCTGTGTGATGCCACTAACACACTAGAAGTCCTATGGGTGCTGCTGAGAAGAAAATATAGGAGCTCTGTGTGATGCCACTAACACACTAGAAGTCCTATGGGTGCTGCTGAGAAGAAAATATGGAGCTCTGTGTGATGCCACTAACACACTAGAAGTCCTATGGGTGCTGCTGAGAAGAAAATATAGGAGCTCTGTGTGATGCCACTAACACACTAGAAGTCCTATGGGTGCTGCTGAGAAGAAAATATAGGAGCTCTGTGTGATGCCACTAACACACTAGAAGTCCTATGGGTGCTGCTGAGAAGAAAATATAGGAGCTCTGTGTGATGCCACTAACACACTAGAAGTCCTATGGGTGCTGCTGAGAAGAAAATATAGGAGCTCTGTGTGATGCCACTAACACACTAGAAGTCCTATGGGTGCTGCTGAGAAGAAAATATAGGAGCTCTGTGTGATGCCACTAACACACTAGAAGTCCTATGGGTGCTGCTGAGAAGAAAATATGGAGCTCTGTGTGATGCCACTAACACACTAGAAGTCCTATGGGTGCTTCTGAGAAGAAAATATGGAGCTCTGTGTGATGCCACTAACACACTAGAAGTCCTATGGGTGCTGCTGAGAAGAAAATATGGAGCTCTGTGTGATGCCACTAACACACTAGAAGTCCTATGGGTGCTGCTGAGAAGAAAATATGGAGCTCTGTGTGATGCCACTAACACACTAGAAGTCCTATGGGTGCTGCTGAGAAGAAAATATAGGAGCTCTGTGTGATGCCACTAACAACACTAGAAGTCCTATGGGTGCTGCTGAGAACAAAATATAGGAGCTCTGTGTGATGCCACTAACACACTAGAAGTCCTATGGGTGCTGCTGAGAAGAAAATATGGAGCTCTGTGTGATGCCACTAACACACTAGAAGTCCTATGGGTGCTTCTGAGAAGAAAATATGGAGCTCTGTGTGATGCCACTAACACACTAGAAGTCCTATGGGTGCTGCTGAGAAGAAAATATGGAGCTCTGTGTGATGCCACTAACACACTAGAAGTCCTATGGGTGCTGCTGAGAAGAAAATATAGGAGCTCTGTGTGATGCCACTAACACACTAGAAGTCCTATGGGTGCTTCTGAGAAGAAAATATAGGAGCTCTGTGTGATGCCACTAACACACTAGAAGTCCTATGGGTGCTGCTGAGAAGAAAATATAGGAGCTCTGTGTGATGCCACTAACACACTAGAAGTCCTATGGGTGCTGCTGAGAAGAAAAATATAGGAGCTCTGTGTGATGCCACTAACACACTAGAAGTCCTATGGGTGCTGCTGAGAAGAAAAATATGGAGCTCTGTGTGATGCCACTAACACACTAGAAGTCCTATGGGTGCTTCTGAGAAGAAAATATGGAGCTCTGTGTGATGCCACTAACACACTAGAAGTCCTATGGGTGCTGCTGAGAAGAAAATATGGAGCTCTGTGTGATGCCACTAACACACTAGAAGTCCTATGGGTGCTGCTGAGAAGAAAATATAGGAGCTCTGTGTGATGCCACTAACACACTAGAAGTCCTATGGGTGCTGCTGAGAAGAAAATATAGGAGCTCTGTTTGCTGCCACTAACACACTAGAAGTCCTATGGGTGCTGCTGAGAAGAAAATATAGGAGCTCTGTGTGATGCCACTAACACACTAGAAGTCCTATGGGTGCTGCTGAGAAGAAAATATAGGAGCTCTGTTTGATGCCACTAACACACTAGAAGTCCTATGTGTGCTGTTGGGGTGCAATGCTGTGCTAACAGCAATGCGGTTGGTACTACTGCAATACTGTACTAACAGTAAGCACGCACCAGACTAATCCCCAGCAGCAGCTATTAACACACTAACTGTGCAATCAGCAGCAATGAACGATCAATGACTTAGGTAGCAATGGTTTAGCAAAGAAATAGCCAATGGTTTAGCAAAGAAGAGCAAATCTTTCAGTAGCAATCAAGCAAAGACAGAATCAGCAGACTGATCTCTCCTAAAGCCGGAACTCATGTGACCGGGGCCGACGGCGTGGCGGCCTTTTAAATGGTGGGGCGTGTACTAAAGCCCCTGAGCTTTAATTGGCTACAGGCCGCGCCGGCCGCAATGCATTGCGGGGCCGCTCGCATCACACGAATGTGATGCGAACGGCCCAAATAGTTCTGGGCTCGCCGAGCGAGCGAATACCCGGTGCTCGATTCGAACGTGGGTTCGAATCGAGCACCGGGCCCATCCCTAGTGGCCACTACTGTCTATTGATATGTAAAACACTTTGTGAAATCAGAAATTAGTGATCAAAATGAACATATATTTAACATCATTAATTTGACAACCAGAAATATTTTGAAGAATGCTATACCTGGCTCAAGCTGGGCTCCTCCACATGTTGCTGCCTGAAAGGCCCAGGTTGGAGCATCGGAAGCCTCAGCTGGGGGGGAAGGAATCCTTGAAGGCAGATTGGAGAGTGCTGGCCTGGGTTCAGTCTGGCCTGCCAGAAAATGCAGTCTGTCATAGTTCCAACAGCCTGGGTACATAAATGTCATCTGCTGCAACTCCAGATCTCTGGGAATCCTGGACCTTCTTGAGCTCCCTATTATAAGTGCTCCTAGTGCCACCAGATAGTGCCTTCAAATAGGGGATGTCTGCCGGGGTGATCACCAGCTTCACAAATTTAACCAATTGATCCAGTGCTGCCTTCCTCTTTGGTTTATTGTTATAAAAGGGGTGGTTTACCTGCCACAGACAGAGCAGCTCCCTGTACACATCAATGAATATGGGCATTAAGTCCTCGTCATTGAATAGATCAATTTTTTCTGCAAAACACAACACAGGACAAACCCTAATGTCAGGCTAAACTCTTCTAATCCCAATATAGGCCTCAATCTAAAAGCAGTATAGACCACTGATGCACCAACTTAAAATTGTACCTTTGTTATAATGATCATCGCTCCCGTTACTTCGTCCTCCGCTCACAGATCGTACGTATAACACACGCGTGTTCCACTTTATATACACTGCACATGCGTGAAACTCCGCCCGCGTCGCCCGCCCCTGACATTCTTTCTAGAATATTCCCCGCCCCTTCTCTCTCGTTGCAGTGAGAGACGACATGGCGGAGACACAGCAGGTGCTTAATAGCAGTAATGAGGAGGAAAGCCCGGAGCAAGAAACGTCCCGATCCAGGAGGAGATTTAAGGCCTCAAATATGTCCTTTGGTGAGATAGTGGATATGGTGGACATATTGAAGAGGGCCAACTATGATGGGAATTATGGACCTTACCCAAACCCAAATATGAGAAAGGCCAAGATCATGACTAAAGTTGTAAAGAGTCTGCGTCGGAATTTTGGGGTACGACGATCCAAGGATCAATTGAGGAAACGCTGGTCGGACCTCAAATTAAGGGAGCAGGATCAGTACAGAAGGATCAAGAAAGTGCTTCTAAAAAGTAGTTGTCGTGTGTTCCTATTATTATTATTACTTGCATTCATATGTGCTTTCTTTACTGTTGTACAGTTTAAAATGGCTACTTTCATGTTCGTGGGCACAGTAATCAGTCGTAGTAAACATTGTTTGTTTGCCAAATAAATACAATGTTTTTGCCAGCTACAGGGTTAACTATATTTGGTCATGATAATTTGTATAAAAAGAAGTTTGAAACTAGAAGGAATTGCAAACTTCATTCAGTGTAATGTGTAAGGAGAGGACACTCAGCAGCTGTTTACACATCTGGACTTAGGTGCACTAGTGTGGGACACAAGAACAAACTTTTTATGGTCTCCCACACAGGTGTTCCAGTGGATACTTGGGGTGTCTACATGTGTGAAACTTGTCCAAATAAGGAAAGTATTCCAGCTGTGGTAAGGTAAAAAATCATGTCTTCAGCTTGGAACTCTGCCAAAATAGACAATTGTACTCCACTTCCAAGCAATGTTTCATATTCCTATTTCTGGCCTCAAATATCGGTGGGCTAAGTATACCTTTTGTTTCATTCTCATAGGAGAGAAAAGACTCGGATGTCTGAGCACACCAGGGACCCCACATTTCCTGAAGAAGGGGAACAGAGGTCACAACCTGAGGATGTGGAGGAAGGAGAGGTGGTTGAGATTGTCACCACAACAGGTGGGTGTCTGACACCACAGATTCAGGTAATAGATGTATGCCTGCATATTTATAATACATGGTGTGTATTTTTTTTTTTTAGGTGATGTACAGGTTGTGGAAGAACAATCTCGTCATTTCACCAGTGACAGTGCCCAGGCTAATCCAGGACATAATGTTTTGTAGTCGTGATTTAGACTTTATAAAGCAAAAAACAAATGAGATTGAACATAAACTGAAGAACATGATTGATGTACTAGGAAGAATATAAATACCCCAGAAATTCCACCATTTTTGATATTTGCTGACCAATTTTTTAGTCTTTTTAAGAGCCAAATTCTGAAGCTGCACACAGTGTGTCAACATGTGCTATCTGCCATCAGGGGATATCAATGTACGCATTTTGTGGCTGCAACCCCTTCCTCGAAACTCAAGTAGGTGAGAGGAAGTGGTATCACCCCCATGATCGGAGATAGCACATGTTGACATTAGGCATGGGATCAGGAGGGAAATCCCCAGTTTGACTCCCAATTTGTGTGCATCTTCAAAATTTGGCTTTTACAGGGGTGACATCACCCCATCTGATGAAGGAAATATCAATACATTTTGGACACTATAATGTCTGATATTGAATTCAGTTTTTCAATGTTGAACTTTGTAAGTTCCTGAGTTGTGTATGGTATGTTTTCAAACATGCCTGTTTATGTACCCTAAAAAAAACAAGGTAAAAATTTAGGAAACACAGATTTTTTGATTTTAAAATAAAAATGTTTTACAACGCACATGTGCATGTGCGCAGAGTAAAATGTTTTATACTCAACAATGTATGGCTTCTTGTTTCAATGATCAATACCAGTTTTTGTATTAAGTTGGTGTTTACAGTGACAATGGGTGATATTTAATAATGGAAAAAACACTTGGCACTACAAGTGCACTAGGAGAACCTAGGAGACATCAAAAAGAAACACAAGCAGTAAATGAAAATCAAGATTGTATCTGATAAAATAGAAAATGTATTACAAATTTGCTGGCATAGCAATGGCCCCCCTACCCGTAAAATATTCAACATATTTTCACCGCACTTCACAGGCGTTTTTGGGGGGGGGCAAGCCAGGACGGCCCACTTCCAGGGCCGTCATTGTTTCATGAAGTCTGGCCTCAGACCCAACTGAGGCAACATAACTAGGATTAGTTATTTTTAAAAAATTGTTCAGTATGCAGCAACATAAAATGATATGGTTTAGTTTGTGCTCCGCCATATTTATGGCTGTTTGAAATAGGCGGAACCAGCTGGCCAGGATCCCAAAGGCATTCTCCACGACTCTTCTGGCTCTGGCCAGCTGGTAATTAAAAACCCTGAGGGTCCTCTGGGTAATGGCCTCATCACGTGATCACCCAGACCGAATGCCTCATCTGCGACAAACACAAATGGCAGTCCCTCAACGTTCTCTTCAGCAGGTGGCAATCCCAAGCCACCACTCTGAAGACGTCGATAGAACTCGGTCCGGGCAAAGACTAGACCATCCGACATCCGGCCATTCCTCCCCACGTCCACATAGAGGAACTCATATGTCGCCGACACCACTGCTATCAACACGATACTATGAAACCCCTTATAGTTATAATAGTATGACCCCGAATGGGGTGGTGGGACGATGTGGACGTGCTTCCCATCAATTGCCCCTCCACAGTTGGGAAAGTCCCAATGATGGGCAAAGTGGGATGCCACAGTCTGCCATTCCTGTGGCATTGAAGGAAACTGTGGAGTCAAACAAAAAAACAATTTAGTAATTTTGCACATAAACATTGCAAGCAGATTAGACATAAACATTCTTGGCCAACATCAGAAAAATATTTTTTGAAGTATTTAAAGGCAAAAATAAAAGGTCCACTTATCAGATTCCTCACACCCTCTGATGGCTCCTTGGAAATAGTTTAGGGGGGGACAGGTGTTTTGGACAGGTAAACCTCTCCACTTCATTGAGAGCTGAATGCATAAATAATGTGTGTTACTTTGGCCAACCCCTCCTTACTTACACTATTGGCAGCCCACTGGACAGGTAAGAAGTGTCATAATACAAAATAAAAATACGCACTGTACAAATGGAAGCACATTTTTACATTCTGCAATTACCTATCAAGATAATAGGAGAAAAAAAACTTTTAACAGTACCATTTGAAAGTATTCAGGCAGGCCCTTGCACTACATGCTTTGGTGAATTCATCCATAAATCTGACCACAAAAGAGGTAGGTATAGTGCGTATGGGTTTGGCAAAGTCAGCAGATAGAGGATTGGTATCGGTTGACTTAGCGGCCCCCAAAAAAAGCCTATTGCACTCTGCCTGAATTTAAGGACACAAATATATATTTTTTAAAATTGTACACATTTTAGGGGGTGTTTAGGGTAAATTACTATAATGGAGCTGACAAAATACATTGTTAAGTGACTAGGCTAGGTGTATATGGGCCCAGGATAGCATGCTGGGGAGGTTAGTGGAGGCAAATATGCACAAAGGACAAAAAAGGAACTTTAAAAAATTCCAGCATGCATGAGGACAAAGGGGACATTCACAGCATATTACAATCATGGTAATTAGGGAATGATGAAATAAATACAATACATTAGCAAACATTAAATACATATAATGTGATGTTAAAGGAGAAATCTTACCTTAATATAGTCCTTCTGCAGGACCTGAATGATGGCAGAACAGGTCTCTGGGATAATGATCCCCAGAGCCTTGGGGGAGAGGCCTGTCGAGAACTTGATGTCCTGCAGACTTCTCCCAGTCACCAAGTACCGCAACGTGGCGACTAGCCTCTGCTCGAGAGTAATGGCTTGCCGCATGCAGGTATCCTGACTGCTGATATAAAGGGACAGAAAAGCCAACAAACGGTGAAAATTGGGGTCTGTCATCCGCAGATAATTCCTGAAATCATCCTGGATCTCCCGCAGCAAAGGCATGTGAGAGAATTCACGCTGGAGCAACCAATTCTTGGTCCATGAACTCCTCCTCACCCTGTTCATAGACTGGGCTTGTGTCAAAGCAAGAAGCCCAACACCAAGCCCCAGCACAGCACGAACTTTACGACGAGCACGTACCCGCAACATGGCTTCAAAACGGTCGGCTGGTCAGAACGAAGTAAACAGAACGCTGCATTTAATGGGACACAGGCAGGCTGCATTTAATTGGACACAGGCAGGCTGCATTTGGGGGGGACAGAGGCTGCATTTGGGGGGACAGAGGCTGCATTTGGGGAGGGAACAGAGGCTGCATTTAGGGGGGACAGAGGCTGCATTTGGGGGGCCAGAGGCTGCATTTGGTGGGACAGAGGCTGCATTTGGGGGGACAGAGGCTGCATTTTGTGGGACAGAGGCTGCATTTGGGGGGACAGAGGCTGCATTTGTGGGGACAGAGGCTGCATTTGTGGGGACAGAGGCTGCATTTTGTGGGACAGAGGCTGGGACAGAGGCTGGGACAGAGGCTGCATTTGGTGGGACAGAGGCCGCATTTGGGGCGACACAGGCTGCATTTTATGTGACACAGGCTGCATGTGATGTGACACAGGCTGCATGTAAGAAGGGACTCTGCTGAGGGCACCTGATGTAAGGACGGACTCTGCTGGGGACGCCAGATGGCATCTGGTTGTAGGTGACGTGGCTAGTGACACACTCAGGGCTCCAACTGATTCTGCATTATGGTGAGTTGAATGATTACATTTTATATTACAATGTAATAATATAAATAATGCACTTCAATCATCCTGACACCATAACAACCATGGTGTCGGGATGATTGAAGTGCTAACACCTGGTGTTTGGAGTATCTTTATCTGCTGATTATTAAACTTTCTAGAATACACATTTCTATTGTTGTGTAGGATCTGGGCCTGCTGTCGCTTCATTCCTCTCTCCCTCTGCCTCCATCCCTCGTTCATCTCAGACGCTAACCACACCACCTTAGAGCCACGCCTACTATTTTGCTCAAACCACGCCAATTTTCACCAAGTTAGAGGGGTCAAAAAGGAATGGCGTGTTCTGGCGCCCCCCAATCCTAAAACTTCACCAGCCGCTGGTTGATTTACTAAATTGTCTGTTCACTGTGCAAGAGGAGGTAATTTTCCTTAGAGCTTAGAGAATATGGTGACATTTCTCAATCATGTGGAAGGGAAATAAAAATAAAAAATCATACTTTCACATGATTGAATGATGTAATTCAGCAGGGTTAAGGTCTGGGAAAAATTACCTTGCAAATTGCAACTACCCTTGCAAAGTGAACAAGTGAACACGCTATTTGCCTTCAGTAAATCAAACCCAAAGAGGCAGATATCAGGTCAAATTCAGGTACTGCTTGTATAGAAAAACACAGGAATGAGTAGTATTAAAAACGGAGCCTCATTGAAATATTACTAAATGGAAAACTTTAATTTTGAGTGGTGAGAGGTTAGATTTATTGCTGCCTGCCTCCCTGAAATTCACTCACTCTAATTGTACTGATCACCAATATCATCAGAAATGCAAGTGAGGGTAATTTCAAAATATTGAGTTACCACTAGAACAGTTATAGAGGGTAACCCTTCCAGTGGGACACTTGTTCCACTGACAACTGTCTCAGAAGGTATGTCACTCACATTGGATATCCTCTTACTTCCTCTGGAGTCTACAGGAAAGGAATTGATTGGAAACCTCCCTAATGAGACACAGATGGCAAAAAAAGGAAAAACTGAAAGCACTTGTAGCCCTCTTCATCTAAAATGAAAAAAAAAAAAATAATAATAATAAAGTAATCTGTATTTGTGTGGAGTTTGGCTTTATTAAAGTGGAATTTTAGTCAAAAAATTAAGTCCTGCTAGATAACTTCTGGCTGACCCCTTTTGCAGGTATAGCTATGTAAAACATTAAAAGTAAGTGCAAATACTGTTCAAAATATGGTAATACACTGTCTCACCCTGCTTTGCACATGCTCAGTTGCTCTCCATTTTTAGGCACTGCTGAGTTTGTAGAGGCTGATCTGCTGACAGCCTTAAAGTGTAAGTTCACCTTTACAGAAAATCTGTAAGGTGACCTTACACTGGACACCCGCCCCCTCCCCCGGGACGCCTGACACCAGTCCAGGGATTTGAAATCTTCCTGGTTTTCTCCCCTCGCAGCACTGACAGGACAGTCTATATGGATTCTGATTGGTCAGCACCATTCATGTGACTGTGCTGACCAATTTTAATGCCTCTTGTCTGTACACACTGAGGGGTACGGATAGGAAATTAAGCTAAGGGGGTTTAAAATCCCCAGACCTGTGAAGGTCTCAACCAAACTGTCAAACTATCAAATGGCTGGTGTCAGCCTGGGGGAGAAAAATTTAAAAGCCTGCAGCTACGAATACTGTTGCTGCTGACTTTTAATATAAGGACACTTACCTGTCCATAGAGCCCGCGATGTCGGCACGCAAATCGACCCATCCATCAACTCCGTCTGCAGGTGCCAGCATCCTTACTAAAGGAAGAAGAAAGTGAAGCCCTGCAGCTTCACAGCCTGTTTCCTACTGCACATGGGCGAGTCATTCTGCGCTTTCTGAATGGTCCCACCATCTTCTGGGACCTGTGTGTGTCTCCCAGAAGGCAGCGGGGGGAAGAAGGAGGGGGCCGCAAATGAAGTAGGTGCCCTTACATGAAAGTGGGAGTAGATACCTGTTTTTGACAGGTATCTGCTCCCCCTCCCCCGAAAGGCGCCAAATGTGGCACCAGAGGGGGAGAGGAAGCAGATAAGCAGAGCTTCCACATTTGAGTGAAACTCCGCTTTAATGATCACATGTGCAGCACCATGGCAGCTGCAGATCAAACAGAAGCAGCTTTCTTGCCTGTAAAAGATAGGAGGGTTTGCTTATGCTTTAAAGTCTATTGTGAGCTCAGCCAGTGGGTGAGGGTCATCGGTTTTTTATTGATCTTCCGGGCTTCGATGCATGGCAGTGTCTTCCCGCTTCGTCCCTGAAACTGAGATGTGGGCGGGCAGTGTTCTCCCTTGCATGGGCATCATGCATGTACGACTTGCTTGTGACATCATCCCGTCACAATGCGAGTGCGGCACTTATGCATTCTGTCGCCAGAGGATGGACAGGTCAAGACTAACATCCGCCGTGTACACGCCGGATGCTGGCTCTGTTGCCTTCCTTTTCCTCCCATTGGCATCTGGTATGACGCTGGCGGGGGATCCACCCCAGATCTCGGTATTTAATCGATGAGCCAGTGGCATTTCTTCTGTTTTCTTCACATGAGAAACACGCTTACCTCAGTACACCGTTATTTCATTGCACCAGTAAGTCCAAGGGTCTATTACAATGCATTTCATTGCTTTCACAGTTTTGGTTCCTTTATCAATTTTTTTGCCTTTGTGTCTTTTACTTTTTTAATGATGTACAGTGGAGGGCCATTCACTCATACCTCTCTTCTTCTTTTTTGTTCACACATCCATGTTTATACAGGGGACTTTTGGGCACATCTCTCATAACAACATCCTCACTTTTTTCTTGATTCATTCATATATTTACTTAATCATACGTATACACTGCTATGCAATTTTTCAGATTGGTGCAGGTCAGATGTGTCCCCCAACCATTCACCCCATACTACATTTTGAAAATCCTGATCCCTCTCAGGGCTGTTCTTTTGGTCCAATAGGGCTGCTCCTGTCTCAGCTCCGGGTGAGACATTACACTTGATGTATTCCCCTTTTTCCCACATCCATGCTGGGCTCCGCCCTAGCTAATACTGTATGTAGGTACTACGCCATTCATCTTATCCTAATTAGGGAATTTGTCCTATTATTTTATTATATATTTTTCAGATTTTTTTTTTTAAATTTTTCAGACATTTTACATCTTACTCCTGATGAGTGGATATTACAGTGCCTTGCAAAAGTATTCACCTCCCTTGGCTTTTTACTTATTTTGTTACATCACAGCCTTTAGTTTTTTTTATTTGAATTATATGTAATGGGTCAGAACACAATAGTCTAAGTTGGTGGAGTAAAATTAGAAAAATAGATACATAAAACTATTTTTCAGAAATAAAAAAATGATAATTGGCCTGTGCGTATGCATTCACCCCCTTTGTTATGAAGCCCATAAAAAGCTCCTGTGCAACCAATTAACTTCAGAAGTCACATAATTAGTGAAAGGATGTCCACCTGTGTGCAATCTAAGTGTCACATGATCTGTCATTACATATACACACCTTTTTGAAAGGCCCCAGAGGCTGCAACACCTAAGAAAGAGGCACCACCAACCAAACACTGCCATGAAGACCAAGGAACTCTCCTAACAAGTAAGGGACAATGTTGTTGAGAAGTACAAGTCAGTGGGGTTAGGTTATAAACAAATATCAAAATCTTCGATCCCTAGGAGCACCATCAAATATATCATAACCAAATGGAAAGAACATGGCACAACAGCAAATCTGCCAAGAGATGGCTGCACACCAAAACTCATGGACCGGGCAAGGAGGGCATTAATCAGAGAGGCAGCACAGAGACCTAAAGTAACCCTGGAGGAGCTGCAGAGTTCCACAGCAGAGACTGGAGTATCTGTACATAGGACGACAATAGGCCGTATGCTCCATAGAGTTCGGCTTTATGGCAGAGTGGCCATAAAAAAGCCATTACTTTCAGCAAAAAACAAAATGGCACATTTTGAGTTTGCAAAGAGGCATGTGGGAGACTCCCAAAATGTATGGAGGAAGGTGCTCTGGTCTGATGAGACTAAAATTTAACTTTTTGGCCATCAAAGAAAACGCTATGTCTGGTGCAAGCCCAACACATCACATCACCCAAAGAACACCATCCCCACAGAGAAACATGGTGGTGGCAGCATCATGCTGTGGGGATGTTTTTCAGCAGTCGGGACTGGGAAACTGGTCAGAGTTGAGGGAAAGATGGATGGTGGTAAATACAGGGATATTCTTGAGCAAAACCTGTACCACTCTGTGTGTGATTTGAGGCTAGGACGGAGGTTCACCTTCCAGCAGGACAATGACCCCAAACCCACTGCTAAAGCAACACTTGAGTGGTTTAACCACTTCAGCCCCGGACCAATTGTCAGCTTAAGGACCAGAGGTCTTTTTTCAATTTCGCACTGCACTACTTTAACTGGTAATTGTGCGGTCATGCAATTTTGTAACGAAACGAAATTTGCGTCCTTTTCTTCCCACAAATAGAGCTTTCTTTTGATGGTATTTGATTGCCTCTGTGATTTTAATTTTTTGCGATATAAACGGAAAAAAAAAAAAAAAAAAGAGCGAAAATTTGGAAAAAAAAAGAGATTTTCTACTTTTTGTTATAAGAAAAATCTAATAAACTCAATTTTAGTCAAACATTTGGGCCAAAATGTATTCAGCCACATGTCTTTAGTAAAAAAAATGCCAATAAGCGTATATTTATTGGTTTGCGCAAAAGTTATAGCGTCTACAAACTAGAGTACATTTTCTGGAATTTACACCGCTTTTAATTTATGACTGCCTATTTCATTTCTTGAGGTGCTAAAATGGCAGAGAAGTACAAAAACCCCCCCAAATGACCCCATTTTGGAAAGTAGACACCCCAAGCTATTTGCTGAGAGGCATGTTGAGCCCATTGAATATTTTTTTTTTTAGTCCCAAGTGATTGAATAAAGACAAAAATAAAAAAAATAATTTTTTTTTCTTCAAAAAGTTGTCACTAAATGATATATTGCTCACACATGCCATAGTTATATGTGGAATTGCACCCCAAAATACATTTTGCTGCTTCTCCTGAGTATGGGGATACCACATGTGTGGGACTTTTTGGGAGCCTAGCCGCGTACGGGGCCCCGAAACCCAAGCACCGCCTTCAGGATTTCTAAGGGTGCAAATTTTTGATTTCACTCCTCACTACCTATCACAGTTTCGAAGGCCATAAAATGCCAAAATAGCACAAAACCCCCCCAAATGACCCCATTTTGGAAAAGTAGACACCCCAAGCTATTTGTTGAGAGGCATGGTGAGTATTTTACAGCTCTCATTTGTTTTTGAAAATGAAGAAAGTAAAGAAAAAAAAATTATTTTTTTCTTTTTTCAATTTTCAAAACTTTGTGACAAAAAGCGACATCTGCAAAATACTCACAATACCTCTCAGCAAATAGCTTGGGGTGTCTACTTTCCAAAATGGGGTCATTTTGGGGGGTTTTATGCCATCTGGGCATTCCATGGCCTCCGAAACTGTGATTGGCAGTGAGAAGTGAAATAAAAAAATTACTCCCTTAGAAAGCCTGAAGGCGGTGCTTGGTTTTTGGGGTTCCGTACGCAGCTAGGCTCCCAAAAAGTCCCACACATGTGGTATCCCCGTACTCAGGAGAAGCAACAGAATGTATTTTGGGGTGTATTTCCACATATGCCCATGACATGTTTGAGCAATATATCATTTAGTGACAACTTTTTGTAAAAAAAATATATAAATATTTTTTTTTTCATTATTCAATCTCTTGGGACAAAAAAAAAAATATTTAATGGGCTCAACATTGCTCTCAGCAAATAGCTTGGGGTGTCTACTTTCCAAAATGGGGTCATTTGGGGGGGTTTGAACTGTCCTGGCATTTTATGCACAACATTTAGAAGCCTATGTCACACGTCACCCACTCTTCTAACCACTTGAAGACAAAGCCCTTTCTGACACTTTTTGTTTACATGAAAACATATTTTTTTTTTGCAAGAAAATTACGTTGAACCCCCAAACACTATATATATTGTTAAAGCAAAGGCCCTACAGATTAAAATGGTGGGTGTTGCATTTTTTTTTTTCCACACAGTATTTGCGCAGCGATTTTTCAAACGCATTTTTTGTGGAAAAAATACACTTTTTTTTATTTTAATGCACTAAAACACACTATATTGCTCAAATTTTTGATGAAATAAAAAATATGATCTTAGGCCGAGTACATGGATACCAAACACGACATGCTTTAAAATTGCGCACAAACACGCAGTGGCGACAAACTACATACATTTTTAAAAGCCTTTAAAAGCCTTTACATGATACCACATTAGATTCACGGAGGAGGTCTACTGCTAAAATTACTGCCCTCGATCTGACCTTCGCGGTGATACCTCACATGCATGCTGCAATTGCTGTTTACATATGACGCCAGACCAACGCTTGTGTACGCCTTTGCGCAAGAGAAGGGGGGGCAGGGGTGCTTTTTTTTTTTTTTTTTTTTTAGTTTTTTTTTATTTATTTAGCTTTTTTATTCTATTTTTAAACTGTTCCTTCCATTTTTTTTCTTTGTTATGATTTTTATTGTTATCTCAGGGAATGTAAATATCCCCTATGATAGCAATAGGCAGTGACAGGTACTCTTTTTTTGAAAAAATTGGGGTCTATTAGACCCTAGATCTTTCCTCTGCCCTCAAAGCATCTGACCACACCAAGATTGGTGTGATAAAATGCTTTCCCAATTTCCCAATGGCGCGGTTTATATCCGGGAGGGGGGACATTCCCTCCTACTGCTTGTAAAAGCAGTCTAGAGGCTAATTACCCGCTAGAATTGCTTTTACATGAAAGCCGATCACTGGCTGAAAAGAATGATACCAAGATGATACCTAAACCTGCAGGCATCATTCTGGTATAACCATTCAAAGTCCAGCAACATACTGGACATATATTGTAATCTTTTTTTTTTTTTTCATGCAGCCTCTTGGCTGAACGAAAAAAAGAGATTGATTGGTGGGTATGCCCACCATTAGAATACCTCCCTTCATCCACCCACTTCTAATGATGGGCATACATGCACCATTTATATATGCCGATGCATGGGGGCATCCTCCCGCAAAAGTTATGCCGTGTACACACGGTCGGAATTTCGACCGTATGTACGTGGCATTAGGAGCCAATCGCTCCTCCGCCCCCCCTGCTGCCCCCATGCTTCGGCACATATGCTCTTTTTTTTAACTGTGGTGGTGAAATCACCTCCTACAGTGTTGGAGTCGCGGCTTTATGTATCGTGGGAGCAAACGCTGTTGCTGTCAAGATAAATAAATCCGCGCTGCAACTGAATGGCGCACCTGAAAACAAAAAAATGCTTAACACTAAAACACAGTAAACAAAATTACATACCTGAAAAGCAAGCATGATAAAACATAATAAAACATTGCAGAATAGAATGGAGTAAAAAAAGAGCAACAATAGAGAGAGAGAGAGAACAATAAAACGACAACTATTTTTGTTTTTTTTATTTTTTTGAGATTCACAGGTAAAAAAGCTCCTGACTGTTAGCGACTGAATCAAAACGCTACCACAAAAAAAATGTTAGCGATCGCAGGGATCAGGCCTGACTCTGCGAACACTGCAGTTATGTGTGCTTAGTGTTTTGTAAGTGACAGTGATCGATCGATACTGCACTTGGGTGGGCTGGGCTGGGCTGGGCGGAGGGGGAAAACGCAGGTGCTAGCAGGTATCTGGGCTGATCCCGCTAACAATGCGTTTTTTTGGAACCCTAAACTGCTGGGACGCTAGTATAGATCTGATCAGATCAGATATTGATCTGTTCAGATACTATACCACTAAGGGAGGTGTATGCTTTGCGCGTGGGTGTTTGCGGTACTGGCACTAACCTGGGGCGACGCAGACCTTATTTGACCCTAAAACCTAATTGATATCACCCGCCGGGCGATCAGGGGGTTAAACCGTTATTGGGTAATAAATGGCGGGTGCCCTGACAGTATAAAAAACAAGCTAACTAACCAGCGTCACCCGTAACAGTAATACAAAAAAAAAACTGGTTACCTAGCGACACTAATGCAGCGATCAGAAAAACGATCACTTAGTGACACTGGCAAAAGGGGGTGAAAGGGTTAACTAGGGGCAATCAGGGGGTTAAACCTTTATTAGGTAATATATGGGGGTACCTGACGCTATATAAAAACCTGACGGGGAACCTAAATAACGAAATAACTAACTGGCTAACCAGCGTCACCAGTGACATTTTATACGGTGATCACTGGTGAAAGGGTTAACTCTAGGGGCAATCAGGGGGTTAAAACCTTTATTTAGGTTGTAATATGGGGGTACCTGACCTATAAACCTATTTATGAACCTATATAAACATGGCGGTTAACCTAAAAAAAAACTGGTTACCTAGCGACACTAATGCAGCGATCAGAAAAACGATCGCTTAGTGACACTGGCAAAAGGGGGTGAAAGGGTTAACTAGGGGCAATCAGGGGGTTAAACCTTTATTAGGTAATATATGGGGGTACCTGACGCTATATAAAAACCTGACGGGGAACCTAAATAACGAAATAACTAACTGGCTAACCAGCGTCACCAGTGACAGTTATACGGTGATTACTGGTGAAAGGGTTAACTCTAGGGGCAATCAGGGGGTTAAAACCTTTATTTAGGTTGTAATATGGGGGTACCTGACCTATAAAACTATTTATGAACCTATATAAAACATGGCGGTTAAAATAAAAAAAAAATGGTTACCTAGCGACACAATGCAGCGATCAGAAAAACGATCGCTTAGTGACACTGGCAAAAGGGGGTGAAGGGGTTAACTAGGGGCAATCAAGGGGTTAAACCTTTATTAGGGGGGGGGTAGGGGGCTACCTAGGACCTAAAACTAACTGCCCTGACAGTTATTACAGTCACACTGACACTAAATGCAGTGATCAGTAAATAAATGATCACTGCAATTAGTGACACTGTGACTGGGGGGGGAGGGGGTGATCTGGGGGGTGATCAGGGGGTGACAGGGGGGTGGATTGTGTGCCTATGTGTACTGGTGTCAGTGTACTGTTTGTGCACTAACCTTTACATGTTCTCTGCTCGGCGTTCCGGTCACATAGACCGGCGCACCGAGCGTGACATCACTTCCGCCTTCCTGTCTATACAATAGACAGGAAGGGGAAGCTTTTCATTCGCCAGGAGCGATCGCGAGGGGGTGGCCAGAAACCACTGGCCGTCCCCTCGTCCCGGATCGCTCCTGAAGCGATGCCGACCGTCCCTGCCGGCGGAGGGGGTTCCGATCGGACACCCCACCCGCCGGAAGAATGTCACGTACAGGTACGTGATTCTGCCTGTACGTGCCATTCTGCCGACGTATATCTACATGGGGCGGTCGGCAAGTGGTTAAGGGGAGACATGTAAATATGTTGGAATGGCCTAGTCAAAGCCCAGACCTCAATCCAATAAAAAAATCTGTGGTCAGACTTAAAGATTGCTGTTCACAAGCGCAAACCATTTAACTTGAAGGAGCTGGAGCAGTTTTGCAAGGAGGAAGTAAGATGTGGCAAGCTCATAGAGACTTATCCAAAGCGACTTGGAGCTGTGATAGTCGCAAAAGGTGGCTCTACAAAGTATTGACTTTAGGGGGGTGAATAGTTATGCACATTGACTTTTTCTGTTATTTTGTCCTATTTGTTGTTTGCTTCACAATAAAAAAAAAACATCTTCAAAGTTGTGGGCATGTTCTGTAGATTAAATGATGCAAATCCTCAAACAATCCATCTTAATTCCAGGTTGTGAGGCAATAAAACTCGAAAAAATGCCAAGGGGATGAATACTTTTGCAAGGCACTGTATTCCACAAAACGCGTAGAGTTCAGTTATATCAAGACCATCTGACCTTTTATTATCTTATTTTCATGAAATCGCTACTTACATATCATGTATGCTTCTTACCAATCATGTGTTCTAATTACAAGTCTGGATTGTCTTATGTATATACTAATATCAATCATGTTTTTCTTTATGTACTAATTTCATTATGTAACTGTATACCATGCATTTATTATTTACTATGTGATATATGTTAGTTTTTCCATGGCTTGTTATGAATTTTTTATTTGATTGCAGCATGTACCCAATCATGATATGGTCTGATTCCGAAATAAATAATATTTATATATATTTTCATTATATTATCTTTCTAGAGACTCCCCTCATTTAACCGGATCCCGACCGGCGCACGACGATATACGTTGGCAGAATGGCACGGACAGGCAGGAGGGCGTATATATACGTCCCTTCTTAATGCCGTCCGTGCCATCGGGAGCGCGCCAGGAGCGGCGCGCTCCCGCGCCGGTCAGGACCCCGTGAGGCCGGTTGCGGGTGCCTAGCAACTAGTGACGCCGATCTCTGCTCCCTGTGATTGGAGCAGAGATCAGCATTCACTAGCTGACAGCCACGCCCCCCCACAGTAAGAAACACACCCCTAGGCATACTTAACCCCTACACTGCCACCCCCTGGTTAACCCCTTCACTGCCATTGTCATTTATACAGGAATCAATGCATTTAAATAGCATTGATTGCTGTATAAATGCCAATGGTCCCAAAAATGTGTCAAAAATGTCTGATGTGTCCGCCATAATGTCGCAGTCACAATAAAAATTGCTGATCGCCGCCATTACTAATAAAAAAAATTATCAATAAAAATGCTATAAAACTATCCCCTATCTTGTAAACGCTATAACTTCTGCGCAAACCAATCAATAATCACTTATTGCAATTTTTTTTACCAAAAATATGTAGAAGAATACTAAAAAAAATACTAGAAATCGGCCTAAACTGAGGAAAAAATATGTTTTTTTATATATTTTTGGGGGATATTTATTATAGCAAAAAATAAAAAAGAATGCGTTTTTTTTTCAAAATTGTCGCTCTTTTTTGTTTATAGTGCAAAAAATAAAAACCACAGGGGCGATCAAATACCACCAAAAGAAAGCTCTATTTGTGGGAAAAAAAGGACGTCAATTTTGTTTGGGAGCCACGTCGCACGACCGCGCAATTGTCGGTTAAATCAACGCAGTGTCGAATCGCAAAAAGGGGCCTGGTCCTTTGGCTGCAAATTGGTCCGGTCTGAAAGTGGTTAAAGTCCCATGACCTTCTCTTGTACACTACTACTAATAGGGATGGAGGCTTGTCACTGTGGTTTGTGCCAGATCATTTCTTGTTTCTTAACATTGTGTGGTATACTTCCGCCACAATGTTGATTTGCAGCAGCACCCCTGGGGACCACCAACATTTTTTTGTGGACCACTGGTTGGCGACCACTGCATTAACTAGTTGTGTCTAGCGCCTGCACCTGGTAGTAGAAGCCAATAATTTTTTTGCCTTGCTGCTGAAAATTGAAATTGTTGTCCATGTTATTGCTAATGGCTCATTCACACTATGTGTTCACCACACACGTCGGCAGAATGGCACGGACAGGCAGGAGGGCGTATATATACGTCCCTTCTTAATGCCGTCCGTGCCATCAGTGTTTTTTTCCACAGTGGATAAATGCAGGTCACCACCAGGACACATAGAAATTTATTTTCTGTGTGCCCCGATCCACAGCCCAATGCTAGTACGATGTGATGATGACAAATTCATCATATCTGCATTTTTTCACACTAAACTGGATGGCACGCAGCATGTCACTGCATAGTAGCACAATGCCCAGCACTGCTGTGCAGTGACAAATAAAAACAAATTAAAATTAAAAGCCACGTGTTACGCTGAAACGCGGATCGCATACCCTCATATTGGAGCTGGCAGGACAGTAAAAAACAAAGGTGGATCTGATAGATGTGGTGAACAGAGAAGGTCAGGCATCCCTGGCCCTGGGCCTGGATGCGGAAAAGGCCTTTGATCGTCTAGGATGGCCTTTCCTGTTTGCTACGCTAAAACATATGGGAGTTCAGGGACCCTTTCTGAGGGCCATTTAACACCTATACACTAACCCTACCTCTCAGGTCAAAACCCCTTTTGCCCTCTCTCCCACCTTCCCGATAGCAAATGGGACCCGCCAGGGATGTCTGCTCTGGCGCTCTATTATTTGCATTGTGCGTTGAACCCCTGGCGGCGTCCATCTGCGGAAACCCGAATATCCGAGGTATATCGGTTTGAGAGAGGGAATTTAAATTAGCATTATTCGTGGATGACATTATACTTACTCTCACCCAACCTAGGATATCACTGCCCAATCTGCATGCCGAACTTGACACATATAGAGCCCTCTCGGGTTACAAAATTAACGCAACCATATCAGAGGCACTCCTAATTAATATACCGAACACGGAGGCACAACACCTGCAGCAATGCTTCCCCTACCACTGGAAGACCACAGCCTTGAAATACCTGGGGGTCCAAATTACACCATCCTACACATCCCTATACCAAGCAAACCCCCCCCCCCCTCTTCCGCCACATAAGAGACCTCTTACAGAAATGGAAGACCCACCACATTCCCCTCTTGGGTAGAGTGGCGTCTGTGAAGATGACCATTCTCCTCAAACTCTTGTATTTGTTCCAGACGTGGCCCATCCCAGTCCCCTATGGGCAATCATGGAAACTCCAAGCAGACCTGGTGCACTTTGTCTGAAACAACAGGAAACACAGGATACCCCGCTCAGTACTGGTTGGCGTTCCTTGACCTGGTGAAGTACTAACAGGCAGCCCAGCTGCGAGCAATCACTTCCTGGTTCCCCCAAAAAGCATACAAGAAATGGACGTAAATAGAGAGGATTTGGCTAGCTCCCACACACCCAAATAGTTTACTCTGGCTTGCGAAAGCGGAGGTGGACCCGGAGAGACTCCTGGGGTCGATGGTCTTACTTAGATCGCTCTGGCGCAAGCTCTCTCGAATCCATGGGCTCAACTCAGAGAGGTCACTTCTAACCTCCTTTTTATACAACCCCGAACTGCCTGCTGGTCTCACACGCAGTGATGGAACTAACGCCGTTAAAGTTAAAGTACGTAACGCCGTTACTTTAGAGGGTAACGAGTAATCTAACTGATTACTCTTCCCCTCGCGGTATTGCCGTTCCCATTACTGGGGCGGCGTTACCGCAATTACCCCGTCCGCGGCCTCGGCCTTAGGAAAGGCCGCGGCTTCGGCCTAGCTCTGGAGCGGCGGCCATCTTGGTGCACCCGATGGCCGCAGCTCCGGCCTAGCTCCGGAGCGGCGGCCATCTTGGTGCACCCGTCGGCCGTTTACAATGTGATTGCTCCGTCAAATGACGGAGCGATCACTTGTAAACGAATCAAGATGACGCCGGTTCCTCTCTCCCCTCTGTGTACAGATCTGTACAGTGGAGGGGAGAGATCGGATGGCAGCAGCCATCCCTCCATACACTGCCAATACTCTGCAATACCCAGCCAATACCCTGCAATACCCAGCCAATACCCTGCAATACCCTGACAATACTCTGCAATACCTTGCCAATACTCTGCAACACCCTGCCAATACTCTACAATACCCAGCCAATACCCTGCCAATACACTGCAATACTCTGCAATACCCTGACAATACTCTGCAATACCCTGACAATACTCTGCAATACCCAGCCAGTACCCTGCCATCGGGGAGATTGTGGATATTACAGTGGGGGCTTTATGGTGGTGGAATTTTCAACGTGCAGGGGGGTACAGAGGGGAAATAGATGTGCAGGGGAAACGCGCCCCTTGCTTACAGTGATACTAGACCCGCCCCTAAGAATATTAAAAAATAAAGTCACAGTTACTTTGCTGAGTAACTAATTACTTTTCCAATCTAGTAACTGAATTACTAACTGAATTACTTTTTTTGGAGAAGTAATTGGTAACTTAACTAATTACTTTTTTAAAGTAAGATGACCAACACTGCTCACACGTCAGATGTCTCTTCCTTGGGCGATGCAGAATCTTTTTCACTTCGGCCACTTGGTGGACCCTAGATCCCCGCAAATTGCTATCTTTTACCCAACTCCAGAGAAAACATGATTTGCCTCGCCAGGTGTTCTATGGCTATCTGCAGATACGGCACTATGCCCAATCCATTGCCCGGGTCTTCAATTCTCGGTGCTGTCCCCCTTCAAGAGCATTATTTTGGAAGGAACAGCATGCCGAGGCCTGATATCTGATATCTACCGGCTGCTCAACTCCTATTCTATAGCCACTCAGGGCAAGCATGCTTACATGCTCCGATGGGAGAGGGTGCTGGGAGAGGAGATCCCGGAAGTGACATGGCAGACAATATGGTCCCAGGCAGCAAAAAGCTGCTACTGTACTCTATATAAGGAGAATGCATACAAAGTTCGATATTTTTGGTACCTGATGCCAGATGTACTCCATGCTATCTATCCCTCCTGCTCAGATAGGTGCTGGCGCTGCCGGGGAGACAGGGGCACCCTCTTCCATATATACTGGAGCTGTCCCAAGATTGTGCCATTCTGGACAAACACAGCTCCTGCTATCCCGCCTCTTGGGGGTGGAGGTCCCCCTGTCTCCAAAACTATTTCTAATAGGGTTCTCACCTCTACGGATTTCCAAAACCTTCCAAAAAATTATTAAGACATATTCTCACAGCTGCTCGATGCCTGATCGCGCTCCATTGGAAGCGGCATACCCCCTCTCCCAGGGGGACCTATACGGTAGAATCAAAGATGTAGAACTGATGGAAAAGATGACAGCTAGACTACAAGATAGGCTGGAAATGCACAATAAGGTATGGGAGGAATGGCACCGCCATGAGGATCCACCTTGAGCCGAGAGATGGGCCCCTACCCTCCACTCCCCCCCTTTCCTCCTTCTCTTAGTCCTCCCTCTTTCTTCTCTGTCTAATCTGTATGTCTTGCTCTCTGTTACTCTTTTTTCTATGATCTTTTCCAGTCCGTTGATGGACGATGGCAGACTTCATTTAAAAACTGATGTTCTATGCGGCAGGCCGAATATGAGCACTCACTACCAGTGCCGATCCTGACCTCCCTGGGGCCCTAAGCAAAATTCTGCTAAGGGGCCCTCTACTTGATCCGTGATGCCGTGAGCTATGTAAACCATTTTCCATTGCCACACAGTCACACCTGACGCTTCAGTGCTCCCAAAACAATCCTCCCTCCTTTAAACAAAACAGTCAAAGAATAAGTACAACAATATAGAACAGAATGAGGTCCCCAGAGAGACCCCCTTACATCAGGGTCCTCAGAGAGCCTTCCCCTATATCAGGGTCCCCAGAGAGCCTTCACCTACATTAGGGTCCCCAGAGAGCCTTCACCTACATTAGGGTCCCCAGAGAGCCCCCCTTACATCAGGGTCCCTAGAGAGCCTCCCCCTACATTAGGGTCCCCAGAGAGCCTCCCCTTGCATCAGGATCCCCAGAGAGCCTCCCCTTGCATCAGGATCCCCAGAGAGCCTCCCCTTGCATCAGGATCCCCAGAGAGCCTCCCCTTGCATCAGGATCCCCAGAGAGCCTCCCCTTGCATCAGGATCCCCAGAGATTCCCCTTACATCAGGATCCCCAGAGAGCCTCCCCTTACATCAGGATCCCCAGAGAGCCTCCCCTTACATCAGGGTCCCCAGAGAACCCCCCCTTAAATCAGTGCCCTCAGAGAGTCCCCCCCTACATCAGGGTCCCCAGAGAGCCTCCCCTACATTAGGTTTCCCAGAGAGCCCCCCCTTACATCAGGGTCCCCAGAAAGCCCCTCCTTACATCAGTGTCCTCAGAGAGCCCCCCTACATCAGTGTCCTCAGAGAGCCCCTCCTTACATCAGGGTCCCCAGTGAGCCTCGCTACTTACATCAGGGTCCCCAGAGGGTATCCCCCTACATCAGGGTCCCCAGAGAGCCTCCCCTTACACCAGGCTCCCCAGAGAGCCCCTCCTTACATCAGGGTCCTCAGAGAGCCCCTTCTAACATCAGGGTCCTCAGAGAGCCCCCTTACACCAGGGTCCCCAGAGAGCCCCCTTACACCAGGGTCACCAGAGAGCCCCCCCCCTAACACCATGGTCCCAAGAGAGCCTCCCCTTACATTAGTGTCCCAAGAGAGCCTTCCCTCTTACATTAGTGTCCCCAGAGAGCCCCTCCTTACACAGGGTCCCCAGAGAGCCCCCCCTCTGACATTAGTGTCCCCAGGGGGCCCCCTCTGACATTAGTGTCCCCAGGGGGCCCCCTCTTTACATCAGTGTCCCCAGAGGGCCCCGTCCTTACATTAGTGTCCCCAGAGAGCCCCCCTCTTACAATAGTGTCCCGAGAGGCCCCCTTCCTTACATTAGTGTCCCCAGAAACCACCCCCTTTTACATTTGGGCCCCCAAACAGCTGACTCCCCCCTTTGCAGAGGTTCCCCTGTACCTGGCTGGTGGAGGTGGGAGGCGGCGATCGGCAGCTATATGGTGTTCACAGGCAGGGGGATCTCCCTGGGGCTAGTAGTTCTATCTCCGAATGTATACAGCGGAGAGGGGAGGGGCCTCTGACCTGGGCATTAGCAACAGTGTTCAAGCAGAGTTAAAGTGAAACTGATACCTGCCTGGGTCAGAGGCCCCTCCCTTGTCCTCTCCACTGTATACACTGAGAGTACTACAAACCCCAGGGAGATCCCGCCGCCCACTCAGGCACCATAGAGCTGCCGGTCGCCGCCTTCCACCTCCTCCCACCACTCCTCACTGCACTCGGCCAGTCAGAGCTGCAGGGGGGGATGCTGAGTCTTGGGGGCCCCCCCACAGCGGCGGGGCCCTAAGCAGGTTGCATAGTGTGCCTATAGGGCCGATCGGCTCTGCTCACTACCTAAAATGTTGTATGTTGACACTATGTATACACCGGTTAAAATATTGCCCTGGCATTGTATGTGTGCTACAATGTAAGATCAATAAAACGTTATTTGAAAAAAAAAAAAGGTGCCCAACCCGTGGCCCGCGGGCCACATGTGGCCCGCGGCGCCATCCGAGGTGGCCCGCCACGTCTTGCCCTGAGATGGCGGGTTGGGAAGCCCTGATCGCGGGTACCCGACCCGCCATCTCCGAGCATCAGCTAGAACGGAGCCGCCGCTAAAGGAAGCAGAGCCGATGCTTCCTGTATAGCGCCGGCTCCTTCACAGGCGGAGTGATATCAAATGTACTCCGCCTGTGACAGGAATGTGTACTGCAGCTGCATGCTTCCTGAGATTTCACAGCAGCCAGCAGTGCCAGAGCCAGCAGTGCCAGTACCAGTACCCATCAGCAGTACCAGCCAGAAGTACCAGTACCCACTACCAGTACTAGCCAGCAGTACCAGCCAGCAGTATCAGTACCCACCAGCAGTACCAGTCACCAGTACCCACCAGCAGTACCAGCCAGAAGTACCAGTACCCACCAGCAGTACCCACCAGCAGTACCAGCCAGCAGTACCTGCCAGCAGTACCAGTACCCGCCAGCAGTACCAGTACCCACCACCAGTACCAGCCAGTAGTACCAGTGCCCGCCACCAGTACCCGCCAGCAGTACCAGTACCCGCCAGCAGTATCAGTACCCACCAGCAGTACCGGTACCCACCAGCAGTACTAGCCACCAGTACCAGTCACCAGTACCAGTACCCACCAGCCGTACCAGTCACCAGTACCCACCAGCAGTACCAGCCAGAAGTACCAGTACCTGCCAGCAGTACCAGTACCTGCCAGCAGTACCAGTACCCACCAGCAGTACCAGCCAGCAGTACCAGTACCCGCCAGCAGTACCAGTACCCGCCAGCAGTATCAGTACCCGCCAGCAGTACCAGCCAGCAGTACCCGCCAGCAGTACCAGTACCAGCCAGCAGTACCAGTCACCAGTACCCGCCAGCAGTATCAGTACCCGCCACCAGTACCAGTACACATCAGCAGTACTAGCCACCAGTACCAGTCACCAGTATCAGTACCCGCCAGCAGTATCAGTACCCACCAGCAGTTCCAGTACCCACCAGCAGTACCAGTACCCACCAGCAGTACCAGTACCCGCCAGCAGTATCAGTACCAGTCACCAGTACCAGCCAGCAGTACCAGTCACCAGTACCCGCCAGCAGTATCAGTACCCGCCACCAGTACCAGTACCCATCAGCAGTACTAGCCACCAGTACCAGTCACCAGTATCAATACCCGCCAGCAGTACCCATCAGCAGTACCAGTACCCACCAGCAGTACCAGTACCCGCCAGCAGTATCAGTACCAGCCACCAGTACCAGTCACCAGTACCCGCCAGCAGTACCAGTACCAGCCAGCAGTACCAGTCACCAGTACCCGCCAGCAGTATCAGTACCCGCCACCAGTACCAGTACCCATCAGCAGTACTAGCCACCAGTACCAGTCACCAGTACCAGTACCCACCAGCAGTACCAGTACCCACCAGCAGTACCAGTACCCACCAGCAGTACCAGCCACCAGTACCAGTACCCACCAGCAGTACCAGCCACCAGTACTAGCCACCAGTACCAGTACCCACCAGCAGTACCAGCCAGCAGTACCCACCAGCAATACCAGTACCAGCCAGCAGTATCAGTACAAGTACCAGCCAGCAGTACCAGTACCCACCAGCAGTACCAACCACCAGTACTAGCCACCAGTTCCAGCCACCAGTACCAGCCAGCAGTACCAGTACCCACCAGCAGCACCAACCACCAGTTCCAGTCACCAGTACCAGCCAGCAGCACCAGTACCCACCAGCAGCACCAGTACCCACCAGCAGCACCAGTACCCACCAGCAGTACCAGTACCCACCCACCAGCAGTACAAGTAGCAGCAAGCAGTTTCATCCAGCAGTACCAGTACCAGCCAGCAGTACCAGTACCCACGAGCAGTACCAACCACCAGTTCCAGTCACCAGTACCAGTCAGCAGTACCAGTACCAGTCAGCAGTACCAGTACCAGTCAGCAGTACCAGTCAGCAGTACCAGTACCAGTCAGCAGTACCAGTACCCACCAGCAGTACCAGTACCCACCAGCAGCACCAGTACCCACCAGCAGCACCAGCAGCACCAGTACCCGCCAGCAGTACCAGTAGCTGCAAGCAGTTTCAGCCACCAGTACCCGCCAGCAGTACCAGTACCCGCCAGCAGTACCAGTCAGCAGTACCAGCAGGCAGTACCCAACAGCAGTACCAGCCAGCAGTACCAGCCCTGAAGGACAGCCAGCAGCAGCCACCAGTTATAACCACCTGGGGAACAGCAGCAACCAGCTGCAGGAATCCTGAGGAAGAAGTGAAGATTGAGGTCAGTTGAGGAGCAGGTAAACCGCTGTGCATCAGTGTGAAAGCAGCCTTAGTCCCCTTTCACACGATCGGTCCGATTGGGCCTGCCTGAAAAACAGACAGGCAGAACCGATCAGACCCTCCATTCACCTCTATAGAGCGGCAGATGTAAACAGACGCCTATCTGCAATCCGATCTGCTTAAAAAACAGAAGGGGATCTGTCCCCTTCTGTCTGGGCAGATAGGAGGGCCCTTAGGGTAGAGCGGGCTGCATCTGTGTCTGCTCTACATATGCAGAATGGACACAGACCTGCCATCCGCCCGCTACGCTCATTGTGGCCCGCGACCGGTTACCAAGTCGCTAAAGTGGCCCTCGCTCCTCAAAAGGTTGGGCACCCCTGCTTTACAGTATGTTAGGCATGGATACCAGAAATATATTTTACTGTGAAAATATATTCAAAGAGGTGATTACAGTAATTGTGCTATTGTCCCAACATAGAACGACAACACAATGGATTTAAATATAAACAATTTTTAACAGTATATATATATATTTACATATTCCCGGGAGCTCCCCCTACTTTATAAGCTATGCGTGAGATCTCACTTAAAGTACTTGGTCTTTGATCTTCTTGTCTTCGCTAGCTAAAGTAATTCCTTGTGATTTGTAATCCATAGGTTAAAGTCAGTTAAGTTGAAGTAAAGGTGCTCCTGGTGTAACTTAGTACTTATACTACAAGGCTTGGAGTGTCAGAGTAGATAGGCCTCAAGCCTGTTCAGTGTCAGTTGCTCTGCTCCTTCTTCCGGGGAACTATAAATCCCAGTGAGGCTTGTGTATGAGTCTAACAGCGTGTGAAAGTTAACAAACTGTGGGCCGTAACCTGCTCACCAACTGGATCGGAGCTGTAAGGAAAGCTCTGCTGGGCCTAGTAGTTCTCCACCGCTGCGATTGCGTGTGCGGGCTCGAACGGGTGCGCGGGCCACTGCGCATGCGCGGAATCGAGCGGGTGTGCGTGCGCGGGCTCGGACGGGCGCACACACGGTTACTGGCGCCGGGCGGGCTATTTAAACCAGCCATCTCCATGCAATCCTTGCTGCCTGATCTACAGCGTTCCGTTTGCTAAGTCCTGTACTTCTCTGTATCTGCACCTGTGACCCGGCTTGTCTACTTACCTGCTCTGCTTCCTGCCTGCCCCGATCCCGGCTTACCCACGACCATTCTCTGGCTTATCCCTTGGCTTATCCGCAGTGTGTCCTCTGTTACCAATCCCGGCTTGTCTGACCTACCTGTGCACCTGTCCTGTGATCCGCTGCATACCTGCCAGTTCCTGTTGTCTGCTGGTTCCTGTAGTCCGCTGCATACCTGCCAGTTCCTGTTGTCTGCTGGTTCCTGTAGTCCGCTGCATACCTGCCAGTTCCTGTTGTCTGCTGGTTCCTGTGATCCGCTGCATACCTGCCAGTTCCTGTTGTCTGCTGGTTCCTGTAGTCCGCTGCATACCTGCCAGTTCCTGTTGTCTGCTGGTTCCCGTAGTCCGCTGCATACCTGCCAGTTCCTGTTGTCTGCTGGTTCCTGTGATCCGCTGCATACCTGCCAGTTCCTGTTGTCTGCTGGTTCCTGTAGTCCGCTGCATACCTGCCAGTTCCTGTTGTCTGCTGGTTCCTGTAGTCCACTGCATACCTGCCAGTTCCTGTTGTCTGCTGGTTCCTGTAGTCCGCTGCATACCTGCCAGTTCCTGTTGTCTGCTGGTTCCTGTAGTCCGCTGCATACCTGCCAGTTCCTGTTGTCTGCTGGTTCCTGTAGTCCGCTGTATACCTGCCAGTTCCTGTTGTCTGCTGGTTCCTGTCAGCTGCTGCTTGCTGGTTCCTGTCACCTGCTGTCTGCTGGTTCCTGTCACCTGCTGCTTGCTGGTTCCTGTCACCTGCTGCTTGCTGGTTCCTGTCACCTGCTGTCTGCTGGTTCCTGTCACCTGCCGCTTGCTGGTTCCTGTCACCTGCTGCTTGCTGGTTCCTGTCACCTGCTGTCTGCTGGTTCCTGTCACCTGCTGTCTGCTGGTTCCTGTCACCTGCTGCTTGCTGGTTCCTGTCACCTGCTGCTTGCCGGTTCCTGTCTTCGCTGGTCTAGTCCTGTGACCCACCTGCAGCTGTTGTTCCTTACAGACACTCGTGCCTCCTTTGACTTCTGCGCCCCCCTGTCCTCATCACCAGGGGTCGCAAGTCTGGGACGTAAGAGAGGTCTCCCACTGCAATCCAGACTCGCCACTAGGTACGTGACAGTATCAGGCAGCCATGACCGAGTCTGAGCAGGGAGCCTCTCCTATGGAAGAACTCTGCATACACCTAGCAGGCCTAGCACAAGCGGTCACTAACCTACAGGAAGGTTACACCCGACTTGAAAAACATGTCCTTACTCAGGGGTCCCCAGGTCTCACCACTAACCAGCCTACTCCACCGACTGTCGTGATGCTACCCCCGGAACCTCGAGTACCCACACCTGAGAGGTTCTCCGGTGAGCGTAGCAAGTTCAGGACTTTCCGCAGTGCATGCGAGCTGTTCTTTGCACTACAGCCCCGAACATTTTCTTTGGAGACCACCAAAGTGGGCTTTGTGATTTCCCTGCTTCAGAACGACCCCCAGCTCTGGGCCCACCGCCTGCTTAAACAGGAGGCCGCGGAACTTGCTCATCTAAACACCTTCTTTGACGCAATGGCCCGAATGTATGAGGACCCACAACTTTGTGCCACGGCTGAGACTGCTCTCCATGCCCTACTCCAAGGGCGTAGGCCCGCCGAGGACTATGTTGCTGAGTTCAGGAGATGGAGTGCTGATACCAGCTGGAATGACGCGGCCCTCCGCTACCAGTTCCGGTTGGGGTTGTCAGATCCCCTCAAGGATGAACTTGCTAGGGTTGGGGTCCCTCCAACCCTTGAGGAGCTCATCAACCAGGCCATACAGATTGACAGGCGCCTACGCGAACGACGGTCTGAGAGGGCCTCTGCTCCACCCCGTCCCTCCTGGATGCTGCCAAAGGTACCCTACTTTCCTAGAGGTCCACCGTCGGCTCGACCCTCTGCCTCCACCGAAGGAACTGAGCCCATGCAGTTGGGTGTGCTTCGCCCTGCTCTCACTCCCGAGGAACGGCTGAGACGCCGTCGGGACAATTTGTGTCTATATTGCGGGGAGCCAGGGCATTATGTGCGAACCTGTCCAGCCAAGACCCGTAAGTGGCGCCCTCCTTCAGTTGACCAGATTGTGGCCGTTACTGACGCCTCTTCTCACCTTGCTCTCTCTATTTTGTTGCAGCTCCCCGGAAAGAACATTACGGTCCCCGCCATTATTGACTCTGTAGCCTGCTGTTGTTTCATGGACTCGGACTTTGCTACTGCTCATAGCATCCCTTTACAGAACAAGGCCCAAGGACTGCAGATACACCTGGCCGATGGTTCAGCCATTAGGTCTGGGCCTGTCACCCTAGAAACACAACCTCTTCCGGCATGCATAAACCATCTCCACCAGGAGTTGCTGTGTCTGGACATTATTTCTTCCCCACTGTTCCCGGTCATTTTGGGCATGCCTTGGCTCCGCGCCCATAACCCCTGCATTGACTGGTCTACCAAGGAGATTACCTTCTCCTCTACTTACTGCTCCCAACATTGCCTTCCTCGGACTGACGCTCAGTCAACCACTTTAATGTGTCTGGACAACGAGACCCGTCAGCTGGTTCCCAAGGTCTATCACTCTTTTTTGGATGTCTTCAGCAAAAAAGGGGCAGAGACCCTTCCTCCTCATCGGGTCTACGATTGTCCCATTGAGCTTCTCCCCGGAGCTGAAGTTCCCTTTGGGAGGATCTTCCCCCTGTCCGAACTGGAGCTCTCCGCCCTTAAGGACTACATTGATGACAACCTGCGAAAGGGCTTTATCCGTTCCTCTACGTCACCTGCCGGAGCCGGCATCTTCTTCGTTGAGAAAAAGGACCATTCCCTTCGGCCATGTATCGATTACAGGGAATTAAATAAGGTGACAATCAAAAATCGCTACCCCTTGCCGTTAGTTCCCGAGTTGTTCCAGAGGCTGGGGGCAGCGGTCATTTTCACCAAGTTGGACATCCGCGGGGCGTATAACCTGGTGCGCATCCGGAAGGGCGATGAATGGAAGACCGCCTTCCGTACACGATTCGGGCACTTTGAATACCTTGTGATGCCCTTCGGACTCTGTAACGCCCCTGCCACGTTCCAACATTTCATTAATGACATTTTTTGCATCGTAAATCGCTGTCGGGGCGATACTATCACAGAGGCAAGGCCCCAAGGCTCTCCTGTTCCCTGTTGGGTTCTTTTCTCGTAAGCTGACACCTCCCGAGCGGAACTACGACGCGGGCGACCGAGAACTGTTAGCAATCAAGGCGGTATTGGAGGAATGGCGGTACCTGTTGGAAGGAGCGGCTCACCCAATCCTCATATATACAGACCACAAGAACCTGGAGTATTTGAAGGCCGCCAAGAGACTAAAGCCACGTCAGGCCAGGTGGGCACTGTTTTTCTCCCGGTTCGCCTTCCATGTCACCTATAGGCCGGGCTCCAAAAATACCAAACCTGATGCCCTATCACGGATGTTCATCGACCCTAAGGAGCCTAATCCACCTGACACCATCTTAACTGCAGAGAATTTTCTACTTCTCCATGAAGACTTATTAAGCCGGATCAAGCAGGCGTCCAGGGAGGACCCGCCGCCTGCTAAGCCAGGAGTCTCCGCCAAAGATGGCCTATTCTGGTCCGGTGGTAAGATCTTCGTTCCAGAAAGTCTCCGGGTCACTATACTTGGGCTATGCCATGACCATGTACTGGCCGGACACTTCGGCATAGCCAAGACCACGGACCTGGTCCAGCGCACCTTCTGGTGGCCCCAACTGGCAAAAGACTGCCAAAGGTATGTGGAATCATGTACAGTGTGCACCCGCAACAAGAGCTGCAGGACCAAATCCTGGGGGCTACTCAAACCCCTACCTGCTCCGGAAAGACCGTGGAAGTTAATAACCATGGACTTTATTGTAGAACTTCCCCCTTCCGAAGGCCATACGGCCATCTTTGTGGTAGTGGACCGGCTGTCCAAAATGGCCCACTTCATTCCCATGAAGGGGACTCCTTCGGCACCAGAGACGGCCCAAGCCTTCATTACAGGCATTGTCAGACTTCACGGAGTTCCAGCAAACATCATCTCGGACAGGGGCGTCCAATTCACGTCCCGGTTCTGGAGGGCCCTCTGCAACTCTCTTGGCATCAAACTATCTTTATCCTCTGCTTACCACCCACAGACAAACGGGCAGACAGAAAGGACAAACCAGACTCTTGAGCAGTATCTGCGTTGCTTTTCATCCTTTTCTCAACAGTAAGGATGAGCCCGGTGTTCGATTCGAACCCATGTTCGAATCGAGCACCGGGTGTTCGCTCGCTCGGCGAGCCCAGAACTATTGGGGCCGCTCGCATCAAATTCGTGTGATGCGAGCGGCCCCGCAATGCATTGCGGCCCGCGCAGTGCAATGCTGGCTGATGATTGGCCAAGCATGCACTGTGACCCCGCATGCTTGGCCAATCACAGCGCCGGCAGCGAGGAGAGCCATAATTGGCTACAGGCAGGATGCCTGTAGCCAATTATAGCTCAGGGGCTCAGGGGCTTTAATACACGCCCCACGGTATAAGAGGTGTCACCAGGTGCCCTCCGTTTTAAAAGACCTGTCAGATGGAGCGGAGCCTCACACAGCGGGAGCCTCCCATTGCGCGGAGCGGCCCAAGAAGACACCGACACCGACGCCGACGGAAGAAGATGCCGGACGAGAAGGACGAGAAGACCAGCGCAAGAAGAAGCGGATCGGAGGAAGAAGAAAATGGAAGAAGAAGATGGAAGAAGATGAAGGAAGGAGAAGATGAAGAATCCGAAGGATGAAGAAAGAAGAAAGAAGATTTTAATAAAGGAATTGTCAAAGACTGTCTCCTGTCATTTTTACCATTTTTGCCACTTTTTTGGTGAAATGGTAGGGGTACTTTTGTACCCCCTTACCATTTCACACAGGGGGGGGGCCGGGATCTGGGGGTCCCTTGTTAAAGGGGGCTTCCAGATTCCGATAAGCCCCCCGCCCGCAGACCCCCACAACCACCGGCCAGGGTTGTGGGGAAGAGGCCCTTGTCCTAATCAACATGGGGACAAGGTGCTTTAGGGGTCTTAGACCCCCAAAGCATCCTCCCAATGTTGAGGGCATGTGGCCTGGTACGGTTCAGGCGAGAGGGGGGGCCGCTCTCGTCCCCCCCTCTTTTCCTGCGGCCTGCCAGGTTGCGTGCTCGGATAAGGGTCTGGTATGGATTTTGAGGGGGACCCCACGCCATTTTTTTTGGCTAGGGTTCCCCTTAAAATCCATACCAGACCTCAAGGGTCTGGTATGGATTTTTGAGGGGGACCCTACGCCATTTTTTTTTTTTTTTTTTTGGCTGGGATCCCCCTTAATATCCATCCCAGACCTGAAGGGCCTGGTTATTGAATTTGGGGGGACCCCTACGCTTTTTTTTTTTCATTTTTTTTTTTTTTTATCAATGACTTTTTTTTATGAATGAGTTTCAATGAATCACTGTTCTCTGTGTTACGGGAGCCGTGAATTAACATTAGCCGCGAGTGATTTTAAATAGCTTTTTTACTTTCAAAAATGACACTTTGCGCAGAGACAGTTCTAAACACGGGAAACATGCGCCCCTTTACAGGCATACTATAGACACCCCCCAGGTACGAAATTTAAAGGAATATTACACTTTTATTGTTTCAATTTAAGCATTATTAAAATCACTGCTCCTGAAAAAACGGCCGTTTTTAAAAAAAATTTTGCATTGATACATGTCCCCTGGGGCAGGACCCAGGTCCCCAAACACTTTTTATGACATTAACATGCATATTAGCCTTTAAAATGAGCACTTTTAATTTCGAACGTTCGCATCCATTATAACTAATAGGGTTCTAAAGCTCGCACGGACTTTAGGTCCGTTCGCGGGTTCTGGTGCGAGCCGAACGGGGGGGGTGTTCGGCTCATCCCTACTCAACAGGACTGGCTCTCTCTGTTACCATTGGCGGAATTCGCCTACAATAACTCCACCCACTCCACTACCAAACAGACTCCGTTTTTTGCCAACTATGGTTACCACCCATCATTCCTGCCTAATTCTGTACCAGAATGTGCTGTTCCTGCTGTTTTTGAGACCGTGGACTTCTTTTCAACTAACAATAAGTTGTTGCAGGAAACTATGACTCGGGCACAAAATCTTAATAAAGAGGTCTTTGACAGGGGCAGACGGGGGCAATTGGTACTGGAACCTGGAGACAAAGTATGGTTGTCCACAGTTAATCTCCGACTTGCTTGCCCTTCTAGGAAGTTAGGCCCCAGATTCTTGGGTCCCTTTGCTGTGAAGCGGAAAATCAACGAGGTAGCATACGAGCTGGAGTTGCCGGAGTCACTTCGGGTACACCCGGTCTTCCATGTTTCACTCCTGAAGCCAGCAGTCCCCAATTCCTTCCCTGGGCGATCCACGGATCCCCCAGCCCCGATAATGGTCAATGGGGAAGAGGAATTCGAGGTGGAGACAATTGTGGACTGCCGAAAAAAGAATAACCAGATACAATACCTCATCAGGTGGAAAGGGTACGGTTCTGAAGAGAATTCCTGGGAACCTGAAACCAACTTGCATGCCAAGCATTTGATCCAAGCTTTCAAGAGAGCTCACCCAGAAAAGTGTTCCCAGTTGGGCATCCGGAGGCTGCCCCTTGGGGGGGGCAATGTAAGGAAAGCTCTGCTGGGCCTAGTAGTTCTCCACCGCTGCGATTGCGTGTGCGGGCTCGAACGGGTGCGCGGGCCACTGCGCATGCGCGGAATCGAGCGGGTGCGCGGGCTCGGACGGGCGCGCGCACGGTTACTGGCGCCGGGCGGGCTATTTAAACCAGCCATCTCCATGCAATCCTTGCTGCCTGATCTACAGCGTTCCGTTTGCTAAGTCCTGTACTTCTCTGTATCTGCACCTGTGACCCGGCTTGTTCTCTTACCTGCTCTGCTTCCTGCCTGCCCCGATCCCGGCTTACCCACGACCATTCTCTGGCTTATCCCTTGGCTTATCCGCAGTGTGTCCTCTGTTACCAAACCCGGCTTGTCTGACCTACCTGTGCACCTGTCCTGTGATCCGCTGCATACCTGCCAGTTCCTGTTGTCTGCTGGTTCCTGTAGTCCGCTGCATACCTGCCAGTTCCTGTTGTCTGCTGGTTCCTGTAGTCCGCTGCATACCTGCCAGTTCCTGTTGTCTGCTGGTTCCTGTGATCCGCTGCATACCTGCCAGTTCCTGTTGTCTGCTGGTTCCTGTAGTCCGCTGCATACCTGCCAGTTCCTGTTGTCTGCTGGTTCCCGTAGTCCGCTGCATACCTGCCAGTTCCTGTTGTCTGCTGGTTCCTGTGATCCGCTGCATACCTGCCAGTTCCTGTTGTCTGCTGGTTCCTGTAGTCCGCTGCATACCTGCCAGTTCCTGTTGTCTGCTGGTTCCTGTAGTCCGCTGCATACCTGCCAGTTCCTGTTGTCTGCTGGTTCCTGTAGTCCGCTGCATACCTGCCAGTTCCTGTTGTCTGCTGGTTCCTGTAGTCCGCTGCATACCTGCCAGTTCATGTTGTCTGCTGGTTCCTGTAGTCCGCTGTATACCTGCCAGTTCCTGTTGTCTGCTGGTTCCTGTCAGCTGCTGCTTGCTGGTTCCTGTCACCTGCTGTCTGCTGGTTCCTGTCACCTGCTGCTTGCTGGTTCCTGTCACCTGCTGCTTGCTGGTTCCTGTCACCTGCTGTCTGCTGGTTCCTGTCACCTGCCGCTTGCTGGTTCCTGTCACCTGCTGCTTGCTGGTTCCTGTCACCTGCTGTCTGCTGGTTCCTGTCACCTGCTGTCTGCTGGTTCCTGTCACCTGCTGCTTGCTGGTTCCTGTCACCTGCTGCTTGCCGGTTCCTGTCTTCGCTGGTCTAGTCCTGTGACCCACCTGCAGCTGTTGTTCCTTACAGACACTCGTGCCTCCTTTGACTTCTGCGCCCCCCTGTCCTCATCACCAGGGGTCGCAAGTCTGGGATGTAAGAGAGGTCTCCCACTGCAATCCAGACTCGCCACTAGGTACGTGACAGGAGCTCTGTGTCGTAGCTTTGGTCTGGTAACTGCAGCTGGCCCCGTCGCTCTGCTCAGCTCCGCCGGATGAGCCCGGTCCTCCGATGCTCAAACGAGTGTCTCTGGATTCCTCCAATCCGGTCACTGTCTCTCTGGCACCGTCAGGTCACTTGCACAAAAAAACAGGCTGCGCTCCGCAAAGGCTGTAGGCCGCTGTCTCCGGGAGGCCTCTGCGCAGATCCTCACAGGCAGGCCATGCGATCCCAAGAGACCTAAAATGGCTCCAGTTCCTTTTAAGCCCTACCCAGCATGCACTGCTAGAGAGAGTGTTCATGGGTAGGTCACCAAGCCTCCTGGGTAAAAAAAAGGTCAACCTTCTGATCAAAACAACAGTCACTTCCTGTATATGTCTTTTGTGCTTTCTTCAAACAATAATCATATAAGTGCATTACCAGTATTTGGCCGCTAGATGGCGCCAAATAGTAAGCCATAGAAAATGTCCATAGACTCTGATTTTTACATGCAACACACATTAATAAACGAGGATGTCAGCGCTACACACTCCCCCTACTTTATCTCTTTGGTCCCCAAAGAGGTTCAAAATGTTAACTCTAGCTTCTGGGTGAAACATAGCTGTTGGTTGCTTTTGGTGGTGCTGGTTGTAGGCCAGGCATATGCTTCTTTTAGGGGGCATGCCTTGAACAGAAAGCGACGCCACTCTGATCACTGGTGGAGGGTTAATCAGCCTGTATCTGGAATGGGTTCCTCTAGAAGGGTAGGCTGGGGGGCTTCAGACCCTGGACTTGGATGGGACACGCATGGAAGGTACCCTGTAGCTGGCTATGGTTCAGGGTATGATTGGGGCTCCTCTAGGATGGATATTGGGCAACCCAGACAGCAAGTGGCCTACAATCCCGTCAGTGTGGTGTGTGATGAGGACAAGATGGTGGTGACTGTGCAGAGAGATCTTTATGGAAATGGGAATTTGGTGAAGGTGTCAGATCTGAGCCTAGGATCCCAGCCCTGTAATCCCGACTCTTCAAGCTCTGATACTAATGTGGTCTTTCATGTTGGCTTGCAGGATTGTGGAAATGCCCCTCAGATGACTGCAGACTTGCTGATGTATAGCACTTTTCTGACCTACAACCCATCTTCTGCCACAAATCTGCCCATCACAAGGAGCAGCTCTGCTGTTATAACCATCAAGTGCTATTACCCCAGGCATGACAATGTGAGTAGTAAAGCCATACATCCAACATGGGTTCCCTTCAGCTCTACTAAAACATTTGAGGAGAAGCTGAACTTCTCGCTGCGTCTGATGAATGATGACTGGAGTGGTCCCAGTCCTTCTATTATCTTTGAGCTTGGGGAACCTTTGAATATAGAAGCTTCTGTGGACACAGACAATCATGTTCCTATGAGAATACTTGTAGACCGTTGTGTGGCCTCCCTAAATCAAGATACCACACAAGGACCTTCTTATGAAATCATTGCTTTCAGTGGGTGTATGGTTGATGGGAAGCAAGAAGATTCAAGCTCTGCCTTCAGAACTCCAAGATCCCGCCCTAATGAGCTTCAGTTTTCAGTTGATGCTTTTAAGTTTGTTAATGTAGACTCTCCTGTGATCTTTATTACCTGTTTCTTGAGGGCTGCAGCAGATGACACTTCACCTGATGCCGTAAACAAGGCCTGCTCGTACAGTAAAACAAGCAACAGCTGGTTTGCTGTTGAGGGTCCTAGCAGTATCTGTAGCTGCTGTGAACTGGGAAAATGTGACAAGACCACTTCTGGATCCAGAAGGCTTAGTCTGAGTGGAGGGTCAAAACAATGGAAGAGAGAAGCTACTTTTGATATTGGGACACAGGATGAAGAATGGTTTGCAACACTTGGACCTCTGTATGTTGTGGGATCCGATAGTGACAAATCCCTAAAGCTGGATGGGTCTTCATCATTGACAATGGAAATCTGGATGGTGGCAGGAGTCTGCTCACTGTGGCTTGTTGGCTTAATGGCATGTATATTGGTTTGGACAATCAAGCCTAAGAAAACCCTGTTGTCTCCACAACAATAAAATGCATTCTGTTTTTTGACTCACCAAAAAAAAAAAAAAAAAAAAAATGTTAACTCTATCCTGTATTTTAGCCTCTAGACGGTCATACAATACAGACAGAGGAGCTTCCCACCAATTGTCATGTGAAGGGGAGTTGTCCTGTGCACTCAGAGCTGCTACTACCGTGTATGGCACAGATGTGCCAAGGGGTGAGTTGTTGTTGTCCCTTACTGAATCAGAAGTAGAGGGACCATGCAGTTCAGAATTTCTTCTGCTGACAAACTGAGATGCTTCAGAGCATTCACCCAATGTATCATAAGTGAGTCTCTGTGGCGGGCGAATGTCTCTCTTTGTCCTCTGCATTTTCGGGGTATCCATTCCTGTTGGATAAATGTCTTCATCCCTCCTCTCAGTGGCTAAAGATGGAGAGTAAATAGGAGTACTGGGATCTTCTGTGTGATGAGTTGCCGGCACAAATTCTAAGAGTTCCGTTATTATCCTCTTCTACTTCTAAAGAGGTATCAGCATCTGTCTCTAAAGTTTCCGGAGGCCACAGCCAACTCATCTCCGCTTCCTCATCTTCATTGGTAGAGAGTGCAGGCTGAGATCTGGTTATTGGCCTACGCACATCGGTGGATGTGGATGGGAGTTCCTCCTCTGCACTTATCCTGACTGCCTCTGTAAGAGGTAAGAGGTGATTCCGATGCCAGGTTTTCACTGGCCCAGTGTTTCCTTCTGGCTTGATTTCATACACTGGGAGCCCTGGAAGCTTCCTACACACAACATAAGGCTGTGATCTCCAGCGATCAGCCAACTTATGCTTTCCTGGGATGCCTAGATTCCTCAGCAAAACCCGGTCACCTGGTTGAAGATCCTGAACTCTCACTTTCAGGTCAAAGTTCCTCTTGTTCCTGTTCTCTCTGGAGTTTGAGGTGGCTTGAGCCTGCTCGTAAGCTATCTTCAAGTTCCTCCGCAGCCTGTCCACATACCCTCGATAGGAGGTCTCTGATGTGTGATCCAAGGAGGTACCAAAGGCTAGGTCCACTGGTAATCGGGCTTCACGGCCGAACATCAGTCTGTAAGGTGAATACAGGTGAAGTGGCGTCACTTTTGGTGCTGTTGTAGGCATGAACCAGTGCAGTGATGTGTCTGCAGTTAAAGTCCCCAATATATTCAGGAGGGTCCTGTTGAACCTTTCCGGTTGAGGGTCCCATTGTGGGTGATGGAGAGTAGTCCTGGACTTTTGTATGCCTAGTAGATCCAACAGTCTTTTTATCAATGAGCTCTCAAAGTCTCTTCCTTGGTCCGAATGTATCCATTGAGGTGGCACTGGAACTCAGTCAGCCTATCTACGCTGTGATTTATTCCCCCCCTAGTAGTTTAGAATAGTCTCTTCTTGTCCATGTTCTAGCAGCATGGACAGGACATGTGGCTGAAACTTTCTCTCTCTCTCTCTACTTCCTCCTTCTGAGGTTTTAAGACAACAACCAGGGTAGGAAGTATACATAATACATTTAGGCATTTACAAATTCATACAGTAGAGGACAGCAGTTCACTACACTATAGCTCCTATTTTCTATATTGCATTTACTCTAAACTGGGGTAATTTATAATTACTTGGAGATAACAAGGTGGTCAACTGGGCATTAACAATACTGCTATTGTAGGCAAAAGGCAGAAGCCACAGGGTATAACTTGGCATAGCCAATTGTTTTGTTGCTAGGGGGTTGGGTCCCTAAAAAATCAGCTGGTACTGTCTATCTCATAGGGGAACAATAGAAAATGGATACAATTCTGTATAGTTCATTGAGGGCCTTGCATATGTTTACACTGTGACCTACAGGAGTATTTTGACACTGGCAAGCAAAAAAAAAAAAAAGCATAGACCAGCCTGGTATAACCCCTCACACTTCCAGCATGCCTCAGTTATTTGCTAATGTTCTAGGAGAAAAGTTTAACTGTTTTAATAGTCATTTTACAGCATTAGGCAACTGTTTTAGTGCTGTGCACAAGATCTGTGGCTTTCCTCTCCTTCTCTCTCTCTCTCTCTCTCTCTCTCTGCTCACTGGACATGGAGGCAGCAGTGGGAGCCATTGGCTCCTCCTGCTGTCAATCACAGCCTGTGAGTACAGATCAGGTGTGGGGCCAGGTCATCCTTCATGCAACTCTGTCTTGTTTTGGGTTGTATGTATGGCACAGTAGTTTGAAATATTATGCCATGCTTTCTGAGAATGTGTTATCACCTGTATATTCAGTTCAATTGTCTGTGCATAATACATTCAGCATTTTGCCAAATTTGTTGCTTACTTGAGCTAAATACTGTTCAAGTTTCTCTGATACTTCACTTTTTTTGTGTAACAGATATAGTGTAATATACCTGGAGTAATCATATATAAAAGTGAGAAAATACCTCTTCTTTCATGGAGTACATTTTTCCATTGGACCTCAAAGGTCTGAATAAATTAAGTCCAGAGGTTTCTTAGCTCTGCTTTTACTCTGCTTTGGAAAGGCTTTTCTTGTCTTATCTTTTCCTTTTATACAGCTGGGGCATTTCATTGTTTGATCACATGGATCACCTGGACTCATTTTTATTCCACTTGCATACTGTAGTTATTCTCAGTTAATTTCTTTATTATAAATTGGGGGGAAAAACCGCGCTAATCTATTGGGATCATGCAAGAGCTGCCAACAAACAAAACAAACAAAGTCAAGAGTACGTGTAGATCAAAAATGTAGCGCTAGTGCATAGACCAAAATATGTGTATATCACAACACTCTAGGAGAACAGTGCATAAACTGTATAACAGAATAATATAGTGTTAGGAATTGATCCCAGTATGAACAAGAATGCTATAGTCCATATAGTGATAACATTGAAGTATAAGTCCTTCTGGTCAACTCAATAAAGGCAGATGGAATATATGCTTGACTGGTGTCAGAATAAGGCGTGGGTACGCTTACCGGAAATGTTGGATGTGACTACCATACGGCATACACATCAGACGGGCTTAAAGGTAGGAGGTCTTGCATCAAGAACTTCAACAATTTCCGGTACCATGAACTGGAACTCCAACGCTTTCCGGTGCTGTGTGCTGGATCAATCAGCGGGGTGGGTATGCTCAACATACAATCATCCGATGGTCACGGTATGGTGATGGAGACCGGGTAGGGAATAAGAAATGGAGACCACTCCAATGGTGCAGGTCAAAATAGCAACGATTTATTCACATATGCATGTGAAAATAAAAGAATAAAAAATATCTCGAGACAATAAAAATGGCAATATGAGGGGCGTAGGATAGCTGGCCCGACGCGTTTCGACTAAAGTCTTCCACAGGGGCATATCTCACATGCATATGTGAATAAATCGTTGCTATTTTGACCTGCACCATTGGAGTGGTCTCCATTTCTTATTCCCTACCCGGTCTCCATCACCATACCGTGACCATCGGATGATTGTATGTTGAGCATACCCACCCCGCTGATTGATCCAGCACACAGCACCGGAAAGCGTTGGAGTTCCAGTTCATGGTACCGGAAATTGTTGAAGTTCTTGATGCAAGACCTCCTACCTTTAAGCCCGTCTGATGTGTATGCCGTATGGTAGTCACATCCAACATTTCCGGTAAGCGTACCCACGCCTTATTCTGACACCAGTCAAGCATATATTCCATCTGCCTTTATTGAGTTGACCAGAAGGACTTATACTTCAATGTTATCACTATATGGACTATAGCATTCTTGTTCATACTGGGATCAATTCCTAACACTATATTATTCTGTTATACAGTTTATGCACTGTTCTCCTAGAGTGTTGTGATATACACATATTTTGGTCTATGCACTAGCGCTACATTTTTGATCTACAAATTTCTTTATTATGTCAGGACTCCTGTGCCAAGTCATCTGTGCTATGTGTGAATGCAGTTTGAATGTTTTTCCTCCTTGGCAGTATTAACTACCTCATTGCAGTTCAGCAGATTCAGTTCATCTGTAATTTTAGCCTTTGCAAGTAAGATATCCCCTTTTGGGAGGGCCATGGGCGTCCGCAGGTAGGGGCAAGGGGGGGCGGGTGCCCTCCCCTGGAATCAGGGATCATATCAGGAGTTCCAGCAAGGTTTTGTCCTGCATAATTATGTTGCTTATGTGCCAACTTGTGGCTGAATAGGACCTGCAACAGTGTGAACACCCAGCACATCCAGGCATTGGCCAGCAAGCCTGCTGGATGTTCACTGTGCAACTCCGATGAAAGACTTCACCTGTCATATTCAAGATGTGATGTCGGGTATGGGCGTGACTGCTACTCAGACCCGCCCCCTCTGTCAAACAACCAATGTAATGAAAGAGCAAACTCACATGGTACTACATGTATTGCTCCTCCCCCTCCCTATCACATCCCACACACCACACTTCCCCATTCCTCCCTTTCACAGAGCACAGCAGCTCCTCCCCTCTAGAACGTTGTATCTAAACCCCGCCCCTCCCCCTCCTTTCCAGCATGAACAGCTTCTGTCAGTATACACAGGGACAACACTGCACATGAATGTAAGGTGAGTGTATAGTGAGAGGAGGCTGAGCTCTGATAGGACAGTGGGGTATCAGACATTCACAGGAGGGACTACAGGTCCCAGCATGTCAGCTGCTTTCTGGGGAGGTTTGTGATTGTGCCATCACTAGTGCTGAGGACATCACTTCCTGGGTACAACATGCTGTGTGATGTTCCATCCACTCACTGTGCTGGGGGGGATGATGTGTCAGGCTGGCCTCCCCCTCAGCTCTCAGTATGTAGTGGTGGGATCTCTTGTTGCAGATACTATATCTCTCTGAAGATTGGACCTGTCCAGTGTGTGGGCTTCAGGGCCCCCTACAGGAGATCTGAGAGGGGTGTCTGGCAGTAAAGAGAACCTGTCATCGTCCATTCAGATCAAAGTAAATGATAAATACTAGAGCTGAGCGCCTCCATAGCTGACACCATCCCTGCACTCAACTGTCATCTGTCTGTCTGTCTGTCTGTAAGGCACCTGGTGAATGCTTTGCTCTGTGCCAAGTCCCATCCCTGGTGTGGGGACACATTAAAGCTGACATTTACCCGAAAATTTAATTTGGTACACACTATTCAATTTTTCTCATTCAACCAGCAGGCTGAATGGAAAAAAAAACTGACAGCTCTGGGCAATTCTTTCATTATATTGGTTGTTTGACAGAGGGGGCGGGTCTGAGTAGCAGCCCCCCCCCATAAATGACATCACAGCTTGGATCTGACAGGTGAAGTCTCTGATTGGAGCTGCACAGTGCACATCCAGCCGGCTTGCTCACCAATCCTCGGATGTTCACACTGCTGCAGGTCCAATTCAGCCAGAAGTTGACATATATCGCTGGCTGGGACAAAGATGTAAAGTGTCAGGAGCAATTGTGTGTTCCCCTCCCCAGGGGGGTTTTTCAGCCTTGTGTAACCCTGCACACACAGATCGCCACTTTCACTTACTTCACTTACCCTGTACATAATGCATTCCTGAATCCTTCTACACTTTGTGTAATGCACACTTTCATAGTTTATGCAAAACCATTTGTAATGGAAGATTTTTCTTTTTTTTTTATTATAGTGCTGGGGTTTGCATGTGTCCGTGAGACTTTATCTTGTGGCACAGCAATCAAAGCATATTTTAGAGGTACAAGGAAACCTGGGTTTTGTTTAGCCAGGCCCATTAAGCCCCCCCCTCACTGTTAAGAGTTTGACCACATCCACTTTTGCCACGTGCCATCGGATGCTTCCTCCCTCATGTGTCCCTCATTCTGAAGTTCAAAGTTGGGAGGTATGGTCTTTTCTGCCGTAAAAGCCTGTTACGGGCAGCGATAGCCGTGGGCCGGACATGCAATAATTCCAAAGCCTGCAGGGCTCAGGAAAGATCGTACAGGCTTGACCAGGCAGCGCATGTGCAGTAACGTGATGTCGCCGCCTGGCACCATTTTTAAATGGAAGGCACTCGTTCTCGGCGGTGACGCAGTGGTGCAACGGTGCAGAGAGGAGACACAGGCCACAGGAGGACATTACTGGGGGGGGGGAGCCGGCCCGGCAGAGGAAGACAGTACACTGATGTGCACAGTACCCGACTGGAGAGGTGAACGGGACAGAAGACAGACACTGACTGATGTGAAACGGTATGGTAATATGAAGGGGGGGGGGGGGGACAGAGAAGGAAACCACCATGTCCACAGCATCTAACCGTGTCCTGTCCACAGTATCTGAAAGATGGGTTTCAAATGTTTTGACAGGGGCGCAGTGTCAGTGTTTGCCATAGGCGCCATTTTCACTAGATACGCCTCTGCGCACCTGTACACAGTTTAGCAGGGCCAGTGACAGCTGGTGCGAGGAGCGGGACAGCGAAGGCCTCAAGGGGTGGGCAGGATGACATCACCCAGTCTACATAGTGCGAGCGAGTGGTCTAGGAGACGGAAGCCATGGGAAAGGAGAGCAGCAAGACGCCAGGAACAGTGGGTACAACGTCCCCGGCGCCTCCCAGAGCCTGGAACCCCTGGACTCCTTAAACCTCATCACTGCTCCCAGGCCTGGAGGACAGACTGACCGGGGGTTCAGAGAACAAGGACTGGCAGGAAATGCAAGCAGCCATGGACCGCTCCATGTCACATAATAGATCCGATGGATGGAACAGAGCACCTCCTTTCCTCACCCAGGATGAAAACGGGTCTTGCCAGCTGCTGGCCATCATGGGCATCCTAGTGGCATGCAAGGTATCGTACTGAGCATTACACACACCACTGGGACATAGGGGCACTTGAGGGACTGCAGACAGGGCTAGGGGGTCCCTCTCTCTGACCCCCATCACCCCCCTCTGTCTCTCTCTGTTACACTCTTCTGTCTCTCTCTGTCTCCCCCTCTGTCTCTCTGTCACCCCCTTTTTCTCTTTCTGTCATCCCCTCTGTCTCTTTCTGTCACCCCCTCTCTCTGTCACCCCGTCTCTCTCTATCAGCTCCTACATGTATGCAGTCTCTTAGAGTCTCTTGTGCCATGTCCGCAGTCTCTTATAGTCTCTTGAGCCATGTATGCAGTCTCTGACAGTCTCTTGGGCCATGTCCGCAGTCTCTTACAGTCTCTTGAGCCATGTATGCAGTCACTGACTGTCTCTTGGGCCATGTCCGCAGTCTCTGACTATCTCCTGTACTACGTCTGCAGTCTCTGACCATGCTAATGTGATAATGACATTGTCGAAAAGGATCAGAGCATGGGTGACATTAAATTGATGCCCCCCCCTGAAAAAAGTTCTGCGGACGCCCATGGGGAGGGCACAGCTGTCATTGTGTAAGGTCACTACATTGCCTTGTTTTGTGAGCTTCTTCACTGACAAAAGATTACTTTCAAGAGCAGGGACATAGAGGACATTTTTCACAGGTATATTTCTGGTAACACTCTGGGAAATAGAAAAACAAAGATTTTGGGGGGGGGGGGCACACCCTAAAATATGCATTAAAGATGGTGCAGCCATAAGACCATATAAACAGAACAAAATATTACAGCGCACACATGCAAAAATTACATTTACCTCCTGCAAGGCTATTTTTTTTTTTTTATTTATGTCAGGAACAGGGTCCACAGGGACCAATACAATACAAAATAACATACAATACAATGCTTGAACATATAGATTATATCACCTGTTGTTTCAACAACTACACACTTGACTGTTGCATGACGGCATTAGATATTGAGTCATAAAGTAATATTATGTCGATGTTCAATATATACTGTGTGCGGCCTATAGTATTGTCTATTGATGGAGAATTATTATCCCATGGGTCCCGTCCCCTACTCCTTTTTCTTTTTAAAACAGGTGTTTATAGTTGTTCCCCTCCGCGCCCGATATCCCCACTACGGAGGGCCGAGACGGAGCGAAATGAAGGAAGAAGAGGTTAGAGAATAGGGTATCAGGAGGAGAAGTAGTGGTGGAGGAGAGGTAGGGGGAGGGAGTGGGGGGGGGGGGTACAGGTAAGGGTGCGGCCCACGACCATGGAGCATTGTTGGCGTTCTAGCGGGTCCCATCAGGAAACACATGTACATCTGTCAGGGATTCTCATGCTTGGTACCTTACGTATCCTATTATGAGCCTCTCAGGGCTCTACCTTCGTCTGAGTATATGAACATGGTTCATAGTTGCCATGTTTTGGTAAAGGTTTCCTGTCTCTTCTGTGCTGCGAGTATGAGGTCTTCCATGTTCCGTATGTCTTCCAGTCTCTGAAACATGTAAAAGGAAAAAAGCTGGGTCATCTGTAATAACTCGTTCCGTTTGTTTTTGGATTGTTTCGCGTATCACTGTCCAGAAGTGTATCAGTTTGGGGCAGGACCAAAATATGTGGAGCAAGGTTCCCTTTTCAGCTTGGCAGCGCCAGCATCGGTCCGATGTTGTCGGGAATATCTTGTGTAATAGTGCTGGGGTTCTGTACCATCTTGAGATAATTTTATAATTAGTTTCTTGTATCTTGGCACAGATGGAGGATTTATGTGTATATCTGAGGGCGCGTTGTCTTTTAGTAGAGTCAAGTTGTATTCCCAATTCCTCCTCCCACTTAAGAAGCCCTGGGGGTGTGAAGTCATCTGATGGTGTGTTTATGAGGGCGTAGGTCAGTGAAAGTGTGTGTGTAAGGGTCCCGGTATCGTTGCAGATCTCTTCTAACGTCGTCAGTGTTAGGTAATTTTCTGTTGGGGGTGTAATGGAGCTCAGGAAATGGCCCAACTGGAGAGCTCTCATGAAGTGTAGTTGGAATGGCCCTGAGGGATCTGAGAGTTCCGTTGCTGTTTTCCACCGTCCGTTTACACTGAAGTGGGAGGCCTGGTACTTGCCCAATCCAATTAGACGTCTGAACGGTTCGTCTCGTATACCCGGAGTGAAGAGGGGATTACCTAGTATCGGGGTAGAGGGGCGAGTTCGAGGATGAGAGGGAAGTTTGATCTATGAGACGAGCACAAATGCGTGATGTATTTCCAATCAATGGGTGTGGTCTCACCTCTAGTGACAGATTCGAGTAACACCAGGGGCTGCCGCGGAGGGGGTTATCACTTTGTGCCTGCTCTATTTGGGTTCATATTTTGGTGTCTTGGTGACAGCACCAATCAATCAGTCTCCCCAGGTGTACTGCCTGGTAGTAGGCACAGACATTAGGGAGGGCCAACCCTCCGTGTAGTTTGGGGAGGACAAGTAGTGTATGTGCTATTCTAGGTTTCTTCTCGGCCCAAACAAATTCTGAGAATGTTGCTTGTACTTGCTTGAAATAGGAGGATGGGATATGTATGGGTAATGCTTGCATTAACCACTTCAGCCCCGGACCAATTGGCAGCCAAAGGACCAGAGGTCTTTTTTCAATTTCGCACTGCACTGCTTTAACTGGTAATTGCGCGGTCATGCATTGTTGTACCCAAACGAAATTGGCGTCCTTTTCTTCCCACAAATAGAGCTTTCTTTTGATGGTATTTGATTGCCTCTGTGATTTTTATTTTTTGCGCTATAAACGGAAAAAGACCGCAAATTTCGAAAAAAAAAAAAGATATTTTCTACTTTTTGTTATAGGAAAAATCCAATAAACTCAATTTTAGTCAAACATTTGGGCCAAAATGTATTTAGCCACATGTCTTTAGTAAAAAAAATGCCAATAAGCGTATATTTATTGGTTTGCGCAAAAGTTATAGCGTCTACAAACTAGAGTAAATTTTCTGGAATTTACACCGCTTTTAATTTATGACTGCCTATCTCATTTCTTGAGGTGCTAAAATGGCAGGGAAGTACAAAACCCCCCCAAATGACCCCATTTTGGAAAGTAGACACCCCAAGCTATTTGCTGAGAGGCATGTTGAGCCCATTGAATATTTTTTTTTTTAGTCCCAAGTGATTGAATAAAGACAAAAAAAAAATAAAAAATTCAAAAAGTTGTCACTAAATGATATATTGCTCACACATGCCATAGTTATATGTGGAATTGCACCCCAAAATACATTTTTCTGCTTCTCCTGAGTATGGGGATACCACATGTGTGGGACTTTTTGGGAGCCTAGCCGCGTACGGGGCCCCGAAACCCAAGCACCGCCTTCAGGATTTCTAAGGGTGCAAATTTTTGATTTCACTCCTCACTACCTATCACAGTTTTGAAGGCCATAAATTGCCAAAATAGCACAAAACCCCCCCAAATTACCCCATTTTGGAAAGTAGACACCCCAAGCTATTTGTTGAGAGGCATGTTGAGCCCATTGAATATTTTTTTTTTAGTCCCAAGTGATTGAATACAGACAAAAAAAAAAAAAGTTTTCAAAAAGTTGTCACTAAATGATATATTGCTCACACATGCCATAGTTATATGTGGAATTGCACCCCAAAATACATTTTGCTGCTTCTCCTGAGTATGGGGATACCACATGTGTGGGACTTTTTGGGAGCCTAGCCGCGTACGGGGCCCCGAAACCCAAGCACCGCCTTCAGGATTTCTAAGGGTGCAAATGTTTGATTTCACTCCTCACTACCTATCACAGTTTCGAAGGCCATAAAATGCCAAAATAGCACAAAACCCCCCCAAATGACCCATTTTGGAAAGTAGACACCCCAAGCTATTTGTTGAGAGGCATGGTGAGTATTTTACAGCTCTCATTTGTTTTTGAAAATGAAGAAAGTAAAGAAAAAAAAATATTTTTTTTCTTTTTTCAATTTTCAAAACTTTGTGACAAAAAGCTTGATCTGCAAAATACTTACCATACCTCTCAGCAAATAGCTTGGGGTGTCTACTTTCCAAAATGGGGTCATTTTGGGGGGTTTTATGCCATCTGGGCATTCCATGGCCTCCGAAACTGTGATTGGCAGTGAGAAGTGAAATAAAAAAATTACACCCTTAGAAATCTTGAAGGCGGTGCTTGGTTTTGGGGCCCCGTACGCAGCTAGGCTCCCAAAAAGTCCCACACATGTGGTATCCCCATACTCAGGAGAAGCAACAGAATGTATTTTGGGGTGTATTTCCACATATGCCCATGAAATGTTTGAGCAATATATCATTTAGTGACAACTTTTTGTAAAAAAAATATATATATTTTTTTTTTTCATTATTCAATCTCTTGGGACAAAAAAAAAAAAATTGTATGGGCTCAACATTGCTCTCAGCAAATAGCTTGGGGTGTCTACTTTCCAAAATGGGGTCATTTGGGGGGGGGGGGGTTTGAACTGTCCTGGCATTTTATGCACAACATTTAGAAGCCTATGTCACACGTCACCCACTCTTCTAACCACTTGTAGACAAAGCCTTTTCTGACACTTTTTGTTTACATTTTTTTTTTGCAAGAAAATTACGTTGAACCCCCAAACACTATATATATTGTTAAAGCAAAGGCCCTACAGATTAAAATGGTGGGTGTTGCATTTTTTTTTTTCCACACAGTATTTGCGCAGCGATTTTTCAAACGCATTTTTTGTGGAAAAAATACACTTTTTTTTATTTTAATGCACTAAAACACACTACATTGCTCAAATTTTTGATGAAATGAAAAATATGATCTTAGGCCGAGTACATGGTTACCAAACACGACATGCTTTGAAATTGCGCACAGACACGCAGTGGCGACAAACTACATACATTTTTAAAAGCCTTTAAAAGCCTTTACATGATACCACATTAGATTCACGGAGGAGGTCTACTACTAAAAAAGGATCAGAGCATGGGTGACATTAAATTGATGCCCCCCCCTGAAAAAAGTTCTGCGGACGCCCATGGGGAGGGCACAGCTGTCATTGTGTAAGGTCACTACATTGCCTTGTTTTGTGAGCTTCTTCACTGACAAAAGATTACTTTCAAGAGCAGGGACATAGAGGACATTTTTCACAGGTATATTTCTGGTAACACTCTGGGAAATAGAAAAACAAAGATTTTGGGGGGGGGGGGGCACACCCTAAAATATGCATTAAAGATGGTGCAGCCATAAGACCATATAAACAGAACAAAATATTACAGCGCACACATGCAAAAATTACATTTACCTCCTGCAAGGCTATTTTTTTTTTTTTATTTATGTCAGGAACAGGGTCCACAGGGACCAATACAATACAAAATAACATACAATACAATGCTTGAACATATAGATTATATCACCTGTTGTTTCAACAACTACACACTTGACTGTTGCATGACGGCATTAGATATTGAGTCATAAAGTAATATTATGTCGATGTTCAATATATACTGTGTGCGGCCTATAGTATTGTCTATTGATGGAGAATTATTATCCCATGGGTCCCGTCCCCTACTCCTTTTTCTTTTTAAAACAGGTGTTTATAGTTGTTCCCCTCCGCGCCCGATATCCCCACTACGGAGGGCCGAGACGGAGCGAAATGAAGGAAGAAGAGGTTAGAGAATAGGGTATCAGGAGGAGAAGTAGTGGTGGAGGAGAGGTAGGGGGAGGGAGGGGGGGGGGGGGGGGGTACAGGTAAGGGTGCGGCCCACGACCATGGAGCATTGTTGGCGTTCTAGCGGGTCCCATCAGGAAACACATGTACATCTGTCAGGGATTCTCATGCTTGGTACCTTACGTATCCTATTATGAGCCTCTCAGGGCTCTACCTTCGTCTGAGTATATGAACATGGTTCATAGTTGCCATGTTTTGGTAAAGGTTTCCTGTCTCTTCTGTGCTGCGAGTATGAGGTCTTCCATGTTCCGTATGTCTTCCAGTCTCTGAAACATGTAAAAGGAAAAAAGCTGGGTCATCTGTAATAACTCGTTCCGTTTGTTTTTGGATTGTTTCGCGTATCACTGTCCAGAAGTGTATCAGTTTGGGGCAGGACCAAAATATGTGGAGCAAGGTTCCCTTTTCAGCTTGGCAGCGCCAGCATCGGTCCGATGTTGTCGGGAATATCTTGTGTAATAGTGCTGGGGTTCTGTACCATCTTGAGATAATTTTATAATTAGTTTCTTGTATCTTGGCACAGATGGAGGATTTATGTGTATATCTGAGGGCGCGTTGTCTTTTAGTAGAGTCAAGTTGTATTCCCAATTCCTCCTCCCACTTAAGAAGCCCTGGGGGTGTGAAGTCATCTGATGGTGTGTTTATGAGGGCGTAGGTCAGTGAAAGTGTGTGTGTAAGGGTCCCGGTATCGTTGCAGATCTCTTCTAACGTCGTCAGTGTTAGGTAATTTTCTGTTGGGGGTGTAATGGAGCTCAGGAAATGGCCCAACTGGAGAGCTCTCATGAAGTGTAGTTGGAATGGCCCTGAGGGATCTGAGAGTTCCGTTGCTGTTTTCCACCGTCCGTTTACACTGAAGTGGGAGGCCTGGTACTTGCCCAATCCAATTAGACGTCTGAACGGTTCGTCTCGTATACCCGGAGTGAAGAGGGGATTACCTAGTATCGGGGTAGAGGGGCGAGTTCGAGGATGAGAGGGAAGTTTGATCTATGAGACGAGCACAAATGCGTGATGTATTTCCAATCAATGGGTGTGGTCTCACCTCTAGTGACAGATTCGAGTAACACCAGGGGCTGCCGCGGAGGGGGTTATCACTTTGTGCCTGCTCTATTTGGGTTCATATTTTGGTGTCTTGGTGACAGCACCAATCAATCAGTCTCCCCAGGTGTACTGCCTGGTAGTAGGCACAGACATTAGGGAGGGCCAACCCTCCGTGTAGTTTGGGGAGGACAAGTAGTGTATGTGCTATTCTAGGTTTCTTCTCGGCCCAAACAAATTCTGAGAATGTTGCTTGTACTTGCTTGAAATAGGAGGATGGGATATGTATGGGTAATGCTTGCATTAACCACTTCAGCCCCGGACCAATTGGCAGCCAAAGGACCAGAGGTCTTTTTTCAATTTCGCACTGCACTGCTTTAACTGGTAATTGCGCGGTCATGCATTGTTGTACCCAAACGAAATTGGCGTCCTTTTCTTCCCACAAATAGAGCTTTCTTTTGATGGTATTTGATTGCCTCTGTGATTTTTATTTTTTGCGCTATAAACGGAAAAAGACCGCAAATTTCGAAAAAAAAAGATATTTTCTACTTTTTGTTATAGGAAAAATCCAATAAACTCAATTTTAGTCAAACATTTGGGCCAAAATGTATTTAGCCACATGTCTTTAGTAAAAAAAATGCCAATAAGCGTATATTTATTGGTTTGCGCAAAAGTTATAGCGTCTACAAACTAGAGTAAATTTTCTGGAATTTACACCGCTTTTAATTTATGACTGCCTATCTCATTTCTTGAGGTGCTAAAATGGCAGGGAAGTACAAAACCCCCCCAAATGACCCCATTTTGGAAAGTAGACACCCCAAGCTATTTGCTGAGAGGCATGTTGAGCCCATTGAATATTTTTTTTTTTAGTCCCAAGTGATTGAATAAAGACAAAAAAAAATAAAAAATTTCAAAAAGTTGTCACTAAATGATATATTGCTCACACATGCCATAGTTATATGTGGAATTGCACCCCAAAATACATTTTTCTGCTTCTCCTGAGTATGGGGATACCACATGTGTGGGACTTTTTGGGAGCCTAGCCGCGTACGGGGCCCCGAAACCCAAGCACCGCCTTCAGGATTTCTAAGGGTGCAAATTTTTGATTTCACTCCTCACTACCTATCACAGTTTTGAAGGCCATAAATTGCCAAAATAGCACAAAACCCCCCCAAATTACCCCATTTTGGAAAGTAGACACCCCAAGCTATTTGTTGAGAGGCATGTTGAGCCCATTGAATATTTTTTTTTTTTAGTCCCAAGTGATTGAATACAGACAAAAAAAAAAAAAGTTTTCAAAAAGTTGTCACTAAATGATATATTGCTCACACATGCCATAGTTATATGTGGAATTGCACCCCAAAATACATTTTGCTGCTTCTCCTGAGTATGGGGATACCACATGTGTGGGACTTTTTGGGAGCCTAGCCGCGTACGGGGCCCCGAAACCCAAGCACCGCCTTCAGGATTTCTAAGGGTGCAAATGTTTGATTTCACTCCTCACTACCTATCACAGTTTCGAAGGCCATAAAATGCCAAAATAGCACAAAACCCCCCCAAATGACCCCATTTTGGAAAGTAGACACCCCAAGCTATTTGTTGAGAGGCATGGTGAGTATTTTACAGCTCTCATTTGTTTTTGAAAATGAAGAAAGTAAAGAAAAAAAAATATTTTTTTTCTTTTTTCAATTTTCAAAACTTTGTGACAAAAAGCTTGATCTGCAAAATACTCACCATACCTCTCAGCAAATAGCTTGGGGTGTCTACTTTCCAAAATGGGGTCATTTTGGGGGGTTTTATGCCATCTGGGCATTCCATGGCCTCCGAAACTGTGATTGGCAGTGAGAAGTGAAATAAAAAAATTACACCCTTAGAAATCTTGAAGGCGGTGCTTGGTTTTGGGGCCCCGTACGCAGCTAGGCTCCCAAAAAGTCCCACACATGTGGTATCCCCGTACTCAGGAGAAGCAACAGAATGTATTTTGGGGTGTATTTCCACATATGCCCATGAAATGTTTGAGCAATATATCATTTAGTGACAACTTTTTGTAAAAAAAATATATATATATATTTTTTTTTCATTATTCAATCTCTTGGGACAAAAAAAAAAAAATTGTATGGGCTCAACATTGCTCTCAGCAAATAGCTTGGGGTGTCTACTTTCCAAAATGGGGTCATTTGGGGGGGGGGGGGGTTTGAACTGTCCTGGCATTTTATGCACAACATTTAGAAGCCTATGTCACACGTCACCCACTCTTCTAACCACTTGTAGACAAAGCCTTTTCTGACACTTTTTGTTTACATTTTTTTTTTGCAAGAAAATTACGTTGAACCCCCAAACACTATATATATTGTTAAAGCAAAGGCCCTACAGATTAAAATGGTGGGTGTTGCATTTTTTTTTTTCCACACAGTATTTGCGCAGCGATTTTTCAAACGCATTTTTTGTGGAAAAAATACACTTTTTTTATTTTAATGCACTAAAACACACTACATTGCTCAAATTTTTGATGAAATGAAAAATATGATCTTAGGCCGAGTACATGGATACCAAACACGACATGCTTTGAAATTGCGCACAGACACGCAGTGGCGACAAACTACATACATTTTTAAAAGCCTTTAAAAGCCTTTACATGATACCACATTAGATTCACGGAGGAGGTCTACTACTAAAATTACTGCCCTCGATCTGACCTTCGCGGTGATACCTCACATGCATGGTGCAATTGCTGTTTACATATGACGCCAGACCAACGCTTGTGTTCGCCTTTGCGCAAGAGAAGGAGGGGCAGGGGTGCTTTTTTTTTTTTTTTTAATTTATTTAGCTTTTTTATTTTATTTTTAAACTGTTCCTTCCATTTTTTTTCTTTGTTATCATTTTTATTGTTATCTCAGGGAATGTAAATATCCCCTATGATAGCAATAGGCAGTGACAGGTACTCTTTTTTTGAAAAAATTGGGGTCTGTTAGACCCTAGATCTTTCCTCTGCCCTCAAAGCATCTGACCACACCAAGATCGGTGTGATAAAACGCTTTCCCAATTTCCCAATGGCGCGGTTTATATCCGGGAGGGGGACATTCCCTCCCACTGCTTGTAAAAGCAGTCTAGAGGCTAATTACCCGCTAGAATTGCTTTTACATGAAAGACGATCACTGGCTGAAAAACTGAAAATTTATATCAAATACTTACCGTAATTTTCCTTTCCTGATAGGCTCCATGGCAGCATACGTGTGGGTTGGCCCCGCCTCCATAACTACCCAATAGGACCCCTCTCCCATAAATCTTTGCTCCTGGCTGCTATCCGTGTTCCGTAACTAGCCTACTCCAGACATTTGGGAGGGAACTCCTGCTGCCATGGAGCCTATCAGGAAAGGAAAATTACGGTAAGTATTTGATATAAATTTTCCGTTTTCCTGACAGGCTCCATGGCAGCATACGTGTGGGAAATAACTCGCCAAACACACCCGGGTGGGCAAAATGTTGAGCAAAGAAACCAAAATTTATTTAACATTGTCTACCGACAAAACTTGTAGACCAAAATTAATAGAAGACAGAGCAGCTGGCTCAACACAATAGTGAGAAACAAAAGTGTTAATTGTGGACCAAGAGGCCGCTCTACAAATAATATCAGGTGCCACATGCCGAGAAGCCGCCCACGAGGTCGAGATGCTCCGTGTTGAATGAGCCGTCACTGCCTCAGGAGGAGCCAAGCCCTTAGCTCTGTATGCCCTTTGAATCGTCTGCACAATCCACGTGGAAATTGACCTAACTGACACTCGCATCCCTTTATTCTTGCCATGAAGAAGGACGAAGAGGAATTCTGTTTGCCTAAATGGAGCTGTTGTCTCCAGGTACCGCTTTAAGGTGTGACCTACATCAAGAGGATGGATCTCTTGGTCATCTGATGTCTTGAAGGTAGGGAGTACAATCTCCTGATTGTCATGGAAGACTGTGGTCACTTTTGGGTTTGACCCTAACATTGGAATCAGCACCACTCTGTCTTCAAAAAAAGGTCAGAAAAGGTTCCTCTGAACCCAGATTCCTGATCTCTGATACCCTTTTCGCTGACGTTATCGCCACTAGGAAGATAGTCTTCAGAGTAAGATCCTTAACAGACAAAGGTTGAGCTGAATCTTTCCCAAGATTTGACAGAAAATCCAGAACTAATGGAAGGTCCCATTTGGGAAACCTGGGTCTTCTTTGTGGTCTGAGCCTAATGGCACCCTTAAAGAACTGACGAACTAAGGCGTGATTCACCCATGAGACTCCCGTGAAGGCTGAGATGGCTGACACTTGCACTCTTAACGAGCCGACCGCCAGAGATAAGTCCAGTCCGGATTGAAGAAAGCTCAGAATATCATGAACCGCTGGAGAGTTACACGAGTTTTCTCTTGATGACATGTGTACAGCAAACCTGGACCAAATGCGCTCATACACCCTATTAGTGCTTCTTCGTCTAGCATTAAGAAGGGTTGGAATCGCTTCTTTCGGGCAACCAAGAGCTTCTAGCCTTCCCCTCTCAAGAACCACACCTTGAGGTGTAGACAAGATGGGCACGGGTTTAACGTCTTGCCTTGAGACAATAGATCCGGCCTGAGAGGCAGGGGAATTGGGTCTTGATAGCTGAGGAGCAGCAGCAGAGGAAACCACGGCCTGTTGGGCCAGAATGGAATGACCGCAATGATCTCCACTTTCTGTTCTGAGCCTCCGCAGAAACTGTAGAATCACCGGGACTGGAGGGAAGGCATAGGCCCTCTGGAAATCCCAACTGGTCGTGAGAGCATCTATCCCGAACGCCTGAGGGTCCCTGAACCTCGAAAAGTACTTCGGCATCTTGAAATTGCACGGGGAGGCGAACATATCGACTTCCGGAGATACTCCCAGTGTTAGGAGCCACTCGAAAACCTCTCTGTGAAGGGACCACTCGTTGTTGTCCAACTCGACCCGAGACAAGAAGTCTGCTTGCACATTCTGGACCCCCGGGATGTACACTGCCGAGATGTTGGCTAAGTTCTTTTGAGCCCAACTCATTATCGGCTCCACTTCTTGCAACAGGGACCAGCTGTGCGTTCCGCCTTGTTTCCTTATGTATGCCACCGCGGTTGTGTTGTCCAACCTTAGCATGACGGAAGAGTTCAACACTAGATGGCGAAAGGATAGGAGTGCCTGAAAGGCTGCCCTCAGTTCCAGAATGTTGGAAACGACTCCTTGAGACTGGAATGTCCACCTGCCCTGAGCCACCTCCGAAAGGCAATGAGCGCCCCAACCTTGGTTGCTGGCATCTGAGGTCACCGTGATCCATGAGATGGGGATAATCAAATGATGGTTGCGCAGATTCTTCCCTTGAAGCCACCAGAGGAGAGATGTCCTCATAGATGGGGTAAGAAAGATGCGCTGATTCTGGTTGACAGAGTTCCATTGATGCAGAAACCCCTTCTGAAAGAGACGAGTATGCCACTGGGCCCACTTCACCATGGGAATGGATTCTGTCATTGTGCCAATTATTTTCAGGCACTGGAGAGCAGAAAGGTGAGAAGATCCAAGAGCTGCATGAATCCTGTCTCGGATCACCACGATTTTCTCCTCTGGGAGGGAGATGGTACCCTCCACGGTGTTGAATTGAGCGCCCAAGAACACAAGGGACTGAGACGGCTCCAGCTGACTCTTCTCTAAATTCAGGAGCCACCCGAACTCTTGCAGGGTAGAGATGACAACCTCTTTGTGATCTAATAGCTGATCCTTGCTCTGAGATAGTAAAAGCAAGTCGTCCAGGTAGTGGTGGAGACGAACACCCTTGACCCTGAGAAGAGCCACTACCGCCAATAGCACCTTGGAAAAGACCCGGGGTGACGTGGTTAACCCGAAGGGTAGACATGTGAACTGTAGGTGTTGGTTGCCTACCGCGAAGCGGAGGAATTTGTGGAAGTCCTTTGTCACAGGCACGTGAAAATATGCGTCTTTCAGGTCGATTGATATTAACCAGTCTCCCAGGTGTACTGACTGTTGTATGGTAAGCAGGGACTCCATCTTGAACTTTTCCTTGCGGATGAATGAGTTGAGATGGGTCAGGTCTATTACTGGCCTCCATGTGCCGTTTTTCTTCTGCACCAAAAACAGGGGTGAATACATGCCTTCGCCCCTTTCTTCCTCTGGGACGGGTACGACTGCGCCTTGTTCCAATAAACAGCTCACGTAGGTCAATAGGACCTGTCTTTTCTCTTCTGAGCCTGGAAGAGTAGTAGGGATAAATCTGAGTTTTGGAGTGTTGCTGAAGACCCACTTGTGACCGGACGACACCGTCTTTACGGTCCAATAGTCCCGAATTGAGGCCGCCCAAACATGTTTGAAGTGGAGAAGACGAGCCCCCATCCGACATGTTTGAGCGGGCCCAATTTCAAAAGGACTTCCCAGATTCCTGGTTCCCAGAGGAACCACCTTTAGAGGCCTTCTTAAAAGAAGACTGCCTGGACCTCCATGTCCTGGAGAATTCCCGGCCGGGTTTGTAGCTGCGTGCATCCCTGGCACGATCCGCATTCTGCCTTCTCGGAAAAGAGCGTCTTTGGTTTTGAGGACGCCTATCCTGCGGGAGAAAACCAGATTTCCCACCTGTGGCCTGGGATATGGCAGAATCAAGCTTATTGCCGAATAATGAGGACCCTTCAAAGGGGATGCGGCACCAAGCCTGCTTAGATGCAGGGTCTGCGAGCCACGGACGGAGCCACAACGCACGGCGCGCCAAAACGGCTGCCAGCATATCCCGAGACATCAGGCGAATGACATCAATGGATGCCTCCCCCAGAAAGGCTGAAGCCATCCTAATCTCCTGAATGGGCGAGTCTTTAGCCGTGTCCATTGAAATGCCTCTCAGGTATTCTTCAATTCTGTCAGCCCATAATTCTATGGCCTTTGACACTGCTGCAATCGCAAGCACTGGTTTGCAAGCCATCCCTGAGGTCAAATAGATTCTTTTCAGATCTGAATCGATCCGTCTCTCTAAAGGATCCTTGAATGACACAGTATCTTCTAAGGGGAGAGTCACATATCTCACCAAACGCATAAGCGCTGCGTCTACCAGTGGGGCTGACTCCAGGTGTTTCACATCCTCTTCCTTAAAAGGGTACAGTTTAAGGATTTTAGATTGCATGGAACTCTTTTTTCATCTTGCTCCATTCTTCTGAAATAATATCACCTAATTCGGATAGAAACGGAAAAAATTGGCGCTCCTTATTGAGCTGCTTAAAAAAATTTCCTTTGCTTTGGGGGAGAAGTGATAGGATCTTCCCACTTCAGGGCCTCTCTCACCGCCTTGACCAGGGAGGGAACCAGACCTTAATCAAACCCCAATCCTGGATCATCTGGATCCGATTCACTGTCTGAGACAGGGGCAGAATGGCGGCTAGGCTGGGATGATTCCCATGTTTCCTGTAGTACCCCCTCTCCTACTATAGGATCTAGCGGGTCTGACGGGGATTCACATGGCTGTTGAGCTTCCCTTTCCTGCAGGGATTCCTTTACCACTCGCCTCACCATCGATTCTAGGCGCTGGTCAGCGCCGTCTCTTTCATCCGCTGCCTTAGTGAAACAATGGTCACATAGGGATTTGTCTGTTGGCACAGGCATTCTGCACCCCCAACATGATTTCTCTTGCCTCTTGCTGGAATGAGCCACCGGGGGGCGAGAATAATCCCTGTCACGCTGTTCCGACCTGGCGGACCTATGGTGGCTGGACTTTGAGGAGGATTTGTGGTGGTGCGATTTTGACGATCCACTGCGTCTATAGGCACTAGGTTGTGGATCAGATTTAGAAGGGCTGTAAACACAGAAAACAGACAGAAGGGACAGATCAAACTCGCTGCCTATGCTTACTCTCTTCAATAAATTTAAAAATACAAAAGGATGTATTTTAGAACCTACCTAACATGAGCGGGCTGGCCACTAGGGGGCAGTGAAGCATCCATAGTACACAATAAACAGATACCTGTATTGTAGCAATAAGAAAAATACATTCAGACCTCAGATAGACAAAACCCACATATCCCTATCATAAGGGATTGCTCCTACCTTCAAACGCCAGAGAATTAGCCCCGGGAAATCGCTGTGGTGTCCGCAATCATTCCCGGGGCTCTGTCAGCTCTGCAGGGTTTTTAAATTTGCCGCCCGTGACGTCATCGGCGTCGTCCGACGCCGGGGTCCTTAACGTGCATGTGCGAGAACCAAGCCTCGCTTTCACGCCGGGTCCGCGCATGCGCAGAACGCCCGCGGACCCGGAAATTGAAGAGAGAAGTTTGCTGGAACGCAGAAGCGTTCAGCAAACAGCACAAATGCAGCAAACAGATACAAGAAAGGGGAAACAAAGCGGTACACATAAACACACTGCTGCCATGGAAATATACATACTCACCACTCCACCAATGATCATATGGGCCGAACGAATCCACGCACGCACCGGACCTCCAGCAGATAAGGGCCACCTGTAGCAACAGGTAAACAGGCCAGGCGCACTTAAGGTAAGACCACCATTTTCTTCAGCGCTACTCTGCCATTACTCTCCATACCCTGCTTAACAGTCAGGGCCTATCGGAGGAAACAAAGCTTGACATTCGGCCGATCGATCGCTGTGAAGTCATCTTCAGGTAGGAGAACCACATGGTCCTACGGAGGAGGACAAAAAAGGAACACGGATAGCAGCCAGGAGCAAAGATTTATGGGAGAGGGGTCCTATTGGGTAGTTATGGAGGCGGGGCCAACCCACACGTATGCTGCCATGGAGCCTGTCAGGAAAGAATGATACCAAGATGATACCTAAACCTGCAGGCATCATTCTGGTATAACCATTCAAAGTCCAGCAACATACTGGACATATATTGTAATCTTTTTTTTTCATGCAGCCTCTTGGCTGAATGAAAAAAAGAGATCGATTGGTGGGTATGCCCACCATTAGAATACCTCCCTTCATCCACCCACTTCTAATGATGGGCATACATGCACCATTTATATATGCCGAAGCATGGGGGCATCCTCCCACAAAAGTTATGCCATGTACACACGGTCGCACTTTTCCACGGGGCAAGGCTCCTTCGGAATTTCGACCGTATGTACGCAGCATTAGGAGCCAATCGCTCCTCCGCCCCTGCTGCCCCCATGCTTCGGCATATATGCTCTTTTTTAACTGTGGTGGTGAAATCACCTCCTACAGCGCTGGAGTCGCGGCTTTATGTATCGTGGGAGCAAACGCTGTTGCTGTCAAGATAAATAAATCCACGCTGCAACTGAATGGCGCACCTGAAAACAAAAAAATGGTTAACACTAAAACACAGTAAACAAAATTACATACCTGAAAAGCAAGCATGATAAAAACATAATAAAACATTGCAGAATAGAATGGAGTAAAAAAAGAGCAACAATAGAGAGAGAATAGAGAGAGAACAATAAAACGACAACTATTTTTTTATTTTTTTGAGATTTACAGGTAAAAAAGCTCCTGACTGTTAGCGACTGAATCAAAACGCTACCACAAAAAAAATGTTAGCGATCGCAGGGATCGGGCCTGACTCTGCGAACGCTGCAGTTATGTGTGCTTAGTGTTTTGTAAGTGACAGTGATCGATCGATACTGCACTTGGGTGGGCTGGGCTGGGCTGGGCGGAGGGGGAAAACGCAGGTGCTAGCAGGTATCTGGGCTGATGCCGCTAACAATGCATTTTTTGGAACCCTAAACTGCTGGGACGCTAGTATTGATCTGATCAGATCAGATATCGATCTGTTCAGATACTGTACCACTAAGGGAGGTGTATGCTTTGCGCGTGGGTGTTTGCGGTACTGGCACTAACCTGGGGCGACGCAGACCTTATTTGACCCTAAAACCTAATTGATATCACCCGCCGGGCGATCAGGGGGTTAAACCGTTATTGGGTAATAAATGGCGGGTGCCCTGACAGTATAAAAAACAAACTATCTAACCAGCGTCACCCATAACAGTTATACGGTGATCACTGGTGAAAGGGTTAACTAGGGGTAATCAGGGGGTTAAAACCTTTATTAGGTAATATATGGGGGTACCTGACGCTATATAAAAACCTGACGGGGAACCTAAATAACTAAATAACTAACTGGCTAACCAGCGTCACCAGTGACACTTATACGGTGATCACTGGTGAAAGAGTTAACTCTAGGGGCAATCAAGGGGTTAAAACCTTTATTTAGGTTGTAATATGGGGTACCTGACCTATAAACCTATTTATGAACCTATATAAACCTGGCGGTTAACCTAAAAAAAAACTGGCTACCTAGCGGCACCAGTGACACTAATGCAGCGATCAGAAAAACGATCGCTTAGTGACACTGGCAAAAGGGGGTGAAGGGGTTAACTAGGGGCAATCAGGGGGTTAAAACCTTTATTAGGTAATATATGGGGGTACCTGACGCTATATAAAAACCTGACGGGGAACCTAAATAACAAAATAACTAACTGGCTAACCAGCGTCACCAGTGACACTTATACGGTGATCACTGGTAAAAGGGTTAACTCTAGGGGCAATCAGGGGGTTAAAACCTTTATTTATGTTGTAATATGGGGGTACCTGACCTATAAACCTATTTATGAACCTATATAAACATGGCGGTTAACCTAAAAAAAAACTGGCTACCTAGCGACACCAGTGACACTAATGCAGCAATCAGAAAAACGATCGCTTAGTGACACTGGCAAAAGGGGGTGAAAGGGTTGCCTGGGGGGCAATCAAGGGGTTAAACCTTTATTGGGGGGGGGGGGGGGTAGGGGGCTACCTTGGACCTAAAACTAACTGCCCTGACAGTTATTACAGTCACACTGACACTAAATGCAGTGATCAGTAAATAAATGATCACTGCAATTAGTGACACTGTGACTGGGGGGGCAGGGGGTGATCTGGGGGGTGATCTGGGGGTGACAGGGGGGTTGTTTGTGTGCCTATGTGTACTGGTGTCAGTGTACTGTTGGTGCACTAACCTGTACATCTTCACTCCTCGGCGTTCCGGTCTTTCTGACCGGCGCGCCGAGTGTGACATCACTTCCTCTGCCTGTGTTTTGATTGACACAGGAAGGGGAAGCATCTGATTCGCCAGGAGCGATTGCGAGGGGGTGGCCAGAAACCACTGGCCGTTCCCTCGTCCCGGATCGCTCCTGACGCGATCCCGACCGTCCCCGCCGTCCGGGGGGGTCCGATCGGACCCCCCACGCGCCTGAAGAATGGCACGTACAGGTACGTGGTTTTGCCTGTACGTGCCATTCTGCTGACGTATATGTACATGGGGCGGTCGGGAAGTGGTTAAATCAGAGCCGATCGGCCCTATAGGCACACTATGCAAGCTGCTTAGGGCCCCGCCGCTGTGGGGGGGCCCCCCAAGACCCAGCATCCCCCCTGCACCTCTGGCTGGCCGTTTAGAGTGCAGTGAGGAGAGGTGGGAGGAGGTGGAAGCTGGCGATCGGCAGCTCTATGGTGCCTCAGTGGGCGGCGGGATCTCCCTGGGGTTTGTAGTACTCTCAGTGTATACAGTGGAGAGGATAAGGGAGGGGCCTCTGACCCAGGCAGGTATCAGTTTCACTTTCACTCTGCTTGAATACTGTTGCTGATGCCCGGGTCAGAGGCCCCTCCCCTCTCCGCTGTATACATTCGGAGATAGAACTACTAGCCCCAGGGAGATCCCCCTGCCTGTGGACACCATACAGCTGCCGATCGCCGCCTCCCACCTCCACCAGCCAGGTACAGGGGAACCTCTACAAGGGGGGGGAGTCAGCTGTTTGGGGGCCCAAATGTAAGAGGGGGGGCTTTCTGGGGACACTAATGTAAGGAAGGGGGACTCTGGGGACACTAATGTAAGAGGGGGGCTCTCTGGGGACACTAATGTAAGGAAGGGGGCCTCTGGGGACACTGATGTAAGAGGGGGCCCCCTGGGGACACTTATGTCAGAGGGGGGGGCTCTCTGGGGACCCTGTGTAAGGAGGGGCTCTCTGGGGACCCTGTGTAAGGAGGGGCTCTCTGGGGACCCTGTGTAAGGAGGGGCTCTCTGGGGACCCTGTGTAAGGAGGGGCTCTCTGGGGATACTAATTTAAGAGGGAAAGCTCTCTTGGGACACTAATGTAGGGGGAGGCTCTCTTGGGACCCTGGTGTAAGGGGGGGGGGGGCTCTCTGGGGACCCTGGTGTAGGGGGGGCTCTCTGGGGACCCTGGTGTAAGGGGGGCTCTCTGGGGACCCTGATGTAAGAAGGGGCTCTCTGAGGACCCTGATGTAAGGAGGGGCTCTCTGGGGAGCCTGGTGTAAGGGGAGGCTCTCTGGGGACCCTGGTGTAAGGGGAGGCTCTCTGGGGACCCTGATGTAGGGGGATACCCTCTGGGGACCCTGATGTAAGTAGGGAGGCTCACTGGGGACCCTGATGTAAGGAGGGGCTTTCTGGGGACCCTGATGTAAGGGGAGGCTCTCTGGGAAACCTAATGTAGGGGGAGGGTCTCTGGGGAACCTGATGTAAGGGGGGGCTCTCTGGGGACCCTAATGTAGGGGGAGGCTCTCTGGGGACCCTGATGTAAGGGGGGATCTCTGGGGACCCTAATGTAGGGGGAGGCTCTCTGGGGACCCTGATGTAGGGGAGGCTCTCTGGGGACCCTGATGTAGGGGAAGACTCTCTGAGGACACTGATTTAAGGGGGGCTGTCTGGGGACCCTTGTGTAAGGGGGGCTCTCTGGGGACCTTGGTGTAAGGAGGGGCTCTCTGAGGACCCTGATGTAAGGGGGGCTCTCTGAGGACCCTGATGTAAGGGGGGCCCTCTGGGGACCTCATTCTGTTCTATATTGTTGTACTTATTCTTTGACTGTTTTGTTTAAAGGAGGGAGGATTGTTTTGGGAGCACTGAAGTGTCAGGTGTGACTGTGTGGCAATGGCAAATAGTTTACATAGCTCACGGCATCACGGGTCAAGTAGAGGGCCCCTTAGCAGAATTTTGCTTAGGGCCCCACGGAGGTCAGGATCGGCACTGGGTTAAATAGAGAAATTTCGGTAGGATCGTCATTTTCAGTTAAATAGAGAAATTTCGGTAGGATCGTCATTTTAGGAGCGGGGGGAAGTTAAGATCATATAAGGACGAGAGCTTTTGGGGTATATATGTACCCAAATATTTCAAAGCGGTATTCGTCCACTTTTTTTTTTTATATCCAAACAACTTTATTTGTGTAAAACAAGACATATACAGTTCAAGTGTCAACAGTCAAATACTTCAGTTACAATGAAAAGCCCTCTTCCCTCCATCCCACCTTCCCGGTATATCAATATACAGACATTATTATACTTTTTTCCTTGTCCCTGACCCACCTCCTGTCTTCACATCAACAGTCTCCTCCCCCCTCACTACCATGAGCACATATCTACGGCATAGTACAAACTGTCAGTCAATTACACATTATATTTTCTTTCTCCTGATTATAGCATGTTCGTAGCAGTTTACCCATTATTAAATTCCACGTATTCGTCCACTTTAATTTGACGCTAGCCTGAAGGTGTGGTAGTTGAGATGGCGAAATATTTACTCCCATTGCCTCTGATTTTGTAAAATTGATTTTCAAATCGGATAAGGTGTTGTATGTTGCGAATTCACGTAGAAGATTAGGAAGTGAGACCGTCGGGTTGGAGAGAGAAAACATAAGGTCATCAGTGTATGCGGACACTTTATGCTGGGTTTGATTTAACACTATGCCCGTGATATCAGGGTTTCGCCGTACGTGACATAAGAAGGGTTCAAGGGATAGTGCAAATAGGAGGGGTGAAAGTGGGCATCCTGCAAGGCTATTTAACCACTTTCAACCCCGGACCATTTTGCTGGCCAAAGACCAGAGCACTTTTTGCGATTCGACACTGCGTCGCTTTAACTGACAATTCGGTGGTCGTGCGACGTGGCTCTCAAACAAAGTTGACTTCTTTTCTTTCCCACAAATAGAGCTTTCTTTTGGTGGTATTTGATCACCTCTGTGTTTTTTTTTTTTTATGCTATAAACAAAAAAATTATTACTTTTTTCTTTTTGCTATAATAAATATCCCCCAAAAATATATAAAAAAAATAATTTTTCCTCAGTTTAGGCCGATACGTATTCTTCGACATATTTTTGGTATGAGTGCCCCCCAAATCTTTGTCTATTGTATGGATTCTGACCAAATCCTTTTGGGCTGGAGAACCCCATTCCCCCATCATTGCCTCTTATTAGTGTCCACCTGTAAAAGGAGGAGTCCTTTTAGTTCTGCAATATAGAGGAGTGTATTTCCTGACAGACTCCATGGCAGCAACGTGTGGGTTTAGCCCCGCCTCCATTACCCTATAGGACACTACTCCCATAAATCTTTGCTCCCTGCCCACGGCCGTGTTCTTTTTTTGTCCTCCTCCGAAGGACCTAGTTGGTGGTCTTTCTACCTGAAGATAAGTTTCCCCACGATCCTGATTGGCCGATCTGCGACTCTGAATGGGAAAGTCGCATGGCTCCGCTAAGCCCTAGCTATTAGCAGGGTATGGAGTGGGCAGTGGAAGAGGCGCAAGGAAGAAGCCCTTATCCTAGCCACTGGCAGGCAGGCTGCGCACTGGTCAGACAGCCAGCTACTAGCAGGTGACCCGTTTTTGCCCTGGAGAAGTCCGGTCTTACCTTCGGCCTGGTCGATCGTGGAGGAGTGGTGAGAGTATCGATTTTTCTTTTCATGGCAGCAGTGTTTGTTATTACCTCCTGTTCGGTTCCAGTAGTTGTTGTTTGTTTGAAGCATGTGTGTTTGTTTTTTCTCAGGCATGGCGGCTGGTTCTTCCTGCGTTCCAGCCGCCGTATCACTTCCGCTTTCGTTTTTCGGGCGTTCTGCGCATGCGCGAGCGCGATACGAGAGCGAGGCTTGGTTCGCGCATGCGCGATAGCGGCGATTTGCCGCTATTCGCGCATGCGCATTGGGACGGCAGTGACGTCACAGGGGCGCGCTATTTAAACTGGGGAAATGGCCTGCAAGCTTTGGGAATGTTTGCAGGTTACTCCAGTGACTTCCCCAGGCTCCTGTGTTTGCAGCTACTGGTAAGTGGCTTTTCTGGGACAGGTCAGAGGAATCTTCCTGTCCCTTGCATTGATCTCTTGTCATTCTCAGTTCAGAGGGACATCGCTGAGGACATGGATTCACCACTGCCTGTCTGTGGCCAGCCCTCTCAAAAAAGGTATTGGGAATATGTCTTTTCCTGATGGTCTGGTGATTAGGGGAGGGTGTGTGCCTGATTGCTTATCTATTGCCTGATGTTTTGTTTTGTGTGTGTGGTCTGTCTTTTGTTTTTTCCTCAGCCCTTCTAGATCAGATACACGTCGCAGCTCTCATAGAGGAAGCGACTCCTCCAAGTCGCAAAACCGGCAATCCTCTTCCAAATCAAAACATGGTGGTTCCTCCTCTAAATCAGGACACCGTAGTGATGAGCGCTCTCACTCCAGTCGCTCTACTAATTCCTGCTGGGGATGCAGAAGTCAAGCTCCCCCAGGAAGATCCTTATGCGACCTTTGTTTTTCCAAAGCCTCCAAAGAAAGAGGAGATACGGATCAACATCTTAAATCCCTGGTGGAAAGGGTTGTGAAGGAGTCGCTCAGGAACATGGATGATCATTCCCATACACCTCCAGCGGAGCAGTCTCGTTCTCCAGTAAGGGAGACCCAGTTGCAAGATACCTGGGAGTCCTCGGTTCAGAGCCACCCTTCGGTTGCCATATCCGACAGTGACTCAGAGGAAGATAGCCCTCCTGTGGGCTTTGATTTTGCTCTGCTCCCACCCTTGGTTAAGGCTATCAGAGAAACGCTTAATTGGGAAGACCCAGTAGAAGCTGCTCCCAAACAAAGGAAATTCTTTAAACAATTAAAGAAAGAGCGTGTTAATTTTCCTTTTATTGCAGAGCTTGGCGAAATCGTCACGGACGAATGGGGCAAGGTGGAGAAGAAAAATTCCATGCTTTCCAAAATCGCAAAACTCTATCCCTTCAAGGAGGAAGAAGTGAAGCACTTGGAGTCTGCTCCCTTGATAGATGCAGCAGTCATGAGGTTGGTGAAGCATGTGACTCTCCCTCTAGAGGACACAGTGTCCTTCAAAGACGTGTTAGACCGTCGAATTGATGCAGACCTGAAGAGGGTGTACCTAACAGCAGGCATGGCCTGTAAGCCAGCTCTTGCCCTAGCCGCTTTGTCTAAAGCGATGGAAGTGTGGACTGACAGTGTAGATGAGACACTGAGAGGCATCTCGGATGATACGGCTAGATGCTCGCCTATTCAAGAATTGAGGCTTGCGTCGGCTTTTCTTGGGGAAGCCTCTATTGACATCATACGCCTGACGGCTCGGATAATGCTTTCGTCTGTCACTGCCAAACGGGCGCTGTGGCTCCGCCCCTGGTTAGCCGACCCAGCCTCAAAACAAGTCTGGTGTCGTATCCCCTTTGAAGGGTCCTCCCTGTTCGGGAACAAGTTGGACGAGGCGATTACCCGGGCCACTGGTGGGAAATCGGGGTTCCTTCCCCAAGATCGTCGACCCCAAGGTCAGAGAAGATCTTTCCCAAAAAGGCAGTACCAGGAAAGAGCTAGGGAAGCTCGCAGTTACAGACCTGGCCGGGAATTTTCCAGATCCTGGAAGTCAAGACAATCGTCTTTTAAGAAGACAGCGAAAAGTGATTCCAAAGGAGAGAGGGAGCCGACCAAATCCTTTTGAGGTTGGGCCCGCTCAGACAGGTCAGGTGGGGGCTCGGCTTTTCCACTTTCGTCACGTCTGGGCGGCTTCGATCCAAGACTTTTGGACCCTCAATACGGTCTCCTCGGGTCATGCTTGGACCTTCAGGGAAGCCCCCAGGCTCAGGTGGGTCCCTACTTCCCTTCCGACTACAGAAGAAAAAAGACAAAGCCTTCTGACTTACATAAAATCTTTATTGGTTCAAGGCGCTGTTATCCATGTCCCGGCCGACCAGCGAGGCAGGGGGATCTACTCTCCCCTCTTTTTGGTCCAGAAAAAAAGCGGGGCCTGGAGGCCGGTCATAGACCTGACCCATCTAAACACCTTCATAAAAAAGGAAAGGTTCAAAATGGAAACACTGTCCACAATACAACATTCCGTCCAACCAGGAGATTGGATGATCTCCATAGATCTCAAAGACGCCTATTTTCACGTTCCCATTGCCGAAAACTATCAACAATTCCTTCGTTTTTCAGTAGGCAAGCTCCATTTTCAATTCACGTGCCTTCCCTTCGGGCTATCAACTTCTCCGCGTGTGTTTTCAAAAACTCTGTTGGCAGTGGTAGCTCTTCTGAGAACCAGGGGAATTCATCTACATCACTATTTAGACGACCTTCTACTATTGGCACAAGACAGAGAACAGCTTCTAATGCACAGACGGCAAGTTATCTCCACTCTACAGGAGTTCGGGTGGATACTGAATCTGGAGAAGAGCCAACTGACCCCATCACAAACCCTACTATTCTTAGGGGCTCTGTTCGACACAGTCCGGGGCACTATCGCACTACCAGAGGAAAAGATCTCAGTGGTAAGGGACAGAATCCGTCCAGCTCTTACGGCTTCCTACCTTCATGCTCTCCAGTGCCTGAGAATTATAGGCACCATGGTTTCAACAATCCCGATGGTGAGATGGGCACAGTGGAGGATGAGGCCTTTTCAGAAGGGCTTCCTTCAGCAATGGACAGGCAACAAAGCCCAGACGATTCGGATTACTTCATCCATGAAGAACTCCCTTCTATGGTGGCTACAACGGGAGAACCTTTGCAACTGCCATTCCATCCGTCCCATCCCATGGGTAACTATAACCTCAGATGCCAGCAACAGGGGATGGGGGGCCCACTGCCTGGCGGAAGTCGCCCAGGGCACTTGGGATACTCCCTCCAGAAGGACAGTGTCAAACGTCCTGGAATTGAGGGCGGCCTTCCAGGCCCTTCTGGCTTTTCGTCACCTGATCCCAGGGGCCTCGGTCCAACTCAGACTGGACAATACCACAGCAGTGGCATACATCAGAAGGCAAGGGGGCACCCGAAGTTTTTCCCTTCTCCAAGAAGTGGAACCGATCATGTCTTGGGCTCAGAAGAACTTGAAGGATCTGACAGCGACTTATGTGCCAGGAATTCAGAACGTCCAGGCAGACTTCCTCTCCCGAATATCTCTAGACAACAACGAGTGGTCTCTCCACGAGGAGGTATTCGATGGGATTCTAACACTGGGGATCTGCCCAGAGGTCGACCTGTTTGCCTCCCCATGCAACAAGAAAATAGTAAAGTACTATTCAAGGTACAGAGATCCGCAAGCCTACGGGGTAGATGCCCTGACGGAGAAATGGTGGTTCCTCAAGGCGTATGCCTTTCCTCCAATTCCGATCATCCTACAGTTCCTGAAGAGACTCAGGTCGGAAACAGCAGAGGTAATTGCAGTAATTCCCTACTGGCCCAACAGGCCTTGGTTTCCGCTTCTGACACTCCTCAGTGTCAAGGATCCGGTTCCGTTACCATCCAGACCAGACCTTTTGTCCCAAGGTTCGAGGTTACATCCCTGTCCGGATCACCTGCACCTAAGGGCCTGGTTTTTGAGAGGGGAAGGTTGGAAGCGTCAGGCTGTCCATTAGAGGTTATTCCCACTCTCCTTAGTGCTAGAAGAAGTAGTACCAATCGGGTGTACGAAAGGATCTGGGCGAAGTTTACCAGTCACATGGCTTCCAGGTCTAGTTCCTGCAATACATTGGCAGTTCAGGATGTGTTAAGCTTCCTTCAAACAGGATTGGATATCTCACTTTCTGTGAGTTCCCTGCGTGTCCAAGTTTCTGCTATCTCAGCTTTTTCTGGAGTCACGTGGGCCAATCATCCTTTGGTTCAACAGTTTTTCAAAGGTGCAGTCAGGCTTAGGCCGCAGAAGAAACCCAGGTTCCCAAAATGGGACCTTCCTCTGGTGTTGGATTTCTTTACTCAACTTAACAAATCACTTTCAGTTAAGGAACTAACACTTAAAACCTCTTTTCTGGTGGCCATAACGTCGGCGAAGAGAATTTCAGAGATTCAGTCGCTAGGCTCCAAGGAGCCTTTCCTCACCTTCTTCCCGGATAGAGTGGTCCTCATTCCAATGCTGGGATCAAATCCCAAAGTAACCACTGTTTTCCATGAAAACCAGGAAATCACTCTACCTACCTTCATGTCTGATGGAAGTTCGGATCCACATCCTCTTGACATGGGTGCTACACTAAAGGAATATCTGGACGTTACAGCTTCATTTCGTCAGACTGACTCCCTCTTCGTTCTGTTTCATGGAAAGAATAAGGGCTCTAAAGCTTCTGTTAGATCCATTGCTGCGTGGGTGGTCCAAGCCATCCAGTGGGCTTACAGAGAGAAGGGCTTGGCTCCTCCTGAGGCAGTGACGGCACATTCCACCAGGAGTCTTTCCACATCATGGGCAGCCTCGCGTCACGTGGCGCCGGAAGTAATCTGCAGGGCAGCGTCTTGGTCTTCAATACATACGTTTATGACCCATTACTGTGTTGAACCTGCATCCTTAACTTCTGTTAAATTTGGTTTAAAAGTCCTGTCGGTTGACAGCGTTAAATAAATCTTTTCTGTTCAGCATTTTGCCCACCCAAGTGTGTTTATTGGGCGAGTTATTTCCCACACGTTGCTGCCATGGAGTCTGTCAGGAAAATGGAAAATTCCTATCAAAATACTTACCGTAATTTTCCTTTCCTGATGGACTCCATGGCAGCAGGAGTTCCCTCCCAAATGGCTGGAGTAGTACTAGTTATCGAACACGGCCGTGGGCAGGGAGCAAAGATTTATGGGAGTAGTGTCCTATAGGGTAATGGAGGCGGGGCTAAACCCACACGTTGCTGCCATGGAGTCCATCAGGAAAGGAAAATTACGGTAAGTATTTTGATAGGAATTTTCCATTTTCTCCCGTGGTTCAGAGAAGCAGGATCTTCCATTCTATGGATAGCGTAGGACCCACTGATAATGGGGTACTTTGACGCAGTAAGTGGGCTTAACCACTTGCTTACGGGGCACTTAAACCCCCCTCCTGCCCAATTTTCAGCTTTTGGTGCTCTCACACTTTGAATGACACTGTACCCAAATTAATTTTTTGTCCTTTTTTCCCACAAATATAGCTGTCTTTTGGTGGTATTTGATCGCCTCTGGGGTTTTTATTTTTTGCGCTATAAATGAAAAAAGACAAAAAAAATTTGAAAAAATAACGCATGTTTCTTGGTTTCTGTGATAAAATTTAGCGAATTATTAATTTTTCTTCATAAATTTTGGCCACAATTTATACTGCTACATATCTTTGGTAGAAATAACCCAAATTAATGGATATTATTTGGCACTTTGTGAAAGTTGGAGAGTCTACAAGCTTTGGTGCAAATCATACAAAATTGATCACATCTGATGTACTGGTGGCCTATCTAATTTCTTGTGACCCGAATAAGCCAGAAAAGTACAAATACCCCCCAAATGACCCCTTTTTCTAAAGGAGACATTCCAAGGTATTTAATAAGATGCATGGTGAGGTTTTTGATGTTGTAATTTTTTCCCACAATTCTTTGCAAAATGAAGATTTTTATTTTTTATTTTTTTTTTCCACAAAATTGTCATTGTAATAGGTTATTTCTCTCACATGGCATGTGTATACCACAAATGACACCCCAAAATAAATTTTGCTACTCCTTCTGAGTATTACGATACCACATATGTGGGACTTTTACACAGGCTGGCCACTTAGAGAGGCCCAACATGCAGGGAGCACCATCACGTGTTCTAGGAGCATAAATTACACATCTAACTTGTTGACTACCTATTACACTTTTGAAGGCCTTGGAGCACCAGGACAATGACACTGAGGTGGCACTGATGACAGATGGCACTGATACGTGGCACTGATGACACGTGACACTGATGTGGCACTGATGACAGATGCCACTAATACGGGGCACTGATGACACGTGACACTGATGACAGATGGCACTAATATGTGGTACTGATGACAGATGGCACTTATACGTGGCACTGATATCATGTGGCACTAATACGTGGCACTGATGACAGATGCACTGATACATGGCACTGATGACAGATGGCACTAATACGTGGCACTGATGACAGATGGCACTGATGACACATAACACTGATAACAGATGGCACGTGACACTGACAGGTTGCACTGATGACAGATGGCACTGATACATGGCACTGATGACAGATGGCACTAATATGTGGCCCTGATGACACGTGACACTGATATGGCACTGATGACAGATGGCACTATGTGGCACTGACGTAGCACTGATAACAGATGGCACTTATACATGGCACTGGGGACAAATGGCACAGGGGACAGGTGGCACTGGGGACAGGTGGCACTGGGGACAGGTGGCAGTGGGGACAGATGGCATTATCAGGTGTCAGTGGGGACAGATGGCACTTTATTTATTTTTTCTACTTAAGGCCGCTGCACTGCAGCCGTTCATCTCTCCCTCCTCACACACTGTCTCTGTGTGAGGAGGGAGAGCGGCGATGAGAGATGATCTCCTATGTTTATATAGGAGATCATCTCTCATTGGACATGCCGATCGCGCTGTAAACGGCCGCTGTGATTGTCCGTTTACAGCGATCTGTGACTGGCTGTGTCCAAGGGACACGGCCAGCACAGAACTTCCCCGATGCGCACTCTTAGGAGCGGGCATTGCGGAAGTAAACAGGAGGACGTCCAGGGACGCCCTCCTGGCAGGGAGCGTCTGCGCTGTAGCCGTATTTCGGCTATAGCGCGGGCGTGAAGTGGTTAAGCACCATATAGACTAAATGCCCATATTATTTAAAAATGTTCAGGTGTTTTAAATAGCCTTGCAGTAGGTAAATGTCATTTTTGCATCTGTGCGCAATAATATTTTGTTCTGTTTTTTTTTTTTTACTCTGGGAAATAGGATATTGAAGAGAGTGCCGGACCGGAATGGAGCACAGGGCAATGTTAGGGGAGGACCGGGCATGACAGTGTGTCTAGGACACACAGATAGTTAGTTTGGGGTGTGTGGCCGGAAGATGCAGGCCAATCAGAGAGCAGGGGAGCGGCCATATAAAAGGGGGGCGTGGCCAAGGCAAAGCAGTTGGGAGAAGGAACGCACGAGGAGGCAGGTTTTTTACTCTGCTCCTCGCTGTACATTTCCAAGATGGCGGACGTCCGGGACCTCGTGGTCCAGCTGAGAGCGGCGGCGGCTTCCCGGGGAGCGGAGTGGCTGCAGCAACCGGTCGCGGCCGTGCTGGCCGAAAGCGGAGCTCGGGACGGAGGACAGCGGGAGGAGAACACGCGGTCGGCGGTGGAGCGGCGTGCGGTGGACGGACGGCGACTGGAAGATGGTGGGAGTCAAGCACGCGGCAGGATTTCCAGGCCGCCTTCAAGGTACTCTCCGGGTTCTGGTGCTGGGCCATCAAGGGTCACAAGGAGCCCGAGGGGGGAGTATTCGACCCCCCCGGCTAAAAGGGCGCAAAAGGAACCGACCGGTGGGCCTAGGCAGATCACACGCCGCGGGGCCCATGCGGTGGAGGGGGCCACGGGCCTACAGGGCGCCGCATCCCCAGGCAGCAGAAGAGAGGAGCAGGTTGCTGATCCCCCTGCAGCTCTGGACGAGCAGAGGGGGGGTAGAGGGGGCATAAGCACACAGCCAGCATCAGCCGCAGCAGCATCCAGGGAAGTGAGCATGGAGGAACCATCAGGCCCATCCACTATTGTGTCCCCCCCAGCAGCTCTGCATGAGCCGAGGGGCGGAAGTTCAACACCCAGGAGAGGGGCAGCCAGAAAGGAGGGTATCGGCCACGGCACTCCCAGCAGCTCTGAACGAGCCGAGGGGGGAGGACAGAAGGGGGAGCGAGTTGACGGCTGCAGCTGGACCATCGGGCAGCTTGGCACGCAGCACAATGGGTAGGCGGACGCCGCCTGGCGGAGGAAGACAGGGGTCACATGGCAGGAGTGGTGCCGGGACCGGCCCAACTGCACAGGTTTTGGTAGGGGGGGGGCGGCGGGTGGGCGGGAAAGCAGTTGCCAAGTCAGCGGGCAGACGGAGGCATTCGACGTCCAGGAGTCCCTCCCCAGAGGGACTGCCGTTTTTGTCCCAGCAGGAGGATGCGAGCAGGTCAGAGGGAGAACTATCGGAGGAGGAGGAAGTGGAACCCAGTCGCCCACAAGCACCGGTGGAGGTCGTGCAGCGGCTGTAGGGAGGGTGCCCGGTCAGCCCGGTAAGTCTAGCAACAATCTTGCATTTACATCTGTATTGCAGAGTTTAATGGGTGTTGTATCTGGTGGGGGGGAGGGCTGCTTCTCCAGCGCCGCTGTTGGCAGACACTGACCAACCGCGGGCAAGGAGTGGGCCTACAGATATAGGAGTTGTTAGAGGGCCTGTGGGCGTTGGGGGGGGGGGGCGTCTTGAAGGCGGAGAGTCGACCGCAGGGGGGACAGGCGAAGGCACTGTGGGAATTTCAGGAGAGGTTGGATTGGTCGCAGCAGCTACAGAGGAGTCACGGGCCACTGAGGTAGGTGAGGCGGTGGAGAAGGTGAGTACGACGGAAAAAGGGGCTACGGAGCCGACGATCAGGGCTGACATCGTGCGGTTGGCGGATGCGGCTAAATGTGAAGTGTATGTTTGCTTCGAGGGACCCCTAGGCGCTCACCTGAAGCAGGAGACGAGGGAAAAGATCTGGAAGGGGGAATATGTGGAGATTTTCTCTTTATTGCCCTTAGAGAAATTAAATCTGGACAGAGTGAAGCTGGATGATACCAAGAAAGATGATGAGGAGAAGCGGAGATACCGTTTGATTCCTAGGACGTTTGCCAATTGGCTGCAAGCGTTTGCCATTTTGGCAGGGGTAATTGGCGAAAAGAACCCCGAACATTGTTCTGCGTGATTTTGCTACATGGATGCTATATGGGAGGCGTATAGGGTATACGGAGGCGCGGCTTGGCTACGTTATGACGAGCAGTTCAGACAGCGCAGAACGGTGCGTCCCGCGCTTCAGTGGGATCACAAAGACATCAGTCTTTGGATGCGACTTATGGCATCGGCGAAAACGCCAGCGCAGCCATTTCATGGGGGGGCCGGAGGTAGTAACGCCTCGGGATAGCCGGCCAGAAGGAAGTGGGGAGTGTGCTGGCAGTTTAATGAGGGATCCTGCAAGTACGGTGGCAACTGTAAGTTTAAGCATGAGTGTTCCGGGTGCGGGGGGGCGCATACACATGCCAAGTGTTTTAAAAAAGGCATACGTAGCGGAGAGTCTGGTAACAAAAGGGACGACTCCGGTGATGGGGGAAAGGATGCAGCCTTTTCTAAATAGATACCCAGACAGGGCGGCGGCAGTTTTAATCGGGGAAGGTTTTAAATACGGGTTTCGTATTCCTTGTGTGTTGACTGTTGTCCCCCTTATGGCCAATAATTTGAGATCAGCATTGCAGCACCCAGCGGTGGTATCTGAAAAATTGGCCAAGGAGGTGGCGTTGGGGCGCATGGCGGGGCCATTTGTGGAAAACCCAATAGCTGATTTGGTAGTGTCCCCGGTAGGGGTGGACCCCAAAAAAGAACCAAATAAGTTTTGTTTGATTCATAATTTATCATTCCCCAAAGGGGGTTCGGTAAATGATTTCATTGACCCGGAGGCCTGTGTGGTTTCGTACACGTCTTTTGATGTGGCTGTACGCTGGTTGCGACGTTATGGAAAAGGGGCATTGATGGCGAAATCGGATCTAGAGTCAGCGTTTAGACTTCTTCCGGTTCACCCGGCCAGTTTCAGGTTGCTGGGTTGCCGTTGGCAGGAGCAGTTTTATGTGGATAGGTGTTTGCCCATGGGTTGTTCTATCTCATGTGCCATGTTTGAAGCATTTAGCTCCTTTCTAGAGTGGGTGGTCAGGGACATCACGGGTATTGAATCCGTCATCCATTATTTGGATGACTTTCTCTGCATGGGCCCTCCTTCTTCCAATGTGTGTGCGATACTGTTGTCCACGTTGCAACACATTGCGGAGAGATTTCGGGTGCCTTTGGCAGCTGATAAGATGGAGGGACCACAGACGGAGCTGAGCTTCTTGGGTATAGTGATTGATTCCATGGAGATGGAATGCAGGTTACCGGAAGAGAAGCTCAGAGACTTGCAAAAGGAGATCAGGGAGATACATGGGTGCAAGAAGGTGCAGCTGCGTACGTTGCAATCCCTGTTAGGTAAATTGAATTTTGCGTGCAGGATCATTCCCATGGGGCGAATATTTTGTCGTCAGATGTCCTCGGCCACAGCAGGGGTGAAGGCTCCCACGCATTACATTAGGCTGAGGAAGGAACATAGGGATGATCTGCAGGTATGGTATCGATTTTTAGTAGAGTTTAACGGTAGGTCGTGTGGATGTCTGGCCCGGTGAGCAACTTCGATGTGGAGTTGGTGACAGACGCCGCTGGATCTACTGGGTATGGGCCGTACTTCCAAGGAAGGTGGAGTGCGGAACCATGGCCACAGGCTTGGGTTGAGGCTGTTTTTTTGCGTAATTTGGTGCTCCTGGAACTCTTTCCGGTAGTATTAGCAATGGAATTGTGGGGCGAGTCCTGTCGCAATTTAAAATTGTGCTTGAATTGTGACAACATGGGGGTAGAGCAGGTCATCAATAGCATGTCGGCGTCTTCACTACCCGTCATTCGGCTGATGCGACAGTTGGTGTTGCGCTGCTTGCAATTGAATGTATTTCTCTATGCTGTGCATATCCCAGGGGTGGAGAATACACTGGCTGATTCTTTGTCTCGGTTCCAGTGGGACAAGTTCAGGGCTCTGGCGCCGGAGGCACAGAAAGTGGGAGTTCTTTGCCCGGCCTGGATATGGGATTTGGCACTAGAGTCGCCACGGGATGGATACAGAAGTCGGTGAGTATGTCCACGTGGGCAGCGTACCAGAAGGTGTGGAGAGAGTGGGGCGAATTGCTGCGAGTTGCAGGTGTGGGTAAGTACGAGTCGTCAGGGCGCCTGCTAGTGCTATATTTGGTGTCTAGGAATATGGAAAGGGGGCAGTCGGTATCATCTATTGAAAAGAAAATGGCGGGTTTGGCCTTTTTGTTCAAATTACAGAAGAAGTAGAGTGGACAAAGGATTTTTGGGTAAAACAGGCCATTAAGGGATACCGAAAAGAACACAGGACTAGAGATACCAGACGGCCGATTACGTTTGCAAATTTAGTTGATTTGGGGGATCAGTTGGTTTCGGTTTGTGCGGATAGGTATGAGCGTTTTTGTTTACAACTGCCTTTTCACTGGCATTTTTTTGGGGCATTTCGCATTGGGGAATTGGTTAGCCCGGCAAAAGGGAGGGCGGGCGGTCTACTGCTGGAAGATGTGGTGGTCTGGGAGGAAAGGGTGTCAGTGTGTCTGCGGAAGTCTAAAACAGACCAAAAAGGTGTGGGGGTACAAGTATCTTTGTATGCAGTGGAGGGTTGTGCGATATGCCCGGTAAAAGCGGTAAGGGATTTTGCGAGCATAAGACCGGGAGGGGTCGGCCCGTTTTAGGTTCACAAAGATGGATCCAATTTGTCCAGGTTCCAGTTTGTTGCTGTTTTCCGGAAGTGTTTAAAGAGGTTGGGGATGGATAGTTCCGCCTACACCTCACACTCCTTCCGCATTGGGGCGGCCACCGAGGCCGCCCGGTGTGGACTGGATGAGGTGGATGTGCGACGGATGGGGAGATGGGAGTCTAAGCGATTCCGCACCTATATTCGGCCTCAGTTAGTGTGGGAATAAAAAAAAAAATAAGTTTTGCTGTTGATCAGGTGAGTTGCGGTTGTTGTGCATATCTGCCTGTCTTGGTGTAATCTGGTTGGGGGTCCTGGGGTAGTGCAAGGCTCTTACACTATGTTTGTCATTTCAGATGGAGGGCTCCCACGCCTTATCTGGATTCTCGGACACTCATATGTGTGTTGGGGCACACGGAGAGGGGACGCGAGACCAGGTGGGAGGCAGTTGGGGATTTCGAGACGGGAGGCAACCATAAGATGGTTGGGTAGACCGGGTATGATGTGGGGCAGGGTGGTCGCAGAGGCAGAGAGATTAGCATAGTTGGACAGGCCGCCCGCGGTACTGGTCATCCGTGCAGGGGGGAACGACCTGGGTGTCCGAACAGTCAGGGATCTGATTGCGGACATTAAGAACGACTTGACTTATCTGCGGGCAAGATTCCCAAACACGCTGTTGGTTTGGTCTGACATCGTGGCTAGGACAACATGGCGTATGGCCCGGTCCGTTAATCGGATCAGCAAAGCACGGATGAGGGTGAATAAGGTGGTTGGGAGATTTGTGGCATGGCAAGGGGGGTTGATGGTTCGTCACAGGGAACTGGAGACGAATGTGGGCCTCTATTTAAGGAGGGATGGGGTCCATTTGACTGATGTGGGCATTGACCTGTGGTCTTTAGGTTTGCAGGAGGGGATTCAAGCGGCCCTGCGGGTGTGGAGGTGCCATCAAGGATGAGGTGTCAACCTTTCAGACTATGGCGTGTTTGTTCGTTGGTCAGTGACGGAGCAGTTATGTAGGTGGTAAGTGTGTGTGGGGGGCTCATCATTAGATGGCCCCTCCGGTGTGTGGGGGGCTCATCAGTAGATGGCCCCTCCTGTGTAATACATCAAATTATATATTTGATGATTATCTTTGTGCACTGCGGGAAAGGTGTTTGTCTCCGGGCGGTACATGTGGAGGCCAGTTGGTTACGTTTTAAATCCCGCAGTGCCCCCTGGTGGTTATATATATATATATATATATATATACGCAGTTAATTATATATATACTTTATAGTACTTAGCTCCGTCACTGACCAATAAATAGGGTGTAACTGATTGTTTACAGTCCTTGATGTTTGTTTATATTTGTGTATACTGGTTGTGTGTTGATATGTTATTTATCACCATGGTTATTTATATATATTTTCAGTAATTGGAGTTATGTTTTAATAAAAGGCTGTTGCGGCCATTTACTCCAAAAGATGGTGTGGTCTTTTATTTAAGTAAGTAAGGTGTGAGTATAGGGCTGTATCAGCCTGGGGGTTATTATCTAGGCTACACTAGTCAAGAAAACGGTCTTCCATTCCTTCTGATTCCATTATTTGCCCATAAACTGTGGTGATTTTTTTCTGTTTTACTTTGGTCAAGGTGAATAAAGACATTTCTGTCATTTGTCATGTGACTTGTAGCTCCTGAATCAACACACCATGCCTGCAAAGATGAGGTGCAACTTTTGAATTGAAAAACATATTGATTATCTGAAACTAAATCAGTTTCTTCCTTCACACTTTTGGCCTCTTGTAGTGTAGCCATACAGGGGCTGCTGGTGATTGTGGTCCGTCTCCCACCCTGCACAGCCAGGCACACAAATTCCCAGGCTCACCAAGTCAAGAAACAATCTTGTACTTTGTTTTTTTGTTGTTTTTATTAGGGGAAATAAACTTGGATGGGGATAGCATACATATGGTATGCCCACTTGATTGAAGATAGGAATTTTACGGACCAAACTATATACACCACCAGTGTATACAACCTCTTCTCTTCACCTCCAGCACATACACTTGCTTGCAGACTATTACTCCCAGGACCAGCTAGCACTGAAAGGGACCTGACACTTACTCTGTCAGGCCCAAAGCAGATGCTCTTTGCAGGCAGGGACCGCAGGCCCCTAAGGTGTAGCAAAAGCAGGTAGTCCTTAGTGTTAGCTGTCCCACATGTGGCTACTGCTTCCAGTACCACCTCTTCAGGCACTGCCAGCCCTCCTGGCTACAGCTGCCTCTTTCCACTGACTGTGCCACCACAGTCCTCCTGACTGGTTCTGCACCCATCTCAGACTGCTCCATCCCAGTCCTCTCAGGCATGCCTCCCAGTCCTTCTGACAGTGTGTCACTCACCAGCCCTCCTGGCGGTTCCTGTTGCTTCTGGAGACTTGCCCGGCAGTGATCTCCCGCTGTCCTCTCCTTACTCCCAGTGCCTCCTTTCCAGGACACCTCCATGTGTCTTGAGAGGGTCCTGTCAGCAGCTGAGCCCAGGCTCAAGGTCACCCCCACCCGGACTGAGGAGCTAACTCAAAGGCCATGACAGCTTAACACTTCCTCTCCAGCTTTCACCCGAACAACTCCTCCTCTTGGGCTGACCCTGAGTATTTGAGGGGGCCTGCCCCTTGCCAATCCAAGTTGGGGATTGGTCAGGGCCCTCAGAATACTCCAGACAACTTCACCTTATTTACCCTCTCATTCTTCTAGAAGGTCTCAGGACATTTAAGAAGTGGGGGGGGGGGGGGGTCTCAGTGATGCTGCTTGTGAGTCATCCAGCTATCCCTGGATTTCTGCCCAACCCAGGACAAAAGCACAGACAGGCTTGGCTGGCAGCCAAGCCTGCAAAAATGTACCTACACTTAAAAAAAAAGAACTATAGCACTAGAGGGTGCTCCAGTAGTTTAGTTTTTGTTTTGCATTCTAGCATTCCAAATTCTGCAAGCTGCCGAATTACCTTATTTCTTGCACACACAACATTCAAGTGTTTCTTGTTGCATGTTACTGTTTTTATTCCTATTTCTCGTCTTTAAAGCAGACTCTGCAACAGAAGCACTGTCAGCTTTCTGTTTTACACTCATATTCATCCACAAGCTTGCTCTTAACATATTCCAATGTCAGATTGGTTGGAATAATGAGATGGCTCGCTTATTTCTTGGGAAGAAGATGCAGTAGTACTGTTCAATGTAGCTGGGTATCGAGAATGTCCTTGGGATGACTGTGATGGGAAGCAGTGGTTGGTCCCTGATGATGTTGGTGCATCCTGGGGGCCAATTGGTGGATAGATAATGGGATAAGGAAGATACAAGCGGTAGAATGAAGTTAGGGTGGTGGTATTGCAGTGCAGTGATGGAACTAACCCCATTACTTTAGAGGGTAACGAGTAATCTAACTGATTACTCTTCCCCTTGCGGTAACGCCGTTCCCATTACTTGGGCGGCGTAACCGCAATTACCTGCCGCGATCCGCGGAGCCGTCCGCGGCCTCGGCCTTAGGAAAGGCTGCGGCTTCGGCCTAGCTCCGGAGCGGTGGCCATCTTGGTGCACCCGATGGCCGCAGCTCCGGCCTAGCTCCGGAGCGGCGGCCCACTTGGTGCACCCGTCGGCCGTTTACAATGTGATTACTCTGCAATACGCTGCCAATACTCTGCAACACCATACCAATACTCGGCAACACCATGCCAATACTCTGCAATACCCTGCCAATACTGCCAATACTCTGCAACACCCTGCCAATACTCTGCAACACCCTGCCAATACTCGGTAATACCCAGCCATACTCTGCAATACCCTGTAATACCCAGCCATACTCTGCAATACTCGGTAATACCCAGCCATACTCTGCAATACCCTGCCTATACTCTGCAATACCCTGCCAATACTCTGCAATACCCTGCCAATATTCTGCAACACCCTGCCAATACTCTGCAACACCCTGCCAATACTCTGCAACACCCTGCCAATACTCTGCAACACCCTGCCAATACTCTGCAACACCATGCCAATACTATGCAATACCCTGCCAATACTCTGCAACACCCTGCCAATACTCTGCAACACCCTGCCAATATCTGCAACACCCTGCCAATACTCTGCAACACCCTGCCAATACTCTGCAATACCCTGCCAATACTCTACCATACCCAGCCATACCCAGCCATACTCTGCCATACTCTGCCATACTCTGCCATACTCTGCAATACACGGTAATACCCAGCCATACTCAGCGATACCCAGCCATGCTCAGCCGTACCCAGCCATACTCAGCCAATATTACAGTTGGGGAGATGACGTGGATATTACAGTGGGGGAGATTGTAGATATTACAGTGGGGGCTTTATGGTGGTGGAATTTTCAAAGTTTTTTGCAAATTCAATTATTATTTGCTGATCCGAAAAATGATCCGATCCGTGACTCTGATCCGAGCAACGATCCGATCCGTGAGTTTGGGGGGGACAGATGTACAGAGGGGGAACAGATATATGTGTGTGGGGGGAGGACAGACGTGTAGTGGGGTACAGAGGGGGAACAGATATATGTGTGTGTGGGGGGGGGACAGATGTGTAGTGGGGTACAGAGGGGAAACAGATATATGTGTTGGGGGGGAACAGACGTGCAGGGGGTACAGAGGGGAAATAGACGTGCAGGGGGGGACGCGCCCCTTGCCAGTTCTACTTTTAATGTCAGGCATTATGGGGGTTATTTTCGAAAGGCAAATCCACTTTGCACTACAAGTGCAAACTACAATTGCAAAGTGCACTTGAAATCGCACTGAAAGTGCACTTGGAAGTGAAGTCGCTGTAAATCTGAGGGGTAGATTCGAAATGAGGGAAAGCTCTGCTGATTTTATCATCCAATCATGTGCAAGCTAAAATGCTGTTTTTTATTTTCCTTGCATGTCCCCCTTGGATCTACAGCGACTGCACTTCCAAGTGCACTTTCAGAGCAATTTCAAGTGCACTTTGCACTTTTAGTTTGCACTTGTAGTGCAAAGTAGATTTTCCTTTTGTAAATAACCCCCTATGTCTATTAGAGTGTTGAGACACATGCGCTAATTTACATGCATTTATTCTAGAGCCAGAGTCCAAAAATTAATTGATACACAGTTATAGTGATCAGAAAGTGGATTTGAACTTAAAAAATAATTGCTATTTTATATGGACTATAAATGTTGATTGTGCTTAAGCATCACCCTGCATAACCTACCTGTTGCCTTAAATGCATTCAGTCCATTGTAACACTTACAGTATGGGCATAATAAACCTTCCTATCTGCATCGTGAGTTTTGCACCTGCATAAGGTGCATTGATCATGTAAAGTAAACTCTCCCCCACCGATTCTGCTTTTTAACTAGGCCATTATATTAAGTCATTCTAAAACAATATTGCATTATAATGCAATCCCAGTCGCATTTTACTTACTTTTGTTTTAGATGTTTTAACATTTGTACCCCCCGGGATAAGCCAGCGCCATCTTAACTATTGTTTTCTGACTCTGTTGTACAATATACTTCCGCCCTTTCGCTTGCCCTAGCTATAATCTTGTGCATGCACAATAGTTTCTTATCCAAGCTTAGTTCCGTGTAATAAACTCCACTGTATGCTGTAGCTGATCACCTCCACAGAATGGCATCCTATGACTAGGTTTACACCCCTTGTGACGTCACATGGTCATATGGGGTGTAGCAGGAAGTGTGAACGAAAATGTAATCTCGTGGTGTTTTAGCGCAGTGCCGCAGGGAGCGGATGTGATGGACTTGGCATAGATCTCAATGGACTAACAAAAAACGTGCCGTGAATCGGGAGAGATATGTGCATGCACCGGTGATGTCATTAAAAAAACGGGATATATCACAAACCAACAGAGCAATTAAGGAGACATGTAAATACAGAGATTAGTAGTGTTTTTACTGTGGATTAATATATGCAAAAATTATGGGGGAGAGTTTACTTCCACTTTAATGTTGTTATTGGCAACTGCTGCGCTCTACTGTTAGCTGCTAATATCACCATGTTACGTATAATTATGTATTAGTACTTCCTTTCTCCTGGGGAATGGCTTGGAAAAAAAAAAAACAGAAGGTGGAAATAGAGAGAAAGAGGAGCCACATGTCCACATACAAGAGCTGCATTAGGTAATTGTTCCTGTGTTCTGGCTGTTTAACTGTAGTTGCCAATAGCTTCTTGATCTAAATCCTAGTGACAGACAAGACTCTGTATTGTTATTATCTCACATGCACAGTGCCAGATAGCTAGGTCTGTGCTACTGTATGTATGTATGTAGTGGTGACCAGGGCTTTTTTTCTCAGAGAAAAGGTGCAGTAACTAACCCCCCTTCCCTAGGCCACGACTGTCTTTGCCCCTACCTATTTCTAGGACCGCTCCTTGTCTCCACCCCCCACACACCTCCTAGCACCGTCCCTTAGAGAACAGGTAACCAAGTGTAGCACTGCCTCATAGAGGGTTGCCTGCTAATGCATGTTCTCTCATACCGCCCTGACCATGTGAACTCTCCAGTCTCTCTGACACTAGGTGTGAACTTGGGGACTGGTACCTCATGGTGCTGGGTCCTGTGCAGCTACATTAAGTCACACATCTGTTTCCTCTCTTTATACACAGTTATGGGAGCAAAGTACCTGGCATGTTGTGGCTGGGTGCGGACAGGTGGGTGGGGGGATTGGGGAAGTTTTCAGTGTTGGGGCAAATTTAATATTTATACTCAGTGTGTATGTGCAACCAGTCCTTTAAAGTTATGCTGCTGCTGTGCTCCTTGTGTGCGGGAGGGGGACTCTAGGGCCCTTATCTTTTGACTCCTCGCATTTCAAGGGGGAGACTACCTGCTCTATGATAACTTGCAATGGAGATGAGTCTAAGCCCCCGTACACAGGGTCAGAAATTCCGACCACAAAATCCGTCGGATTTCTTCCGACAGACTTTGTCCGAAACTGGTGTTGCATACACATGGTCGGACAAAGTTATCGGAAAATCCGATCATTCTGAACGTGATGACGTTCGTTCGTTATGACGGGACTACGTTCACGTTAGTAGCCAATAGCTTTGGTCTCGTAATTTGATCTGAGCATGCGTGGCATTTTGTCAGTCGGAATTCTCGAGACGCGATCGGAAAAAGTCCGATAGGATTTTGTTGTTGGAAAATTTGAGATCCTGCTCTCAAATTTTTTCTGTCAGAAGTTCAGACGGAAAAAGTCCGATAGAGCCCATACACAGTCGGATTTTCCGACAATATATTCCGATCTGACTTTTCCCGTCTGATTTTCCGACCGTGTGTACAGGGCATTAGAGTTGTTGCCTGGAACGTCAGAGGCCTTAATTCCAAATTCAAACGTTCCTTGATTTTTGACTATATAAAAAAGTATAAACAGCATTTAATCCTACAGCAGGAGACTCATTTACAGGGCTCCAGGGTCCTTTCTCTAAAAAGGGCCCATATTGCTGGAGCTTACCATGCTATTTTTTCTTCATATGCCAGGGGGGTTTCTACACTGGTTACAAAAGCTATACCCATCTCAATACATGCAGTTAAGACTGATGTTAAAGGGAGATATGTCATACTGGTGGTACAAGTGTTGAACAGGTACTTGACGTTTGTTAATTTATACGTGCCTCCTCGTTTCTCGCTGTCCCATCCGGATGACATGCTACGGGCCACGTATGAGATAGCGGAAGGGAAGATCTTCATTTTGGGGGATTTCAATGCAGTGGTGGACTCCGCCATGGACAGGCTGGGTGTGCCATCTGGTGCTCCAGCCCCCCTGGCAGGATGGCTGTCTACACATGTGTTCAGGGATGTTTGGCCCTTTCACCATCCTGACACTAAAGAGTACCCCTGTTATTCTGAAACGCTCAAAACTCTCTTCAGTATAGACACTATCCTTGCTGAGAGGGAAGGTATGGAGCTGGTCAGGGAGGTATCCTATCTACCTAGAGCTCTGTCTGACCATTCTCCCATGCTGCTGGAACTCAATCTGGGGCCAAAACTGGGGATCCGTTAGTGGCGGATGGAAGCAATTGGCTGCAAGAGGAATACGTGACGATTAACCACTTCAGCCTCGGAAGATTTTACCCCCTTCCTGACCAGAGCACTTTTTAAAATTTGGCACTGCATCGTTTTAACTGACAATTGCGCGGTCGTTCGACACTGTACCCAAGGAAAATTTACGTCCTTTTTTTCCCCACAAATAGAGCTTTCTTTTGGTGGTATTTGATTATCTCTGTGGTTTTAATTTTTTGCGCTATAAACAAAAAAGGAGCGACAATTTTGAATAAAAACACAATATTTTTAACTTTTTGCTATAATAAATATGCCCCAAATAAAAAAAAAAAATTCTTTATTAGTTTAGGCCAATATATATTCTTCTACATATTTTTGGTAAAAAAATTGCAATAAGCGTATATTGATTGGTTTGCGCAAAAGTTATAGTGTCTTCAAACTATGGGACAGATTTATGGCATTTTTTATTATTATTTTATTTTATTACTAGTAATGGAGGTGATCTGCGATTTTTAGCGGTACTGCGAAATTGCGACGGACAGATCGAAGACTTTTGACACTTTTTTTGGGACCATTGGCATTTATACTGCGATCAGTGCTATAAAAATGTCACTGGCAGGGAAGGGGTTAACAATAGGGGGCGATCAAGAGGTTAAATGTGTGTTCCCTCAGTGTGTTCTAACTGTGGGGGGATAGGATTGACTAGGAGAGGCGACATATCAGCACAGGGATTTGTGTGTTTAAATTTAACTGGTTTACGGGAATCGGTTAAATGTATTGAGGCTATTCACTTCTGGGTTGAAAATGAAAATGCTGGGTCTCATTTTGTCCAATGGGAGGCCTTAAAAGCCACTCTGAGGGGGGTGTTCATAGCGGAAGTGAGCAGGTTAAAAAAACAGTTGGCCTTTACAGTGCAGGATAGGGAGACAGGAGTGTCACTAGCAGAAGCAGAATATGTTAGGGGACCCACTAGAGAGAGACTACTGACACTACAGGAAAGAACCAGGGAATAGCGTGCTGTTTTGACTGACCGAATCACAAAACTTAGACTAGCACAGTGGAGGTGCATCTTTGAGTTTGGGGATAAGAATAGCAGGCTCCTGGCGTATCTGGCAAGGCCAGAATACGTCCCTGTGTATATTAAAAGCGCTTATGACAGGCAGGGGTCTGAGATATGTGACTCGGCTGACATTCTAAGAATCTTTGCTCAAATCTATTATGTGTCGTGTGCTGCTGCGGGGGGGGAGAGCTTGGAGACCTACCTAGCTGATACTGACTTGCCTATGTTGACAAATGAAGACAGTGCTGCTTTAGAAGCAGATATCACTATAGAGGAAGTGGAGGGGGCGATATCTTTCTTTGCTCCTCGGAAATCTCCAGGTCTTGATAGTCTCTCCTCGGAGTGGTACCACACGTTTAGGAATAATTTAGCGCCTCGTCTGCTGTGAGTATTCAATACAGCTAGGTCAAATGGTAGATTGCCGCCCTCTATGAGGGAAGCGTTGGTCGTTCCGATCCCTGAAGAGGGAAAGGATCCTCGGGAATGTGACTCCTAGCATCCGATCTCACTAATGAATGTTGATACCAAAATTCTGGCTAAAATTATTGCAGGGAGACTACAAACAGTTATCCTAAAATTGGTTGATGCGGATCAGATAGGATTTATCCAGGGGAGATGTGCACAGATGAACATTAGGAGACTCTTTGTGAACATACAAACTGTACATGACAACTCCGAGACAAGCGTAGTAGCCTCTTTAGATAGTAAGAAGGCTTTTGACTCGGTAGAGTGGGCATACTTGTTTCGCCTTTTAGAATCATATGGCTTTGGTCCCGTTTTTACCACCTAGGTGTGGCTGCTGTACACAGATCCAATGGTTAGATTACGGGTTAATGGTATTATATAGGATCCCTTTCATATATCCAGGGGGACTAGGCAGGGGTGCCCGCTATCACCCCTCCTGTTTGCCCTGGCCATAGAGCCCCTGGCAGCTAAGCTGAGGTCTACTACTTATGCAGCCAGAAAAAGACAGATGAGAGCTTTTGGTCAGAAAATGCGACTGTGTGTATGCTCCATTGGACTTTTGCTGGCCGAATTCAAGCCAGCAAAAGATTGAGAGCACGTTCTCAATTTTTCGGTCGGAAAAAGTTCTGATTGGAAATTCCGATCTTCTGCAGCAATTCAGACGCACAAAATTTCTATGCATGCTCGGAAACAATTCGATGCATGCTCGGAAGCATTGAACTTAATTTTCTCGGCTCGTCGTAGTGTTGTACATGACCGTATTCTTGACAGTCCAAAGTTCAGCAAACTTTTGTGTGACCGTGTGTATGCAAGCCAAGCTCGAGCGGAATTCCGTCGGAAAAACCATCCAAGATTTTTCCAACGGAAAATCCGCTTGTGTGTACAGGGCATAATATGTCTGGTTTGCGAATTGTGGAGTTTGAAAAGCGGGTGTCTCTATATGCAGGTGACATGCTTTTGTATCTGCAGGATCCGAGACCCGTGCATTCGGGGGCCTTTAGGCTGATTCAGGAATTTGGAGACTACTCCGGATTTCAAACTAATTGAACAAAGTCGACCCTTTTTTCCATAGATGATGCAGTAGTACTTCCATCGGATTATCCTACACCTCTTTCAAATATTTAGGGGATGTGGTGCAACTCCCTATTTCACGGTTTCTGGAGACTAATCTGTCACTGATTATTGGGGCCTTTAGAGAGAAGGTACAGAAATGGCAGAATTTGCCGATCACATTGATGAGACGAATAAATTTGTTTAAGATGATTTTTCTCCCTAAATTTCTCTACATCCTCTCAAACTCTCCGGTCTTTGTGACACTGCATATTTTCAGAACCATTGACTCCATTGTAGTGGGATTTCTGTGGGTATCATCTTGGGCATTGGATGGTACTCACTGCTGGTATATATATGCTCTATCTAACACTATAGCTTTTGCTGGTTTGAGAGCTATATGCTGAGGAGATTTTTTACTATGTCTTACACCTGCCATTTGACTGGGGGTTAGAGTCTCCTTTCTGTCTAACGGGGGAGCTAATAGAGTATCCAATACTCTATATATAAATAAAATCAAAATATAGCCATACTCCTCAGCTATACCTAATATTTCAAAGCCATATATGTGGGAATTATCCCCCCGGGAGGGCTTTTCTCTGGTGACTAGGATTTTCCTTTATCATGGACACCTTTGATTAATTCTCTCCTTAGACTCACCGAATCATTAATGATACTAAAGCTACCAGTTCAATCCAACGAAGATTCATCTATAAACACAGAATACAGGTCTGTGTAAAATATATACAACACATTTTGAGCGGTATTTTCTATCTTATTCTACACTCATTTAACCCTTTATGTACAAACACTTATAAATATTTTGATTTATCAGGGCCTCCATACCCGACCCCAGTGTGTTTCACAGACGCCCCTCATCGCTATCACGCCAGGACAAATAGTCCAGGGACTCCAGCCATTTGGGACACATGATACAATCCCAGTGAGCCATCAAATTCAATACATGGATATAAATTTCCGACTAAATCATACCATCTAAGAGAGTCCTGACTAAGAAGCTCCTCCTCCCAGCCATTGTTTTTAACCATATTGGAATATTCTCGAAAACGGTATGTGAATCTATTTCGCCTATGTGTGTATATATATGCATAAATTTTCTTTCATTTCATTTTTGCAAACATTCCTATATATATTAAGGTTCACCTTTTGACAAATTGTTCTATTATAATATTTCTTAGATATTAGGATTGTTGCGCTCCTACCTCTGAAGAAGGAGAAAAGGTCTTTTTTAAAAAACCTCCGAAACGCGTCAGGTGTGAGTCAACGCCTACAATACATATCTATATAATATATTGTATTTTTCAAATCCAGTATTGTTTAAATATTTCAAAAGTTTTTTATTGTAACATTGTCAAAATTTCCCTTTTTTATATATAATTTTTGTAATAAACAATTTTCTACTATATACAATCTTATGTTCTATCTGGGGTCATACATTCAGCATGCCTTAAAAGTCCAAACCCTTAGGGGACCCCCCATTTCTTCTTCTTACATATAGGATGTGGCATGATGTACTAAATTCCCCTCCCTCTACATATGTGTTCACTGCCAAGCCTACAACTTTCTACTTTACTGGAAGCGGAGGTTGCCATCTTGCAAGAAACCCTACTAAATATGATCTACAGGAAGGGGATCCTGGGGAGGATCGGTCACGGCACTTCCTGACAGATATTCAATTGACGCTTCAATTGACAGATAGACAGATATGGGAAAAGTATGGTATAAAGTATCTACATCGTATATGCCAGGACAACGGAATGTCCACTTTCGCACAATTGCAGGAACAATTTGGAATACCCAAGACATGCTGCGGTGGCACAGTTTGGAAGAGGGGAGCTATAGGTACAGAATACGGCTCTGGAGAAGGTTCTAATTGACCCGGATCCAACCAAACGAATCTCTAGATACTATTGGGAGGTTGATATTCAGTGATGTAAGTAACTCAGTTAAAATAAACAGAGTTACTTAATGCAGTTACTTTAGAGGGTAACAAGTAATCTAACTGATTACTCTTCCCCTCATGGTAACGCAGTTCCCATTACTTGGGCGGCGTTACCGCAATTACATCTACCGCCTTCACCCGCTGAACTGAGAAAAGGCTGAGACTCAGAGAGACTGTCTGGACCGTCCCATCCCGCCCCGCCTATCCAGAGAGGAAGAATGTAGGGAGGCGGGGCGAACACTGAAAAATGAAGTCAGCTGACCAGCTGACACCAATCGAGTGAAGGGGAGGGTCTCTCTCTCCCCATGAGGAAAGGCATCCCTGGAGGCATTCAAGTAAGTGACTCTAATTGCAGTGCAATCGATCCATCCCAAGTCCTCCACCACCTCTGCTTCTTACTGATCCCATCCCTACCCACCCACCATCACTTCTATAACAAAGGTGATGGGGGGATAGGGTAAGGATGAGATCAGTGGTGGTGGGGGATGGGATCAATAAGAGGCAGAGGTGGTGGTGGGAGAGGATGGCACCACCACCGCTCCCACCCCCCCAAGTACCACCGCTGCCTGCCACCCCCCCAAGTACACCACAGCTGCCACCCCCCCAAGTACCACCGCTGCCACCCCCCCCCAAGTACTGTACACCACCACCACTGCCAACCCCCAAGTATACCACCACTGCCACCCCCCCAAGTGCCACCGCTGCCACCCCTCAAGTACCACCGCTGCCACCCCCTCAAGTACCACCACTGCCACCCCCTCAAGTACCACCGCTGCCACCCCTGTCACAGTTACTTTGCTGAGTAACTAATTACTTTTGCAATGTAGTAACCGAGTTACTAACGCAATTACTTTTTGGGAGAAGTAATTTTTAACTTAACTAATTACTTTTTTAAAGTAAGATGACCAACACTGTTGATATCCAATGCCAGGGCTTGATGGGTGGCTATTGTACCGGAGTTGTCTGAGGAGTTATGGCAGGAAGCTCTGGATACTTATCTTTTCACTGTCATCTCTTCCACGGATAAGATGATTCAACTTCAATATCTTCACCAAATGTACTACACGCCAGCTAGGTTATACCGAATACATAGGAGAGACTCTGCAGTGTGTCATAAATGTATGGGGGCGGAAGGGACTTTCATCCATATGGTATGGGAATGCCCTAGAATAAGACCTTTATGGTCTCAAGTGACTGAATTTATTTCTGATAACTTTGACCTACCTAATATATGTTCTCCCCTACGCTGCCTCCTGGGGGTCTTTGACCAGGAGGAGATGAATGTTTACACTAAACTGTTCCTTAGGATTTTAAACTTTGGAGTAAGAAAGCGTATAGCCCGGCTCTGGATCTATGGGAACAGCTGTGTGTTGCGTTTGTTAAAAATATGATTTTTTTATATTAATCAGACATAGGATACATGGGACAATGTTACAATAGTGAGTTGGTCAGATTACTGTCAGTTTTTCGGTTTGAGTAGATTAGTCAAACAAATGCTGTTTTCATACAATGGGGTTAGATAACATGGTTCAACAGGCTATTGTCTCTATAGCTACAGTAAAAAGTAAGACATTACTTGTTTGAGATTTCTTTCAGCTCTCAAACTCAAAGAATGACTGTTTGGTTTGAGTAGACAATGGGTAGATGACATTGTTGTATTCAAATTGACAGTTTCAAGATGGCTATTGTCTCTATAGCTACAGTAAACAAGTAAGAGAGGGTCTCTCAAATTGAAAGAACAACTGTTAGTCGGTTGTTATGGAAACACGTTTGTAACCATTAACTTTGGTCAACAAACTTGTACAAATAAAAAGGATGAGTAGACAGGGGAGACACACACACATCATCATGCTGTAAGATCAGAAGAAGCCACTCATGATACAAGAAACTTGCCTGGTGTCCAAGAAGCATTGTTGCCAATGGAGATCACGAACATACAGTAACAGAAGTTAAGTAACCCTTTAAATTTATTTTTAGTTATCAACCATAGGCTAGGCATTTTGCTTGTTATAGATATCTGTCAGTCTTGTATTGTTTTCCTAAGATTGTAATAGATTTGTATGTACAGCAGCTTTGTATAGTAAAAGCACATCTACACACTGCAGAAGTGTCAGGTTCCTTGTTATACCACAGAGTAACCTTGCTAGATAGACGCAAGCAAAACAAGCTGATAGTAGGGATGTTGGTAAAAGTAATGAATGCAGATGTACTTTTATATAGAATGATGTATGAGGCCAGGGGTGCCCCCAAGAAATTCAGGAAGGTATGGTTTAGATGGGTGGACTACAAGAACACACTGGAGGAAGAAGGGGCCTAGAGTAGCGGCTATGACTAGGAGCATAATCCAAGTGGCAGAGGTCCACCAGAGAATGGGAGTACAAGCACAATGCACTGACAATAAATATTGAAGCTAGAAGGAAGTAGGGTATTTAAAGCTATATCCCATTGCCCGCGGTTTCTAAAATAAACATTGGTACCCCTGGGGGAGGGGTTCTGCCCTTAAAGGAATAGGGGGGATTGGTTAACTCCTTATCGTAAAGGACATGTTGTTTTTATTTTTTTAACTGTTTGTTTTCTACTGTTGAAACATAAAAACAAAACAAAGGAGCGTCTGTCAGGCGCTTTAGCGCTAGAAATAGCCTCTGCTAAGCGCCTGAAAACCGCCTCTCAGTGATTTCAGTGTGCCTTTTCACACCAGGGCGGTGCGCTTGTGGGATGGGAAAAAAAAGTCCTGCAAGCAGCATCTTTGGGGCGGGTTGGGAGCGCTGTATACCGCACTCCAAAAACACCCCTGCCCATTGGAATTAATGGGCAGCACTTTCAAAAAAAGCAGGTTAAAAGCTCCCCTGCGGGCAGACCATCTTCTGAGAGATGCGGTTCACAGTCAATTCTGCGATATCAGCAATGCCTATTCAGGAATTACATCTCCCACAATGCTTTTCTTTGTGCTTCAGGAGATGATGTCAGTGAATGAATTCCAGCATTAGGGGATATAACACCAATGCTAGGATAATGGTAAATAGTCTGCAAAGGTCAGATAACCGTTATTCTGACTCCAATTGTTGTGAAGCAACTATCCCTTGTAAGACCTCTATGCCTGGACTGTATAAGATATAATCACTGAGGACAATCCTCATCAGCTAGCTTGAACTTACCAAATACCGATTCCATCCACAAAGATGCTTTTATTCTGCACATCAGGTTACAGCAGACGACAGGATACAAACAGATGAGTAGGTTGTGCTATTTATGCGGTCAAAAGATGATATTGTCTGTAGCTTACAATGCAGAATACATGTGCCCTGCTACATGTGGCTTGTTAGCTGCATCCATGACACAGGAAGTACAATAACAGGAAAAAGGGTGAATGTCATGTACCTGGTGTTGGATCCCAGAATGCAGGGAGTGGCCTCTCGTAAGCCTCTGGCTCGAGAACCCAGAGCTCAGAGGGGCACAAGTGCCTGATGGATGGTAGGTGTGGGGCTAGTCCGGACCTCTGAAGTAGCAGAAGAAAGGCTGGCAGGAACAGGGAGCTGGAACTGATGACTTGGAACACCGCAGACAACTGGGAGGAGTTCTGTAGCGCAGCTGAAGCAACCAGTAGCGCAGAGGTGTTCTGTAGTGCAGCAGGAGCACTGGATCTGCCGGCTGCGATGAGATGCACTGGAACCTGGCAGGAACACTGGAACAGCTGACAGGGAGGAGGTGTCCTGTAGTACAGCAGGAAAGCTGGATCAGCAGGCTGCAGGAGGTTGCTCTGAGGTCAGGCAGGAACTCTGGCAGAGTCAGACAGGCCGGATCAACACTAGCGGGCAGAGCATGTACCAAACGGAAGCAGGAGGGTAATCGAGGTGCAGGCCGGGTCGGTAACAAGCGGGCAGTGATCAAACCAAAGGAAGAGGCAGAAGAGTAGTCGGGACAAGCCGGGGTCGGAGGCAGGCAGCAAACAGACGTCGTCAGGAACAGGCTGGGTAGACAGGAATCAGGTCAACTGGTAACAAGTAGCAAAGGTCACAGGAAACGCTGTAGACTGGACAGCAAGAGGCACATTGACAGATTCCCTTAAATAACCTTCTTTGCGCCAAGTACACATGGTGCATCTGCGCGCACCCGCGCACACCCGTGCGTGTCCTTGCTTGCCCGTTCGTGCCATTGCGCACCCGCACTTGCTCATTCGTGCTATCGCGGCACCTGCATGCGCCCGTTCGCGCTGATGCGCACGTGCGCCGATTGGCTCGTTGGATAGGGATTCTGTGGACAGGTCTTCCACATACCGCCGGATTACCCCCCCAAGGGGCAGCCTCCGGATACCCAACTGTGCCATCTTACTCGGATGGGACCTTCTAAAGGCAAGAATCAATCTCTTGGCATGAATGTTGAACTCTGGCTCCCAGGAGTTTTCCTCGGGCCCGTACCCCTTCCACTTCACCAGAAACTGGACTTGATTGCGTCTTTTCCTGCAATCCAGGATGGATTCAACCTCATATTGAACTTCTCCATCAATGATCACAGGTTCAGGGGGACCGACCTTCCGGTTAGCAAAGGGATCTGGAACTGCAGGTTTGAGTAGGGCCACGTGAAAGACCGAGTGAATCTGGAATAATTCTGGTAACTTCAGCTCATAAACCACATTATTAATTTAGGGTCCAATTTCTTGGACCGGCATGCCAATCTTAAGTTCAAAGTAGATAACCAGACCTGATCTCCGGGTTTGAGATCAAGCGCCCCCCTTCTCTTCTTGTCAAATACCTCTTTATTGTCATAGTCTCCTGCAGAAGCTTGTTGTTTGACTCGAAAAAGTTTAGGTTCTCTTGGACGGCTGGTACCAGACACTCCGGGAGGTTGTTGGACAGGAACAGAGGATGGAAACAGTAATTTGCAAAAAACAGGGATTTGCGCCAGAATGAACAGAATTATTATATGAAAATTCGGCAAGAGGTAGAAGAGGAACCCAATCATCCTGGGAGAACGAGGAGAAGCAGATACTGCTCCAGTGTCAGATTTGTTCTCTCCATCTAGCCATTTGTTTGAGTGTGATAGGCAGAAGAGAAAGAAAGGTCAATCTTCAGAGACCCACAAAGTGCCCTCCAAAACTTGGAAGTGAATTGCACTCCTCGATCTGATGTAATATTTGCAGGAATGCCATGAAGTCTCACTATCTCCTTAATGAATGTCTTAGCCGTCTCCGCGGCAGAGGGTGTGCCCTTCATTGGCAAAAAGTGAGCCATTTTGGATAATCTATCTACCACCACAAAGATTGTAGTACAATTTTCTGAGGGTGGCAGCTCGACAATAAAATCCATGGAGATCATCCTCCATGGTCTCTCCGGGACGGGTAATGGCTTCAACAAGCCCCATGCCTTAGACTTGCTGCCCTTGTTCTGGATGCAGGTAGCACATGCCTCCACATAATCCTTACAGTCCTTCCGTCAGTCCTGCGCTGAAATGGCCGGCCAGCATGTAATCATGACAGGAACTGAGGACCGAAACTGTTCCTGGGGTACGAAAATCTTGTCCCTATACCACAGAAGATCGTCTCTGGACTGTAGAGTGGTATCGGCACCAATGGAAGCTTGTTTAATTTGAGAAAGTAAATCCCCTTGGAGCAGGAGGAAGTTTCCTGAAGACAGGATGTTGTCTGGGGATGAAGGAGCTTCAGGTTCATTGTACATTTGCGACAAAGCGTTAAGCTTGGTGTTCTTCGACCCGGGGCGATAGGTTAAGTGGAATGAGAATCTGGTAAAGAAAAGTGCCCATCTGGCCTGTCTTTGTCTCATTCTCTTGGCAGTCTTTAAATATTCCAGAGTCTTATGATCTGTATAAACAAGAATTGGGTGAGCTGTTCCTTACAGAAGATAGCGCCATTCTTCAAGCGCGGCCTTGATTGCTAACAACTCTTGATCGCCGACATAGTAGTTTTTCTCTGCTTCAGAAAACTTGCGGTAGAAAAATGCGACTGGGTGCAGAAGGGCTTTAGGTCCCTCTCTCTGGGAAAGCACTGCCCCAACCACTATCTCCGAGGCATCTACCTCCAAGATGTATGGCAGGGTCGAGTCAGGGTGCTTTAAGACCGAGGCTGAGATGAACAGATCTTTCAAAGTTGTAAAGGCCGCTTGAGCTTCAGGAGCCCACTGGAATTTAAGGCCCTGCTTGGTTAATCTTGTGATGGGGGAAATGATGGTGGAAAATCCCTTTATGAACTTCCTGTAGAAGTTTGCGAAGCCCAAAATTCCTTTCCTGTCGGTCGGGGTTGGCCAGTCCAGAATGGCAGAAACCTTCTGAGGGTCCATTTTAATGCCTTCCACAGAAATGATCAGACCAAGGAACTGGATGCTCTGTTGTTCGAAGATACATTTTTCGTGTTTGGCGCATAAACCGCAAAGTCGGAGTCATGTTAAAACGTTTCTAACGTGTTCTCGATGTTCAGCTAAAGAGGAGGAAAAAATCAGAATGTCATCCAAGTAAATAATAACAAATAGGTCAAGATAGTCTCTGAAGATGTCATTGACGAAGTGTTGGAATGTGGCAGGGGCGTTACAAAGGCCGAAAGGCATAACTAAATATTCAAAGTGTCCAAACCGTGTGCGGAAGGTGGTTTTCCACTCATCTCCACTCGGAATGCGGACTAAATTGTAGGCACCCCGAAGATCCAGCTTGGAGAACACTACTGCAGACCCCAGTCTTTGAAAAAGTTCTAGCACTAAAGGCAAAGGATATCGGTTCTTAATTTTAATTTTGTTAAGTGCCCGATAATCTATGCATGGGTGTAGGGAGTGATCTTTTTTTTCTACAAAGAAAATTCCTGCACCCGCCGGATAGGTGGAGGGTCGGATGAACCCTTTTTCTAGGTTGTCATCAAGGTAAGTTTTTAACAGTGATGTAAGTAACTGAGTTAAAATAAACAGAGTTACATAACGCAGTTACTTTAGAGGGTAACGAGTAATCTAACTGATTACTTTTCCCCTCATGGTAACTCAGTTCCCATTACTTGGGCGACGTTACCTCAATTACTTCTACCGCCACCAGATGGCAGTAGTGTAATTCCGGTGTCCTGCCGAAAAAGTTCCCCCGCCAGATAAGAACCCCATGTACTGCGCAGGCACAGTGCTTGCGCAGTACGAAAGACTACAGAGCTTACGAAAATTGCCGAACCTAAACAGCTCTGAGTGAACTCTACACCGCGCAGGCGCAGTTAACATGTAATTGTACGAGGCGATGCCGCACGTTCCCGATGCTCGTGCTACTCTGCAAGGGGCGTCTATCGTGTAACTAGGGGCGGGTCTAGTATTACTGTAATCAAGGGGCACATTTATTATTATTGTTATATATCGAGCTCTGCCCATTAATTTAACATTCGCCCTCTTCTGTAGCCACCCGCCCCTTATACGATATAATAGTAGACCCGCCCCTTGCTTACATGCTATAACAGATCTGCCCCTTGGTTACAGTAATAATAGAACAGCCCCTTGGTTACACAATATATATAATAATAATAATAAATGCGCCCCTTGCTTACAGTAATACTAGACCCCTTAGTTACACTATAGAATATTTAAAAAAAAGTCAGTTACTTTGCTGCGTAACTAATTACTTTTCCAATGTAGTAACTGAGTTACTAACGCAATTACTTTTTGGGAGAAGTAATTTGTAACTTAACTAATTACTTTTTTTAAAGTAAGATGACCAACACTGGTTTTTAATGTCCCTAATTCCAATTCTGACAAAGGGAAAATTCTTCCAAAGGGAATCTCTGCTCCAGGAAGGAGTTCTATTGGGCAATCGTACGACCTATGTGGAGGGAGAGTTTCTGCGCCCTTTTTACCGAAACCGTCCAGGAAGCTGTGGTAAACTTCGGGTATACCTTGACGGGTCTCAGCATCAGCTTCCAGGCATAGTACAGAAGAAAGGGCATCAGTAACATCCGGTAGACAATGTTGACGAGTAGGGTGAGAGGAAATCAATCTTCCCCGAGATCCAATCAATTTGCGAATTATGGGCTCTCAGCCAGGGCATGCCTAGTATGATGGGAAATAATGGCGACTCGATAACATCTAGACACAATAACTCCTGGTGAGTTCCGGCAATGGTGGTAAGCAGAGGTAAAGTCTCCTGGGTTACTGGCCCTGATTTAAGAGTAGAGCCATCGGCCAAATACACTGAAAGTCCTTTCGCTCTAAGCCGAAGGGGAATGTGGTGTTTGGAAGTAAAGGACAAGTCCATGAAGCCACTGCAAGCCCCTGAATCAATTATAGCGTTGGTTCGTATATTCCCTCCTGGGAGCTGCAAAAGAAAAGGAACAGCCAGATGAGTAATATTGTTCGGCAAAATGGGAGTAAGAGCAGGAGAAATGGAAAAGCACTTACAAAGCTTTGCAGGGCAAGTTTGTACAAAATGTCCCCGTTCTCCACAGTACAGGCAAAGGTTACTGGCCCGACGTCATTGGTGTTCTTCAGGGGTCAAAGAAGGGCAAAGCAAGCCCAGCTGCATTGGTTCTGGAGTATCAGCGGCGGCAGTAGCAGGAGCTGAAGGGGCTGAATGGGGAGAACTAGGCACGCATGGCAACATCCAAACAGGACGAGAAGAGCCAGAGGATCGCTCTGTACGTCGTTCTCTTAGATGTCTATTTGGATGGACGGGTCAATGAGGGCTTCTAAAGTCTCTGGGATGCCCACTCGGGCAAGTTCATCTTTTAAGGATTCCGAAAGACCCATACGAAACTGGTACCATAAGGCAGCATTATTCCAGTTTGTGTCAGAACTCCATATAAATTCCGACACGTAGTCCTCCACGGGTCTGCGGCCTTGCTGCAGGGCGTGCAGAGCTACCTCTGTGGTGGCGGTTAGTTGCGGATCCTCATAGAGCAGAGACATGGCCTCAAAAAAGCGAGGTATCAAGCGAGGAATCCTTCTTTTCCAGGAGACGATGAGCCCAGGACTGGTTCACCTGCCAACAGCGAAATGACAAACCCCACCTTGGTGGCTTCAAGAGAAAAGGTCCTTGGTTGCAGAGCAAAGAAAAGTTTGCAAGCATTGCTGAATGTCCAGAATTTACCCCGGTTGCCTGAGAATCTCTCAGGCGTGGGAACCCTGGACTCTAGCGACATCATCACCACTGAAGGGGCAACAGAAGTCCCGGAAGCAGAGGGTGTGGCTGCAAACGGGGCTTGGATACGTTCCTCCAGTTGACTATAGCCCTCTTGCAGGTTCTTCACTGCCTGAGTAAGTCCAGCCAGGTGGCGGCAGAGCTCGTCTATAGGAGAGGCTCCTCTCGTAAGCCTCTGGCTCGAGAACCCCTGGTAGTGGAGACAGGGACTTAAGAGCTCAGAGGGGCACAAGTGCCTGATAGATGGCAGGTGTGGGGCTAGTCCGGACCTCTGAAGTAGCAGAAGAAAGGCTGGCAGGAACAGGGAGCTGGAACTGATGACTTGGAACACTGCAGACAACTGGGAGGAGTTCTGTAGCACAGCTGGAGCAACCAGTAGCACAGAGGTGTTCTGTAGTGCAGCAGGAGCACTGGATCTGCAGGCTGCGATGAGATGCACTGGAACCTGGCAGCGGTGGTACGGAGGTGCCTTGTAGCTGGGCAGGAACCCTGAAACAGCTGACAGAGAGGAGGTGTCCTGTAGTACAGCAGGAAAGCTGGATCAGCAGGCTGCAGGACGGTGCTCTGAGGTCAGGCAGGAACTCTGGCAGAGTCAGACAGGCCGGATGAACACTAGCGGGCAGAGCAGGTACCAAACGGAAGCAGGAGGGTAGTCGAGGTGCAGGCCGGGTCGGTAACAAGCGGGCAGCGATCAAACCAAAGGAAGAGGCAGAAGAGTAGTCAGGACAGGCCGGGGTCGGAGGCAGGCAGCAAACAGACGTCGTCAGGAACAGGCCGGGTAGACAGGAATCAGGTCAACTGGTAACAAGTAGCAAAGGTCACAGGAAACGCTGTAGACTGGACAGCAAGAGGCACAGTGACAGACCCCCTTAAATAACTCTCTTGGCGCCAAGTACAGTCACACAGCGCATCTGCGTGCACCCGCGCACACGCGTGCGTGTCCGCGCATGCCCGTTTGCGCCGTTGCTCACCTGCACAGGCACGTTCGCGCTATTGCGCACCCTGCATGCGACGCTCACGCGCACCTGCATACGCCGTTTGGCTCTTTGGATAGGGATTCTGCGGACAGGTCTTCCACATACCGCCGGATTACCAGTACGTCTTTCTTGACAGTGGAGCATTACATATAAAGGAAGTGTGTCATAACATATGGGAATTACCACAAAAGATTACTAGATGGCAGCATGTGAACTAAATATAAAACGTCCATAGAAAATGGTGAAGAAACAATCCATATAAATTCTATGTCCCGTTGGGGCAGCACAATCCCCGTCTGGCATGGTAAATTTTCACTATATACATCAGAATGGTAGTTATGCAACTGCAACTAACAAACTGTGTAATTTGCTTGATGTCTTAAAGACCTGAAAGACATAAAAAGAACATGCATATAATGCAATAACTCTTAATTTAAGGCTTCAAGTTATGTCAACTAAAGTTCAAGACACTTTCTTCTTGAAGTCACAGGTAGGATGCAACAGCGTAGGCAAACAAGTTCATTCTCCAAAGGGTAAGAGCAGAATTAGTTCCATGATAGGTCTGATGAAGGTATTTACAGTCCCTTGTCTTGAAACCTTCGCCTCCACCTTACGTACCTTACCGTCATCACTAGGAACGCTCTTTACAATAAGTCCCATGGGCCATTCGATTCTTTCGGCTTGCTGGTCCTTAAGCAGAGCAAGCACAGATTTCCTGTTTTAAAGTTTCCAGGTGGAACAGGAACAGACCCAAGCTTCTGGGTAAGAAGAGTAGCTGGGGTAAGGATAGTTGGGGTCTCTGGATCTTTGTCAGGTTCTAGAAGACTGAAGACATTAGCTTTGGTTTCTTCTAGATGACCCAGCAGGAATTCAGGCCCTGTTAACCAAGAAGAATTTGCAAAGACACTTACAGACACTGGCCTGGTGGCATGATCTGCAGGGTTAATTTCAGATGGAACATAATGCCATTGTTCAGGTTTAGATGATTTCCTGATTCTCTCTACACGGTTTCTGACATAGACATAGAAATGTTTAGTCTGGTTGTATATGTAGCCCAGAACAACTTTGCTGTCTGTGTAGAATCTGACGTCATCTATCTGAATGTCTAGCTCATGCAGTATGAAATCTGCTATTTCTACAGCTAGCACAGTCCCACAAAGTTCAAGCCTGGGAATCGTGTGTTCAGGCTTAGGTGCTAACTTAGCTTCGCCAAACAGAAACCCTATGCGAGCTTGATTAGAAGAATCTCTTATCTTGAGGTAAGCGACAGCTGCTATGGCCTCAGTAGATGCATCTGAGAAGAGGCATGTAGAGATTGTTTCCAGGACTCCCACTTTGAAAGCTGGTCTATTGGTAGTGGAGCATCCCAGCTGTGATGCCCCGTACACACGAGCGGAATTTCTGTCAGAAATCTTGGATGGTTATTTTCCGACGGAATTCCGCTCAAGCTTGGCTTGCATACACACGGTCACCCAAAAGTTCTCTGAACTTTCGACCGTCAAGAACGCAGTGACGTACAACACTACGACGAGCCGAGAAAATTAAGTTCAATGCTTCCGAGCATGCGTCGAAATTGTTTCAGAGCATGCGTAGAAATTTTACGCGTCGGAATTTGTACAGACCATCGACATTTCCGAATGGAACTTTTTCTGACCGAAAAATGGAGAACCTGCTCTCAATCTTTTGCTGGCTGGAATTCCGCCAGCAAAAGTCTGATGGAGCATACACATGGTTGCATTTTCCGACCAAAAGCTCTCATCTGAGTTTTGCTGGCGGAAGTTCCGATTGTGTGTAAGCAACATCAGACTCATTCTGGAAGAATTCTTTGTCCATTAGTATGATGAAATCTCTGTCTTTGACTGACAAGGTTATTTTGTTGTCATCGTTTGTAGTACAAAACACTGTGGTACCTAGGTTGTCATCACAAAGGTCATCACAAAGGTTAGGAGCGACATCAGGTACTTAGATGATGTCAAGAGGCTTCTCTTTTACTTCCTAATGGCGAGGGCACTGTTTGAAGTGGGATGCGCGACCGTTTCCTAACATGTACGTAGTATGTGACTGGTCAAAATATAGTAATGCATTAAAGTGTTTGTTCACCAATGCCAGAAGTCTGCCAAGCAAAATAGGTGAGTTGGAAGCTCTGGTGCATCAGGAGAGCTATGATGTAATCGGTATTGCTGAAACTTGGCTGCAGTCCTCACATGACTGGGCTATAAATATTCCTTTTTTTTTTTTTAATATTTACTTTTTATTGATTTTTCTGATGAAAGCATTTACAACAACAAAAAACATTTGACATCAAATCTTAAACTAATTTAGGGATGGTCATCACCCGGCTTTAGTAGCTTATACATTAAAAAAGTTCCAGTGCGGGTGTGGTCCCCCTGTTTTATCTAACACCTCCCCCCACCCCCATCCTCCCCCCGTCAAGCCCCAGGCTATTATATCACCTCACCAAACCACTTAGAGCTGAGAGGGAGGGTAGAAAAAAAACAAAAAGAAGGGGAATAAGAAAGAAAAAAAAAAAAAAAAAAAGGGGAAGCAACACAAAAAAAAGGAGTAGGAAAGAACCGTGGCAAGTACTGAGCTACAGGTGTGCCCGTGCTAAGAGTAAATTCACTCTTCGACCGTCTGTGGGTGCTGTTGTCCAGGGTCCCCATATCGTTTGGAACTTTCTATAGTTGCCCTGCTTTGTAAAGAAAATTCTCTCGTTACCCATTACCGTATTGATATTTCTATTCCACTCCTCTAGTGTCGGGGGTAACTGTGCCTGCCAGTGCTGGGCAATCAGCTTCCTGGCTTGGAACAAGGCCCTTAAGATAGAGTCCGTGAAGTTATACGGGATTGTCTCTCTCTCCATGAGACCTAGTAGGCAGGTTTTGGCCGTTGCCTCTAGATTTAGCCTCAGAGTCGTATTGATTACCTCAATAATGCTGGTCCAATATCTAAATAATTTTGGACATTTCCAAAACATATGAATAAAATCTCCGACTCGGCCGCATCTAGGACAGCGGTCATTTTCCCGCCAGCCCAGTTTAAACATTTTGCTTGGAGTATGATATACTCTGTATAAAAAGTAAAGTTGTGACATCTTGTGGGCTGGGGAAATTGAAACCCGATTCGCTTGCCCAATCACCCTATCCCATTCTTCTGCTGACAATGGGCCCAACTCGTTCTCCCATGGTACCCTGATCTTGGTTGGTCCACTACACTCGCGAGTCTTGTCCCCAAGTTTGGCATACAGCCCAGAGATTGTCCCCTTGGTTGATTCTGAGGACACAAGTTGCGCCAGGGTGGGTATCTGAACCCAACACGGTACCTGCAGTCCAAATTGCGTCTGGGCTGCATGCCTCACCTGGAGATATTTATAGAAAGTGCTGTTAGGAAGGGAGAATTCCTGTTTCAAGGCGGCGAAGGTTTTCAGCTTGTCGCCAGAGTACATTTGGCTTACTCGCGTAAGGCCCTGTTTTTCCCAGGCGCTAGACTTGGTAATCTTAGCTAGTTCTTCTAAGTTGTTGTTATGCCACAAGGGAGCTAGCTCTGTTATGCCCTGGTATCCAAGCATGGACTTTGCTGTCTGCCAGAGCTTTGTTATTAGAGTTACCGTTGGGCAGCGCGTGGGAAGAGACCCAGCCTCGAGGGCTTCCATGAGTGTGCTATGTGGGCTGCCTATCAACAGCAAATTTTTACCAAGATCCCCGGTGGCCCCCCTCCCTGCTAGGTGCTGTAGCTGGGATGCCACAAAATACCGTCTGAGGTGCGGGATCGCCAATCCGCCCTCCCCGAGTGGGAGCTGAAGCGTAGAGAGGGCAATTCTAGGGCAAATCAGGTCTCTAAAGAGCGAATCCATCTTCCTGAACCACTTCTGCCCCATCCATAGGGGGGAGTTGTGTAGGAGGTATAGGATCTGGGGCAACCAAATCATTTTAATAAGGTTGCACCTCCCTGCCACCGAGAGGGGGAGGCGGGCCCACACCTCAGACTTGTGTTTAAATTTTAATAATAACGGAGCTAGGTTGTATTTGGTAAATGCATTTATGTCCCTGGTTATCCATATCCCTAGGTACTTCAGTTTATCGAGTGGTTTAAAGTTAAAATTATCAATAGTTATATCACCTGGGATTGGGTCCATTGGCATAAGGGCCGTCTTGTCCCAGTTGATTAAGAGTCCTGAAATCCTGCCAAAGTCCCCCATCATTTGTATGGCTGCTAGATAAAACAGGATATCGTCGGCAAATAGCGCTATCTTCTCTTCCGCTAGACCACGCCTAAAACCACATATTTCCCCATTGGCTCTGACAGCAATGGCCAACGGCTCTATTGCCAGAGCAAAGAGGAGAGGAGACAAGGGGCAGCCCTGCCTCGTTCCTCTTTCCAGGCTAAAAAAGTCTGAGTGTTCATTATTGATCTTTATTTTGGCTGTTGGGTTTGTGTACAACAATCTTACCCAGTTTATAAAGTTAGATCCAAAGCCAAATTTGCCCAGTACCTTGAATAAGTAGCCCCATTCTAGGCTATCAAATGCCTTGGCGGCATCCAAGGCCATAATGGCCCTGGGGCCCTTATTTTCTACTGGCAATTGTATGTTCAAGTAAGTTCTGCGTATATTTGTACTAGTTGACCTCGTTGGGATAAACCCAGACTGGTCGGGATGCACTAAATTATGAACACACGCGTTTAATCGAGCAGCTAGGACTTTGGCAAGGATTTTTACATCGGTACATAACAGGGAGATCGGGCGATATGAGGAGGGGTCCATGGGGTCTTTTCCCTCCTTCGGGATAACGACAATAGTTGCCTCCGTCATTGAAGCTGGAAGAGACCCCATGGACTGCACCTGGCCCAGCATCTTAAGTAATTCTGGGAGTAAGATTTCGCCAAATCTTTTATAGATCTCCGTTGGTAATCCGTCCGGGCCGGGTGATTTGGAATTTGGCATGCCGGCGACGGCGTCAGTTAACTCTTGTAGGGTGATTGGGGCGTCCATTAATTGCCGTTCCACCTCTGACAGGATTGGGAAGTTTATCCTGTCGAGGAAGGGAATATTTTCCCCACTATCGACGTCTATCTGTGATTTGTATAGGGAGGAATAATAATCTCTAAATGTTTTCAGTATAATTGTCGAGTCCGTAGAAATCGCTCCCTGTATGGTCCTCACAGCCGAAACCATTGATGGAGACGTGTTTGTTTTTACCAGTAGTAACAGCATACGACCCACCTTTTCGCCCTCGCCGTAGTTTAGTTGCCTCTGAAGTATACGTTTATCCTCGCTAATCCTTTTGATAACTATCTTATAGTCTTGTTGTTTCTCTAGCCATTTCTTTTGCGTTTCCGAATTTGGGTTAAGGATATATTTCTGTTCTGCAAGCATTGCGGCCTTTTTAGCTTCCCCCTCCCTCTATCGCGTCCTACTTTTAATTCTAGCAACTTGCTGGATAAGGAGACCTCTAAGATGTGCTTTCAACGCATCCCACACCACCCCAATAGGGGCCGTATTGGTATTTATGTTGATAAACTCTTTCAGGGCCATTTTTATTTCTTCAGGGCTTTCAATTAGCTCCAGCCAGACTGGGACTATTTTCCACTCCCTATGGTGAAACTTATTTCCCGTCTTCAATGACAAAATCAGGGGCGAGTGATCCGAGATCCCCCTTGGGCCGTAATCTATTGCTGCTATAAGGGGTAGAGCCTCAGCGTTAACCAAAGCCATGTCGAGTCTAGACAGAGTCAAAAAGGAGGCTGAAAAGCAAGAATATTGCTTCTCCTGTGGGTGCCGTATTCTCCAGGCTTCAGTAAGCCCAGTTTCTTGTAGGAACCGAGTCAACCTACCCTCTTCCCTCACTGTCGCTTGATTCGGGATAGGGAACCTATCCATTAAATTGTCCAATACCTGGTTATAGTCCCCCACTGCTAGCACCGGGATCCCAGCTTTGTCTATAGTAAATGCGATAAGTTTGTATAAAATCTCCAGTTTAAATGGTGGAGGAACGTAAATATTTGCTAAAACATACGGTTTATTTTCCCATGAACAGTATAGAAAAACATAACGACCTTTTGGGTCTATTTGTACCTTGTAACATGAAAATAGTATTCCCCTCCCGATCAGGATACTCACACCTCTTGAGTAGGAGGAGTATACTGAATGGTACTGGGCCTGCCACTTCCGACCGCGGAGCAAAGGCACTGTGTCATGCACGAGATGTGTCTCCTGGAGGCACAAAATACCCGGCCCCCTGCCCTCCAGAAGGGACAGGACCAGGACTCTATTGGCCGGGTCTCCTAGGCCCCGGACATTCCAAGAGATCAAATCAAGTTTCTTCGTCTGCATCTAGGCTTGACGAGTGTATAAGTCTTCTCGTGTAGGATAATTATCAAAAGAAGTATGAGATCTTCCGAACCATCCCAACCGAGAAGTAGGACTATATAAACATCTCCTAGGCGCCACCGGGAGGAAGAACGAAAAAAAAGGCAAGAAAAAAAAGGGAAGGAAAAAAAAAAAAGAGAAAAAAAAAAAAGAAAAAAAACAGAGAAAGGAGGGGGAGAAAACCGGAAAGGGGGAAAAAATTGCCCCGTAGTGGCTAGCAATCCAGTCCCTCTCTTCTCCGCTTCTAACCATGTAAAACATAAGTACCATTTCTATTAAGTTCGTACATTACAACATGAGTACATGATATTCCTATTATCACAAAGTGCAAGTGCAATTTCGAAAAAAGAGTGAAAAAACAATAATACACACAAACCCTTGATGCAGCAAACAATCTTAAATAAATCATTTCCCCTAGATGAGTACCTCCCCCAAATCCTTGGTATGATTATAACTTTCTCTCTCCCTCCCCCCTCCCCCCTCCTTAGTGACACATATAGCGTGCATATTTGGACCCTGTGCTTGACTTGTACCCCCCCCCCTCAATCCCTGGTTACCCTCCCCCCGCCTCCCCCCCTATCCCCTCCCCTTCCGCCCCAGCCCGTCAGGGCGACCCCTTACAGGTGCGATCGTGACCCTACCAACCCCCCTCCCACACATACCTACATGCATTTGTTCTTCCCCATTACCCACGGACTCTCTCCGTCCTCCCCCCTAGTGTTAATATATCTCGTGGTAGAACCATCATTTCATCGTGCCCCCCCTTGGCCCCTTGCAACCTTGCCTCCCCCCATGTATTCCCTCCCCTCTCTCCCCCCAACCAACAACAATATACTCATATCGATTTTTAGGTACATGAAAGCAATATCTGCCCTCTCCCCCCCCCCAAAAAAACGGGGGGGGAGAGGGCACAAGACATCACAAAAAAATAAAAATAAATAAAAAAAACCCACCCCCCCCCCGTCCCCCTCTCCCTAAAAGTCCCTCTTGTTCTCCTCAAGCCATTGCTGTGCTTCAGTAGGGGAGTTGAAGAAGAGCGTCTTGCCAAGAGCCGTCACCCTCAGCCGGGCCGGATATAGTAGAGCATAGTCTATTTTATAGTTGATCATTGTATGCTTAATCGGGATAAATTCCGCTCTGCGTTTCTGCAGGTCGGGCGAGAAATCTGGGTAGAATGAGACTCTAGTGCCCTGAAACCTAATGTCTCCCAGTTCTCTAGCCCTCCGCAGCAACGTGACCTTATCATTATAGTTCAAAATTTTGAGCAGTATAGGCCTAGGGCGATCTCCCCCGCGCTGATTTCTTGAGGTGGTGCGATGAGCCCGTTCAATAACAAATAGGGGGCTAAAAGAGGACCCCCCAAAGATCTCCCCAAACCAGTCCTCTAGGAACTTTATTAGACTGGGACCCTCAGTTCGTTCTGGTAGACCTATAATTCTAATATTGTTTCTACGGTTCCGGTTTTCCATTTCATCCAGTTTGGCAACCTGTGCGTTCATAGTTTTTTTAAGCCATTGGATCTCTTGTTTTACTGGGGTCAGTTCGTCTTCTATTGCACTTACTCGGTCTTCCACTTCTACTATTCTTTGTGTTGTTTTATTTAATTCATGTTTTATGGAGGCTAATTCGTCTCTGATGATCTTTAATTGAGTGTCAAAATTAGAAATTGCGTTTTTACAATCATTTATTGCGTTTAGTACCTCCCTTAGTGTGGGTTCTTTCTCCCTGGCTTCCAGGGAAATATCAGAGGAGGTGTTTGACATAAGAGTTAGAGAGCAGCTGTCCTCTACATTTGAGTGGATGGTAGACGTTTTAGTCCCTCCTGGTCCCTTACTTGCCGATTTTTTAGTGGCAGAGGTGGTGGATACATTAAGTGCTGTAGCACCCTGGCTTTTTCTATCTGTCGCAGGGTTTTTGTGGTCCTTGCCCTGCAGAGTAAGTTGGTTGGTTGATTGCAGCAGATTCGGCTTATTTGGGGAGGCTGGGGCTGTTGCGGAATGTGCAAATTTTTCCAATTTTGTAGCTGCAGCAGCTGCAACTTGGTTATTTCTGTCCTTTGCCGCTCGTGTGTTTTGGGGTGCTTCCATGAGCGGAGGCTCCTCTGGTGCTTTTTTTCTTGACATCTTTTTTAATCCCTGGAGTCCTCGCTGTGACAAGAGTCCTCCTTAAAAGTCCTCGCAGGTAAAGGGCTTGGCTCTAAATGGTTATAAAACGCACAAAAAAGCAAAAAAGCCAAAAGGAAAAAAAAAGAAAAAAACGTATTGCTCCCTTCCCTTTTCTTCCTCTCCCTCCTTCTCCCCAAAAAGAGGGGGGGGAAGTGGGGCTTTACGCAACGTGGACACAGGTCGCTGACCGGGGAAAAAAAAAAAAAAAAAGGAAATTTAAGTCAGGCCCTAATACCAGCAACTCAATAATGGTATTAGAATTAACCCACAGGGTCCCTACAAGGTCCCAGCACCAGCAGGTGAACTTTGTGGTGCGTCTCAGCACTCCCAGTTGAGGAAGAATGTTCTCTTAGGGCAACGCGGGGGTGATTGTAGTGTATTGCATAATCTCCAATGTTTTCCTTTCCCTTCTCTTCCTGGTCCAGGGCTCTAGAGGGTACCCTGTATCTGTGTTGGATCGGGGGTATCCTCTCCTTCTCCCCCCTCCTCCTCCTCCAGAAAGGTGTACGCACTATTGGAACATAGCCTTGGGGTATAGTCCCAGCGAGAAGGGTTTGCCGCTAGAAAAAGCCAAAAATAAAGATGAACTGACCCAGATTGTATACAGGCTTAATATTCTATAGTCCTGGATATCCCACAGTCCCAAAGCCTTTTACTTTTTGCCCCTGATACGATCAGGTAAAAAAAACAGGGATACAGTGCGGTCTAATCATCCAGGCCAAACACACAGTTTTAGTAAGTAAGGTAGCCTGGGGTTGCTTTTTAAAGCCGGCGTGTTAGCGGAGTATTACAGCATAGTTCATGGGGTTGGTGAGCAGTACAGTCAATGGTAAGTAACTAAAACGGGTAACTCACCACCCCCCTCCTATCCGCTCCACACGCTGGGGCTTGGCGGTGCTGTATCCTTCCTCTTCGGGCTCCGTGCTGGCGCGTTGATGTGTTAGCCAGACTCGGTACAGGTCTCGGTGATCTCGGTGCTCTTAGAGCGTCCTGCGCTGTGGCGTCAGCTGGTCGGGCGCCGCGGATGTTTCCGGTGGCTCGCTTCGATGAGGCGAAAGGTCAGCAAAGCATGGGGTCCCAGGTCATCGCCCGTCCTCCTCTGTGGGGCTATTCCGGGTGATGGTCGGCAACTCTCCGTCCGCCCCCCACGTCAGTCCAGGCGGTGTAAAATAGGAGCGCAGGACGGGTTGGAGCGAGATAAGAGGTATGGAGGGCCGTTGGGGTCAAATGATGTCCGGTTCAAGGGTACATGGTGAACGCATCTGTCCGGCCTACTGCGCCGGCGCCAAGACAGCAAGGGGCTCCAGGGTATCGAGCCTCAGAGGGGGAAGTCAGAGAGAGCCCAAGGCCATCCTCACACGCTCACCTCTCTCTCCATACTGCTCAACCTCTCACATCCGGTCACGCCCCCCCACACTGCACTCCCGGGCTATAAATATTCCTGGCTTTGCACTCTTTCGGAAAGACAGAGTTAAAAGGAAAGGTGGAGGGGTCTGTCTGTATGTGAGAAGTGATCTCAAAGCGAGTGTGAAAGAGGACCTGGTGGATGGAGAGTGTGATGAGTCTGAAGCATTGTGGGTGGAACTGCATACAGATGTGCGTAGTTCAAAGTTAATCATTGGACTTTGTTATAGACCACCCAATGTTAATGAGGAGGTGGATACTCAGCTCCTTGCACAAATAGAAAGGGCTGCAAGGGCTGGTACAGTGATAATAATGGGGGATTTTAACTACCCAGAAATTGACTGGAATAATGGCACTGCTGGGACAGTTAAAGGACAAAAAATTATAAACCTATTACAGGACAATTTTATGGTCCAGTTTATTGAGGCCCCAACCAGGAATGATGCTCTGCTGGATCTGGTAATCTCAAACCATGCAGAGCATATTACTAATGTTCAGATAAAGGAACATCTGGGTAGCAGTGACCATAACATGATTTCATTTGATGTTAGCTGTAAGCAAAAATCACATACAGGAAAGATAAAAAACACTTAATTTCAAGAGAGCAAATTTTCCAAGGATGAGGGCTGCTCTCCAGAACTTAGACTGGGAGAGAATATTGGCAACAATGGGCACAGAACAGAAATGGGGATTCTTCAAAAAGACTGTTTGTGAACTCACTGCAAAGTATATTCCCATGGGCAATAAATTTAAAAGGCTAAAAATAAAAACCTATGTGGCTCACGGCCAAAGTTAAAAAAGCTATAAACTATAAGAAAAGAGCTTTTAAAAAATATAAAAATGAAGGATCACTAGTGTCATTTAAATGTTACAAAGAACATAACAGAATATGTAAAAAGGAAATCAAGGATGCAAAAATTCAAAACGAAAGACAGATTGCAAAAGATAGTAGGACAAACCCCAAAAAAATTCTTCAAATATATTAATAGTAAAAAGGTCAAGTCTGAGCATGTAGGCCCTTTACAAAATAATCTAGAGTGGGTGACTGGGGACAAAGAGAAGGCTAATTTATTAAATACTTTCTTCAGCTCTGTGTATACAAAGGAGCATGGGGGAGCTCATGTCCACAATGGGGGTGGTAGTGACACAGCCCCGAATCCACAATGGCTCAAAAGTGATATGGTCCAGAAATATTTAGACAGAATAAAGGTGGATAAAGCACCTGGACCTGATGGCATCCACCCACGGATCCTAAAAGAATTGAGCTCTGTAATTTCAAAGCCATTGTATCTAATTTTTAGGGACTCATTAATGACAGAAATAGTACCACTGGATTGGCGCAGGGCGAACGTGGTGCCTATATTTAAAAAGGGGACAAAGTCTTTACCAAGTAACTATAGACCTGTTAGTTTTAACTTCTATAGTTGGGAAGATACTGGAGAGATTAATAAAAGACCACATAGACGAGTTATTGCAGGAAAAAAATATTTTAAGCAACAGACAGCATGGGTTCATGAAAGACAGAAGTTGTCAGACAAACCTCATTTCTTTTTATGAGGTGGTAAGTAAAACCTTGGACAGAGGCGTGGCTGTGGACGTGGTATACTTGGAGTTTGCAAAAGCGTTCGATACAGTTCCCCACACACGGCTCATGTGTAAGGTAAGGTCTACAGGTTTGGAAATATCGGTTTGTAAATGGATAGAAAACTGGCTAAAAGACAGAATTCAGAGAGTAGTGGTTAATGATTCTTACTCTGAATGGTCTAAGGTTATCAGTGGTGTACCCCAAGGTTCAGTGCTGGGACCCTTACTTTTTAATATATTTCTAAATGATATTGGGTCTGGGATCAAAAGTAACATTTCTGTCTTTGCAGATGACACCAAGCTATGCAGTGGAATAACATCCTTACAGGAGGTCTCCAATTTACAAGCTGACCTCAATGCTCTGTCTAATTGGGCGACTATGTGGCAGATGAGGTTTAATGTTGATAAATGTAAAGTTATGCACTTGGGGGCTAAGAATATGCATGCATCATACATGCTAGGGGGAGTACAACTGGGGGAATCCGTAGTGGAGAAGGATCTGGGGGTTTTGGTAGATCATAAACTCAATAATAGCATGCAATGCCAAGCTGCGGTTTCCAAAGCGAGCAAAGTCCTTTCTTGTAGTAAGAGAGGTATGGACTCCAGAGAGAGAGATATCATTTTGCCCCTGTTCAAATCATTAGTAAGACCTCATCTGGAATATGCAGTTCAGTTTTGGGCACCAGTTCTCAAAAAGGATATTGGGGAACTGGAGAAAGTGCAGAGAAGGGCAACCAAACTGATAAGAGGCATGGAGGAGCTCAGCTATGAGGAAAGATTAGAGGAACTGAATTTATTCACTCTTGATAAGAGGAGATTAAGGGGGGATATGATTAACATGTATAAATATATAAGGGTCCATATAGTGAACTTGGTGTTGAATTATTTACTTTACAGTCAACAAAGAGGACAAGGGGGCACTCTTTACGTCTAGAGGAAAAGAGATTTCATCTCCAAATACGGAAAGGTTTCTTCACAGTAAGAGCTGTGAAAATGTGGAATAGACTCCCTGCAGAGGTGGTTCTGGCCAGCTCAGTAGATTGCTTTAAGAAAGGCCTGGATACTTTCCTAAATGTACATAATATATAACTGGGTACTGACATTTATAGGTAAAGTTGATCCGGGGAAAATCCGATTGCCTCTCGGGGGATCAGGAAGGAATTTTTTCCCCTGCTTTAGCAAATTGGAGAATGCTCTGCTAGTTTTTTTTTTGCCTTCCTCTGGATCAACTGTGGGTATAGAATGGGCAGTGCCGATTCTGACCTTCCTGGGGCCCTAAGCAAAATTCTGCTAAGGGGCCCTCTACCTGACCCGTGACGCTGTGAGCTATGTAAACCATTTGCCATTGCCACAGTCACACCTGACACTTCAGTGCTCCCAAAACAATCCTCCCTCCTTTAAACAAAACAGTCAAAGAATAAGTACAACAATATAGAACAGAAAGAGGTCCCCAGAGAGCCTCCCGCTTACATTAGGGTCCCCAGAGAGCCTCCCCCTACATTAGAGTCCCCAGAGAGCCTCCCCCTACATTAGGGTCCCCAGAGAGCCTCCCCCTACATTAGGGTCCCCAGAGAGCCTCCCCCTACATTAGGGTCCCCAAAGAGCCTCCCCCTACATTAGGGTCCCCAAAGAGCCTCCCCCTACATTAGGGTCCCCAAAGAGCCTCCCCCTACATTAGGGTCCCCAAAGAGCCTCCCCCTACATTAGGGTCCCCAAAGAGCCTCCCCCTACATTAGGGTCCCCAAAGAGCCTCCCCCTACACCAGGGTCCCCAGAGGGCCCCGTCTTTACATTAGTGTCCCCAGAGAGCCCCCCTCTTACATTAGTGTCCCCAGAAAGCCCCCCCTCTTAGATTAGTGTCCCCAGAAAGCCCCCCTCTTTAGTGTCCCCAAAAAGCCCCCCCTCTTTAGTGTCCCCAGAAAGCCCCCCCCTCTTACATTAGTGTCCACAGAAAGCCCCCCTCTTACAGTAGTGTCCCCAGAAAGCCCCCCTCTTACAGTAGTGTCCCCAGAAAGCCCCCCTCTTACATTTGGGCCCCCAAACAGCTGACTCCACCCCTTGCAGAGGCTCCCCTGTACCTGGCTGGTGGAGGTAGGAGGCATCGATCAGCAGCTATATGGTGTCCACAGGCAGGGGTATCTCCCTGGGGCTAGTAGTTCTATCTCCGAATGTATACAGCGGAGAGGGGAGGGGTCTCTGACCCGGGCATCAGCAACAGTGTTCAAGCAGAGTGAAAGTGAAACTGATACCTGCCTGGGTCAGAGGCCCCTCCCTTCTCCTCTCCACTGTATACACTGAGAGTACTACAAACCCCAGGGAGATCCCGCTGCCCACTCAGGCACCATAGAGCTGCCGATCGCCGCCTTCCACCTCCTCCCACCTCTCCTCACTGCACTCTAAACGGCCAGCCAGAGGTGCAGGGGGGATGCTGTCTCTTGGGGGGGCCCCCCACAGCGGCGGGGCCCTAAGCAGCTTGCATAGTGTGCCTATAGGGCCGATCGGCTCTGAGAATGGGGTATATAGGATTGTATGATAGTCTTTGTTCCCTATTTTTGGGAAGTTTTGCAGTCTCTTGAATAAAGCGCTTTCTATGGCTTCAGAGCTACCATAGGCTTGCTCAAGTCTTGCCCATGCAGCAACAAGACCTGCATCTGGGTGGTCAACATGCACTGTTCTCAGTATTTTCATATGATCTTCTGATTCTGGCCCCAGCCACTTTATGAGCAAATCAAGCTCCTCCTTGGTAGTAAGGTTGCGATCAGCAATGGCAGCTTTGAAGGTTGATCTCCAGGCCCTGTAGCTCTCCGGACAGTCATCAAACCTTGAGAGGGTAGTATTAATGAGCTCACGGCGTACCATATATCTGGCAAAGTCATTCAAGTCTGATCTTTCACTCTTCGGTGCCAAAGTAACTTGTGGACCCCCTCGGTTGCGAAAGTTCTCTGGTGAAGTAGGGTGAGGTTTGCTAGGAGGAAATGATGTTGCAAGAGCGTTTAACTGTGGTGTAGTCCCTAAGGCTTGTGCTGGCTGTGGCTTGAGCTGTGGCTTGTCACTGGAACTCACCTTGTTGTCAGCAAGAGGTGATGCAGTTTGCTGCATAGATGCAATTGTGTTGTAGACTTGAAGAGGCTCAGAGGAGCTGAGAGGTCTCTGTGTTGAGAGTCAGAACAGTGTTGTTAGTAAGACGTACGGGAGATAACTCTGTATCATTGGAAACATGTGCTTGTGCTTTAAACTGGGTGTTGCAGTTCCGCTGGGATGGACCAGTCTGAGATAGCACTTTCTCCCATCGCTTGGTCAAGGACTCTCAGCCTTGCTAGGGCAGCTGCTTCCTCCCTTTCCATTTGCAGAATCTTTATTTTGGAATCTGCCTCTGCTTGTTGAGCTGCCATCTCTGCTTGTTGAGCTTTGCTCGGAGCTTCCATCTCTGCTTGGCGATTTACCATCTTTGCATGGCGAGCTGCCTTTTGTGTTTCTACTTCTGCTTCCTTTCTGGTAAAGGAGATTCACACTTTATTTGCTTCCAGACTTGCATGGGCCTCTATTAGCTTGTTGCTTAATGCTGAACTTCTGGAGCGAGAGGACCTAGAAGAACGTGCAGCGTGCTTGGTTGATGTGGATCTGTGAGATCTGGTCTCCTGCAGTTGAGCAATGCGGAAGTTCTGCCTTACACTGGGCATTTTGCAGAAAGGAGATCCCTTTGTTGGTTTAGTGCATCATCCCTGGTCAGTTCTGCTGAAGAGTCCTCTATATTACAGTCCTGCAAGAAAGCTGTGTATTTTTCAAACAGCCGCTGGTAGCGTTCGTACTTGGCAGATAAGCGATCTATAGAGTCTCTCAGTTCAGCTGGTTGATCATTAAAGTGTGACAAAACTGACATGCAGTGTGAAGTTCTGTCCCATAAGTCTGACAGATTGCTGGAGAACTCATCTCTAGTGGTTTCATAGTTTTCTCTGAGTTTCTGTGTCAGTTTTATTGTACGTTTGGGTCTTACACAATATCTGCAGAATCTGCTCCCTGTACATCTGTGGGTTCAGAGACATGATGAATCTGCGTTGGTTCAGTCACAAAGGGGTACTCAGAGTCTTGTCTAGACATTTTTCACCTTTTTGCAAGAAATGGTACTGTCTCTTTAAGAAGACGTACAGCAGCTTAGACAGGTGGGGTAACGCAGTTCAATGTAGAGAAACAGTTTGTAACATTTACATGAGGTGCATGTGGTCCAGGATGGCACTGAGCTTGATTGCAGTTCACGTGCACACATATACACAGCAGGCTGTGGGAATTCTATCTTTTGACTATTCTGACTCCGATTGTTGTGAAGCGTCTATCCCTTGTGAGACCTGGCCTGTATAAGATATAATCCCTGAGGACAATCCTTATCAGATAGCTTGAACTCACCAAATACCGATTCCATCCACAAAGAGGGGTTTATTTACTAAAGGCAAATAGACTGTGCACTTTGGAAAGTGCAGTTGAACTCTGCAAGTGCAGTTGCTCCAGAGCTTAGTAAATGAGCAGAGACTCTGATGCCTTTCATCATCCAATCATGTGCACGCAAAAATGCTGTTTTTTTTTTTTCCTTGTATGTGGTTCGGTATTCTTTGCAAAGTGAAGCCTTACCTCATTTACTAAGCTCTGCAGCAACTGCACTTGCAGAGGTCAACTGCACTTTGCAAAGTGCACAGTCTATTTGCCTTTAGTAAATCAAACCCACAGTGTCATATGTTAGTCGTCTGGGCGGGCAGATTTTTCATCTGAGTCCAGAGTATATGCTCTCCAAAGGTTCGTACCCACGGTCTGTACCCCAGAAACTACAATCAGGCTCCGGTTCCTCCTCTCTTGCAGGCATATCCTCCTCCACAGCTTCTTGTAGGAAAGGAACAGAAGCTTCTTCAAGTCCTTGCTTTCCCAAGTTATCAATCGGCTCTGGTTTTACCCCTCCAGTCTAACTTACAAGGAGTGGTGCAGGCCTCTACTCCTCAACAGGTTGAGGTTCTATCCTTTTTGGTAGGGAGATTCCCTTTATGCAATCTATTGGAGACGAGGGAACTATTGTGATGTCTTCGAAAGGGGGAACCCACAACCAGTCAAGCGTCAGTTTTTCTTCGTCCCTTTCTCCCTCAGTGTCTGGTAAGGGAGCTGGCTTGGAAACCCGACGAGTCTTAGATCTCAACGTAGGAGGACAGGGCGCATCAGGGCAAGGGGGTGAAAGCGGGGCAGGTGAGAGTTCAAAAGTATAGTGGTGGGGCGTGGCCAGCAGGCAAGGAAGATGGACGCTTGAAACGGAGCTCCGCAGGAGTCGGTGACATATCTTTTAAATAGCCCCACATAACTCTGTACAAGTGCCTCAATAATGTCCCGCAAAAGAACGGGAGACCACAAGCCCCAAAAACGTACCACTCTGTTATATCTCCTGGAGCGCGGGTCAGTCAGACTCAAAATGGCGCCGACGGCATAGCGGCGCCTCAGGGACAATATACAGGACTCCCTAATAGCCCTCCTGACGAACTATCACTTAGAGAAATCCAGACCCAGAGGGTGACCCCTTAATAAATAGCCCAGCCAAAGCTAAAATGCGGATGGATGCATTGGCATCGGCCGCCTCAGCCAGAAATTGAGACCCAGGCTTTTAACTCACTACATTCTAACCAGGCCTTACATTCCTCAATGGCGTCTTTCCCCACATCTGGTCAGCCTGTTATTGACACAACACTAAAAGAGATGTTAATATCATTGCATTCCTCACTAGTGTCTGATTTAGCTACCCTATTTACTAAACTCACTACAGATGTCAGTTTAATAGACAACAGAGTATCTACTATTGAGAAGGGTATGATAGAATGCTCCGCCACAGTCAATGATTCCATTGATGAGGTAAAGGAGGAACAAGATTGGGTCAGGGCCAAATTGGCCGATTTGGAAGATCGCTCTAGACGTAACAACGTCAAGTTAAGGGGGGTCCCCAAAAATATAACTGCTCCGGAATTACCCAAATATGCTAAAGAACTCATATGCACTGTTCTACCTGAGGCTACGCCACGAGGCATTATAATTGATAGAATCCACAGAATTGCGAAACCTTCGCACCTGGCCGCATCAGTACCAAGAGATGTACTTATGAGGATTCACTTTTTCCATATTAAAGAAAAAATGATGTCAGAAGCCAGAATGAAAGGTCCTCTACCACGTCCGTTTGAGGGTGTTCAAATATTTCCTGACTTGTCCAAATATACGCTTCAACTGCGGAGAGATTTGAACCCCATAACTAAAGGTATGCAAAATCATAAAATCCTCTACAAATGGCGCTACCCGGCCACGCTGATCGTCACCAAAAATGGATCCACGCATATCATTAATGACCTCCACAAAGGCCCGCGACTGCTGAAAGAGTGGGGAATAATCCCGGATTTTCCCAAAGATGCAACTTCGCTCCCTTCAAAACGTACTCCTCCACCCTACCACTTCAATCAACATTCCCGGAATCACCAACCAATGGAAGTATCTGGCTCCTGAGAGATCCACAAGCTACTTCTATAACACCCTCTCCAGGAAATTTGTTCTGTTTTCCTTGCCTCTGGTATTAACTGTTCCACCCTGCAGCGGTAAAAGCTGATTTTTTGCTTTTATTTGTGTGTAACACAAACCGCTGCACTCTGTTCTCACTGTCATTAATCTATTTTCGAATAGTTGTTCTCTATATTTATAATTTCATTCCAGGTTTTATAGCAATATACATATATCCAGAACCTAGGACACCTGATACACTGAAAGGAGCTGACTTTACTGTCTATACCAAGACATATCTGCAAACTGTAAGTTTTTTATATTTCCCACAAGCCATCACTTATTCACAACAGTAATTATGCCATTCACAATAGTATCCTTAAACGCCAAAGGTCTCAACCATCCGGCAAAGAGACAATCTCTGTGGCGTACTGCTGAAAAACTTGAAAGTGACATCATATGTGTCCAAGAGACACACCTAACCCCAACTTCAGCCACTCTTTGTCGTAGCAACAAATTTCCTCTTATTTTCTACTCTAATTTCTCTTCCAAAAAGAGAGGTGTACTTATAGCAGTCAAGAAAGACACTGACTTCCACCTCATAAAAGAAATTTGTGACCCCAATGGTCGTTTCCTTATTTTACTTTGTATGATTAATGGAACTAGATATACTTTACTTAACATATATGCTCCCAACTCACGTCAGGCAAATTTTGTCAAGAAGACTCTGTCCAAAGCTAAGGATTTACAATAGGGCCATCTCCTTGTATGCAGAGACTTTAATTTGGTTGCAGATATTTCTATGGACACTACTTCAGCTGCAAAAAGAAGGCCTTCTCCCTTGGGGCAACTCCTGACATCGTTTGATCTCTACGATGTCTGGAGGTGCCACCATGGATCAGAGAGGGACTATACTTATTTTTCTCCACAACATAAGTCGTATTCCAGAATTGACATGTTTGTTGTTGATAAATTGTTGTTGCAAAATGTAAATGCTTCTGCTATCCACACCATGACATGGTCGGACCACAACCCAATTTCGTTAATCATTAATGACACTTCTCCTCAGCGGAACTCTTTTCTCTGGCGGGCCAACAATTTCATTTTACAACATACTGCATACTCAAGGGATATCTCTAAACATTTGAAAGAATATTTTGAATTGAACGCTGAATCAGTGGGGGACCCTGCCATGGTGTGCAACGCGCATAAAGCGGTCATGGGAGGTATCATTATGAAATTGAGTTTGGTTCACAAAAGAAAAAGGACACAACAAATGGACTCCCTCACCTCCCAAATTGCTCAACTGGAGGCCGAACACAAGTCCAAAGCACGTCCCACGACACTAGCACACCTGATGTCGCTTAGACAGGATCTTAGGTCACTTCTTCTCTACACATACGAGCATATGCAATACAAATTTAAAGCCACCTCTTATTCCACATCCAATAAAGCCGGTAAAAGATTGGCACAACGTATCAAAGGTGCTAGAATCAAATCTAAAATTCCCCACCTATTCCATCCACACTCGAAAGAGAAGTTATCTAATCCCCAAGACATAGCGAACGCTTTTAGCAACTATTATAGTGATCTATACAATCTTAAGAATGACCCTACAACTCACCAACCATCCTCTGAGGAAATTGATGATTTTCTCAATCAAATTAACCTTCCTACTCTGACAGAATCACAATTGACTTACTTAAATGCTCCTTTTTCTGCACCAGAACTTTTGGCTACCATTTCATCACTGCCTTGTAACAAAGCCCCAGGCCCGGATGGCCTCACAGGGGAATACTTTAAACAATTCTCTACATATTTGATTCCGCACTTGATGAAATTTCTCAATCAGGCTGCATCCTCTTCCAAATTCCCTGCAGAAACACTGAACGCACTAATTATCATTCTCCCAAAACATGAGAAAGATCCGACTACTCCCCAAAATTTCCGACCAATCTCCCTACTTAACCTTGATTTAAAAATATACACCAAAACTATTGCTAGACGCTTAATGATGATTATGCCAGATCTGATTCACAAAGACCAAACAGGTTTCATTAAGGGAAGACAGGCATCCGACGCAACGCGACGTATGATTGATTTAGTTCATTGCGTAGGCTCTGATGGAACGCCTTCTCTGCTTCTCTCTTTGGATGCAGAGAAGGCGTTTGATCGGGTGCACTGGACTTACTTGCAAAAAGTACTCACAAAGTTTGGGTTTAAAAATAATATTTATAATGCTATCATGGCACTATACACCTGCCCAGCTGCTCAAGTCTTCTCAGCTAATATGCTCTCCTACCCATTTCAAATTTTGAATGGTACCCGTCAGGTTTGCCCATTATCGCCCTTAATCATCGACCTAACTATAGAACCCTTAGCTGAACACATACGTACAAACTCAAAAATTGTGGGTATTACTATTGGCAACACTACTCACAAGATTAGTCTTTTTGCTGACGATGTGATTCTAATATTATCAAATCCTACCTCCTCACTAGCTGCAGCATGCGACACTTTAGACTGGTTTGGACGTGTCTCCTACTACAAACTAAATGCCACCAAATCGCATATACTAGATCTCAAATTGAATTCCACCACTAAACTACTATTACAAGCACAATACCCCTTCACATGGTCTGAACACAGCATTTCTTACCTAGGTATCCAACTCACTAGATCCACTAAACTTCTCTTTACATCCAATTTCAAGCCTCTTTTGGATAAATTGCATATTGACTCTCAGAAAATAGCTAAAATGAAATTGTCATGGTCTGGTAGACTGGCAGCGTTCAAGATGATGCATTTACCCCAAATTTTATACATATTTCAGACCATCCCCATCCCTATTCCCAAATATTACTTTACATCGCTTCAAACTATACTTAACCATTGTATTTGGCATGGTACAAAACCTAGATGTGCTCATTGTATACTTAGGAAACACAAATTAGCGGGAGGGTCGGGTTCGATAGATTTTACAGACTATCACACTGCAGCGATCATAGCTCAAGCAAATGAGTGGTTCCTGCAAACTCCGAATAAAAGCTGGAGCACCATAGCACTTTCCTTACTACTGAGTCCTAGTTTAAAAAATTGGCTGTTGAGCACACCATTAGATACTAAATTACCAAAAGCAATTCCCCCTACCATGATAGCCACGGTCAGAGCCTGGAAAATTCTAACCCAAAGTATTCATCAAGAACCTACTACCACACAGATACCGATACCTATAGAAGTCCTACATCACATTTCACCTGAATTATCTCCACTTCATTGGTCTAGTCGAAAAATCACACTCATAAATCAATTATTTAAGGATTCATACCCTAAATCTTTTTCTGTTCTTCAAAACGAATTTCACTTGCCCCAAACGGACTTTATAGCATACTCAAGACTTCTGAAATGCCTTAACAAAATTCAACCTCTTTTATACACGGTTTCGTCAGTAATATGGAATCACCTGCACTCTGTATCTCCTAAACAAAAAGGTATATCTCTCGTCTACAATACCCTAAACCAAAAATGTGTATTTACTAAATGCGCGTCACATACTCATTGGGAAAATGATCTCGCAATGACTTACACAGAATCGCAATGGGAACAAGCATTATGAAGTATATACAAAACCACGAAAAGCTCCGCACTATGGGAACTAACTCAAAAAATATCCCTCAGATGATATTTAACTCCTTCTCGTTTAGTGTCATTTTATCCCACATTATCTAACAAGTGCTGGAGATGTAACTCCAACACAGGAAACATGCTCCACATATTTTGAGAATGTACTAATGTCCAGGGATTCTGGAAAACCGTTTTTCATCTCTTAAAAGATATATCACAGATAGATATCCCAACCTCTCCAGGTCTAGCTCTCCTGCATTTATCCATTGAAGACATACCCCATCCATTTCGCCATGTGACAGCACATATCCTATTGGTAGCTAGGTTAACTATAACCAGATTATGGAAGTCAGACACAACTCCCTCTATTACCCGTCTTCTAGATACGGTAAACCTACATTATAGTTATGAACTAATGATGGCATCCAGTGAGGGTAAATTACCCAAAGAAAAAAACAAGTGGGCACCGTGGGAACAATGGTCAAATATTGCTAACTTTCTGTAACACTCACGTCTAACAGATTGATGTACTCCTTTGCCCTTGGGATCTAAAGCATGGTCCTAGGTTTCTGGTTATTCTCCATTATTGCAGCGACGCTCTCCTCCTAGACACAGTTAAGTCCCCAGTGGGGTGTCTAGAGGACACACACTTCTATACAATCTTATGTTATTATATTGACTGCATTTGCGTTGAGTCGCATTATAATAATAGTAATTCTTGCTATAGCACTTCATTGATAATTAAGTTGACATTATTTATGTATTCTTCTGTGTTGACATATTTACCGCCATACAATGTACACTTTGTATCTTCCCTATATGTTCTGAAATTCAATAAAAACTGATTGAAAGTAAAAGTATAGTGGTTGTAAAGGCTGAAGGTTTTTTTACCTTCATGCATTCTATGCATAAAGGTAAAAAAAAACTTCTGTGTGATTCTTCCCCCACAGCCCTCTGAATACTCACCTGAGCCCCCTCTCGATCCAGCAATGTGCACGGGAGACTTGGCTGTCCTGGGTCTCTCTCACCTTATTGGCTGAGACACAGCAGTGGGAGTCATTGGCTCCCACTGATGTCAATCACAGCCAGTGAGCCAATGAGTAGAGAGCGGGGGCAGAGCCAACCTGCGGCTCTATGTGTCTTATGGATGCGTAAAACAGGGCTCAGGAGCAAGTACACAACAGTGACACCATAGCAAGCAGCTTGCTATTGGGGGCACTGGTTAAGGGGGTGGGAACAGGAGCACTGGCGGGGATCTGAGAAGAAGAGGATTGGGGCTGCTCTGTGCAAAACCACTGAACATAGTAGGTAAGTAAGGATGGGCCCGGTGTTCGCTCGCTCGGCGAGCCCAGAACTATTGGGGCCGCTCGCATCAAATTCGTGTGATGCGAGCGGCCCCGCAATGCATTGCGGCCCGCGCAGTGCAATGCTGGCTGATGATTGGCCAAGAATGCACTGTGACCCCGCATGCTTGGCCAATCACAGCGCCGGCAGCGAGGAGAGCCATAATTGGCTACAGGCAGGATGCCTGTAGCCAATTATAGCTCAGGGGCTTTAATACACTCCACGGTATAAGAGGCCGCCGCGGCGGCGGCCTCGCATATTCTGTTTCAGTCAGTGTCAGCGTGTCAGTGTGCTGCTGACAATATGTGCTCTATTTCTGGGGATATGTGTGTGCGTGCTGTTAGAACAGCATTGCAGTATCACATCTGGGGGGGTGTCTATAGGTGGCCTGTGAAGGGGGCAGGTTTCCTGTGCTTAGAACTTTCCCTGCAAAAAAGTGTCATTTTTGCAGGAAAAAATCTATTTAAAAGCACTCGCGGCTAATGAATTGATGGCTCATGTAACACAGAGAGCTGTCATTCATTAATAAAAAACAAAAAAAAAGCGTGGGGGTCCCCCCAAATTCAATAACCAGGCCCTTCAGGTCTGGGATGGATATTAAGGGGAACCCCAGCCAAAAAAAAAAAAATGGCGTAGGGTTCCCCCTCAAAATCCATACCAGACCCTTGAGGTCTGGTATGGATTTTAAGGGGAATCCTAGCCAAAAAAAATGGCGTGGGGTCCCCCTCAAAATCCATACCAGACCCTTATCCGAGCACGCAACCTGGCAGGCCGCAGGAAAAGAGGGGGGGGTGAGAGTGGCCCCCCTCCCGCCTGAACCGTACCAGGCCACATGCCCTCAACATTGGGAGGATGCTTTGGGGGTCTAAGACCCCCAAAGCACCTTGTCCCCATGTTGATGAGGACAAGGGCCTCTTCCCCACAACCGTGCCCGGTGGTTGTGGGGGTCTGCGGGCGGGGGGCTTATCGGAATCTGGAAGCCCCCTTTAACAAGGGGACCCCCAGATCCCGCCCCCCCTGTGTGAAATGGTAAGGGGGTACAAAAGTACCCCTACCATTTCACCAAAAAAGTGGCAAAAATGGTAAAAATGACAGGAGACAGTCTTTGACAATTCCTTTATTAAAATCTTCTTTCTTCTTTCTTCATCCTTCGGTTTCTTCATCTTCTCCTTCCGTCATCTTCTTCCATCTTCTTCTTCCATTTTCTTCTTCCTCCGATCCGCTTCTTCTTGCGCTGGTCTTCTCGTCCTTCTCGTCCGGCATCTTCTTCCGTCGGCGTCGGTGTCTCTGTCTCTTCTTGGGCCGCTCCGCGCAATGGGAGGCTCCCGCTGTGTGAGGCTCCGGTCCGTCTGACAGGTCTTTTATAATGGAGGGCACCTGGTGACCCCGCCCCCTCTGACGCACGGGGACGTCATGGGGAATTCCCTATGGCTTTCCCCATGACGTCAGGTGCCCTCCGTTATAAAAGACCTGTCAGACGGCCCGGAGCCTCACACAGCGGGAGCCTCCCATTGCGCGGAGCGGCCCAAGAAGAGACAGAGACACCGACACCGACGCCGACGGAAGAAGATGCCGGACGAGAAGGACGAGAAGACCAGCGCAAGAAGAAGCGGATCGGAGGAAGAAGAAAATGGAAGAATTAGATGGAAGATGATGACGGAAGGAGAAGATGAAGAAACCGAAGGATGAAGAAAGAAGATTTTAATAAAGGAATTGTCAAAGACTGTCTCCTGTAATTTTTACCATTTTTGCCACTTTTTTGGTGAAATGGTAGGGGTAAGTACCCCCTTACCATTTCACACAGGGGGGGGGGGGGGCGGGATCTGGGGGTCCCCTTGTTAAAGGGGGCTTCCAGATTCCGATAAGCCCCCCGCCCGCAGACCCCCACAACCACCGGGCACGGTTGTGGGGATGAGGCCCTTGTCCTCATCAACATGGGGACAAGGTGCTTTGGGGGTCTTAGACCCCCAAAGCATCCTCCCAATGTTGAGGGCATGTGGCCTGGTACAGTTCAGGCGAGAGGGGGGCCGCTCTCGGCCCCCCTCTTTTCCTGCGGCCTGCCAGGTTGCGTGCTCGGATAAGGGTCTGGTATGGATTTTGAGGGGGACCCCACGCCATTTTTTTTTTGGCTAGGGTTCCCCTTAAAATCCATACCAGACCTCAAGGGTCTGGTATGGATTTTGAGGGGACCCTAGGCCATTTTTTTTTTTGTCTGGGGTTCCCCTTAATATCCATCCCAGACCTGAAGGGCCTGGTTATTGAATTTGGGGGGACCCCTACGCTTTTTTTTTTCATTTTTTTATTTTTTATCAATGACTTTTTCTTTATGAATGAGTTTCAATGAATGACTGTTCTCTGTATTACGGGAGCCGTCAATACACATTAGCCGCGAGTGATTTTAAATAGCTTTTTTACTTTCAAAAATGACACTTTGCGCAGAGACAGTTCTAAACACGGGAAACATGCGCCCCTTCACAGGCATAATATGGACACCCCCCAGGTACAAAATTTAAAGGAATATTACACTTTTATTGTTTCAATTTAAGCATTATTAAAATCACTGCTCCTGAAAAAACGGCCGTTTTAAAAAAAAAAAATTTGCATTGATACATGTCCCCTGGGGCAGGACCCAGGTCCCCAAACACTTTTTATGACATTAACATGCATATTAGCCTTTAAAATTAGCACTTTTAATTTCGAACGTTCGCATCCATTATAACTAATAGGGTTCTAAAGCTCGCACGGACTTTAGGTCCGTTCGCGGGTTCTGGTGCGAGCCGAACGGGGGGGGTGTTCGGCTCATCCCTATAGGTAAGTATACCATGTATGTTATTTTTTTTTTTTTAAATCTGAAGCTTTAATATCACTTTAATTGGATCTGACACACACACACGCGCGCACACACACACACACAAATGGGCAGAATAGTTACAGAGCTCACCATGCTGAAGAGATGTGTTATCATCACATTAGGACTCCCACATTTGTGATGTAACACAAAGAAAATGGCAAGCCATGCAGTGGTTTCTGTGTGACCCGGAACAAGAAGTTTTGTTCCTTTTGGCGCATAGGGTCAAGCTAGGTGAACCAATACATGGGCATAAGAAAGTCGATCAGTCATGACACTATAAACTGCAGCCACAACGCGTGAGTCCGTCATTACAAGGTAAGGCAAACAAACAACACAGGGAATGTAAATACAGTAATACCTACTGTATGTACCGCCCCCCTGACCATTAGCATCAGGGAGGGCTAACATTTTACCACAGGGCATGGTGGGTGTGGACATTTGCAGAAAAGATGGGCGTCAGTCACTTTTAGAATAAACAAAACAGAAAATGCTGGAGAGAGGGTTAGGGCACAGGACACCCTAGGACAATATGCAGACAGATCAGCATCCTACCAGCATCCAATCATACCAGCAACCTCTGGTACTTCATCTCAAAACTCCATCCTTTTCCGCATGCCCCCAAGCAAAAAGAGGCTCTTGCTCTCTGGCAGATCCTCTGCCATGCCCCCAGGCAGCAAACAGGCTCTCTATGGCAGACCCCCTGAGCACTCAACACAGCTGTTCCTCACACATCCACACCAGACTGAGGTGTGGGTGGGAGGACCTCGATCACCTGACTTCCCCCAAATATATATTCTCTCCCAGCACGCTCAGTGTCCACGAAACTCCTACTGATTGGCTGAAAGAGATATGCATCGTCATAACTCAGTCACACTGCAGCTCCTCATACTAATGCCAAAGGCAACAGTGCCACCTATTGACAGAAGGCAGTAACCACAGTTAAACCAGGCTTAGGAGAAAACCCACATAATAACAAAGACTATAAATCAGCTAGGTTAGTTACCCCCTAGAACAGCTAAATTTGCCAGTAGCCCCTGTTTAAGACAAGGGTGCTACACCTTCTTAAAACAAGGACAACTTTTAAAGTGCAATGCCTTTAGTTGCACTGACAATATAGATTATCATTTAGAGGTCTACTTTAACATACTGTACATGTTACTGTAGTTGACACACCCAGATAAATGCATTCAGTTAAGAGCCCTACTCACACCCTCCTGGGTGTAATAGCCTCCTATTCTTACATCTTTTTTCTTGCCAGATCTGATCTGTTTGTGGAGCTCCTATATTTCAATAGAACCGAGCAGCCTTTCCCTTTCTGAACAATAGACTGTCCAGGCTATATTGTCTAATGGAGCAGGAAGCCTAAATATAACTTCACAGGTTCTCCCCTTCCTCAGACTGACCCTAGATCCATTTATTTGTTCTACAGTTCATTTGAAGATGATTGATGTTAAGGGCCCAGTCAGACCAGAGCACGGTTCACTGCATTGCACATGCTTTGTGAAGTGACAAGTGTTGCATCATGCTGTATTAGGCAGTTTAATTAAATGAATAAGCAGCAATGCACCTAAACACATAGAAAGGTGCTGTTTGTGTTTTAGCACAGCATAATACACAAGATACCCTGTGTTGTGCTGTGGTACTGTGCATTGTAGCACACGTTTATAACGTAGATTCAGGTGCCATACACAAAGAATGGCCCTGCATAGTACCAAAGCATTATTATACACGATTTATATAGCGCCAACAGTTTACGCAGCGTTTTACAATGTATAGGGGGGACAACACAATTACAGTACAGTTCAATACAAAAGGTACAGGAGGGCCCTGCTCGTAGAGCTTACATTCTAAAAGGGACGGGGTGGTGTTAAAAGGTAATAGCTGCAGAGAATGATTTGATGGGGGTGGCTCGGGGACAGCAGTTGTTAAGTGGGTGTGGGATAGGCTTCCCTGAATAAATGAGTTTTCAGGGATCTCTTAAAGGTGGACATGGTAAGGGCTGATCTGACATAATGGGGCAGGGAGTTCCAGAGGATGGGGTGGTCTGCAGTGACCAGGAGGTAGAAGAGAGCAGGACCAAAAAGTAACGTTCAAACGTTTGGATGAGATAGTATAATTAGCATATCTCCCAACTGTCCCTGATTTCGAGGGACTGTCCCTGATTTTGGAGCAATGTCCCTCAGTCCCTCATTCCTCCTCCTTTGTCCCTCATTTTGGTCTGATCTATATAGATGTATATAAAAAGTACTTTTTATCTATCAAAAGGTGTTTCCCAGTGCTAAACCTTTCATCTGATTTCTAAATTGCTGCATTTGTAGATTCCAAAGGCCAATATAAAGGAATAGTAGTTGTAAAAAAACACTTGTGGGTTTAACCAATCTTATTTTTTTTGTAAAATTCTCCTTTAAGGGGGTGTGGCAAGGGGTGTGTCCTATGCCTGCATACTTTTGCTGATAGGTGTCCCTCATTCCCATCTCAGAAAGTTGGGAGGGATGTAACTAGTAGTATAATTAATTTTACCATTTGATGGTGCCTTCCTGGACTTGACTGATTTCAAACAACCTTTGTTCAAGTACCATGTCAATGTCTCGATCTTCCGGATTAACTTTGACAAGCGCAGGCGCACAAGACTAGTTACAATATTTCTTGGCTGGGAGAGATTCAAAATTTAGAAATGTGTTTGTTCCCATTAGATTCCACAAACATTTTCCATCCTTGTTCTTCAATTTTTTCTCTCTCTGGTCAAGACCGATTGTGAAATCATCCCCTTTAACTTGTTAATTGAATGAACGTTCTGAAGACGACAATTTTTTAACATAATTCTACAGGTTTAGAACCAGATTCTGAAATTCTGCACACAAAATAAACATACCAGCATACATAAGACAAGTGAAAGCTGCACCCAGGATTTACAACTCATTTACCAGTGTGGTCTACTGTACAGCATACACAGCCAGTGTCAAACTGGAATAAAAAGGGCCAACCAGTGGAAGCAGGGCCGATCCTAGGGTCACAGACGCCTGGGTGCAGAAATATTTCTGGCGCCCCCACGTGGGCGTGGTCATCTTACCAACTCCTCCCCTTTACAAATGTTTCTATGACAACGACTTCAACACAGAGATGTACCCGTAAGAAGTCTTCGTTACCCTGGGATCCTCCCATGATCTTTTACCAATAAAGAAAATACAGGAAGAGCGTACACTAATGAGACCTGGAGGGGAGTCTCTCTGATGCACACAGAGGGGGCTTCTGTTAGAGAGTCTATTAGAAAGAGCCCCCAGACATAGTACAGGAGATGGTCAGAGACTGTAGACATGATACTAGAGACGGTCAGAGACTGCAATCATAGTACAGGAGATGGTCAGGCTGCACACATAATACAGGAGATGGTCAGAGACTGCAGACATGTTACAAGAGATGGTAGTAAATAATGGCCGATCGGCCCTCTCACCTGACCCAGCGATACAGCAACAACGGTTCCTCTGATCAGGAGTCGGCTCACTCTGAATTGCCCGTGGCGACTCCGCTGGGTAGAGCCCATATCTGTATTCCTGCAATGACTATTCCTTCCTCCACCAGGGATGGCGCCAGGCTGTGTGGCTTTCTCTCTCTCTGATGGTGTTCTCTCAGCACTGCCCTCTCCCTCTGGAGTCCTGGGTGCCCTTCCCTGAAAGCTTCCCCGGGCTCCTGGCTTTCTCTCTCCCATTCAGCTGAGCATGCTGTTTGGGCTGCAGTTTCCGTGTTACAGTGGGGCTGCCAGTCCTTGGGACCACATGTCCCACAATCCTTTTCTTTGCTCCTTTGTTTTTTCTTCCCTGGCCGTTATGAAGGCGGGGGAAGAAACATAGTGCGCCGCTCACTAGTACAGCATCGCACGAGGAGGTGAGGGAGAGAGGAAATAAGAGCCCGCAGCTGCAGTGGCATCACTAGGGTTGGTGTCACCTGGTGCAGTAAAACATGGTATCACCCCCCCTCCACCAACTATAGTCGTCCCTCAGTACAGACCCCACTCCATTAAGTATAGACCCCCCCTCCGTCAGTGCAGACCCTTCACTAAGTATAAATACCTCCGTCAGGACAGACCCCCCCATTAGTATAGACCCCCAGGACAAAACACCCCCCTTTATCAGTATAGACCCCCCTCAGGACAAACCTTTCCCCCCTACATTAGTACAAACCCCCCAGAACAAACCACCCCCCCTCCATTAGTACAGACCCCCCAGAACAAACCACCCCCTCCATTAGTACAGACCCCCCAGGACAAACCACCCCCTCCATTAGTATAGACCCCCCAGGACAAACCCCCCCCACATTAGTACAGACCCCCCCCCCCACATTAGTATAGCCCCCCCCCAGGACAAACCCCCCCATTAGTATAGACCCCCCAGGACAAACCCCCCCTACATTAGTATAAACCCCCAGGACAAACCAGCCCGCCACCCACATTAGTATAGACCCCCAGGACAAACTACCCCCCCACATTAGTATAGACCCCCTCAGGACAAACCACCCCCCCCCCCACATTAGTATAGACCCCCCAGGACGAACCCCCCACATTAGTATAGACCCCCCAGGACAAACCACCCCCCCCACATTAGTATAGACCCCCCAGGCCGAACCACCCCCCACATTAGTATAGACCCCCCCAGGACAAACCACCCCCCCACATTAGTATAGACCCCCCAGGCCGAACCACCCCCCACATTAGTATAGACCCCCTCAGGACAAACCACCCCCCCACATTAGTATAGACCCCCCAGGACAACCCCCCAACATTAATATAGACCCCCCCCAGGACAAACCCCCCCTACATTAGTATAAACCCCCCAGGACAAACCAGCCCGCCACCCACATTAGTATAGACCCCCAGGACAAACCACCCCCCCCCCCCACATTAGTATAGACCCCCTCAGGACAAACCACCCCCCCACATTAGTATAGACCCCCCAGGACAAACCACCCCCCCACATTAGTATAGACCCCCCAGGCCGAACACCCCAAATTAGTATAGACCCCCCCAGGACGAACACCCCAAATTAGTATAGACCCCCCCAGGACAAACCACCCCCCCCCCCCACATTAGTATAGACCCCCCAGGCCGAACCACCCCCCACATTAGTATAGACCCCCCAGGACAAACCACCCCCCATTAGTATAGACCCCCCAGGACAAACCACTCCCCACATTAGTATAGACCCCCCCAGGACAAACCAGCCCCCATACATTAGTATAGACCCCCCAGGACAACCCCCCCTACATTAATATAGACCCCCCAGGACAAACCACCCCTACATTAAAAGACCCCCCAGGACAAACCACCCCCCACATTGGTATAGACCCCCCCAGGACAAATCACCCCCCCCACATTAGTATAGACCCCCCCCCAGGACAAACCCCCACATTAGTATAGACCCCCCAGGACAAACCCCCACATTAGTATAGACCCCCCAGGACAACCCCCCCCCCACATTAGTATAGACCCCCCAGGACAACCCCCCCCCCCACATTAGTATAGACCCCCCAGGACAACCCCCCCCCCACATTAGTATAGACCCCCCAGGACAAACCCCCCCACATTAGTAGACCCCCCAGGACAACCCCTCCACATTAGTATGGACCCCCCAGGACAACCCCCCCCCCCACACATTAGTATAGACCCCCCAGGACAAACCACCCCCCCACATTGGTATAGACCCCCCCTAGACAAACCACCCCCCCCACCACTAGGCTAATTAAAACCACCCGGGCGGCAGCTGGAGAGGACAGTGTGCAGCCGCGCCGCCCGGGTGGAGAACAGAGCGCGTGTGAGGCTTGTGCTGGTGGGCAGAAGGCGGAAGTAGTATAGACCCCCCCAGGACAAACCCCCCCCCCCCTAGACAAACCCCCCCCCCCCCCACATTGGTATAGACCCCCCAGGACAAACCACCCCCCCCCCACATTAGTATAGACCCCCAGGACAAACACCCCCACCCCACATTGGTATAGACCCCCCAAGACAAACCCCCCCCCCACATTAGTATAGACCCCCCAGGACAAACCCCCCCACATTAGTAGACCCCCCCAGGACAACCCCTCCACATTAGTATGGACCCCCCAGGACAACCCCCCCCCCCCCCCCACATTAGTATAGACCCCCCAGGACAAACCACCCCCCCCACATTGGTATAGACCCCCCCCCCTAGACAAACCACCCCCCCCCCACCACTAGGCTAATTAAAACCACCCGGGCGGCAGCTGGAGAGGACAGTGTGCAGCCGCGCCGCCAGGGTGGAGAACAGAGCGCGTGTGAGGCTTGTGCTGGTGGGCAGAAGGCGGAAGTTAAACACAGGACTCCTCCTGTGTTTAACTTCCGCCTCCCGCCCACCAGCACAAGCCTCACACGCGCTCTGTTCTAAACAAGTCGGGCTCGGCCACGGAGCGCCCCCCCCCCCGTGGCGTCACTGCGCGGCCGCTCCCGCGGCCGCGACAGGCGGAGAGAGCCGCGCCGCCTATGGACAAGGAGAGGAGGAGGGAGCGGAGCACTCTGGCGCTCCAGCGCCCCCACCTCTGTGGCGCCTGGGTGCACTGCACCCCGTGCACCCCGGGACGGACCGGCCCTGAGTGGAAGGAAGAGCAAGGGTGCACTTCAAGCAGTACATATAACCCACTGTGGTAAAAAGAGGATGTGGCATAAGGAGTGTGGTTAAAAAGGAATGGTTTCAAAACTAAATTCACCTTTTGCACTATGTTACATATTATACCCATATTTATTGTGTAACTTGCAACATGGTGCAAATGGGACCACCTCCCTCCTAATGCTTTATGCTTCTGTTATAAGTAGTCATTTATATCTTTCTCTCTTGCATGCAGTGATTTTCATCTGTTGCATTTGCAAGCACTTTAGGGTTGATTTACTAAAGGCAAACAGACTATTACTTTTGCAATGGAAGTTTTATTAGGCAAGAGAATTTATCCCAGAGCTAAGTGAATTAGTTAATTCATGTTTCCTGGCCTTCAGCATAATTTCCTCCTTCAGTTGAAAGCTGACAAAACAGCAAATTTTGTCTCTACGAGGGTCTGTCCCCCTTCTTTAGGGTTAAAGAAGAAGTAAAGCCTATTTAAAAAAAAAAAAAAACGGAACCTGCAAGGCAAAGGCATAATGAGCTAGTATGCATAGCATACTAGCTCATTATGAATGACTTACCTGAGAACGAAGCCCCCGAAGCGTCCCTCATCCACGATCTTCTGCGCCGCCATCAAACCCGGAGTGACTTCCGGGTCTCGCCGCTCCAGCGCTGTCATTCGCTTTTCATGCAGATAGCAAGGGTGAGAAGTGTGTAACAGACAGAGTATAAGAGTCAGGAGTGTGTAACACACAGAGTACAGGGATCAGGAGTGTGTAACACACAGAGTACAGGGATCAGGAGTGTGTAACACACAGAGTACAGGGGTCAGGAGTGTGTAACACACAGAGTACAGGGGTCAGGAGTGTGTAACACACAGAGTACAGGGGTCAGGAGTGTGTAACACACAGAGTGCAGAGGTCTGGATTATGTATCGCACAGAGCACAGGGATGAGGAGTGCACATCTCATAGAGTGCAGTTGTCAGGAGTGCGTAAGACACAGATAGCAGGGGTTTAGGAGTGTGTAACACACAGAGTGTATGGTTCAGGAGAGCGTAATGCCTGTGTGTCAGTAGTCAAAGTAAAAAATTACCTCTCTCCCCAAGCCTAAATCAACTCTGCAATACAGATCTCCCTCCCACTATTATGAATTACCTCCCACAGTACAACTCCCTCCTACACAGGTCCCCCAGTACAACTCTGCCCCCTAAAGCTGAGCTCCACCCGATTTAAACATCTATTGCCAAATTTATCTGCTAACATTCCTCTATCCAAAACGGTATTTTTATTTTTTTTACAGTATCTTTTTTTTTTTCATTCTGACATGCTAGACTTCCGTTCTTACTGTTCTCGGATATGGGCAGGGATATACGGCTATTTCGTAATATCCCCTATCCGCACTGTCTCCTGGGAGCTTGTGTCACAGTTCCCAGGAGTCAGTGCGGCGGCCTGGCCCGAGTTATCTCGAGACTTGACGTCATTACGATGGCAACAGGAGCTGCTGACGGCGCTCCTATCGTGATAGTACTGCGCATGCGCGAGATCTTGAGAACGGTCGTCACTAGATCCCGGAAGAGAATGCCTGTGGGCTTCACATGCCCACAGGCAAGATGAAGCCCACTCTTAGTGAGTTTATAAAGTGTTTTTTTATTACAAAAAACGAATGGCCCAACTGCTAGAATCGGGACAGGTGAGTAAGTAATTTCCAAATTTTTTTTTTTTAAATGACACTTCCGAGGCAGTGGAGCCCCGCTTTAAGTACGGTCTCTCCTTGAGAGTACAGCTCCTCCAACAGTAAAGCTCTCCCCCCTCAGTACAGTTTTCCCTACACCACTACAGCTCTGCCCCTTCAATACAGCTTCCAGACCCCTGAAGTCTCACTTTTGAGACAGAGAAAGGAAATGAGGAAACGCATTCCCCAGTTCCTTTCTCTGTACCCTCAACTGCACTGCAGATGAATGAACAAGAGACAGAGGCTCCTGTTAATTCATAAACTAAAGCATATCAGTTCCAATCACTCACTGTGTTTAGAAAAGGTAGGGGCCTTTTCCCGCCCTCCATCCTGAAGACCCCCCCCCCCCACAGCAGTCAGTGTGAGGGCACAGGCGGGAAGTCGGCAGCGCTGGGGGGGGCACACCATTATTTTTTATCGCTTTAATTATTTTTCCCATTATGGGTGTGAGTGGGGCCTCATGTCTAAGTTTTGCCTAAGGCCTCACAAAGCTAGAGCCGCCTCTGCCTCTGAGCATTCCAATGTAGTAGTGCATTGTTTTCCTTGTGTACCTCCGCTAGCTGTTAGCCTTCCTGTGTGTCTGCACTCTGCAGTCTACATCAGTATCTCCCTATGTATTCCTTGTTTTTTCCCTGCTCTCTGTCCCAGGCACTTCTGCCTGGCCCTCTCTGTTTGTCTCTGTGCATTATTACTCACTACTTGCATATCTCCCAACTTTTGGACTTAATAAGAAGGGACATATTAGGGAAAAAATCACCTTACGGTGTGCACATAGCAAGATGTGGCAAATGTGGGTGTGGTTAAATTATGATAAACATTGGGCATGGCTTAATAACTACAAAACATAAGGAGCTGCGCTCATAAAATTGATAAGTAAATGAATAATGTGCAAGTGAATGGATCAGTCTGATTCTGTTTTTAGATTGGTGTGAACATTTACACCGAGCTGATTCCAGTGGCTGGCTGCTGATTGTTGGACACATCCATAGTCTCTAGGAACACTTGACTCATCGGCTATTGGAGGTGCTGGGAGGATTAAAGGCGCTGCCTGGGTATTAGCCACAAGCTCAAACAGCTTGTGCAGCTGGTAAGCTCGCACTCTATGTGGTGGTGGATTCACGTTGTCTTACAAAAGTCACGGAAAATTTCATTACACTGTGTTTCTACAATCACTTATCCTCTTACTATTGGAGGATTTAAGGACTGTTGATATATTTTACAGATTGTTATTCTCTTTTTATTTTTATATTCACTTTATTCATCATAAACATGGGACACTCACCATAAATAAACATTTTTCCATATATGCATTTACCAATTCCTTTTTTCCCCTCTTTTTGCATTTTTATTTTTATTTGTGATTTAATATATATTCTTTTGGATCCACTTATCAGACTGATCCATTCACTTGCACATTATTTGTTTACTTATCAATTTTATGAGCCCAGCTCCTTATGTTGTGTATTTATATTTGTGTGAATTTCACTTTGAGTTGCAGCTTGTGTGGTGTGTTTAAACAGCGCAGTTTTTTTCTTTACATTGCTTAATATCAGCTCCCACTCCCTTTTTACACTACCACCCCTCCCTGTACACATTGCCTCCTGTCTGTATACATTGCCAGTAGCGGCCCGTCAATAGGGGGCGCAGGGGTGCCGCTTATCCCCCCCAAATCTACTTATTAAAAAAAATATCTATTTTTTTAAAGTGTCCCTTTAAGTGGGTGTGTTAAGTGTGCCGGACACAGGAGGGCTATTGGAGGCATGACCCATGTGTAAACACGTGATTGGGGCTAAGAAGCTCTATTGGTGTAGTTTAGAGTGTGCTCGGGGCTATAAGCTCTGCGCCCCGAAAACTCCACCTCTAGCATTAGGTTTCCTGTTGTAATTGATTGGCGGATCCGTAGGGTGGGGCTTTTATCGGACCTGTGGTGTCATTGGCTCACATGCTCCCTGTCTCCTTCAGCCAGTGAGGGGAATCACCAGCAGAAGAACGGTGGCGGGCTTAGGGCAGACTGGGAGCAAAAGGTCTGTGCAGAGGCAGCTGTCTATTCATCTCCCTGTGACACAGACTCAGCATCCAGTAGTGCACACAGAGGGATCACACAGAAATCTCCAGGTACAGTACATGCCAAGACTGGAGGGGGGCAGAGGGGGCTATTATCACTGTGTCCTGAGTAGGGATGGGCCCGGTGCTCGATTCGAACCCACGTTCGAATCGAGCACCGGGCGTTCGCTCGCTCGGCGAGCCCAGAACTATTTGGGCCGTTCGCATCACATTCGTGTGATGCGAGCGGCCCGCAATGCATTGCGGCCGACGCAGTGCATTGCTGGCTGATGATTGGCCAAGCATGCACTGTGACCCCGCATGCTTGGCCAATCACAGCGCCGGAAACTAGGAGAGCAATAATTGGCTACAGGCAGGACGCCTGTAGCCAATTAAAGCTCAGGGGCTTTAGTACACGCCCGACCATATAAAAGGCCGCCACGCCGTCGGCCCAGGGCACATGTGTTCCGGCTTCTGGAAGAGCAGTCTGCTGATTGATATTCTTCTTCTTTGCTAAACCATTGCTAACTCCTGACCTGAGTCATTCAATTCATTACTGATCAGTCATTGCTGCTGATTGCACAGAGTGTGATATTAGCTGCTGCTGGGGATTAGTCTGGTGTGTGCGTGCTGTTAGTACAGCATTGCAGTAGCACCAATCGCAGTGCTGTTAGAACAGCATTGCACCCCAACTTCTGTCCCAACCTTCTGTCCCATCCCAGGCAGGGATTTATAGGAGCCATATTGTGTTTGTGGCAGCACACATAGGACCTATATTTTCTTGTCAGCAGCACACATAGTACCTATAGTGTGTTTGTGTCAGCACCCATAGGACTTATAGTGTGTTTGTGGCAGCACACATAGGACCTATATTTTCTTGTCAGCACACATAGTACTTATAGTGTGTTTGTGTCAGCACCCATAGGACTTATAGTGTGTTTGTGGCAGCACACATAGGACCTATATTTTCTTGTCAGCAGCACACATAGTACCTATAGTGTGTTTGTGTCAGCACCCATAGGACTTATAGTGTGTTTGTGGCAGCACACATAGGACCTATATTTTCTTGTCAGCAGCACACATAGTACCTATAGTGTGCTTGTGTCAGCACCCATAGGACTTATAGTGTGTTTGTGGCAGCACACATAGGACCTATATTTTCTTGTCAGCACACATAGTACCTATAGTGTGTTTGTGTCAGCACCCATAGGACTTATAGTGTGTTTGTGGCAGCACACATAGGACCTATATTTTTCTTGTCAGCAGCACACATAGTACCTATAGTGTGTTTGTGTCAGCACCCATAGGACTTATAGTGTGTTTGTGGCAGCACACATAGGACCTATATTTTCTTGTCAGCACACATAGTACTTATAGTGTGTTTGTGTCAGCACCCATAGGACTTATAGTGTGTTTGTGGCAGCACACATAGGACCTATATTTTCTTGTCAGCAGCACACATAGTACCTATAGTGTGTTTGTGTCAGCACCCATAGGACTTATAGTGTGTTTGTGGCAGCACACATAGGGCCTATATTTTCTTGTCAGCAGCACACATAGTACCTATAGTGTGCTTGTGTCAGCACCCATAGGACTTATAGTGTGTTTGTGGCAGCACACATAGGACCTATATTTTCTTGTCAGCACACATAGTACCTATAGTGTGTTTGTGTCAGCACCCATAGGACTTATAGTGTGTTTGTGGCAGCACACATAGGACCTATATTTTCTTGTCAGCAGCACACATAGTACTTATAGTGTGTTTGTGTCAGCACCCATAGGACTTATAGTGTGTTTGTGGCAGCACACATAGGACCTATATTTTCTTGTCAGCACCCATAGGACTTATAGTGTATTTGTGGCAGCACACATAGGACCTATATTTTGTTGTCAGCACACATAGTACTTATAGTGTGTTTGTGTCAGCACCCATAAGACTTATAGTGTGTTTGTGGCAGCACACATAGGACCTATATTTTCTTGTCAGCAGCACACATAGTACCTATAGTGTGTTTGTGTCAGCACCCATAGGACTTATAGTGTGTTTGTGGCAGCACACATAGGACCTATATTTTCTTGTCAGCAGCACACATAGTACCTATAGTGTGCTTGTGTCAGCACCCATAAGACTTATAGTGTGTTTGTGGCAGCACACATAGGACCTATATTTTCTTGTCAGCAGCACACATAGTACCTATAGTGTGTTTGTGTCAGCACCCATAGGACTTATAGTGTGTTTGTGGCAGCACACATAGGACCTATATTTTCTTGTCAGCACACATAGTACTTATAGTGTGTTTGTGTCAGCACCCATAGGACTTATAGTGTGTTTGTGGCAGCACACATAGGACCTATATTTTCTTGTCAGCACCCATAGGACTTATAGTGTGTTTGTGGCAACACACATAGCACCTATATTTTCTTGTCAGCACACATAGTACTTATAGTGTGTTTGTGTCAGCACCCATAGGACTTATAGTGTGTTTGTGGCAGCACACATAGGACCTATATTTTCTTGTCAGCACACATAGTACCTAAAGTGTGTTTGTGGCAGCACACATAGGACCTATATTTTCTTGTCAGCAGCACACATAGTACCTATAGTGTGTTTGTGTCAGCACCCATAGGACTTATAGTCTGTTTGTGGCAGCACACATAGGACCTATATTTTATTGTCAGCACACATAGTACCTCTAGTGTGTTTGTGTCAGCACCCATAGGACCTACAGTGTGTTGTGAGCACACATAGGAGCTCTATTTTTTATACAATATACACTACCGACTACAATGGCTGGAAGACCGCCAAGGAGAGGCAGACCGTCCCGAGGCAAGAACACAGGGCAAGCAGGCTCTGTTTCTAGAGACAACAGTGCTGGTCGTGGACATGGTCGTGCATCGTCATCAGCACGTGGCCATGGGACACGCGCGTCTTTGTTTTCGGCAGCTGGACATGTTGAGCCGCATCATGCCGAAGGCTTGGTAGAATGGATGACCAAGCCCTCCTCATCCTCCTCATCTCCTCTCACCCAGGCTCAGGGTACTGGCAGAGCAGCTGCCAACGCGTATTTAATGGCATCATCAGCCACCCCTTCCCTAGACCCACCATGTCCTCCTAAGGAGTCCCCCGAACTGTTTGAGCACAGTGTTGGGTACATGCTCCAGGAGGATGCCCAACGATTCGAAGGCTCGGATGATGATACCCAGCTTGAGGAAGGCAGTAGTGTGCGCGCAGAGAGAGGGGATGCTGAAGGACAGCAATCTGGCAGTAATGTTCCACCGGCTGCAGCTTACTGCCAGGTTTGCTCTAGTGGTGAAGAGGGAGGGGATGATGAGGTCACTGACTCCACGTGGGTGCCTGAAGGGAGAGAGGAGGAGGAGGAGGGGGAGGAGGAGGATGCGGCGGCACATGTCCAACGAGGCAGGATGCCCCCTGGAGGCCAGCTAGAGGCCAGCACAACAAATGAATCACACCGCAGAGCTCCGCCTGTGCAGGGCGCTGCCTCTGCACGTTATCACAAAAGTTCTTTTGTGTGGGCCTTTTTTGAGGCGAGTGCATCAGATCGCACCACTGCTATTTGCAATATTTGTCTCAAGCGTATCTCGTGTGGCCAAAACATCAGCCGCTTGGGCACGACAAGCATGAGCAGACATAGGTCGACCTGCCATGCAGCTCGTTGGCAAGCGCACATTAAAGACCCACACCAGTACAAAGCGGACCTCTCCTTGCTCCTCATCAGCTGGGATTTCCATCCCCACTGTATCTTCAGTCCTCTCTGAAAGCTGCTCTGAGAGGACTGAAGGTGTAGAATTAGGTGTGTCACAACCAAGTACTTGCAGTACACCGACGTCCGATTGTAGCAGGCAAATTTCCCTGCCCCAGCTGCTGGATAGGGATGAGCCGAACACCCCCGGGTTCGGTTCGCACCAGAACCTTCAAACGGACCGAAAGTTCGCGCGAATTTTCGAACCCTATACGTTATAATGGACGCGAACGTTCGAAATCAAAAGTGCTAATTACAACGGCCAATATGCATGTTAATGTCATAAAACAGGTTTGGGGACCCGGGTCCTGCCCCAGGGGACATATATCAATGCAAAAAGAACTTTTAAAAACTAACGTTTTTTCGGGAGCAGTCATTTTAATGATGCATAACGTGAAAAAAAAAAGTGAAATTTTCCTTTAAATATGGTACCTGGGGGGTGTCAAAAGTATGCCTGTGAAGTGGCATGTGTTTCCCGTGTTTAGAACTGTCCTTGCACAAAATGACATTTGTAAAGGAAAAAAAGAAGCCATTTAAAAACACTTGCGGCTTTAGGTTTGTTCTTAAGTAGAATCTGAACAGGTACATTATGAAGTGTAGCTCCATCCCAAAAAAATCTATTTTTAAGCTTTTTGGAGAACATAGGGAGGGGTTATCACCCCTGTAACATTTGCTGTCTTTGCACATCTGTTCAGAACATGTCACCTCACTTTCCGTCCCAATGACAAATGTTTTTGGAAAAGTGGGGTTTTAATTGAAACAAGGATTGGTGATAAAGTATCAGTAGAGAGGAGATACCTTTTTCCCAAATTAAATCTAACAGGATAGAATTTCCCTTCCTAGGGGTAGATTTCCTCTCACTTCCTGTTTTCTCTTTCCATTTGCAAGTAGGAGTCGTTTGTAAGTTGGATATTTGAAAGTAGGGGCCTGGCGTATATACTCTGCAGAAATTTGCCCTATTAGATGTTGGTGTAGCCACAAGACTGGTGGGCACAGGAATGGGCCCTGCTGTGAGTTAATAGATCAAGATTTGTAATTGCATGCACCTGTTGAACAGGGCAGAAAAATTGGGGGTGGTGGTGGTGGTGGACGGTGTTGCCACAAGACTGTAAGCTCTCACAGTTACTCTTGGTGGGCGCAGGAATGGGCCCTGCTGTGAGTTATTAGATCAAGATTTGTAATTGCAAGCACCTGATGAACAGGGCAGAAAAATTGGGCCTTTGGCGGTGGTGGTGGACGGTGTTGCCACAAGACTGTAAGCTCTCACAGTTACTCTTGGTGGGCGCAGGAATGGGCCCTGCTGTGAGTTATTAGATCAAGATTTGTAATTGCAAGCACCTGATGAACAGGGCAGAAAAATTGGGCCGTTGGCGGTGGTGGTGGACGGTGTTGCCACAAGACTGTAGGCCCTCATAGTTACTCTTGGTGGGCGCAGGAATGGGCCCTGCTGTGAACTATTAGATCAAGATTTGTAATTACCCGCCCCTGTTAAACAGGGGCTGAAAAATTGTGCCTTAGGCACTGGTGCTGGTGCCACAACACTGCAACCCCTCACAGATACTGTACTTGGAGCACAGCAGTCACACGTGTTGCGAAGCATTTTTTTAAAAAATTGTAAGTACATGCCCCTGTTAAACAGGGGCTGAAAAATTGTGCCTTAGGCACTGGTGCTGGTGCCACAACACTGCAACCCCTCACAGATACTGTACTTGGAGCACAGCAGTCACACGTGTTGCGAAGCTTTTTTTTATAAAAATTGTATGTACACGCCCCTGTTAAACAGGGGCTGAAAAATTGTGCCTTAGGCACTGGTGCTGGTGCCACAACACTGCAACCCCTCACAGATACTGTACTTGGAGCACAGCAGTCACACGTGTTGCGAAGCATTTTTTTTTAAAAAAATTGTAAGTACACGCCCCTGTTAAACAGGGGCTGAAAAATTGTGCCTTAGGCACTGGTGCTGGTGCCACAACACTGCAACCCCTCACAGATACTGTACTTGGAGCACAGCAGTCACACGTGTTGCAAAGCTTTTTTTTATAAAAATTGTATGTACACGCCCCTGTTAAACAGGGGCTGAAAAATTGTGCCTTAGGCACTGGTGCTGGTGCCACAACACTGCAACCCCTCACAGATACTGTACTTGGAGCACAGCAGTCACACGTGTTGCGAAGCTTTTTTTTATAAAAATTGTATGTACACGCCCCTGTTAAACAGGGGCTGAAAAATTGTGCCTTAGGCACTGGTGCTGGTGCCACAACACTGCAACCCCTCACAGATACTGTACTTGGAGCACAGCAGTCACACGTGTTGCGAAGCATTTTTTTATAAAAATTGTATGTACACGCCCCTGTTAAACAGGGGCTGAAAAATTGTGCCTTAGGCACTGGTGTGGTGGCATGGATCATTGAGGAGGAGGAAGAGGATAGTCAGTGAACATAAGAGTACAGTCACTCAGCATCAGCATAGGCAGTCTTGAAGGGATGTGACATTATAAATTATTCGGTTATATCCGCTTCAGGTGCCTGGTAGCTGGTGGTGATTCAAGACTGATTCATTTTGATGAAGGTCAGTCAATCAACCGAGGCGGTGGACAGGCGCACCCTATGATCGGTGACAAATCCTCCAGCAGCACTGAATGTGCGTTCGGAAAGAACGCTGAAGGCAGGACAGGCCAGTAGCTCAATTGCATACTGTGCAAGCTCTGGCCAGTGATCAATCCTCAGGACCCAGTAAGCCAGAGGATTTTCGGTGGGAAAGGTGTCCAAGTCTGACCTTGCCCCTAGGTATTCCTGCACCATGTATATCAGACGCTGGCGATGGTTGCTGGAACCGATCATACCTTGGGGCTGCGGACTAAAAAATTGTCTGAACGCATCGGTCAGACGTCCACCTTCCCCACCGCTCCTTCTGCTACTGACCGAAGCCTCAGCAACTCGTCGCCCAGGACCAGGAGTTTGTAACCTCCCAGTTTCTGGGAACGCGTTGCACAGACCTTTCTGCAAGGCCTCCCTGAGATGTCTCATCCTCTGCTCCCTCTGCGACGGCAAGATAAGGTCCGCAACCTTACCCTTGTACCGCGGATCAAGGAGAGTGGCCAGCCAGTAATGGTCCCTCTCCTTGATCCGAAGAACACGAGGATCCTTCCGCAGGCTTTGCAGGATCAGGGAGGCCATGCAGCGTAGGTTAGCTGAGGCATTCGGTCCGGAGTCTTCTGGGTCACTGAGGATGACATGATCGCCAGCCACCTCCTCCCAGCCACGTACAAGTCCACTGGTTTGTTGGGACTGTACATCATCCCTAAAAGACTGCTGCTGCTGATGCTGAGTGCCAGGCTCCACCTCCATGCTCACACAATCCTCCTCCTCCTCCCTCCTCCTCCTCATCCTCTTCCTGTGTGATGGGTGGGACAGAAGCAACACTGTCCGGATAAAGGGGGCCTTGAGAGGCAAGGAAGTCCTCCTCTTCCTGCCTCTGTTCTGCCTCAAGTGCCCTGTCCATTATCCCACGCAGCGTATGCTCCAACAGGTGGACAAGAGGGACAGTGTCACTGATGCATGCACTGTCACTGCTCACCATCCTCGTGGCCTCCTCAAATGGTGAGAGGACAGTGCATGCATCCCTGATCATGCTCCACTGACGTGGGGAAAAAAAAACAAGCTCCCCTGACCCTGTTCTGGTGCCGTAGTCGCAAAGGTACTCATTGATGGCCCTCTGCTGCGTGTGCAGTCGCTGCAGCATGGCCAACGTTGAGTTCCACCTGGTGGGCATGTCACATATTAGGCGGTTCTTGGGCAGGTTCAGCTCCTTTTGCAGCTCAGTCAGCCGAGCACTGGCATTATAAGATCGGCGGAAATGCACACAGACTTTCCTGGCCTGCCTCAGGACATCCTGTAAGCCTGGGAACCTGCCCAAGAACCGCTGCACCACCAGGTTGAGGACGTGAGCCATGCAGGGCACATGGGTGAGCTGCCCCTGTCGCAGGGCGGAGAGGAGGTTGGTGCCATTGTCAGAAACGACCATTCCTGGCTTAAGCTGACGTGGCGTCAACCACCTCTCGGCCTGCCCCTGCAGAGCTGCCAGAACCTCTGGCCCAGTGTGGCTCCTGTCCCCCAAACACACCAGCGCAAGCACGGCATGGCATCTTTTTGCCTGCGTATTTGCGTAGCCCCTTGTACGCCTACGGAGCACCGCTGGTTCCAAGGACAGAGCACTGGAGGAAGAAGAAGAGGAGGGGGTGGAGGAGAGAGGTGTGTCACAACCAGTAGCAGTAGTAGCGTTTTGGAGGCGTGGTGGCGGAATAACCTCCAACACTACTGCACCTTGTCCTGCATCCCTCCCAGCTGCCAATAGAGTGACCCAATGGGCCGTGAAAGAAAGGTACCGTCCCTGTCCATGCCTGCTGGACCATGAGTCAGCGGTAATATGCACCTTACCGCTGACCGCCCTGTCCAGCGAGGCATGGACATTGCCTTCCACATGCCGGTAGAGAGACGGAATCGCCTTCCGTGAGAAAAAGTGGCGTTTGGGAACCTGCCACTGAGGAACCGCACATTGAACAAACTCACGGAAGGGGGCCGAGTCTACCAACTGAAAAGGCAGCAGTTGAAGTGCTAGCAATTTAGCCAAGCTAGCATTCAACCGCTGGGCATGTGGATGGCTGGGAGTGTACTTCTTTCTACGGTCCAGCAGCTGGGGCAGGGAAATTTGCCTGCTGCAATCGGACGTCGGTGTACTGCAAGTACTTGGTTGTGACACACCTAATTCTACACCTTCAGTCCTCTCAGAGCAGCTTTCAGAGAGCACTGAAGGTGTAGTGGGGATGGAGATCCCAGCTGATGAGGAGCAAGGAGAGGTCCGCTTAGTTCTTTGGTGTGGATCTTTTATGTGTGCCTGCCAACGAGCTGCATGGCAGGTCGACATATGTCTGGTCATGCTTGTGGTGCCCAAGCGGCTGATGTTTTGGCCACGCGAGATACGCTTGAGACAAATATTGCAAATAGCAGTGGTGCGATCTGATGCACTCGTCTCAAAAAAGGCCCACACCAAAGAACTTTTCTGATAACGTGCAGAGGCAGCGCCCTGCACAGGCGGAGCTCTGCGGTGTTGTACAGTTGCTGTGCTGGCCTCTACCTGGCCTCCAGGGGGCATCCTGCCTCGTTGGACATGTGACGCCGCATCCTCCTCCTCCTCGTCCTCCTCCTCATCCTCTCTCCCTTCAGGCACCCACGTGGAGTCAGTGACCTCATCATCCCCTCCCTCTTCACCACTAGAGCAAACCTGGCAGTAAGCTGCAGCTGGTGGAACAGTACTGCCAGATTCCTCAAGCTGGGTATCATCATCCGAGCCTTCGAATCGTTGGGCATCCTCCTGGAGCATGTACCCAACACTGTGCTCAAAGAGTTCGGGGGACTCCTCAGGAGGACATGGTGGGTCTAGGGAAGGGGTGGCTGATGATGCCATTGAGTACGCGTTGGCAGCTGCTCTGCCAGTACCCTGAGCCTGGTGAGAGAGGATGAGGAGGATGAGGAGGGCTTGGTCATCCATTCTACCAAGCCTTCAGCATGATGCGGCTCCACATGTCCAGCTGCCGAAAACAAAGACGCGCGTGTCCCATGGCCACGTGCTGATGACGATGCACGACCACGTCCACTAGAAACAGAGCCTGCCTGCCCTGTGTTCTTGGCTCTGCACGCTCTGCCTCCCCTTGGCGGTCTTCCAGCCATTGTAGTCGGTAGTCCTGTGGGTGCTGCTGAGAAGAATATATAGGAGCTCTGTGTGATGCCACTAACACACTAGAAGTCCTATGGGTGCTTCTGCAAAGAAAATATAGGAGCTCTGTGTGATGCCACTAACACACTAGAAGTCCTGTGGGTGCTGCTGAGAAGGAAATATAGGAGCTCTGTGTGATGCCACTAACACACTAGAAGTCCTATGGGTGCTTCTGCAAAGAAAATAGAGGATCTCTGTGTGATGGGACTAACACACTTCAAGTCCTATAGGTGCTTCTGGGAACAAAATATAGCTCTGTGTGATGGGACTAACACACTTCAAGTCCTATAGGTGCTTCTGGGAACAAAATATAGCTCTGTGTGATGGGACTAACACACTTCAAGTCCTATAGGTGCTTCTGGGAACAAAATATAGGATCTCTGTGTGATGGGACTAACACACTTCAAGTCCTATAGGTGCTTCTGGGAACAAAATATAGCTCTGTGTGATGGGACTAACACACTTCAAGTCCTATAGGTGCTTCTGGGAACAAAATATAGGATCTCTGTGTGATGGGACTATCACACTTCAAGTCCTATAGGTGCTTCTGGGAACAAAATATAGCTCTGTGTGATGGGACTAACACACTACAAGTCCTATGGGTGCTTCTGGGAAGAAAATATAGGTCTGTTTGATGGGACTAACACACTTCAAGTCCTATAGGTGCTTCTGGGAACAAAATATAGGATCTCTGTGTGATGGGACTAACACACTTCAAGTCCTATAGGTGCTTCTGGGAACAAAATATATGATCTCTGTGTGATGGGACTAACACACTTCAAGTCCTATAGGTGCTTCTGGGAACAAAATATAGCTCTGTGTGATGGGACTAACACACTTCAAGTCCTATAGGTGCTACTGGGAACAAAATATAGCTCTGTGTGATGGGACTAACACACTTCAAGTCCTATAGGTGCTTCTGGGAACAAAATATAGGATCTCTGTGTGATGGGACTAATACACTTCAAGTCCTATAGGTGCTTCTGGGAACAAAATATAGCTCTGTGTGATGGGACTAACACACTTCAAGTCCTATAGGTGCTTCTGGGAACAAAATATAGGATATCTGTGTGATGGGACTAACACACTTCAAGTCCTATAGGTGCTTCTGGGAACAAAATATATGATCTCTGTGTGATGGGACTAACACACTTCAAGTCCTATAGGTGCTTCTGGGAACAAAATATAGCTCTGTGTGATGGGACTAACACACTTCAAGTCCTATAGGTGCTTCTGGGAACAAAATATATGATCTCTGTGTGATGGGACTAACACACTTCAAGTCCTATAGGTGCTTCTGGGAACAAAATATAGCTCTGTGTGATGGGACTAACACACTTCAAGTCCTATAGGTGCTTCTGGGAACAAAATATAGCTCTGTGTGATGGGACAAACACACTTCAAGTCCTATAGGTGCTTCTGGGAACAAAATATAGGATCTCTGTGTGATGGGACTAACACACTTCAAGTCCTATAGGTGCTTCTGCGAACAAAATATAGCTCTGTGTGATGGGACTAACACACTTCAAGTCCTATAGGTGCTTCTGGAACAAAATATAGGATCTCTGTGTGATGGGACTAACACACTTCAAGTCCTATAGGTGCTTCTGGGAAGAAAATATAGCTCTGTGTGATCGGACTAACACACTTCAAGTCCTATAGGTGCTTCTGGGAACAAAATATAGGATCTCTGTGTGATGGGACTAACACACTTCAAGTCCTATAGGTGCTTCTGGGAAGAAAATATAGCTCTGTGTGATGGGACTAACACACTTCAAGTCCTATAGGTGCTTCTGGGAACAAAATATAGCTCTGTGTGATGGGACTAACACACTTCAAGTCCTATAGGTGCTTCTGGGAACAAAATATATGATCTCTGTGTGATGGGACTAACACACTTCAAGTCCTATAGGTGCTTCTGGGAACAAAATATAGCTCTGTGTGATGAGACTAACACACTTCAAGTCCTATAGGTGCTTCTGGGAACAAAATATAGCTCTGTGTGATGGGACTAACACACTTCAAGTCCTATAGGTGCTTCTGGGAACAAAATATAGGATCTCTGTGTGATGGGACTAACACACTTCAAGTCCTATAGGTGCTTCTGGGAAGAAAATATAGCTCTGTGTGATGGGACTAACACACTTCAAGTCCTATAGGTGCTTCTGGGAACAAAATATATGATCTCTGTGTGATGGGACTAACACACTACAAGTCCTATGGGTGCTTCTGGGAAGAAAAATATAGCTCTGTGTGATGGGACTAACACACTTCAAGTCCTATAGGTGCTTCTGGGAACAAAATATATGATCTCTGTGTGATGGGACTAACACACTACAAGTCCTATAGGTGCTTCTGGGAAGAAAATATAGCTCTGTGTGATGGGACTAACACACTTCAAGTCCTATAGGTGCTTCTGGGAACAAAATATAGCTCTGTGTGATGGGACTAACACACTACAAGTCCTATAGGTGCTTCTGGGAACAAAATATATGATCTCTGTGTGATGGACTAACACACTACAAGTCCTATAGGTGCTTCTGGGAACAAAATATATGATCTCTGTGTGATGGGGACTAACACACTTCAAGTCCTATAGGTGCTTCTGGGAAGAAAATATAGCTCTGTGTGATGGGACTAACACACTTCAAGTCCTATAGGTGCTTCTGGGAACAAAATATATGATCTCTGTGTGATGGGACTAACACACTTCAAGTCCTATAGGTGCTTCTGGGAAGAAAATATAGCTCTGTGTGATGGGACTAACACACTTCAAGTCCTATAGGTGCTTCTGGGAACAAAATATATGATCTCTGTGTGATGGGACTAACACACTTCAAGTCCTATAGGTGCTTCTGGGAAGAAAATATAGCTCTGTGTGATGGGACTAACACACTTCAAGTCCTATAGGTGCTTCTGGGAACAAAATATAGGAGCTCTGTTTGCTGCCAGTGCCTGCCTGCCACGAACACACTACAAGTCCTATAGGTGCTTCTGGGAACAAAATATAGGAGCTCTGTTTGCTGCCACTGCCTGTAGCCAATTATGGCTCTTCGAGTTTCCGGCGCTGTGATTGGCCAAGCATGCGGGGTCACAGTGCATGCTTGGCCAATCATCAGCCAGCAATGCACTGCGCCGGCCGCGCCGGCCGCAATGCATTATGGGGCCGCTCGCATCACACGAACGTGATGCGAGCGGCCAAAATAGTTCTGGGCTCGCCGAGCGAGCGAACACCCGGTGCTCGATGCGAACATGGGTTCGCATCGAGCACCGGGCCCATCCCTACTGCTGGACCGTCGAAAGAAGTATACTCCCAGCCATCCACATGCCCAGCGGTTGAATGCTAGCTTGGCTAAATTGCTAGCACTTCAACTGCTGCCTTTTCAGTTGGTAGACTCGGCCCCCTTCCGTGAGTTTGTTCAATGTGCGGTTCCTCAGTGGCACGTTCCCAAACGCCACTTTTTCTCACGGAAGGCGATTCCGTCTCTCTACCGGCATGTGGAAGGCAATGTCCATGCCTCGCTGGACAGGGCGGTCAGCGGTAAGGTGCATATTACCGCTGACTCATGGTCCAGCAGGCATGGACAGGGACGTTATCTGTCTTTCACGGCCCATTGGGTCACTCTATTGGCAGCTGGGAGGGATGCAGGACAAGGTGCAGTAGTGTTGGAGGTTGTTCCGCCACCACGCCTCCAAAATGCTACTACTGGTTGTGACACACCTCTCTCCTCCACCCCCTCCTCTTCTTCTTCCTCCAGTGCTCTGTCCTCGGAACCAGCGGTGCTCCGTAGGCGTACAAGGGGCTACGCGAGTACGCAGGCAAAAAGATGCCATGCCGTGCTTGCGCTGGTGTGTTTGGGGGACAGGAGACACACTGGGCCAGAGGTTCTGGCAGCTCTGCAGGGGCAGGCCGAGAGGTGGTTGACGCCACGTCAGCTTAAGCCAGGAATGGTCGTTTCTGACAATGGCACCAACCTCCTCTCCGCCCTGCGACAGGGGCAGCTCACCCATGTGCCCTGTATGGCTCACGTCCTCAACCTGGTGGTGCAGCGGTTCTTGGGCAGGTACCCAGGCTTACAGGATGACCTGAGGCAGGCCAGGAAAGTCTGTGTGCATTTCCGCCGATCTTATAATGCCAGTGCTCGGCTGGCTGATCTGCAAAAGGAGCTGAACCTGCCCAAGAACCGCCTAATATGTGACATGCCCACCAGGTGGAACTCAACGTTGGCCATGCTGCAGCGACTGCACACGCAGCAGAGGGCCATCAATGAGTACCTTTGCGACTACGGCACCAGGACAGGGTCAGGGGAGCTTGGCTTTTTTTCCCCACGCCAGTGGAGCATGATCAGGGATGCATGCACTGTCCTGTCACCATTTGAGGAGGCCACGAGGATGGTGAGCAGTGACAGTGCATGCATCAGTGACACTGTACCTCTTGTCCACCTGTTGGAGCATACGCTGCGTGGGATAATGGACAGGGCACTTGAGGCAGAACAGAGGCAGGAAGAGGAGGACTTCCTTGCCTCTCAAGGCCTCCTTTATCCGGACAGTGTTCCTTCTGTCCCAACCATCACACAGGAAGAGGATGAGGAGGATTGTGTGAGCATGGAGGTGGAGCCTGGCACTCAGCATCCGCATCAGCGCAGCAGTCTTTTAGGGATGATGTACAGTCCCAACAAACCAGTGGACTTGTACGTGGCTGGGAGGAGGTGGCTGGTGATCATGTCGTCCTCAGTGACCCAGAAGACTCCGGACCGAATGCCTCAGCTAACCTACGTTGCATGGCCTCCCTGATCCTGCAAAGCGTGCGGAAGGATCCTCGTATTCTTTGGATCAAGGAGAGGGACCATTACTGGCTGGCCACTCTCCTTGATCCACGGTACAAGGGTAAGGTTGCGGACCTTATCTTGCCGTCGCAGAGGGAGCAGAGGATGAGACATCTCAGGGAGGCCTTGCAGAAAGGTCTGTGCAACGCGTTCCCAGAAACTGGGAGGTTACAAACTCCTGGTCCTGGACGACGAGTTGCTGAGGCTTCGGTCAGTAGCAGAAGGAGCGGTGGGGAAGGTGGACGTCTGACCGATGCGTTCAGACAATTTTTTAGTCCGCAGCCCCAAGGTATGATCGGTTCCAGCAACCATCGCCAGCGTCTGATATACATGGTGCAGGAATACCTAGGGGCAAGGTCAGACTTGGACACCTTTCCCACCGAAAATCCTCTGGCTTACTGAGTCTTGAGGATGGATCACTGGCCAGAGCTTGCACAGTATGCAATTCAGCTACTGGCCTGTCCTGCATCCAGCGTTCTTTCCGAACGCACATTCAGTGCTGCTGGAGGATTTGTCACTGATCACAGGGTGCGCCTGTCCACCGACTCGGTTGATCGAATGACCTTCATAAAAATGAATCAGTCTTGGATCACCACCAGCTACCAGGCACCTGAAGCGGATATTACTGAATAATTTATAATGTCACATCCCTTCAAGACTGCCTACGCTGATGCTGAGTGACTGTCCTGTTATTTTCACTGACTATCCTCTTCCTCCTCCTCAATGATCCATTCCTTGATAGCTTGGAAGAACCTTTTTGTTTCTGGATGCCACCACACCAGTGCCTAAGGCACAATTTTTCAGCCCCTGTATAACAGGGGCGTGTAATTACAATTTTTTAAAAAAAATGCTTCGCAACAGGTGTGACTGCTGTGCTCCAAGTACAGTATCTGTGAGGGGTTGCAGTGTTGTGGCACCAGCACCGTTGCCTAAGGCACAATTTTTCAGCCCCTGTTTAACAGGGGCGTGTAATTACAATTTTTTAAGCAATGCTTCGCAACATGTCTGACTGCTTTGCTCCAAGTACAGTATCTGTGAGGGTTGCAGTGTTGTGGCACCAGCACTAGTGCCTAAGGCACAATTTTTCAGCCCCTGTTGGGGCGTGTAATTACAATTTTTAGGCAATGCTTTGCAACAGGTCTCATTGCTGTGCTCAGAGTACAGTATCTGTGAGGGGTTGCAGTGTTGTGGCACCAGCACCAATGCCTAAGGCACAATTTTCAGCCCCTGTTTAACAGGGGCGTGTAATTACAATTTTTTTAAGCAATGCTTCGCAACACGTCTGACTGCTGTGCTCCAAGTACAGTATCTGTGAGGGGTTGCAGTGTTGTGGCACCAGCACCAGAGCCAAAGGCCCAATTTTTCTGCCCTGTTCAACAGGTGCATGCAATTACAAATCTTGATCTAATAACTCACAGCAGGGCCCATTCCTGCGCCCACCAAGAGTAACTGTGAGGGCTTACAGTCCTGTGGCAACACTGGGAAAAAGGTATCTCCTCTCTACTGATGCTTTATCACCAATCCTTGTTTCAATTAAAACCCCACTTTTCCAAAAACATTTGTCATTGGGACAGAAAGTGAGGTGAAATGTTCTGAACAGATGTGCAAAGACAGCAAATGTTACAGGGGTGATAACCCCTCTCTATGTTCTCCAAAAAGCTTAAAAAATAGATTTTTTGGGGATGGAGCTACACTTCATAATGTACCTGTTCAGATTCTACTTAAGAACAAACCTACAGTCCGTGTCTTGTTTGCACCGCCTGTATACTGCTGTTCAGAGTATATAGGGTTGTAGGTATAGGGTTTTATTTTGGGTGCGGGGTCCCCCTTAATATCCATACAAGACCCAAAGGGGCTGGGGTGGGGGGGGGGGTGATGGGGTAGCCATGCCATTTTTCGCAAGGATTTTCAGCCATATGGCCAGGAAAAGACATGACATTAAAGCCGCAAGTGGTTTTAAATGGCTTCTTTTTTTCCTTTACAAATGTCATTTTGTGCAGGGACAGTTCTAAACACGGGAAACACATGCCACTTCACAGGCATACTTTAGACACCCCCCAGGTACCATATTTAAAGGAAAATTTCACTTTTTTTTTTTCACTTTATGCATCATTAAAATGACTGCTCCCGAAAAAACGTCAGTTTTTAAAAGTTCTTTTTGCATTGATATATGTCCCCTGGGGCAGGACCCGGGTCCCCAAACCTGTTTTATGACATTAACATGCATATTGGCCGTTGTAATTAGCAATTTTGATTTTGAACGTTCGCATCCATTGTAACGAATAGGGTTCGAAAATTTGCGCAAACTTTCGGTCCGTTCGAAGGTTCTGGTGCGAACCGAACCCGGGGGTGTTCGGCTCATCCCTAGTCCTGAGTCACTCCACAGCAGCACTTTTAATCTCCAACTTTACTTCCCCTCTTTCTTCCCTATCACACCGATCCTCCCCCTCCCCTCCCCCCTCCTTCACTATCTCCTGTTTGCATAGATCTTCACTGCTCTCATCCTGCTGCCTCCATTCTCGTATCTAACCATTCCAATAACTGACTGCCACCCTTTCCTTCCCAGGTTACTTTATATCTCTTTTACCTGTTCAGCAGCTCAGTACATTCTCTGCACTCTTTTAAGGTGGCCATAGTAGGAGTGAAATTGGCGTCCTTTTTTTCCCACAAATAGAGCTTTCTTTTGGTGGTATTTGATCACCTCTGCGGTTATTTTTTGCGCTATAAACAAAAAAAGAGCGACAATTAAAAAAAACGCATTATTTTTCACTTTTTGCTATAATAAATATCCCCCAAAAATATATAAAAAAAAACATATTTTTCCCTCAGTTTAGGCCCATACGTATTCTTCTACATATTTTTGGTAAAAAAAAAATCGCAATAAGCATTTATTGATTGGTTTACGCAAAAGTTATAGCGTCTACAAAATAGGGGATAGTTTTATGGCATTTTTGTTAATAATTTTTTACTAGTAATAGCGGCGAACAGCGATTTTTATCATGACTGCGTCATTTTGGCAGACGCATCGGCCAATTCTGACACATTTTTGGGATCATTGGCATTAATACAGCGATCGATTCTATAAAATTGCATTGATTACTGTAAAAATGTCACTGGCAGTGAAGGGGTTAACCACTAGGTGGCAGTGTAGGGGTTAAGTGTTCCTAGGGGCGTGTTTCTAACTGTATGGGGGTGTGGCTGTGTGTGACACTACACTGGTCGCTGCTCCCGATGGCAGGGAGCAGACGATCAGTGTGCTGTCACTAATCAGAACGGGGAGATGCTGTTTACATCGGCATCTCTCCGTTCTGGAGCTCCGTGACACGATCGTGGGTATCCCCGCGGCGATCGAGTCCGCGGGACCCGCGACCACGGTCACGGAGCTCTCGGCAGGGGTACGTTGCTTTGCCCAGCTGTGCCATTCTGCCAACGTAAAAGTACAGGAGCCTGTCGGGAAGCGGTTAAATGAATGCAGAGAATGTACTGAGTTACTGAACAGTTTGGAAGAGATAAAAAGTAATGTTGGATGGAGGGGGTGTCAGTCAGTGATTGGACCCCTAGAGAGGAATTCCCAGATCTGAGACCACACTTGTAAAGAAGAACTCAGCACAGGGATGTTGGGAACTCCTCATAATGGGCACAGCACAGACCCGGGAACTCAACACAGTGATGGTGGGAAACTGCCATTCTGCTCCCGGACAGTGTGAGGTTGCTGGTTCCTTACCTCCTGTGCTTCCAGAGACCAGGGGCTAGAGTTGCTTCTCTGCCCCAGGAGGGATGCTGGATCCTGGGGAGGACCCTGGCGGGGGCCCCCTGGGTAGGCCTGTGGAAGATTCTGGGCCTGACCAAAAGAGAGATGAGTCCCCATCTGCCTTTAGACAGAGGATTGTCGGTAAGCTGAAGCGGATTGAGAAGGAAGAGGAGAAATTGTTGGTTTTGATGGCTGAATTCAGGAAGAAAAAGCAGATTTGTGCCAAAGTGTACAGCAAGAAGAGACCGGCTCTGAGGCCTGAGTTGAAGGACTTGGAACAATCTGTAAGGAAGCAGAAGGAACTGGTGAGTTCGCTGAAGGAGAATAGTGGAATTTTTAAAGATAAATATAGGAATGAGGAGCGATTTAATCGCATGAGGAGATGAGCCGCTTCCTGCATGGAGGGTGACCCAATCAGTGAGGAGATGAAGGTACAGACAGAGTCAACAGAGAGTGAGAAAGTGGGCTCGGCGGATGAGCCCAGCTCTTCAACACCTCAGGCATTTGCTGAGCCCTCAATGGCAGAAGCCTCTGTATTCCTCCCTATGCAGCAGCAATATGGAACATCTGAGCAGGAGGTTGAGGGAGGTACTAGCATGCTGGAGTTCATCTCTATGCTGGAATCCCCTCCAGGTGCAGATTCATCGGATGATGAGGAGATGGACACCGTTCCTCGCCCTGTGAAAGACAAACCTATGGAGAGAGCAACATCCACCATGAAGTCTGCAACAACTGGGATCAAGTAGGTACAGTGTGTGTGCAGGATGGTGGTGTGAACTTTAATGACAACGGGCTTGCTGGGGGTTGTAGTGCTATGGGCAGTCAGCCCAAACCCATAGACAATGTACAGCATGCAATGCAGCCTGAATTACCTGCTGGAAACAAAGCTTCAGAAGAAACTGGTGAGAGTAATTCTCAGCTTCTGGGGGAAGAGTCTGCAGAGAGAAGTGCCATGGACAATACAGTAACTTTTCCTGGACCAGACACAGCGGCTGTTCCTGTGAATGGTGGAAGAGATGCTGGGTGCAGTAGTGCTACAACTCTCCAGGATTCTCCAGTAATTAAGACTGTGATTGATCCCAGAAAAGAAGCTGAGTGTTCAGAGCAGGGGGAGAGGGCGGGTCCTGCCTCTGCTAATCAGAAGACTACTATCCCAGCTGATTCAGACTCTCTGCCAGCAGGTTTGAATGTGTCTAAGGGCAAGACTGCAAATGCTGGTGGTGTAAGAAAAACTTATGCTGGTGTTGCTGCTACAGGATCTGGGAAGGGGGAGCAAGCAGGGAAGGAATATGGGCAGTGGTGTCTCCAGCTTTCATATTTAGGGGGGGCACATGGGGGACAGGGACAAAAGTAGGGGGGCAACTATAAAATGCAATTTTACTACGATCCCCAGGGTGGCAGAAAACAAGAGATATATGTCACCAGCATACCAAGAAAATATAAGGGTCCAAAGCAGTGGGAGAACTATTAGGTTTGCAAAGGTTGTCTTGCCTCCGGGCCTTGGTGTTCTGCCACTGTGGTGTTCCCCAGCCTCCTCTTGCTGTCCTGCCCCTGCTATTGACAGTGCTGGTCTGGCATCTGTCTCCTTGGCAGTGGCAGCAGTCTATTAGGACCTAGGGCTGATGACATTATGGGTGCATGCAGGGGAAGGCTGGCACTATTGGTTGTAGAGAGCCAAGCCCCCAGCTGGTCACCTAGCAGCAGTAATGCTGTATAACCTTCTCTGTTGACATGCTGATCGGGATGTGATCCAGGTGATGCTCCCAGTCAGATCTAATAAACACAATATTTATTAGCATCAACAGTACAACCACATCCACCGTATGTTCAGCAGCCATGTGGGCTCTTTGCCTGTAAGGTGTGGGCTTTGATCAATAAAATCACTATGATATTTAACACTAGGATTTAACTAGGAGCATCACCTGGATTGCATCACGATCAGCATGTCAGAGAAGGCTGCACTGCTGCTAAGCAACCTGCAGGGAGGTCAACTGTCTACTCTACAACCATTAGAGATGGGCTCGGGTGTGTTTGAAATCCCACATGCCCGATCCCGCCAAGAAGCCGACACTGCATACGGCTAATCACAGGCAGTGAGACATTCTTGATCTGTGCAGCTAAGGACCGGGAAATGTCTCACTGCCTATGCTTAGCGCTGTGCAGTGTGGGCTTCCTGGCGGGCTCGGGCATGTGGAATTTTGAACATGCCCTGCCCATATCTAACAACAAATTGTGCTGGCCTTCCTGTACATCAGCCTCATAAAGTAACCAGCACTGGGTTCCAATGTGCCACTGCTGCCATGGAGACAGAGACCAGCGCTGTGAATAGCCAGGACAGGACAGCAACCCTGGTAGTTCCACCACTGGTCCACACTGCAAGGATTCCTCGATCCACCTATAATGTGTAGATGGGAGATTTGGATCATTTCTTTTTTTTTTTTTTTTTAATGCAACCTACTAGTTAAATTAAAAAAGTGGGGCTGCCTAAGTGCTAAGCCTAAGACCAGCCATAGGCAGTTTAAATCTCAGCTGGTTCATCAGGAACTGGCTGAGGTTTGAACCATTAATAAGCAGGCTGAATGTACCAAGTTGATCGATCAAATTGAGAACAACCAGCCTGCCAGATACTCTTATGATTATCACTAGTGGTTGCTATAGCCACTAGTGATAATGACTGTTTGTTGGGAGAATACAATTGCTGGGCAGGAAGGATATTCCCCTTGTCACCACTGTCTGCGTTGATGGGGAAATCATGCAAGTTTCTTTCCTGCACTCTGTGGATGCAGGAAAGAAATTTGCATAGTCTATTACCTGCCTAACTGAAAGTGAAAGTAAGTTGTGAAGGTCTTGAAAGAACAGGAGAGGGGAGGGACAGATTGGGGAGAGAAGAGATGGAGATAATGCAGTTCAGTGATTACAGTGTACTGCAGTGCACACACTTACCCACGCGTCCAGGCTAGAAGAATACTCCCCCTCTCAATAGAGACCGTGTTACTCCAGCAGCGGCCTGAGTAAAATGTGGCACATCCGCTACGAATGCAAACAAAAAGACATTGCCTTTTTGTAAAAAAAAAATTATATTTTTTTTTTGTTTTTGTTTTTTTTGGGGGGGCACATGGTGGGGCACAGCATCATTTTGGGGGGGGGGTCAGGGCCCCCTCTGCCCCCCCCCTAGGGACGCCATTGAATATGGGAATGTTTTATCTTCCTCTCTGTTTAAAAGGAGGAATGTTGTTGAATTAAAATGGGAAGGCGGTGGAATTCCCCCAAATAGGAGGGCAGTGGTGGATAAGATTCTGCAGATGGGGTTTAGGCCCACAGATATCTTCGCCCTGATCAGTCCGGCAGGTTCCTATGAGTACGATTTGTCCTTTATCCGTCTGGAGTCTTTGGACATATTTTGGGAGAAATATGAGCACGTGTATAGGGGCCTGTCCTACTGGAGAGGGCTCATCCCCAAGCTTATATCACGTCAGCCACTTATTAAAATGGTGCCAATTCTTTTCCGCAATGAATCCATACCACAAGGGGATTTATCTGTATGGTTGAGGAGGTATGGAGACGTCCTGAGCCCCCTAAAGAAGATTTTGGACGATCGGGGTATATGGACGGGGGGTGGTCTGTGCAGCTAAAATTAAAGGTCGTTGACAATGTTGTCCAGCATCTGCCATCCTCAGGTTTCCTGGGGAAGGACAGGCTGACCATCTTCTACCCGGGCCAGTCAAAGCTATGCAACAAGTGTGGAGACAAAGGGCATCTTGTATCCTCCTGTCCAGTGATGAAATGCTCTCTGTGTCAGGGTATAGGACATTTGGCTAAGGATTGTAACATTATAAGGTGCAATCTGTGTAATACAGTGGGACATCCTTATAGTCAATGTCCTGAGGCAATGCATAACAAGCCTGAGCTTATGAGAGAGTTCTTCCGCCTGGACATGGAGGATGCTCAGAGCTCAGCAGCTGGAGTACCTGTGAGTCCATCTGAGTCTGTGCCAATACCCAATGTGTCTGTGTCTTCCCAGTCTGTGGTGCCCCAGTCTGTGCGTTTACCTAGTGTGCCCGTGTCTTCCCAGTCTGTAGGTAAGGTATCAGTTACTGAGAATGTGTCCAATCCTTCTGTGTCTATATCTTCTAAAATTGCAGAAGCAGAAAGAGGTGCTGAGGCTGGTACATCAGGTGCGGTGCCAGTCCCCCTCCCTCGACACTGCAGGGTTCCTGTTAAGGATTGTGGGGTGCAGAGGAGTGAGGAGGATAGTGAAGAGGCTGGCCTAGTGGTAGATAAGGAAAGGGAGAGAGGGGGGAGGGGGGTGAAGGGGAGGATAGGGGTGGGGAGGCTGTTGATTTCGGTTTGTCCAAGGATGATATGGAGTGGTTGGAGGATAAAAGGAGGAGGGGCAAAAGGAAGAAAAAAAAGAGGCACAGTTACCTTAAGTCCTAAGGTTTTGCCTTTGGCAAATAAATTTAAGGTCCTGTCAGATGATGATGACGATGAATGGGACTCATTGAGTTATGCATCCTCTATGGATGATGAGTGCCAGGGTGCAACGAAGCGCGCTGGCTCTCCAGGGAGAGGGAGTGGTCAGGCTAAGGAACGGCTGCCTCAACTACCCTAATGGCAGCTCCCACTCCGTTAAAAGTGGCAACCATTAATGTTGCCAGCTTAAGATCAGTAAGTGCTCGTCATATGGCCTTATTTTTGCTCTGCAAGTTTGATGCTGACATTTTGTTTTTGCAGGAGACCCATCTGAGTAATCTGGCCTACATATATCTTGCAAAGAAGGAGTGGAGACATGGTCCCTCATTTTGGTCTCTTGCAGCCGAGCCTTACAGCGGGGTTGCGGCCCTTTTTTCTGGTATGGTAACGTGCCAACGGGTATTTGAGGTAGAGATTGGGAGATGCATGGTCTTGGACGTCTCTGTGAAGGGGCAGGACCTGCGCCTGATTAACATCTATGGTCCCCAGACAAAGTGGGACAGGAAATGCCTCTTTACAAAGACTAAGCCTTTTGTTTTTACGGCCCAGTAGGTTATATTTGGAGGTGATTTCCACACCATTACCAGGACTAAAGACAGGAGAGGTTTCAGAGATAAGCTGGGCTATGACACCCTTTTTCTCAATGTGATAGTTAGGGAAGCAGGTCTGGTAGATGCGCACATTAACCACTTTCAGACCGGACCATTATGCAGCCTAAAGACCAGAGGACTTTTTACAATTTCGCACTGCACTGGTTTAACTGGTAATTACGCGGTCATGCAATGTTGTACCCAATCGAAATTTGCGTCCTTTTCTTCCCACAAATAGAGCTTTCTTTTGATGGTATTTGATTGCCTCTGCGATTTTTATTTTTTGCGCTATAAACGGAAAAAGACCGAAAACTTTGAAAAAAAATTATATTTTCTACTTTTTGTTATAAGAAAAATCCAATAAACTCAATTTTAGTCATACTTTTAAGCCAAAATGTATTCAGCCACATGTCTTTTGTAAAAAAAAATGTCAATAAGCGTATATTTATTGGTTTGCGCAAAAGTTATAGCGTCTACAAACTAGGGTACATTTTCTGGAATTTACACAGCTTTTAGTTTACGACTGCCTATCTCATTTCCTGAGGTGCTAAAATGGCAGGGAAGTACAAAATCCCCCCAAATGACCCCATTTTGGAAAGTAGACACCCTAAGGAAATTGCTAAGAGGCATTTTGAGCCCATTGAATATTTTATTTTTTTGTCCCAAGTGATTGAATAATGACAAAAAAAAAAAAAAAAATGTTTACAAAAAGTTGTCACTAAATGATATATTTCTCACACATGCCATGGGCATATGTGGAATTACACCCCAAAATAAATTCTGCTGCTTCTTCTGAGTACGGAAATACCACATGTGTGGGACTTTTTGGGAGCCTATCCGTGTACGGGACCCCGAAATCCAAGCACCGCCTTCAGGATTTCTAAGGGCGTAAATTTTTGATTTCACTCCTCACTACCTATCACTACCTATCACAGTTTTGAAGGCCATAAAATGCCAAATGGCACAAAACCCCCCCAAATGACCCCATTTTGGAAAGTAGACACCCCAAGCTATTTGCTGAGTGGCATGTTGAGTCCATGGAATATTTTATATTTTGCCACAAGTAGCGGGAAAAATGACAAACTTTTTTTTTTTTGCCCAAAGTTGTCACTAAATGATATATTTCTCACACATGCCATGGGCATATGTGGAATTACACCCCAAAATAAATTCTGCTGCTTCTTCTGAGTACGGGGATACCACATGTGTGGGACTTTTTGGGAGCCTATCTGTGTACGGGACCCCGAAAACCAAGCACCGCCTTCAGGATTTCCAAGGGCGTAAATTTTTGATTTCACTCCTCACTACCTATCACTACCTATCACAGTTTTGAAGGCCATAAAATGCCAAGATGGCACAAAACCCCCCCCCAAATGACCCCATTTTGGAAAGTAGACACCCCAAGCTATTTGCTGAGAGGCATGTTAAGGCCATGGAATATTTTATATTTTGCCACAAGTAGCGGGAAAAATTACAAACTTTTTTTTTTTTTTTTTTTTGCCCAAAGTTGTCACTAAATTATATATTGCTCACACATGCCATGGGCATATGTGGAATTACACCCCAAAATATATTCTGCTGCTTCTCATGAGTATGGGGATACTACATGTGTGTGAATTTTTGGGAGCCTATCCGTGTACGGGACCCCGAAAACCAAGCACCCCCTTCAGGATTTCTAAGGGCGTAAATTTTTGATTTCACTCCTCACTACCTATCACAGTTTTGAAGGCCATAAAATGCCCAGATGGCACAAACCCCCCCCCCCCCCAAATGACCCCATTTTGGAAAGTAGACACCCCAAGCTATTTTATGAGAGGCATGGTGAGTATTTTGCAGCTCTCATTTTTTTTTTTAAATGAAGAAAGAAAAGAAAAAAAAATTTTTTTTTCTTTTTTCAATTTTCAAAACTTTGTGACAAAAAGCGAGATCTGCAAAATACTCACCATACCTCTCAGCAAATAGCTTGGGGTGTCTACTTTCCAAAATGGGGTCATTTGGGGGTATTTTGTGCCATCTGGGCATTCCATGGCCTCTGAAACTGTGATAGGCAGTGAGGAGTGAATTCAAAAATTCACACCCTTAGAAATCCTGAAGGTGGTGCTTGGTTTTTGGGGCCCCGTACGTGGCTAGGCTCCCAAAAAGTCCCACACATGTGGTATCCCCGTACTCAGGAGAAGCAGCAGAATGTATTTTGGGGTGTAATTCCACATATGCCCATGGCATGTTTGAGCAATATATCATTTAGTGACAACTTTGTGCAAAAAAAATAAAAAAAAATAATAATTATTATTTTTTCCGCAACTTGTGTCAAAATATAAAATATTCCATGGACTCGACATGTCTCTCAGCAAAAAGCTTGGGGTGTCTACTTTCCGAAATGGGGTAATTTGGGGGGGTTTTGAACTGTCCTGGCATTTTATGCACAACATTTAGACGCTTATGTCACACATTACCCACTCTTCTAACCACTTGAAGACAAAGCCCTTTCTGACACTTTTTGTTTACATGAGAAAATAATTTTTTTTTGCAAGAAAATTACGTTGAACCCCCAAACAATATATATTTTTTTAAAGCAAAGGCCCTACAGATTAAAATGGTGGGTGTTTCATTTTTTTTTTTCACTCAGTATTTGCGCAGCGATTTTTCAAACGCATTTTTTTGGGAAAAAACACACTTTTTTAAATTTTAATGCACTAAAACACACTATCTTGCCCAAATATTTGATGAAATAAAAAATTAGATCTTAGGCCGAGTACATAGATACCAAACACGGCATGCTTTAAAATTGCGCAGAAACGTGCAGCGGTGACAAACTACATACATTTTTAAAAGCATTTAAACACCTTTACAGGTTACCACTTTAGATTTACGGAGGAGGTCTACTGCTAAAATTACTGCCCTCGATCTGACCTTCGCAGTGATACCTCACATGCATGGTGCAATTGCTGTTTACATATGACGCCAGACCGACGCTTGCGTTCGCCTTTGCGCGAGAGCAGGGGGGGACAGGGGTGCTTTTTTTTTTTATTATTATTAATTTTGCTTTTTTATTTTATTTTTCAACTGTTCCTTTCATTTATATATAGTTTTTATCATTTTTATTGCTATCTCAGGGAATGTAAATATCCCCTATGATAGCAATAGGTAGTGACAGGTACTCTTTTTTGAAAAAATTGGGGTCCATTAGACCCTAGATCTGTCCTCTGCCCTCTAGGCATCTGACCACACCAAGATCGGTGTGATAAAATACTTTCCCAATTTCCCAATGGCGCTGATTATATCCGGCGAAATATAAATCATGAAATGCTCGTAGCTTCCGGTTTCTTAGGCCATAGAGATGATTGGAGCCATTCTGGTCTCTGATCAGCTCTATGGTCAGCTGGCGGAACCACCGGCTGCATTCTCAGGTTCCCTGTTGGGACAGGAGAGCCAGAGAAAACCATGGAAGACGGTGGGAGGGGGGGGCATTCTCTCCCACTGCTTGTAAAAGCAGTCTAGAGACTAATTAGCCACTAGGATTGCTTTTACATGAAAGCCGACCGCTGGCTGAAAAGAATGATACCAAGATAATGCCTAATCCTGCCGGCATCATTCTGGTATAACCACTCAAAGTCCAGCAACATACCAGTACGTTGCTGGCCCTTGTTTGGCATATATTGTAATCTTTTTTTTCATGCAGCCTGTGGGCTGAACGAAAAAAAAAGATTGATCGGTGGGTATGCCCACCATTAGAACCTCCCTTCATCCACCCACTTCTAATGATGGGCATACATGCACCATTTTGTTTTTAACTGTGGTGGTGAAATCACCTCCAACAGCGCTGGAGTCACGGATTTATGTATCGTGGGAGCAAGCGCTGTTGCTGTCAAGATAAATAAATCCCCGCTGCAGCTGAATGGCGTACCTGCTAAGCAAATTATGGTTAACAATTAAACAAAGTAACATTACAGTATAACAGTAAGATTTACCATACCTGCAAAGCAAATACCAAAAAAAACATAGTAAAAAATAAAACATTTTTTAATGCAACCTGTGCCTAAAATATATATATGCCGAAGCATGGGGGCATCCTCCCGCCAAAAAGTTATGCCGCGTACACACGGTCAGAATTTTCCACGGGCAAGCCTCTGTCGGAATTTCAACCGTATGTAGGCGGCATTAGGAGCAAATCGCTCCTCCGCCCTCTGCTGCCCCTATGCTTCGGCATATATGCTTTTTTTTTTTTTAACTGTGGTGGTGAAATCACCTCCTACAGCGTTGGAGTCACGGCTTTATGTATCGTGGGAGCAAACGCTGTTGCTGTCAAGATAGATAAATCCGCGCTGCAACTGAATGGCGTACCTGAAAACAAAAAAAATGGTTAACAATAAAACATTGCAGAATAGAATACAGTAAAAAGGAGAACAATAGAGAGAGAGAATAGAGAGAAAGAGAACAATAAAACAACAACTATTTTTTGTTTTTTTATTTTATATTTTTTTTGTTTTTTTATTTTTTACTTTTGCAAAGACCAGGATTGTCAGGACAGCGGGGACAATAATAGCGGGTGTCACGCCTAAATCCGCGCTTTCTGCAGACACGACATTTTCTTTGGGGGGCTCGTTGGGTAGGGGTACTCGGGAGGACATAAATAAAATGCCGCTCATGCAGCCGGCTAACTGCATTTGGTTGGGGAATGTGAGGCGGAGCACCGTCTGGAAACAGAAGGGCTCCGATGATCTCTTCCTGGAATTTAAGGAAGGATCCAGTACGTCCTGAAGCTCCGTATAGCACATGAGCATTCAGCAAAGCCAATTGGAAAAGGTAAATAGACACTTTTTTGTACCAGCGTCTAGCCTTATGGGCAACTAGGTACGGCGCCAACAACTGGTCGTTGAGGTCCACCCCTCCCATGTTTTGGTTGTACTCGTGGACACAGAGGGGTTTCGTCACAACACCAGCCGCCGTAGTAATTTGGACCGTCGTGTCTGCATGAAGGGAGGTAAGAACGAAAACATTCTTATTATCCCTCCACTTCATAGCGAGCAAGTTATTACACTTCAAGCAGGCTCTCTCCCCCAGCCTAAGACGGGACTCTACAAGCCGCTGGGGAAAGCCCCGGCGATTAGGTCGCACGGTGCCACATGCTCCAATCTGATGATCAAACAAATGACTAAACAGTGGCACGCTCGTGTAATAATTATCCACGTACAAGTGGTACCCCTTTCCGAATAAGGGTGACACCAAGTCCCACACAATCTTGCCAGCGCTCCCTATGTAGTCAGGGCAGTTTGTCGGCTCTATGTGGCTATCTTTGCCCTCATAAACCAAAAATTTACATGTATAGCCTGTGGCCCTGTCACAGAGCTTATACATCTTGACCCCGTATCTGGCACGCTTGCTGGGAAGGTATTGTTTGAATGACAAGCGGCCAGTAAACTTAATCAGGGACTCGTCAACGCAGACAACTTGATGGAGAGTAAACAAGTCTGCAAAACGTTGGTTGAAATGGTTTATGAGGGGCCGAATTTTATAGAGCCGATCGTATGCAGGGTCTCCACGAGGACGACAGAGTTCATTGTCGTTGAAGTGCATGAACCGCAAAATCTGTTCGTATCGTGCCCTGGACATGGAGGCAGAGAACACGGGCATATGGTACATTGGCTCAGTGGACCAATACGAACGCAACGTACCCATTTTAACTACGCCCATGATGAGGGAAAGGCCCAGAAAGATCTTAAATTCGGGGACCGTAATTGGTCTCCAATCTCTGGCAAGGGTGAACAACTGGGGATTAGCGGCGATGTGTTGACCAGCGTACAAATTGGTTTGGTCCACAATAGATCTATAGAGATCTTCGGTGAAAAACAGCGAAAAAAAATCAAGTGACGTAAAATCAGCTGTTTCCACCTGAATACCGGGTTGGCCAGTGAATGGGGGAAGTACGGGTTCTGCAGAAGCGGTGGGCACTCAGGATTGGCGAATTCTGCAGGAAGGGCACTATGGGCATGACGGGCCTGTCTTTGTCGTCTTCTTGGTGGCAGCGGGACACTACTTGTGCTTGCCACCTCGCCAGCTGGAACTGCACTTATGGGACTCGCCACGTCACCACGTGATACTGCAGTGCTGGTTTGACTACATCCAGGCTGTACTAGGCCGCTGGTGCTTGCCTGTTCACCAGAAGGAATAGCGGCTCTAGTACGTCTCTGCCTCTTATGAGCGACCTGCGGTTCCTGCACCTCAACAACAGAAGAAGGAGTTTGGGGTCTGGTACGCCTGACCTTAGCAGGGACCACAACTCCGCCGTCAGAGCTATCTGTCATGGAGCCGCTGTCGTCTACTGGGTCGTATTCTGAGCTTGATTCTGACAGATGAGTGACCTCCTCTTCACTATCTGTCATACTCAGAAACAAGTAGGCCTGTTCACTAGTGTACGTTTTGACTTGCCATTTTGGGCTCTAAATTTAGTAGTACACTAGTGAGACTCACAGGAAAAAAAAGCTCCTGACTGTTAGCGACTGAATCAAAACGCTACCAAAAAACTGTAAGCGATCACAGGGATCAGGCCTGACTCTGCGAACGCTGCAGTTATGTGTGCTTAGTGTTTTGTAAGTGACAGTGATCGATCGATACTGCACTTGGGTGGGCTGGGCGGAGGGGGAAAACGCAGGTGCTAGCAGGTATCTGGGCTGATCCCGCTAACAATGCGTTTTTGGGAACCCTAAACAGCTGGGGATGCTAGTATAGATCTGATCAGATCAGATATCGATCTGTTCAGATTCTATACCACTAAGGGAGGTGTATGCTGCGTGCGTGGGTGTTAGCGGTACTGGCACTAACCCGACGCTGCCTGGGGCGACGCAGACCCTATTTGACTCTAAAACCTTACTTATATCACCCGCCGGGCGATCAGGGGGTTAAACCTTTATTAGGTAATAAACGGCGGGTGCCCTGAAACTATAAAAAATAAACTAACTGACCAGCGTCACCCGTAACAGTTATATGGTGATCACTGGTGAAAGGGTTAACTAGGGGGCAATCAGGGGGTTAAAACCTTTAGTAGGTAGTATATGGGGGGTCCCTGACCCTATAAAACGATGCGGCAAACCTAAATACCTACCTCCCTAACTAGCGCCAACTGTGACACTAATACAGCGATCAAAAAAAACGATTGCTTAGTGACACTGGTGACGGGGGGTGATCACGGGGTTAAACCTTTATTAGGGGGGGTTCCTAGACCTAAAGGGGGCTAAATCTAACTGCCCTAACAGTTATTAGGGTCACAATGCACCAATGCAGTTAACAGTAAAAAAAAAAAAAAAAAAACTGCTTTGGTGTCACTGTGACAGGGGGTGCAGGGGGGCAATCGGGGGGGCTGGGGTGTGTAAAGTGTGCCTAAAGTGTTCTACTGTTAGTGTAGTGTAGTGTAGTGTGTGTGTTGTGCAACTCACGTGTCTTCTCTCCTCGGCGTCGGTTCGAAAAGACCGCCACGAGGAGAGATGACCTCACTTCCTCTAGCTCTGTACACAATACAGAGCCAGGGGAAGCATTCCATTGGCTGGGAGCGATCGCGAGGGGGGGGGCACCAATGAGTGCCCCCCCTCATCTCCGATCCCTCCCCCAATGTCCCGGACAATTTACAGGCACGGGGGCGGGCCCGATCGGCCCCCCACCCGCGTCTGTTAGGGATGACATCATTTCCTCTAGCCCTGTTTACATGACGGGGATAGAGGAAGTGTTTGATTGGCTGGGAGCGATCGCGAGGGGAGGGCCACGAATGAGTGGCCTCCCCCTCATCTCCGATCGCTCCCCCAACGATGCCGACCGCCACAGGCACCGGGGGGGGGCCTGATGAGGCCCCCCACCCGCAGGCAGGTAGGGACTTATATATACGCCCTCCTGCCTGTACGTGCCATTCTGTCGACGTATATCGTCGTGCGGCGGTCGGCAAGTGGTTAAGCGCTGCCCAGATAGCACAGGTTCACTTTTTAGCGAGGTAATAGTCAGAGTAGGATAGATAGGTTTTTTTAAAGGGAGACTCTGCATTTTTGGCACCTGTGTGTCGGGCAGTGGCGTTTTCTGATCACTGTATTCTATCTGTGATTCTGAATGCCTCAGACATGCCACCTAGGGGGAGGGGTATCTGGAGATTGAATTCGGCCCTCCTGGAAGACGAGAGAGTAAGACAATCCTTTGAGGATTTTTTCAAGCACAGGTAACTGTAGTGATATAATATATAGTTTGTAGATGATTTGTAGTTATTAATAAGTATTGTTCCCACAGCAAACCCAATTCTCCAGAGAGATTTTATTGGCTTCCAAAACAGAGCAGTCTTGCAACAGATGATACAAATCCAACAGAGTACATATGACAAGGAATATTATCCCTAGACCTGTGCCTTCATAATCACAAACCCTTCCTTGAGATAGTTTAGACTGAATGCCAGCCTGAATGTCTTCTCAAATACTGGTCTGACACTGGGGGGGGGGGGGTTCTGCTAAGTCAACCAAATGTTTACCATGAATACCCCCTCAAGTCTAATTACCATCAATAAATACTTCCTTTGAAATGTTCAACTAGGTTAAAAGGCCATACCTCACACCTAGGTAGACTTGCATAAGATTTACACATCAAAGGGTCTTCAGCTGTCCCTTTTGATATGTTTAAATTCAGTTGGGTTTGACAACATAACTGAATTTCTGGTCAATATGTTACTTTAAATTGGCTAACACATTACAACATATACCCCCACTTGGGTCGTTCTAACTACTAGAACTGACCCATAAATCAAGCAACAAACATATCATTACGATTTGAGGTACTTGATGCTTTACAATGGCTCATATGAAATATAAAGTTGAAACTGGTTACATCTCTCTTCACCAGCCTCTAAAATATCCCCATGAAACAGTCATTAGATAATATAGCTTTAGACCATGACTGGAAAAGGATTCGGTAAACATCCGTGGCCCATATAGCTGTTAGGCCTTATTATATCACATCAAGATCTTGAATATTGCACAAAAATGAGCTGATGTCACAGTCCATTCTTTGATCTGACTCCATCACATCTCTCACTGAAAGTAAACTTGGTATGCTCTGGGAGCTCCGATCCACATAAATCCAGGATTCTCATCTCCAGGCTCAAGGTTTTCATTTTTAAAGATGCTTTTGCACAAACACCAGCAAATCCTGAAATTCTACTTCCATCTTTATAGTAAGAAGAACCATCAATGTACCAGCACTCACTTTCAAGTTCAAAAGGTTTGGATACGGCAGAAAAAACTGTGCTGCAAACTATTTCCTTGCACTTGACATTCATGAGTCCATCTTGTAAGCATTTTACAATTCACATCTTCCTATTTGAGCAATGATGACCTGTTGTGTACCTGTCAAGTACCTGAATTTGTTGATTGCCAGCCACAATTTTCTTTTTTTTTGTTCAGTCCATAATTCCACCTAAATGGTATACCAATCTATATACCAATCTATAATCCATATACCCCCCACTTTCAGATAGAATCAGCTTGACATCAGTGTTTATCAGATCTTCTATCCAGACAAAGCAGCAGTGGAAAATCTTGCCAGTAAAGTTAGGTCTTTTTCATCCATATATGTCATAGCCTTTAGCATATTATCAACGACTGATTCAACAAAGTTTCAAATCATGACTGGAGTGATGAATTTCACTCACCCCTCTTATACATTTAGGAAAACCACCCAACATACTATAATTTATGCTATGCCAAGCCATTGTGCAGCATCTCACCTTAGATGTCAAATATATTGATCAATATGCAATATATAATATGTACAGGTGTTATGAAAATAATTTTAGGTTTAAATGTTTTGCTCTGGTTTAAAGATACAGTTCAAGAAATAAAACAAAATAAAATAAAAAAATAAAAATGGGAAAGGGTGAAAAATAAAAAATAGGGAAAAGTCCATTGACAAGAAAAATAAATAAATAAATGAATGTTCAAAAAAAAAAAAGGGTCCATTGCTTGATGAATATTGAGAGAGATATTGTCTATTCAGCGTCTCCCCCACTAGCCAGCAATTTCAGACTGTCCTTCTGCTATTCACATGCAGTATTTCCAATATCTGAAAGACAAAAAACTCTCCAACAAAACTAATAAGCAAGGTCCTTAAACATTGTTTGAAGTTAAAACAAAGGACTATTTACACATATACAGTTTGAAACTAATCCACCCCCACTGCTAGAGAAGTGACATTTGCATTCAAAAACAGATCTGGAGAATGTACATCTGCATTTATGACACCCGGGTTTCTGTTCAACTGTTCCAACAATGTGTAATGTTCTATTTTCATCTTATCATACTCAATCGTCAGATGGTCATATTTCTGTTTTAACTGAGAAAAAGGTATCCAGGTCTTGGACCCTTTCTTATTATTTTGGTCAGCTCTGTTTTTCATATTAATATCACCTATATTTGACCTGGTGTCTCCTCTTTGGTTGTTATCATAAGACATTATCTTTTGATCTTTATGTTCAGTATTTGTCCTAAACAATGTGGCTAAATCAATTTTGACAGCCTGCTCATTTGACTTTCTCCATAAATGGTCTGCTCTCAACAACACGTCTTTTAAATCATGAGGATTTGGGGTAACTAGTAAAATATTTTGTTTGATATCTTCATGCAAAGCATCTAGAAATATACTCATATGTATCAAGCCACCACGCTCAAATGCAAGATTATTACTGACCAATAATTCCCTAATAGTTGCTATCCTGTGTGACAATTCATAGGGAGATTCACTTTGCATTTGTTTGATCTTCCCATGAATAGTAACATCAGAACGTACACCATACAAAACACATAATAATTCCAGTAATATGTCCCGTGTCCTCAGAGGCTGAATACAGATTTGTTTAATTCTCATCCAAAGACTACTTCCTATAGAATGTCGTATAACTCGTTCTAAATCAGATGGGTTGAGATTGTACATATCTCTGACATTCTGCAAGTCACAAAACCATTTAAAAAATCTGTTTAAATCATGGCAGGGAATCATTCCTATTTCTTTAAGAATTGCATCCAATTCTTTTGGTTTCAAAGGCTTCATTACAAGCTGAACTTCACCTGCATTATTATTATTGTTATAAACTGTGGTGGTCACAGTGGGTGCAGCTGGCAATGAATTATCAGATTTAATATGAGATTCTGTTTCATTTGATAGAATGTTTGTATTTTTCTGCAGATTGCTGAATCCAAGATTTGATGCATATCTGCATTCCTGAGATCTCTTCTCTAATTCCATAATTCTTAATTTCAATCTCTCATTTTCCTCTGATAATTCATCACAACGTTTAGATTTCTCAAGCAATGCTCCCCCAATGGTATCTGCATGTAATTTTAAATTTACAGTCTCATTTTCTGATTGGTTTTGTAACCTCTGACAAACCTTGTTGCTATTATCAACTGCACTCTGTAACTGGGTAATTTCCTCAACCTTATCCTTCAAAGAACTTTCCATTGTTAAACAGCAAGATAACAAGCCCTGTACAATACAACCTTTTCTTTTACTTTCTGAAATTTTGCTATCAAAAACAGTTTTCTCTAAAAATTTGTTCATCATAGTCCACGTTTGCTTACATTTTTCTGGAACTTCATAAGGACCACCATGACGCTTAATACATTTTAACACCCATCTATTAACTTTATCAGAACTGACACTAGCTTCACACTGAGAAAGCATTTTGACTATATTATTAATAATTTTAAAAAAAGGAAATATTTTACTCACCGCATTAGTTACTCCTTCAGCTTCCAGCTCAGGTCTTCTGGTACACGATACAGTCCTTTTTTTGTTGTTTCCAGTCTCCAGAGAATAATTCTGGGGTTCCAAACTTGTTTAATTTTGTGGATCAGACTCTCTTATGTCACAACCAGACATTAGAGTCACAGCACAGGTCTTGGGTCTTCATCAGACTTCTGTCCACCTCACAGGATTGTTGTCACCACCGACTTCTGTTACTAAGTCCTGAAAATGCTCTTCTGGTCACTTGGACAGCACCAATGTAGTGATATAATATATAGTTCGTAGATGATTTGTAGTTATTAATAAGTATTGTTCCCGCAGCAAACCCAATTCTCCAGAGAGAGATTTTATTGGCTTCCAAAACAGAGCAGTCTTGCAACAGATGATAAAAATCCAACAGCGTACATATGACAAGGAATATTATCCCTAGACCTGTGCCTTCATAATCACAAACCCTTCCTTGAGATAGTTTAGACTGAATGCCAGCCTGAATAAACTAAGGAATCCGCGCTTAGGAAATAAAACTGCAGCCCCCCAATAAAGTACTACACACAAGTGTGTAATAGAGAAATGAAATTAGATAAGGGGTGGTGGCGCTGTTCAATAAGGGTATAAAAAAATTTGTGCTAAAAATTCATGTGAGCTGTGCAAAAAAAGGAATACAGTAAATTCATATGAAAAAATAAAAAATATATATAAATATGATCAATGATGACCTCCACACTTTGAGTGAGTTATTCCAAAAAATGTATGGACAATAAGTTATGTGCAAAAGAGCTGGCAAATATGTGTGAGTGAATTGATGTGAATAAATAACAATAAAATATATAAATTATGTTAAAGTGACTCCGTAACACACCCCTAATTGATAATAAAACTATTAAGTCTGTGTAAAAATATTTTACATAAAATGTTATACACAATTAAATATAAAAATAGAAAATATTGTATCAAGTGTGTATATAATAAAGACCCAACTAATATTACAGAATCACACTATTAGTCTCATTTTTTCCTTCACATACGGACTGCACGGTGGTATATCCTACACTCCAGCCACTGGAACAGGTGAACACACCAACTGGAGAGGATCTCCTCCATCGCTTACCCTACAGAGGAGGACTTCGACACTACCTGCTGAGGATTTTATATGCCTATCACCCCTGCAGGGGTTAGGCACTCTGGTGAGTGTTTGCTTAATAGGGGTCACTCTATGGAAGGAGGGGAGCACTGAAAACATTCACCGGCTATCCGTATGATCTGTTGGAATTATTTGCTACAGGAAAAATTTTTTAAACAAGACGTCATCTATTGTTATTTATTTTTTCATCACTGTCTGGACATTTGCTTCTCATCGTATTTCCTTATTTTGACATGTTTTAAAGACTTTTCATTATATATATTTTTTGGAGGACACACGGATCTGAGCACTTTAATTGTTTACCACCACGGTTTACTTGGATTATTATATACACACTTGATACAATATTTTCTATTTTTATATTTAATTGTGTATAACATTTTATGTAAAATATTTTTACACAGACTTAATAGTTTTATTATCAATTAGGGGTGTGTTACGGAGTCACTTTAACATAATTTATATATTTTATTGTTATTTATTCACATCAATTCACTCACACATATTTGCCAGCTCTTTTGCACATAACTTATTGTCCATACATTTTTTGGAATAACTCACTCAAAGTGTGGAGGTCATCATTGATCATATTTATATATATTTTTTATTTTTTCATATGAATTTACTGTATTCCTTTTTTTGCACAGCTCACATGAATTTTTAGCACAAATTTTTTTATACCCTTATTGAACAGCGCCACCACCCCTTATCTAATTTCATTTGAATGCCAGCCTGAATGTCTTCTCAAATACTGGTCTGACACTGGGGGGGTTTCTGCTAAGTCAACCAAATGTTTACCATGAATACCCCCTCAAGTCTAATTACCATCAATAAATACTTCCTTTGAAATGTTCAACTAGGTTAAAAGGCCATACCTCACACCTAGGTAGACTTGCATAAGATTTACACATCAAAGGGTCTTCAGCTGTCCCTTTGATATGTTTAAATTCAGTTGGGTTTGACAACTCAACTGAATTTCTGGTCAATATGTTACTTTAAATTGGCTAACACATTACAACAGTAACGATCCTAGACTTTTGCAACAGCCATTTAGAATGGTGGGAGCTTGTAAAACAGTGGCCTGTTAGGCTTTTCAAGGCCATAGGAAGAAAGAAGCAGCAAGATAAGTATATCACCTACCAGCGCTTGCGGAGGAAACTTGACTGCCTTGTTTTGAATAAAGGAGATTCTGGGGCGATCTCTGAGGTGAAGCTCCACCTTAGGAGACATCAATATGACCGGCACGCCTCTTTGGTTCAGGAGAGGGATTACGGGAAATACCATTCGCCTGACCCTTACCAGAACTGTAAACAGTGCGTAGCAGTTAAGACGGTCAATGGCCTGAAGGACAGTACGGGCTCTCTAATGAAGTCTAGGTCAGGGACCCTGGAGGTTGTCAGGTCATACTATGCTGAAGGAGGAGCCTTGGAAGGAACCTTGATCGGACAAGGATGTTGGGTTTTTTGGACTCTACACCAGGTCTGGAAAGTAATGTTCCTTTGGTGAATTTGACAGATGAAATCACTGCAGATGAGGTAATCCAGGCTATTGATAAACTGGCCATCAAGAAATCACCGGGGCCAGATGGTTTGATAGCCAAATTTTATAAATGTCTTAAGACGATCTTGGCTCCCTACCTTTTTTTTTTTTTTTTACAAGAAAGTGGAGGTTTTTAATGGCCGTTTGCAAGAGGGTTCTCTCCCTTCCTCCATGAGGCAATCTGCAGTGATCTTCTATCAAAGGGTAGAGATCCTTCGATGATTGTGAATTGGCGAACCATTAGCCTTCTTAATGTTGATAGAAAGATACTGGCAAAGATTTTTTTCTGGTGTTTATCACCAGTGGCAGGTAGTTTGTTATCCCACCACCAGCACTGCTCGGTCGAAAGTAGAAGCACTTTCTTAGCAGTGTTAGCTGTCCGGGAGGCCTTGGAGCATTGTAGGGCTGCTGGTTGGGGTAAATTTTTGCTTACATTAAATCAGGCTAAGGTCTTTGATCGGGTTAATCATGAGTACTTATGGCTCCTTCTTGGCATGGAGGGGGAGGGGGGTTTCATTGATTGGCTCAAGATTTTGTAAAAAGAGGCTGAAAGCTTTCCTCTGGTTAATGGTTGGGTGGGGCAGCCCTTTGTGGTCGGATCGGGTGTGCGTCAGGAGTGTCCATTCGGTCCTCTGCTATATGTGTTTACAATCGACCCCTTCATTAGAAGGCTAGAGAGTGGACCATTGTAGGGGGTACCTTTGGGCATCGCTGACAAGCCTCCTTTGAAGGTTGTGGCCTATGCTGATGATTTTTCTGTTTTTGTCTCTGGGACTGGGGAGGCGCAGGAAGTGGTCTCAGTGAGAAGGCACTATACAGCGGCATCAGGTTAAAAGGTCAACCAGGACAAGTGTGAAGCCTTCTGGATGGGCATGGAAGGTGAGAGCTTTGTGCTTCTGGATGACTTCCCGGAGCCCAACAAAAAATGTGAGTTCTAGGCATTGAATTTGGCCCAGGTGACTATGGCCATGCAAATTGGGTGAACAGGCTGGAGAATGCCGATGCCAAGGTGGCAATCTGAAAAGGTGTGTGGCTTTTCTTGAGGGAAAAGGTTGATCTAATCAAGACTTGGCTGGGGCCAGCACAGAGGTGGGTGGAGACAAGGAGGTGCAGGCAATAGCAAAGAGTAGATGGGTGACAGTCAGGAAGGGTAGAGGGGGAAGTGCCAGGGATGCCGATCCAGGGCTGGAGCATCCCAATTAGGACACTCCATTGAGTGACATTGGTGAAACCAGTCAGGGACCAGAACTGCTGGAGCGAGGGGAAGAACTCCTCCAGTGAGAGTGGGGGGGGGGAGCCAAGGGAAAGGAAAGACAGATTTTAGTGGTAGGGGACTCAATTCTTAGCAGGACAGAGAGGCCAATCTGTAACAAAGACCTTAAGCACCGAACAGTATGTCTACTGGGCGCTCGGGTTCGTCACAGTATGGATCGGGTAGACAGATTACTGGGAGGGGCTGGGGAAGACCCAGCTGTCATGGTGCATGTTGGCACCAATGACAAAGTCAGAGGCAGATGGAGTATCCTAAAGAACGATTTTAGGGACTTAGGAGCTAAACTGAGGAAAAGGACCTCCAAGGTATACTACCGGTACATCGAGCCACACCAGAAAGGCAGAGGGAGATTAGCGAAGTAAACAAGAGGCTGAAGAGCTGGTGTAATAAGGAGGGGTTTGGGTTCCTGGAGGACTGGGCCGACTTCTCAGTCGATAACCGGTACTATAGAAGGGACGGACTGCACCTAAATGAGGAGGGTGCAGATCAGCTGGAAATGAAGATGGCCAAAAAGGGGTTTTTAAACTAGGTGACAGGGGGAGGGTCTAGAGGTAGAGATAGTCAGCACGGAACATATTCCAGAGGGTAGTATTGGGGGCATTAGTGGTAGGTAGACCAATGCACATAAACCCAAGGTAAGTATAGTAGCAAGTCCTAGTTGCAATCTCAGAACACCCAATATGAGGATAATATGCGACCGGTCTAAACTACGTGGCATGTTCACCAATGCCAGGAGCCTGGCGGACAAGATGGGTGAACTAGAGATACTGCTGTACAAGGAGGATTTGGATTTTGTGGGAATTTCAGAGACCTGGTTCAACAGCTCTCATGATTGGCGGGCAAACATTCAAGGGTATTCCCCTTTATCGCAAGGATAGAGGGGGTAAAAAAGGGGGAGGGGTATGCCTATATATCAAGAATAATGTACAAGTGAATGTGAGAGATGACATCACTAAGGGAGCTAGGGAGGAGGTGAAATCCTTATGGGTGGAGCTCCAAAGGGATGAAGCTAAGGGGAAAATAATACTGGGAGTATGCTATAGGCTCCCTAACCTGAGGGAGGAAGGGAAGACAGATCTCCTATCACAATTTGGCTTAGCAGCAAGGATGGGAAGTGTTATCATAATGGGGGATATTAACTATCCAGACATAGACTGGGCGGAGGGAACCGCACATTCATCTAAGGCTCGCCAGTTCCTAAACGTTTTGCAGGACAATTTTATGGGTCAGATGGTAGACGCACCAACTAGAAATAAAGTGTTACTGGATCTACTGATTACCAACAATACAGACCTGATCACGCAATTTAGGTAACAGCGATCACAGGTCAATTGACTTCAGTATAAATCACACAAATAGGAAACATAAGGGGAATTCAAAGACACTGAATTTCAAAAGAGCCAACTTCCCTAAACTACGAGCCTTGCTAGAAGGCATAAATTGGGATAAAATCGTAGGAACAAAGAACACAGAGGAGAGATGGGTTTGCTTTAAGAGCATATTAAGTAAGGGCATTAGCCAATGCATCCCATTGGGTAATAAATTTAAAAGAGCGAACAAAAGTTGTGGATGGCTTAACTCCAATGTAAAAATGCATATAAAAGCAAAGGAGAAGGCCTTCAAAAAATACAAGGTTGAGGAGATGCTGACCAGAGCAGACATGTGTTGAGCTTTGCTCTTCCCTTCCCAGGCAATCAGCTGTAAACCCTAAATGAGTTGATGAGAGCTGATGAGAAAGGCTGGTAATCCTTAGCATGAAGCTCTAGCATCTATTGAGAAAGCAGACACCTCCTGAGACTGGTAGATTCCTGGTATACCCCATGGAGATGTATCATTGATCGTACTACAATACCTCTGCATACCTGTGGAATCTAGCAACCCTGCATGGTCCGCGGCTTCGGATTGACGGAGGTAGAGAGTGGAGAAAAGCACCTGGTTAAGCCGATCGGTGCCCTCGTGCTGCGGTACGGATGTGCTCCCCCGGACTGAGCTGGGCAAAGCGCCGGTAAGAGACGCCGGCTTCGAATGTGATCGAGCAGTGCCGGAAAATACCGAGGTCTGGACATCGGCCCCGAGTGTAGCTGTCAGGTCACCCGGAGGCTAGGTGACAGATGCACACCGTCAGGATCAGGAGTGCACCGCAAGGTAGTGGACCCTATGACTGACTGCAGCGGACGGGAGTCCAGGTGATTCAGAACACGGGGCCGCTGGACACCAAGACGGACCCCACCGGGGTTAGAGCGTAAGATTCCCTGGGGTGCGGAGTCTAAGAGCCAGCTGGTGTTCACCAGAGCTTCTAGTGGTGAGGATGGACTGGGCTGCAACTGGCTCCAGGTCGCGACCCCCAGGGTCCCCCAGCTCACACCCACAGTAGGAAACAGGAGGACAGGGATAGTGAGGGATAAGCCAAGGTCAGGGCTACAAGCAGAAACGGACAACAAGGTACACGCCAAGGTTCAGGGTCACAGGCAACCAGGGATAGTCAGGGACACGCCAGAGGGTCAGGGTCACAGGCAACAGGGATAATCAGGGACACGCCAAAGTCGGTAACGGAACACTGAATAGCACACGGCTGGTAACAGGAAGCCAAACACACAAAGGTTGATCAGCAGGGTTGGCCTGCAGTGCACAGGTTAATATAGAGTCCTGTGATAGGAGCTAGGGTGGAGGCCTGCCAGAGGAGGGATATAAAAGCAGTCAGGTGATGGTCGGCTGGTCTCTAGAGATGAACACATGAGACAGGTAAGCAGACAACTCTATTGCTTAACCATGACAGTACCCCCCTCTTACGAGGCCTCCCCCTTCCCCGCCTGGGACCAGGTTTAGAGGGGAACTTCAAATGAAACCTCCTCAGCAGACGAGGTGCAAAGACCTCGGAAGCCGAAATCCACGACCTCTCCTCAGGACCAAACCCTTTCCAGTGTACGAGGTACTGGAGAATGCCTCTACAGAGTCTGGAGTCCAAAATCTGGCTAACCTCATACTCCTGATTATCCTCAGAGACCGGTGCTACGGTAGAGAAAGGACGAGAGAACTTATTGAGGACTAAAGGCTTCAGAAGGGCAACATGGAAGGAGTTAGAGATTTTGAGGCTTTTGGGAATCTGGAGCTTGAAACAAACCGGGTTCAGTTTAGAAATTATGGTGTACGGACCAATGAATCTTGGAGCGAATTTGAGAGAAGGAACCCGGAGTTTGATGTTCCTGGTGGAGAGCTAAACCTTGTCTCCCGGCAGAAGAGAAGGTGGCTTACGTCTGCGACGGTCAGCAAAACTCTTGAATTTATTGGCAGCTTTCTGGAGAGAATCATGAACGTCAGCCCACACGGAATTGAAAGATTTCTGAACAGTAGCCAGAGCTGGAATGTCAGAAGAACAAGTCATAGGAAGAGGGAGTTGAGGATGTCTTCCGTAAACAGTGAAAAAGGGTGTTTTCTGAGAACTGACATTGACATGATTATTGTGGGAGAACTCAGCCCACGGTAACAGTGGTACCCAATCATCATGATGGGCCGAGACCAAGGTACGGAGAAAGACCTCCAACTCCTGATTAACCCTCTCGGTCTGGCCATTGGATTGAGGATGGTAAGAGGAGGTAAAATCCAAGGTTATATTGAGGGATCTGCAAAAGGCTCTCCAAAAACGAGAAGTAAACTGCACACCCCTGTCCGAAACGACATGGGAAGGAACGCCATGAAGGCGGAAAATCTCTCGTACAAAAATGGGAACCAAGGCAGGGGCAGAAGGGAGACCAGGAAGAGGAACAAAATGAGCCATCTTGGAGAACCGATCGATCACCACCCAAATGGCTGTATTATTCTCCGACGGTGAAAGATCAGTAATAAAATCCATGGCGATATGAGACCAGGGCTCCTTAGGAATGGGCAAGGGCATGAGAAGACCAGCAGGGGCTTGAGTGGAAGATTTAGACTGAGCACAGACGTGACAAGCCTTAACGTAGTCTTTAACATCCGAGCGGAGATTAGGCCACCAGTAGTGACGACTGATAAGCAGGAAGGATCGGAGGAACCCAGCATGACCTGCCACCTTGGAATCATGTCCCCAACGAAGGATTTTGGCTCTTAGCTCCGTGGGAACAAAGGTCTTGCCAGGAGGAATTTTTGATTCCAGGGTGGTAGAATGGGCAACAATGCATGAGGTAGGAATGATCGGCTCAGGATCAGGGGTGGACTCCTCATCCAAAGTGTCAAATGACCTAGAGAGCGCATCAGCCCGACCGTTGCAGGAACCAGGTTTGTACGTGATCGTGAATTTAAAACGGGAAAGGAAAAGACTCCACCTGGCTTGTCTGGGGTTCAGACGTTTAGCATTCTGTAGGTATTGTAAATTCTTGTGATCAGTAAAGATCGTTATGGAGTGAGGGGAAGATGACGCCACTCCTCCAACGCCAATTTAATTGCAAGAAGTTCCTGATCACCAATGGCATAATTTCTCTCTGCCTGAGAATTTTTTTTGGAGAAGAACGCACATGGTTGGCGTTTCTTTTCAAAGAACTGAAGAAGCACAGCTCCCACCCCAACTGAAGAAGCGTCTACTTCGAGAAAAAATGGGTCCCCAGGATTTGGTCTCCTCAAGAGAGGTCCAGAGACAAAGGCCTGTTTCAGATCGTGAAATGCGGAGACAGCCTCGGGAGGCCAGTCTTTAGCATTCGCACCCTTCTTGGTCAAAGCGATAATAGGCGCAGCAATGGAAGAGTAATTCCTTATGAACTGCCTGTAATAGTTTGTGAAGCCAAGAAAGCGCTGTGTGGCCTTGAGGCTAGCGGGAAGGGGCCAGTTGGTAATGGCTGAGACCTTTCCGGGATCCATGCGAAGACCCAAACTAGAAACAAAACATCCCAGAAACAGGACCTCAGAACATTCAAAGGAACATTTCTCCATCTTGGCATAGAGATTATTCTCTCTAAGGCGCTGAAGTACGGTGCGGACATGGTTTCTGTGAGCAGGCAGACTTTCGGAAAAGATGAGAATGTCATCCAGATAAATGACAACAAACTGGTACAGTAGATCCCTGAAGATTTCATTGACAAAATTCTGGAACACAGCAGGAGCATTACACAACCCAAAAGGCATAACCAGGTATTCGTAATGCCCGTCCCTAGTGTTAAATGCAGTCTTCCATTCGTCACCTTCTCGTATTCGAATGAGATTGTAAGCACCTCTGAGATCCAACTTAGTGAAGATGGAAGCCCCCTTCAACCTGTCAAATAGCTCAGATATTAGAGGTAAGGAGTAACGGTTTTTGATAGTCACTGCGTTTAAACCTCTATAGTCGATACAGGGTCTGAGGGTCCCATCCTTTTTGGCAACGAAAAAGAACCCTGCTCCTGCAGGCGAAGAGGATTTCCGGATGAAACCTCTCTCCAGATTCTCGGCGACATACTCAGACATGGCCTGGGTCTCGGGAATGGACAGAGGGTAGGTGCGACCCCTGGGAAGGGTTGCCCCAGGGACAAGATCAATAGCACAGTCAAAAGATCTGTGGGGAGGAAGCACCTCAGCAGACTTCTTACAGAACACATCCCGGTAATCGCTGTAAGCCGCGGGAAGATCAGACGATACGGATGTGGTAGCAATGGAAAGTTTCCCTTTGGGGGCCACCTTGAGAAGACAGGACGAGAAACACGAAGGACCCCAAGCCAGGATCTGCCCAGAGACCCAGTCCACATGTGGAGAGTGGAGCTGTAGCCAAGGAAGGCCCAATACAATAGGGTTAGAGGCCTTGGGTAGAATGAGGAAGGAAATCCACTCCTGGTGGAGTATCCCTACCGACATCCTAATAGGTAGCGTCTGAAAACGGATAGGGCCCCCTGGGAGCACTGTGTCATCAATAGCTGAGACTACCAGTGGTGTAGTGAGCGGAAAAAGGGTAAGCTTCATAGAAGAAGCAGTTCTCCAGTCCATAAAATTGCCGGCAGCCCCGGAGTCCAGATATGCTAGGACCGATTGGGGAGAAGTGCCTACATGGAGGAACACCGGAAGAAGAAGACGAGAAGGTGAAGTTTCTGGGTCCAATACTCCACCTTCCAAATGTATTAGACCCGAGCGTTTCCCGAACGAAAGAGAGCAGGAGTCACGAAAATGACCCCTGCCCCCACAATACAGACACAAGCCCAGAGTTCTGCGTCTAGCATGTTCTTCGGGGGTTAATCTGGTCCGGACCAGCTGCATGGGTTCCTCAGCAGGCAGGGGATGCTCCACAGGGCGACGGGGAAGGAGTTCAGGCTGACTAGGACCTAGGGGGTGCTGGCGACTCTTTTCTAAGGACCTCTCCTGGAAACGAATGTCAATCTGAATGCATAAGGAAATGACATCGTCCAGACCAGCGGGGATAGCTCTTCCTGCTAATTCGTCCTTCACTCGGTCAGAGAGGCCATGTAAAAAGGTTGTGACCAGGGCCTCATTGTTCCAGCTCAACTCAGCCGTGAGGATACGGAACTGAAGTGCATATTGTCCCACTGAACGAGATTCTTGGCGAAGGCGTAAAAGGGCACTAGACGCAGAAGAAACCCGAGCTGGCTCCTCGAAGATATTTCGAAAGAGCTTCAAGAAGTCGGACAGACTGGAAACCACCGGGTCATTTTTCTCCCACAGGGGGGCAGCCCAAGCTAAAGCTTCACCGGAGAGGAGGGAAATGATATAGGCAACCTTTGCCCGATCAGACAAAAAATTTTGAGGCTGGAGCTCAAAATGAATGGTGCATTGGCTGAGGAAGCCCCTGCAGGCCTTGGAGTCCCCAGAGAAACGGGACGGAGCTGGCAGTGAATAAGAATGCGTATATGCGACTGGTGCGATAGATGCAGCTGCTGGCGGTACTTGAGGCTGCGGGTTCGGGGCTCCCAAGGAAGCCTGAAGCTGCTTGAAGCGGGAAGCCAGACCTCGAAGAAATCGCATCACCTGAGTCTGATTGGATTCCTAGGTCTCGAGTCTCCGAGCTATGCCCTGCAAAGGATCGTCTGCCGGAAGCGGCACGTCAGCCGGGTCCATGGCTGATCAAACTGTCAGGTCACCCGGAGGCTAGGTGACAGATGCACACCGTCAGGATCAGGAGTGCACCGCAAGGTAGTGGACCCTATGACTGACTGCAGCGGACGTGAGTCCAGGTGATTCGGAACACAGGGCCGCTGGACACCAAGACGGACCCCACCGGGGTTAGAGCGTAAGATTCCCTGGGGCGCGGAGTCTAAGAGCCAGCTGGTGTTCACCAGAGCCTCTAGTGGGGAGGATGGACTGGGCTGCAACTGGCTCCAGGTCGCGACCCCCAGGGTCCCCCAGCTCACACCCACAGTAGGAAACAGGAGGTCAGGGATAGTGAGGGATAAGCCAAGGTCAGGGCTACAAGCAGAAACGGACAACAAGGTACACGCCAAGGTTCAGGGTCACAGGCAACCAGGGATAGTCAGGGACACGCCAGAGGGTCAGGGTCACAGGCAACAGGGATAATCAGGGACACGCCAAAGTCGGTAACGGAACACTGAATAGCACACGGCTGGTAACAGGAAGCCAAACACACAAAGGTTGATCAGCAGGGTTGGCCTGCAGTGCACAGGTTAATATAGAGTCCTGTGATAGGAGCTAGGGTGGAGCCCTGCCAGAGGAGGGATATAAAAGCAGTCAGGTGATGGTCGGCTGGTCTCTAGAGATGAACACATGAGACAGGTAAGCAGACAACTCTATTGCTTAACCATGACAGTAGCCGAGCGCTGCCGAAGAACACAGAGACCGGACGGAAACACCCGAAGGAGTCACGAGCCCGCCGAAGGTGAGCACAGTTACACAGAGACTCCGGAACAAACAGACAGGAGAGCGGGGGCATCGGTCGAGATACTCCACGCCAGCCCGGATATACCCACCGTGTATGGACTATACAGGATAGTGAGAAGACAGGCTAAAGAGATAGAAGCGCTCTGCAACAAGGTCTGGCTTTAATCATTATTTGTTTTTTTTTCTCTCTCCCTTGTTATATCATATATCTCTGCCTGAATATAAAAAGGTATAAAAACGCCTGTACATGACATTTAACCTCACTATACCTTAAACCTCATTCTAAAGGGATATATATACACTACAGAGGCCATTAGCCATATGTGAATAGAGGAAAGGTTGCCTGAAGAAACTATATTTGAAGCCAACCAGATACATACTTAAGGGCATATCATTATAGAGACACCCCCTCTTGCCTAGCACCCATTCACAAAAAGCAAAAAGGGGGTCAACGGGGGGAACTGTGAAAAATCCTCCAAATCTCTTAAAACCTAGCCCGGCCGAAAAAACAGACATAAAAGGATTTTTTAAAAACCCGAATCCACAAACACAACTAGAAAATTCCATGATGTCTGAGCTGGACTTTGGGACTCCCCGTAAAGATACAGATTTAACAGCAAAAGACAGCCCGGAGGGTAATATACAACACAAGGCATCACATATGGAAGGAGCTGCAGGAGGGCAGAACTGGGACATGCAGTCATACATAAAATTATTACCCACAAGAGAGGATATGGATAAGTATGTATACAGGCTAGAGACTTCCTATAAGACTGAAATACAAACAATAAAGATATCAGTATTGGATACGCAAAATAAAGTTGAAAACATAAGCACTAAAATAGAGGACATAAACCAAAAGATCTTTGATCTGGAGGAAAAAAAATCAGGAATCGGATAGATATTTAAATGAACTAATGAATATAACCGACGATTTGGAAAATAGAACCAGACGAAACAATATAAGGATCAGAGGTTTGCCAGAAATAAAGGGACCAGAAGAGTTGAAAAATACAGTACAAGAAATATTTAATATGGTGTTAAAACGACCGAATACAACTGTTATCAAAATAGATTGAGCACAGAGCACAAGGGCTTAAGGATAAGGACCCAACAAAACCTAGAGATGTGATTTGCAGGATACATTATTATCATGTTAAAGAGAGTATTATGGCAGAGGCATGGCAACAAAGAAACTTTGAGTTTGAAGGCGCCCCACTGATTTTTTTGCAGGATTTGTCCAAATACACCCTGATTAAGAGGAAGGCGCTGAAACCACTATTGGACGCATTAAGGGAGAAGGATATCCTATATAAATGGGGATTTCTGTTCCAGATTATAGTCCATCAAAATGGGCAAAAGACTATATTTCGAGATCCGAGAGATCTTCCAGATTTTTTGAAAAACCTTCACCTGCCTCCAATTGATCTACCAACATGGCCACAATCATACTTGGACATCTCATGGGGACTATATAGAAAAAGATAAAGGGGACTATGGAGGGTTGGTGGGATGGTGAGGGTGGAGGATAGAGGGTTTTTTTTTTTTTTTTTTGGGGGGGGGTGAAGATTCACCCCCAAAAAAAACATGGGGCGAGGTTAAAAAAGACAAAAGGAAACCAAGTAATGCAATTATCAAATGATACACAAAAATTAGAAAAGCAACACAAACAAAACCCTATACAGGAGATACTAATGGAAATAACTATAAAGAAAACTGAACTTAGAACTCTATTAGATGAACAAACCCTACGAATTAGAGACAAAACCCGGTCCCTTTATTACCATCAAGGAAATAAACCAGGCAAATTATTGGCCAGGACATTACACCAACGAATAAACTCAACATCAATCATTAAGGTAAAAACTGACTCAGGTAGCTATGTTCATGACCCAAAAGGGATTGCGAAAACCTTTCAGAGTTTCTACTCCAGGCTACAAAATATTCCTAATGTATTGGCAGAGAAAAGCCCCGAAACTTTTCAACAGAAAGTACATGACTATATAAAGGATACGCCAATACCGACACTAACAAATATAGATAGGGAACATCTAGAAAGGGAATTTTCAGAGCTTGAAATTAAAGGGGTAATCGACTCATTGGTAGTAGGGAAAAGCCCAGGTCCAGATGGTCTCACTCCCCGGTACTATAAAAAGTTTAAAGAATTACTATATCCAATTATGAAATATACATTTAATGCAGTATCAATTATGCAACCCTTTGTCCCACAAGGAATGCAAGCATATATCTCCCTCATACCTAAACCTGAAAAGGATCACACCAACTGTGGAAACTACCGCCCTATTTCTTTAACAAATATTGACCTTAGAATATATTCTAAGGTCATAGCCAATAGGCTTACCCCTATACTCCCAAGTTATATACACCTAGATCAAGCAGGATTTGTAAAGGGTAGAGAGGCTAGAGACAATACTCTAAAAACTGTGACACTCATAGAATATGCTCAGAGACACACCATCCCATCCTGTCTTTTGGCCGTAGATGCTGAGAAAGCATTTGACAGGGTGGGATTGTGTTTCCTCGAAGAGACACTGAAACAATGGGGAATAGGCCCAACACTATTAGAAAAAAATAATGGTATTATATCAGAAACCTATAGCTAGAATACGCACGGCGGTAGAAATATCTGAGCCCATAATTATAACTAATGGTACTTGGCAGGGATGCCCTTTGTCTCCATTATTGTATGTACTTGTTATGGAACACCTAGCGATAGCTATCCGGAATAACCAAAATATACAAGGATTGAGAGTACGAGAGGCGGAATATAAGTTATCCACCTACGCGGATGACTTATTAGTTTATGTAACAAACCCAATAATAACACTTCCAAACCTAATTCAGGAATTTGATAGCTTCGCTAAAGTAAGCAATTTTAAGGTAAATTATAATAAATCTGAGATGATGGACATTGTATTACCCAAGGATAAAATAGAATTAATTAAGAACAATTTCTACTTCAAGTGGCAACCAACGGCAATTAAATACCTAGGAATACATATCCCTAAAGATTTGGACAAACTATATAAATTAAATTACCTCCCAATTACATCTAAAATAATAAAGACACTACAACAATATACAAAAGGGATTTACTCATGGCTGGGGAGGATAAACATAATAAAAATGGACATATTACCTAAAATATTATACATATTCCAAGCTATACCACTATTTCCCTCAAAAAGCATCCTAAATCAACTACGGAAAGCAATAGGAAGCTTTATTTTGGCAGGAAAACCCGCAAGAATAAGTAGGACAACTCTAAAGCCCCATACACACGGTCGGATTATCCGATGGATTCTGTCCTATCGGACAATGTTGTCGTAAATTCCGACCGTGTGTAGGCACCATCGGACAGTGTACGTCGGATTGTCCGACGGACAAAGTCCTATCTCCTGCTGGATAGATTTTTCGACAACAAAGTCCGATCACACCAAATCCAATCGTGTGTAGCGTAGTCCGACGGACAAAGTGCTACGCATGCTCAGATCACATTACACGACCAAAGCTATTGGCTACTAGCCTCTACGTAGTCCCGTCGTAGGCAACAAACGTCACAAAGTTCGTGGGACTGTAAAATTACTAGGCAGAGAACTTGGTAGTGAAGACGCAGTAAACAGGAAATTAGTAAGCTTACCAATAAATTAGGCTGTTAAGCAAAGTCATACCCTCTGGCTCTGGCAGTGGAACTGCCAAATTGGCCGGCTTTATCTGCCCTCCATCGAGTCGGCGTCTAACGTCACCGACTTGATGCGGACGTGAGAATGCCAGTGCGCATGCACAGGGAACCAAGTAAGGCCCCATAGACTACACAACCCAAAAGGCCCTGCGGCAGTGGGAGGGTTCCAGACAGAGCACAGATATCATTGGCTATTGCGACCGGAGCGAGACCAACACTGACAACCCGCAGACCAATTGGGAGTAGGCAGAATGATATTATTCACTGCAGATGGAGTAACCGAGGGTAATGGGTCCCTGGTAAGAGCGGCGCTAGTCGGACATAAGGTGAATGAATCACAAAATTGTGTGGGGAAATACTGCGCCAAACCTAAACATACTATAGCAGCCAGCACAACAATTAGACATAAATTGCATAAAGAAAAGAAATAAGGCAAGTGCGGCGCTCAAATATTCACACAAATGTCCCTGATTTTCACAAAAAGCAGCACAAGAGACAAAAAACCTGTGTGCAGTATTGTGAGGCAGGAATTTTTTTGGTGGGTATCCCCTAAAAAAGGGGAGAGGGGAAGGGGAGTGCCAGTAGGGGTTTATCCACTGGTATGTGCAGTTACATCCCTGAAGGATAGTGTTGTAGTAGTGAAAACAAAAGTAAGGAAAAACAGTAATCCCTAAAGGATAGTGTTGTAGTGGTGAAAACAAAAGTAAGGAAAAACAATAATCAATCACTAGCCTAGTTAAAAGCTAAAACAGTGTTAACCCCTAGGATGAAAGGGGCGTATATTCAATGCCCTTCTATGGTGGAAAAGAGTAAGCTTCTATACAGCCTGCATACTTTTCCACAAATGCGATAAAAGGAGTTCACTTCCTAAAAATCGCATCAAAGATTGTGATGCGATTTTACATCAGTCAAGATGCAAAAAAGTTCATCTCTGGGCAATCGCCCCACACTGATTTCACATAACATCAGAGGCCTTAACATACCCGAAAGGCGTGTGTCTCTATTAAGAGAATTGAGAAAGGTACAACCTAACTTTGTGTTTTTACAGGAGACACACTTCCACGCCCAATCCACCCCGAGACTGTTTGACAGACACTTCCCAGAGGTATACCATGCGCCAAATCCAGATCAGAAGTCCAAGGGAGTATCGATATTACTGCACAAACATGCCAATTTCAAAGTGACACATCGCTACGCCGACCCCTTGGGACGATTTTTGTTCCTGAAAGGGACCTGGCATAATAGGCCAGTCACACTTGCCAATGCATACTTCCCCAATTCAGGACACCTAGCCTTCTGCCGCCGTATGGTGGATGAACTTAAAAGTTTCGCGAGTGGGTGCATCTTGCTGGGGGGGGACTTTAATGTCCCATTGCTCCCCCTACAGGATGCATCCAATGGGAAATCTAGCATATCCTACTCCATCCTACAAAAAATTAAATCCTCACTAAACTCGCTTGCCCTGGTTGACGCTTGGCGCTTGGTACACCCAACCGGGAAAGACTTTACGTATTATTCAGCACTTCATAAGAAACATTCCCGAATTGACTACATTTTCGTTACCCAACGAGACTTACCCCTCCTACACTCAGCTAGCATTGGAATACAAACTCTTTCAGACCATTGCCCAGTATCAATATCTCTGTCACACACTAATACATCATGTAGATCATGTAACTGGAGATTGAACCCCTCACTCTTGACTGACCCTGCCAGTTGTTCGCAAATATCAACAGCGCTTAAAACATACTTCCAACTTAATGAAACAGATGACATGTCACCCATGACGATCTGGGAGGCACATAAATGTGTCATACGCGGAGAATTCATCCGTATAGGGGCACAGAAAAAAAGAGAGGCTAACAGAGACATTTCTTCACTAGCAGAAAAAATGACACTATTGGAAACTCAACACAAGCTGTCTCGTGCAGAAGATGTTTCCGCAGAACTGCTTGAAACTAGAGAAAGGCTAAATTCACTGCTCAACCTTAAAGCTAAACGCATCCTTTATTTTTAAAAAAGGTTTCTACTATGAACACGGGGACAAGTGCGGTAAATTTCTCGCAAAGGCCCTTAAAGAGATAACACACGCAAACACTATTTCATGTATAAAAGACCCAAGAGGACAGACTTTACATAGATCGGACCAAATTGCCTCGCAATTTCACAACTATTACACGAAGCTATATAACCTACGCCCGACACATAAGCCACCAGAACTCCAGGGTACCAGGGAGCTTAACTTGCGCACTTACATTGCAGAAAGCGGCATGCCCAAGCTAACTACATTAGAACGCGAATCACTGGAACTGCCCATTGTAGAAGACGAACTTACACTAGCCATCAGAAACCTCAAAACGGGTAAGAGCCCAGGCCCAGATGGGTACACAGCCCACTATTATAAAACATTTATTGATACACTAAAATCCCCCCTCCTCCGTGCCCTTAACCACCTCAAAACCTCACCATTAGCGTCAAATACCTTTACCTCAGCACACGTTGCACTGCTTCCCAAACCGGCTAAGGACCCCACGGACTGCTCCAACTACAGGCCAATCTCGCTATTGAATTTGGACCTAAAACTCCTGGCCAAAATTCTGGCCACTAGACTCACAGCTTTCCTACCGCAGCTCATCGGTCCAGAGCAAGTGGGATTCATGCCGGGTAGGGAGGCACGTGACAATGTCACAAAAACACTCAACTTGATCCACTGCGCCCATACACAGGGCATCGAAGGCCTTCTCCTGTCAACCGACGCGGAGAAGGCCTTCGATCGAGTGGCTTGGGATTATATCTTCGCTACCTGCAGTCATATTGGCTTAGGCGCACACATGATGGCTTGGTTGGCAGCATTATATCATAAGCCCCAAGCGAAGCTCAAAATAAATGGCACCCTTTCAGAGGCTGTGGACATACACAACGGTACTAGACAGGGTTGCCCCCTGTCTCCACTTTTATTTATCCTGTCCCTAGAACCTTTCATCCGCACGGTCAACAACAACCCAGACGTGTCAGGTTTCAAAATAAAGGACCGCCAGTACAAAATAGCCGCGTATGCAGACGACCTCCTCCTCTCCCTTACACAACCCCACACCTCCATTCCGAATCTGATAAAGGCCTTTCAGCTTTTCGGTTACATATCCAACATGAAGATCAACTATACCAAATCCGAAGCCCTCAACCTGACATTACCACCTGACGCACTAGACAAGGCACGTACAGCCAGCACATTTAAGTGGGTGTCCTCTTCCATTACCTACCTTGGAGTTAAAATTACAAGCAACCTAACAGAAATATATAATGCCAACTTTCCACCACTACTGAACAGAATACAAACGGATCTTAATACTTGGACATCTAAACACTTTTCTTGGTTTGGTAGGGCGGCAATACTTAAGATGGTAATATTGCCCAGAATTCTATACCACTTTCACACACTACCAGTTCCGCTCCCTTGCCAATTCTTTAAGCGGCTTAAAGCCACCATGCGCACCTTTATCTGGGCGGGGAAAAGACCACGTATAAAACTCGAAACACTCACGCTATCAAAGGAAGATGGGGGCATTGGGCTCCCTGACTTCAGATTGTATCACTACGGAACACATTTAGCTAGGATCCTGGACTGGAACTGCCATAAGGAGCAGAAAGATTGGGTATCTCTGGAAGAGATGTCATCCTCACTGCACCTGCGGTTCCTACCCTGGATCCCCTGGGATAAATTGCCACAAGAACTACAACGACACCCGCTTATAGGGACGACACTGAAAACATTTCAAACACTGATTAAATTTCACAAATTATCCTCCTCACCAAGCCCCCTTACGCCCCTAACTCACAACCCAGACTTTGCACCTGGAATGGACTTACTGCTAACTTCACCCCATGATCCACAGGTACCCCTCCTAGTATTGCACTGCACACAAGCGAATAAGATGAAAACGTTCCCATCCATGACGCAAGACTTGAGTGCCCAAAAATTCACATACTGGACGTACCGACAAATACATAATTATGTCCACACCTCCCCAGACAAAATGCGATTAACCAGACAAACCACTCCGTTTGAAAATTTATGCCATTCTGGTACACCGATAACTAAATCTACCTCACTAATGTATGCCTGGCTCCAAGGGGATAGAAAAGGGGAAACAGTAGGAGCACGTGTACAGTGGGAAAGAGCTCTCGATACCAAAATTACGGACAACCAATGGCGACAAGCCTCAATTTTTGCACACAAGTGCTCCATAGGGACGAAATTACAAGAAACATCCTACAAACTGTTGCTGCAATGGTATGCAACACCGGTTAAGGTTAAAAAATGGTACCCACTGTCCTCGGACTCCTGCTGGAGGTGTGAAAGGGATACAGGCACTATATTCCACATATGGTGGGAATGTCCCACATTACAGCCTTTTTGGAATAAGGTATGTGACCTAATTAAAACCATTACAGATACAAAAATCTCTCTCACTCCCATGTGCTGTTTACTACACATTGCAGACTGTTCTCTGAAACGCTACAAGAAGTCCTTAACAAGGCACCTGCTGAATGCAGCAAAAATTCTGATCCCTAGACACTGGAAGTCAAGGGATGTTCCCTCCATACCAGAATGGTTTCGCGCAGTAAACGACATATACTACATGGAAGAAACGGCCGCCATGGCCAAAGAATTCACTGAAAAATTTAACAGCACTTGGTCACCATGGGTGATATACCGTTATTCAGATCAGTATGCACAATTGGATACAGGCTGAATGACGATTACAATAGGAGCAGACATTAACCCACTCCACTAGTGGATCTGATTTCTGTGCTATTTCCTCAGAAGTAGTAAATTGATACTTAATTGTAGTCATTAAAGTGGCTTGCAATAACCTTAATGGCATGACAGCCTCTAGACCCTCGTAGGCAGGTTCTCTCTCACCACCTTTTTATTTTCTGTTTAACCCCCACAACCCTCTATCTCAATTCACCATCCTTTCCTTACCTTACCCCCCCAACCCCATACTACATCATCTTAGGCTTTCATATATATGGCCTACTGCACTGACTCGGGCTCCGCAATAAAGCTACAACCGGCCTTCTTCATTAGACTGCGTGGCCAAATCGGTGCTAGACTCTGGCTGCTTCAGATTTGCCTAAGAATGTATACCTGATGTTCCTTTTCATGTTCCTCTTATGCGTCTTTTCTTTTTACAAATGAATATGTAAACATGTTGATTGTATTGAGCGATTGCGCTCCTGAAGATTTGAAATTCTTTGTAAAATGTTGTTTCTCAATAAAAACGTTTAATTTAAAAAAAAAAAAAAAAAAAAAGATGCAAAAAAGTTCAGCAAGATGAACTCCCAATCTAAAGAAGGTTCAGGACGTTCACGGTTCTGAAACATTCCATGTTAAAGACAAAAAATGTGTGTTAGCCCTAGGATAGGAACACTGTGTATAACGTGTGACATATGCTTAGTTAAACATCACAACAAATGGTTACAGCAGGTGAGGTGTTTTCCTTATAAATGTCTCAAACACTCTAAAACATGAAAAATATAATATATCGTGATAATGGTCATAGGTAAAACAAACAGCTGGTGATCAATAATGGCATGTTGTTAAAGGTAAAAAAACAAATAAATGAGATAAAAATATATAAAAAGTTGCAAGTTTGTTCCCAAGATGTGATTTTCGGCTGGTATAATATAGCTTTGTTCACAAGAGTCCTCAGAGGGGTGCAGTATACCACTGGGAATGCTCTGGGTTTTGCGATCAGCTTAATGGATAATATACATGAATGAAGCAAAAGATGGATACCCTTACCGGAGCTGGTGGACTCACGGACCTTTCGGTGGTGAGTCAATAGGGCTTGGACCGGATACACCGGATAGAAGGTGGATGTGTTGCAGTCCGTCAAATCGGCCAAAATATTGCTCGAGGTAAGTCGGTCCACTTACCCGCCTCAAAGTGGAATGCTGAACCGCGTTCCTGTGAGGGTCCTCATCCACGGTAGTTCAAGCAAGGAGGAGAAAAACAAAGGAGGCAACTCCTCATAGTGTAAATACCAACATTAAATTGGTGTTTATTGTTAAAAAAGTTGTTTTAAAAACAATTTTCTTTGCGCAAGAATAAAAAGATCGTGGCTTAGGTAGACATCCAACACGACATGGTTCGCCTCCTACAGGCTTCAACTGGGGTACATGCACACAAAATTCCCTGGGCGTCCATATAACTGCTAGAGACAAATCTCTGGGACTGGGGAAGTGAGCAGAGGCAGGGGTGGATCAGGGAGAAGCGGACATAGCAGCGGGGCTGCAAGACAGGCACGGCATACTGGACCACCCACAACCATGACCTGTAAGGGTGTCAGACAAACACTGTGTTCTTCAAATAAAAAACAGCAAAAGGAAAAGTATAATAGTTACACAAATAAGAATAGAATTTATCATCAGGTATAATGAATAAATGTGCAATCAGATTAATAAAGAAATTATACACAGAAAGCATGTCAAAAAGAATGAAATGAAATATCAGCAAAAACATAAGCTCACGTGGTGAAAAACAAGGGAGATAGGGGAAGGGAAAACTAAAAGGACTACCATGGAAACCAAGAGGGAAAAGAGAGAAAGAGAAGGTAAACTCACAGCAACAGAAATTATAAAAAAGGCTTGAAACTCAGGCTTTTGTTAAATCCTGGAAAACAGTGGTCATAGATCCATCGCGCTTCAAGTTGGAGCAGTGTCTTTTCAGCACTGCCCCCTCTTGAGTCGTGTTCCAATGCCAAAAATTTGATAACGTTAGGATTGAAATCATGATAGATGCCAATGTGTCTACTGATAGAAGTGTCCATCTTTTTTCATCACTACGACACCAACTGGGCACTTAGCTACCTTGTCGATCACAGTCATCTCACCCTAAACAGGCACCTTCACTCCCTTCAGCTATGTTTCACCCTTCACCACATGCCTCTCGAGGCCCCCAGCTAACGGCCACTCACACTATTGTCTCTACGGCACCCTCTACTTCGGTCACTGCTTCGCCTTTGCACCTAAACACTATCACTAAGGTAAGCAATGTTGATGTTATTGTTTCCCCTTCAGGAACTCCTTTACCAGCGGATATTAGGCTAGCACCTATTTTTTTTAGGGAAGGAACAGGACTCTGTTCCAATGTAGAAACTATATTCAATACTTCAGAATATGTGAGCAAAGAAGTGTATAGCGGGTGGCCTAAGTGTACACACTACTCAGCGCTGGATGTATGTCTACAGTGAAACAGATTGACCGATTGAGTCAATAAATAAATTATATAAATAGGTGGATGTATTTATATAAATAAATAAAATTAAAAAAGCAGCTGTTTAAAATCAAGTAAATATATAAAGGAGATAGTAAAATATCAAACAGTGGTTCCTGTAAAATACAATACTAAAACAGCGCTAAAACAATGACAAAAAAAGAAAATGAGTTCTTTCTGTGATATAGTCCCCAGGTCATAAATAAAGTGAAGAAATATTGTAGCGGAGGTAGTCCTTTAAGTGTATCTGAGAATTAAAGTGCACAGTTCAAATAATGGGTGACTTTTCAAGTGGTTAGGTATTCCAGATGTCTATCCAAGCACCTCTTTAATCCCTTTATAACATTCCACCACGTGAGGCACGCTCCCCTCAGGGGGTTAAACTCACCAGAAGAATAAATCAAACAGGCCTTAAGATATATAGCATCATCTCGGTATATACTGCACAGGAAACGTCAAACATCCAGAATCAGTGCCAATCAGATCATTTCCTCAGCTTAGGTACCACCAGGGTTTTAAATACCATCAGGGTTTCAAAGATAACTCAGCTCTCAAAGGTATGTCATAAAAAAATGGAAAAAGTAGCATACATAGTGTAATTCCATTTATTAAATTCTTTAAAAGCATATCCCATTACAATCCCCTATAGTATTCAGCGTACATTTCAATTTCTTTCAAACAGCGTATAAAGAGTGTCACTTGCGTGTAATGGTGGAGGTAGTTCTCCAATCGTCCACAGTGGCAGCAAACAATCCCTCCTGGAGCGGCCTGTGTGTCTCTGCTGACACAAGCTTCACTTCCTGGATGGTGGTTAGCGGCGGTGGAACGCACACGTGACTTCCGGTCGAGCGTCGTGTTAGCCACGCCCTTACGCGTTTCGTCACTTCCTGACTTCAACAGAGGGCGTCTGTTGAGGGCGTCTGTTGAAGTCAGGAAGTGACGAAACGCGTAAGGGCGTGGCTAACACGACGCTCGACCGGAAGTCACGTGTGCGTTCCACCGCCGCTAACCACCATCCAGGAAGTGAAGCTTGTGTCAGCAGAGACACACAGGCCGCTCCAGGAGGGATTGTTTGCTGCCACTGTGGACGATTGGAGAACTACCTCCACCATTACACGCAAGTGACACTCTTTATACGCTGTTTGAAAGAAATTGAAATGTACGCTGAATACTATAGGGGATTGTAATGGGATATGCTTTTAAAGAATTTAATAAATGGAATTACACTATGTATGCTACTTTTTCCATTTTTTTATGACATACCTTTGAGAGCTGAGTTATCTTTGAAACCCTGATGGTATTTAAAACCCTGGTGGTACCTAAGCTGAGGAAGTGATCTGATTGGCACTGATTCTGGATGTTTGACGTTTCCTGTGCAGTATATACCGAGATGATGCTATATATCTTAAGGCCTGTTTGATTTATTCTTCTGGTGAGTTTAACCCCCTGAGGGGAGCGTGCCTCACGTGGTGGAATGTTATAAAGGGATTAAAGAGGTGCTTGGATAGACATCTGGAATACCTAACCACTTGAAAAGTCACCCATTATTTGAACTGTGCACTTTAATTCTCAGATACACTTAAAGGACTACCTCCGCTACAATATTTCTTCACTTTATTTATGACCTTGGGACTATATCACAGAAAGAACTCATTTTCTTTTTTTGTCATTGTTTTAGCGCTGTTTTAGTATTGTATTTTACAGGAACCACTGTTTGATATTTTACTATCTCCTTTATATACTTCAGAATATGTACCTAGTGATCAAGAATTATCTATTATTAATTTATCCTCTCATGTTCTAACTGAATCTGAAACACAAGTTTTAAAACTGGGTTTGACTTTTTGTCCCCACTCTCAGATTGATAAATTTCACCTTATTAAGGACCTGCATCTATTTGCTCGCAGGCTCCTTTATAAGGTTATTTTTGACAAACCAATGGTAGAATCCTACTCACTATACACTATTCCTAATATTCAAGAAAATATTGCAGATCACCAGGCTTTGGAGGATTTGATGGAACTTTGAGAGGAGGGACATGTTACCGACGACGACCCCTGGTTGGCTTCCCCATCGGGGCTGTCTGTCGCTGGCATGTCTTCCCCCCCCCCCCCCACAATCCTTCAAGCCTTAACCAAGGTTGTTTCCATTTCTAAATACGAACCCCAACATCTGGGCTTTTATCCAGCAAACCTCTCAAGCTATTGAAGATTCCAATTTTTTATCGTCAGGGCCTTCTAATTTAACTTCACAACAAAAAGATGCTATTAAATCACTTCAATCTAATACTGAAATAATAATAAAACCCACCAATAAAGGCGTAAACTTGGTTATTATGGAAGTATCCCAGTATGTGTAAAAATATTTTGTTGTGTAATAATTTTTGTACTCAATATCGTACAATTATCATCAAGGCTTATCAACAGGGAATTATTGACCAAAATACTTGGAATTTTCTAAATGTCAGGGATCCAAAGATCCCTACATTTTACGCTTTACCCAAGATACATAAGTCCCTTACAGAACCCCCTGGACGTCCAATAATCTCTGGCTGTTCCAGCCTCACTGAAAACGCAAGTTCTTTAGTAGACAGTTACCTCTATCCCCATGTAACATCGCTTTTTTCCTATATCAAGAACTCTATTGACTTAATAAAAACTATTGAAGGTATTTCCCTTCCCCCAACACCTGGCTGGTAGCCCTTGATATAGAGAGTCTTTATAACGCTATTGCCCATGATAAGGGTATTGAGGTGATACAAACACATTTAAATGAAAGGGGTTCCTCTTTCTCTAGGTACAGCAAGTTTGTTCTTGAGCTACATGGCTACATTTTAAAGCATAATCTTTTTCTTTTTGGTTCTTCCCACTACCTCCAGGTGCAGGGGGTTGCAATGGGGACTAAATGTGCCCCATCGTATGCCAACCTGTACCTGGGGTGGGGGGGGGAAGGATGTTTTATCAAGAGATGATTTAACCTATTTTTTGGACAAGGTCATCTCATGGCATCGTTACATTGACGATGTTCTTATCTTTTGATCGGGAACTGAACCAGAACTAAATCAATTTTTAAGCTTGATCTCTAATAATGATTTCAACCTTAAATTTACCACACATTGTAGTCAAACAAATATACATGTTTTAGATTTAGTTATCTCAATTGATGCTAATTGAAAGTTGGATTCTTCATTATAGAGGAAGCACTCTGCGGGCAATACCATCCTCCATGCCAGAAGCTCCCACCCAGACTCACTCTTGAAGAGCATCCCATATAGCTAGTACCTACGGCTCAAGCGTAATTGTAGTAAGGATTCGGACTTTCAAATTGCTGCTAAGGATCTTTATTGTAGACTAAAAATGTGAGGCTACAGCCATGTCTGTTAAAAGGCCTACAATCGTGTCAATGCTAAAGACAGAAATTCTCAGATCTTTTCTTCTAAACGTTCGAGTAAATCTGATACAGTAAAGCCCCATACACACGGTCGGAAAATCCGACCACCAAATCCATCGGATTTGGTCCGACGGATTTACTCCGACACTGGTGTTGCATACACACGGTCGGACAAAGTTGTCGGAAAATCCGATCATTCTGAACATGGTGACATTTGTTGCCTACGACGGGACTACGTAGAGGCTAGTAGCCAATAGCTTTGGCCTTGTAATATGATCTGAGAATGCGTGGCACTTTGTCCGTCGGAATTCGCTACACACGATCGGAATTGGTGTGATCGGACTTTGTTGTCGGAAAATTTTTAGAGCAGGAGATACAACTTTGTCCGTCAGACAATCCGATGGAAAATGTCCAATGGTGCCTACACACGGTCGGAATTTCCGACAACATTGTCCGATAGGACAGAATCCATCGGAAAATCCGACCGTGTGTATGGGGCTTTAGAGTTATCGCTCGTTATTCAAACCAACACACGGAGGTTAGAAAAATTTTTAATAAATTTTGGCCACTCTTGTCAGCAGATCCCATTGCAAATAAATACATCAGAGAATTTCCAGAGATTACATTTAGACGGGTTCGTCGTTAAAAGATTGCCTAGTCCACAGCCACTTTGATAATACCTCTGTATATTCAGGCTAACTCGGGTGCTTTTCCATGTGGTCACTGTGACATTTGCCAGTTTGTTGACCATAAATCCCAATTTAAACTTCCTAATGGTAGATGGCACTCCATCAAATTTAAAAGTCACCTGCCAAACACCTGGAGTCATTTATTTGGCCCAATGTCTATGCGGTGGCTTCTACATTGGGAAGACCAAGCGACAGATCTTTAAACGGATAACAGATCACATTAAACCCATTTGGGAAAAAAAAAGATGGATATTGCTATCAGTAGACACGTTGGCATCTATCATGAATTCAATCCTAACGTTATAAAATTTTTGGCATTTACACACGTAAAGACACTACTCCAACTTGAAGCCCGATGGATTTATGACCTTAGGGCCACTGTTTTTCCAGGATTTAACAAAAGCCTGAGTTTCAAGCCTTTTTTATTATTTCTGTTGCTGTGAGTTTACCTTCTCTTTCTCTCTCTTCCCTCTTGGTTTCCATGATAGTCCTTTTAGTTTTCCCTTCCCCTTTCTCCCTTTTTCACCACTTGAGCTTATGTTTTTGCTGATATTTCATTTCATTCTTTTTGACATGCTTTCTGTGTATAATTTCTTTATTAATCTGATAGTACATTTATTCATTATACCTGATGATAAATTCTATTCTTATTTGTGTAACTATTATACTTTTTATTTGAAGAACACAGTGTTTGTCTGACACCCTTACAGGTCATGGTTGTGGGTGGTCCAGTATGCAGCCCCGCTGCTATGTCCACTTCTCCCTGATCCACCCCTGCCTCCGCTCACTTCCCGGAGATTTGTATCTAGCAGTTATACGGATGCCCAGGGCATTTTGTGATTCATTCACCTTATGCCTGACTAGCGCCATGCTTACCAGGGACCCATTACCCCCTGGTTACGCTTTCAGCATCTTCTCCCCATGGCATCTTCATCTGAGGTGATTAATATAATTCTGTCAGTGTTGGTCTTGCTCCGGTCGCGATATCCAATGATATCTGTGTCCTGTCTGGAACCCTCCCACTGCCACAGAGCCTTTTGGGTTGTGTAGTATATGGGGCTTCCTTGGTTCCCTGGGCATGCGCCCTGGCGTTCTCACGTCCGCATCGAGTCAGTGACGTCAGGCGCTGACTCGAAGGAGGGCAGATAAAGCCAGACAATTTGGCAGTTCCACTGCCAGAGCTGGAGGGTATGACTTCGCTTAACAGCCTCATTTATTGGTAAGCTTACTAATTTCCCGTTTACTGCGTCTTCACTACCAAGTTCCCTACCTAGTTATTTTACACTCCCACGAACCTCTCTTTCATTCAAGCTCTACTTATCTTAATTATCTTTCACTCCCCCCCTATACCGTCCTATATTTATAGAGACAAAGTCCATTATACCTCCCCTTTCTAGGTATTTAATATTAGTTTCATATTTTTTCGATCATATTCTTGGACATTTTCCTACTCTTTTTAACTTTTTCTTATTTTTTAATAAATTTTTAATTAATTCAACATTATAGTATTTCATATCCCTCTTGGTTTTTCTCTTTTTTCATTTTTCGTTTTCCATTAGAATGACATCCTGCGACTAATATCCAGCAGGCTGTATCGAGTCACCCTCCATCCCATGTGTTGTTAATATATTTTTTAAGTAAGTATATAAAATTTATAAAATGTATTATCTTTGTCCCTTGCTGTTTTATTTGTACAGCTGGGTTTTTTACTACCGATAGAGCCGGGCTCAAGCAGAGGCTACTAATGGCAGAAAAGGAGTTTCAACAGATCGGGTAGTTGTTTAGTGTAAACAATTCAGATTTTATTTATATCAACAATTAAATTATGTACAAAGGTGCAGTTCTTTAGAAAATTTATACTAGTTTTGGCAAACTCCTAAGAGTTTAACCACAGACAAACTGGACAGGACAAGACACACACAAAACAGAACAACACACACCATTTATGTCCGGACTGTTGGTATAGTCAATTAAAATCACAGTTTACTACAAAAGTTTTAATTTACTTTGGTATTGCAGACAAATATCATTTAGCCAATCGTTATGTGATTTTTAATTGACTATATCAAATATGGAGAATGCTGGGCGAGCAAGCCCGGCTCTATCAGTTTCAAAAAATCCCTTTTCTTTATATGCGTTTTCTTGGCTACGGCAGAGATACCTAATATGGTATATGATCGGTTGCAGTCACCTAAACTTAAGTGACTGAATACTAGGTGGTAAATTTGCAATTTCCCTTACCCCCCTTTCCCATCCTGTTACTATATATGCTATCAGAGATCTGTATGGTCTTTCTGTGCAAAGGCCACCGCAAATAAAAGGTGCATTTCTTTATTTTTATATTTTATACCTAAAATATTGACCCCGTGGGGGAATGGCTTTTATGTTAGGGGAGGATATAGATCAAGAGATCAAAACAGGGGGGGCGTGGCGACCGGACTCCAAGATGGCCGCTTAGCCTTGGAGCTCCGCTCGTCCAGCTGAGGCAATCGACGACTACCCACATTTCCCGGCGGTCCCCAAAACGGGTCTGCATCCACCGGAGATCCCCGGGAACAACCCGGGATGGCCAGAAATAGAAAAAACCCGCAACAACCGCGGAAACTGCCAGACTACTATGCCGCGAACGGCACCTCACAAAATGGCGGTGGCGGCGGCAGATCCTGTGACGGAGCACACTCACAGGGACAAGGCCAGGCTCATATGGGGCATCCATCCACCGCTCCTCACCCTCAGAAGGCCTCCAGCGACTCCTCATCCGGCCCTGCTACTCCCACAACACGGAGCCCTGCTAAATCCAGGCCGCGGAGGGAATCACCATATAGGCCGCAACCAGCCACTTCTATGGAGGTAAGCGCTCCCCACACAGCCACCGCTGGTCAGTTCAGTCAGAGAGGAGACCCCATTTCTGAATTCCCCACATCTGATAGACCAGTCTCAGATAGTGTATTAAAGGACATGTTACTTTCTTTACGGTCAGCCCTTCAGGCTGACATGGTCAGAGGAATTAATGAATGTAGGAGAGAAGTTAACTCCTTGGGCCTAAGGGTGGACAGAATGGAACACAAAATGGAGGAATTTACCTCATCATATAATGTCATGGTGGAATCAAATGCAGCACAGGGGGAGGATATTGGATGGCTTAAGGACAAATTATCAGACCTTGAGGACCGCTCCAGGAGAAATAACCTAAAATTAAGGGGTATCCCTGAAGATGTACCCCCAAATCAGTTACTGCCATTTGCCCAAGCCCTTTTTTCCACTTTTTTACCTCAGGCGTCTGCACAAGACCTTATTATAGACAGGATTCATAGAATCCCAAAACCATCCTTTCTACCTGCTGAAATCCCTAGAGATGTTTTGTTGAGAATACATTTTTTCCACATTAAGGATCAGATTTTACAAGCATCCAGAAAACAAGAAAATGTTCCTCCACAATATGCCAATATCAGACTGCTCCCAGACCTGTCCAGACATACTTTGCAGAGACGTCGCAATCTCCTCACCATTACCAAAGCTCTGCAAAACCATAATATAATTCACAAGTGGAAATATCCTGCCACATTATCTATCACTCATAATGGGGCCACTTCCACGATTTCTTCACTAGATGATGGCATAAAACTGTTACGTAAGTGGAATATACTGCCTGACTGCAATGCTCAACATCCTTCAACAGATGGGCCATCTTATGTCCAAAATGACTGGCAAGTTGTCACATACAAAAAATCGCACAAAAAAAACGCTGAGGGAAACTACCCTACGAATCAGCCTACCATATGATTGCCTCTTAGGATGAGTGCATTATACTCTTTATCCTATTCACCCCTGGTTACCAGTAGCAGGATAATCTGCTCTTGGATCGATTATTTGATCCATTTCTTATGGTATCACAAATTTTTTTGATTTCTGTTTATTATTATTATTTTTGTTTTTTGTATTTTTTCCTTGATATGCACAGATCTTCTACAAGCAACATAGCATCTCCTGTTTACCTCATGACCCTACAAGATGACTGCCAGCAGCTGAGAACTGTCCTAATGGTCACAGTGAGTACACCTTTGTCAGCCTTCCATACTCCATACACAATGGGCCTATGACAATTTCTTGTTTATCCATTAATGCTCATGGTTTGAATCACCCGGCCAAACGTTTTTCCCTGTGGAAAGAAGCCTATAAACATAGAGCAGACATCTTATGTGTACAAGAAACACACTTTCAACTTGACAACGCTCCACCATGTTCTCACAAGGACTACCCACATATTTTCTTGGCGTGCAATCCTCATAAGAAAACTGGAGGTGTCCTTCTGGCCTTGAGAAACTCAATCTCCTTTCAACATAGGGACTCATTTCTTGACGCTGCTGGCAGGTTCATCATTGTCTCTGGTGACATTAACTCACAACCCTTCACTCTGGTTACTCTATATTCTCCGAATACTCATCAAATTAGTTTCTTCAATAAAGTCCTTCGAAAACTTAAATCTATGCAATATGGCAAAGTACTAATCTGTGGAGACTTTAACCTCACCTCAGATCCTCATATAGACACTTCTTCAGCTAAACTTAGCAAGACACCGGCACTACAGACCATCCTTCATAAGGAGGAACTTTTTGATGTATGGAGATGTCGCTCATATTCCCGTATTGACATGTATTTGACTGACAAATGGCTGTTACAGGATATTGTCACGGCTACCATTCATGATATTACATGGTCTGACCATGCAGCAATTTCTTTAACCATTGTAGAAAAGGGTGTCTCCTCCTCACCTCCCATCTGGCGTTGCAACACTAGATTAATACAAGAACCTTCTTCTGGCAAACTTTTGGCACAACACCTCACTAAGTTTTTCCTAGATAACTATGGCTCTGTTACTGACCCACACGTCTTGTGGAACTCTCATAAAGCCTACATGAGAGGTATTCTTATACAAATGGGTGCTAGGGCTAAAAAAACAACGGTCTCAACAGCTTCAAATTGTCCTCCAAGATCTTAAGGATCTTGAAACACAAAACAAGCAATCACCTAATGCACTCATCTCACAAAAATTATCTTCCCTTAGAGAAAAACTTAGAGAAATCTTGTCTCAACAATATGACAGACATATCAGAAGACTGAAATTAAATTTCTATCATAATGCTAATAAGGCAGGCAAGCTTCTAGCTAACAGATTGAAAGCAAAACGTACTAAAACGAGAATAGCACACCTAAAACATCCCTCTTTAAACCACAAAATAATCCATCCTCAAGCAATAGCTGACCAATTCGCCGAATATTAGGGTTCACTATATAACTTACATGAGGATCCTAATACGGATCAACCAACTAGAGAGAATATAAATGACTTTCTACAGCATGTTCATTTACCTTCTCTCTCTACACTGCAGTTAGATTCCCTCAATGCCCCCTTTACCACTCAGGAAGTTGAAAAAACCATTGCATCGCTTCCAAATGGTAAGTCTCCTGGCCCTGACGGTTTCTCTAATGAATACCTTAAAGCGTTCAAACAAATTCTATCACCTCATCTTACACATTCTTTTAACAAAGCCGCTGAGACTGCCAATATGCCTCCAGACATGTTAAAAGCCTACATAATCACCTTACCCAAACCTGGTAAGGATCCTGACACGCCGGCCAATTTCAGGCCGATATCACTTCTAAATTCTGATACCAAGGTGTATGCCAAATTATTAGCCATTCGTTTATCACACATTCTGCCTTTATTGGTTAAAAATGATCAGATGGGATTTGTGAAGGGGAGACAAACCTCCGATGCCACTAGGAGAATTGTTAATATACTGTATCATGTAAAATTGCACCGAACGCCTTCTCTGCTGTTATCTATTGATGCAGAGAAGGCGTTCGATAGAGTCCACTGGACGTACATGGAAATGACGCTTGAAAAGTTTGGCTTCCAGGGTCGTATACTGCAAGCTATTATGGCATTATATTCTTGCCCCACAGCCCAAGTATATTCTACAAATGCCTTGTCGTCATCTTTCGACATTAGAAATGGAACGAGGCAGGGTTGCCCCCTGTCTCCTTCCATTTTTAACCTTATGATGGAACCTCTTGCAGAAACCATAAGGACACATCCATTAATCTCCGGTTTCCAGTTTGGTAACACTAAACATTCCATTAACCTTTTTGCCGATGACGTTATCTTATTATTGACTAATCCTCAACTTTCCTTATCACATGCCCATGATGTTCTCCAAGCTTTCAGCAGGATTTCATATTATAAGGTGAACTTTTCTAAATCTTTGATCCTTGCTCTCAAAATTCCGCCCAAGCTTAAACTTACCCTCCAATCACAATTCCCATACACATGGAGTACTGAAGGCATACCGTACCTGGGTATTGTATTAAAAGCTAAGGTTTCCGAACTCGCTAAATCCAATTTGAAACCACTTATTACCAAGCTGGAAACCCAACTTAAAGATTTTTCAATGAAAGAAGTTTCCTGGTTTGGTAGAATTGCAGCATATAAAATGCTGATCTTGCCTCAAATACTTTATATATTTCGCTCGCTGCCGCTACATATTCCAAAACACTTTCTTACAAAACTATCCACTATGTGCTGGAAATATGTATGGAATGGTAAGAAAGCTAGGTGTTCTAGAAACAATCTCACCTCACACAAAAGGTTCGGTGGAGCAGGCTTACCCGACATCCATGACTATTACTGGGCTACAAGACTAGACCAAATTAAACATTGGTTTCAGGCCGTCGACCCGCCAGTTTGGGTAAGTATTGAAAATGCGTCAATTCCTCTACCTATACCCAACACACATACTCTTTTACTGACAGACGGATGGTCTGAATGGGACTTACGTAAATTACCCCCTACTATTCAAATATCGTTGAAAGCATGGCGACACATATTACTTAACACTCGAGCTGATGTCATAGACTTACCTTACGATATTCCACTTTCCGTCCTAAGAATGAAACTTCCACAATTACCCGTAACTGACTTTATTAATAAAGGGATTACACTTGTATCTGACTTTTTTGAGGGCACCCGACTTAAATCTGCAGCTCAACTGACTTTGCAGTATAACCTCACTACTAACATGTCACTTTATACTCTCCAGATTATAGAGCTGATTATGACCTTACCTCCCCCATTTCTTACCATTCCATGCAAACTCTGGCAGTATTACTCACCGGGCAATAAGGACATGAAAGGTATTTCTTACTTCTATAATCTCTTACATGATAAATTGCAATTTATCAAGACACCTGCTATGCTCAAATGGGAAGTGGAACTTGGCTCCAATTTCTCTGAAGAACAGTGGCGTCACGCCTTCTCTGAAATTCATTCCGCTTCCCATTGTGCTAAACACTGGGAACTTACCATTAAACTATCCAATAGATGGCATTATACTCCTTGTCGCTTGGCGACTTTTTTTCCAGGTTCCTCACCTAATTGTTGGAGGGAATGTGGCCAGTTGGGTAATCTGTTACATATGCTTTGGCACTGTCCTACGGTTAAAAGCTTATGGAATGGTATTTTTCAACTTATATCCTCTATTACGGGTATGCTTACTACCCCAGATCCTGCCTTAGGAATTCTACATTTAAATATTGATAAATTTCCAAAATCATTTCGACCGGTTATATCCCATATTCTACTTGAAACTCGGTTACTGATTTTAGGTAACTGGAAATCCACTAATGCTATAAATGTATCTGACGTCACTTCTGCCGTACGTAGAAACTATACTTTTGAACGTTTAATAGTTATTAATGCCTTTAAGTGTACACAGTTTGATAAATATTGGTCTATATGGCCTACAGATGTTTCTCAGGGATGCTCTTAGATCCGTTTACTGTTCGCTATGATTGCTATATATATGTAATTGAATATACCTACATTTGTGTATATTGTATCTCTTATGGATATTACGTTTACTGTTCACAGTGCATATCTTATTTTGTATTTCTTTATTGTCTTGTTTTTTCTTTTGTATATTTTATTGACAATATTCAATAAAAACCAATGATCCAAAAAAGAGATCAAAACAGCCTTCCAAACAGACACGCCCCAAGCTTTCCATCAAGACAATGAAATTAAACATAAGTTTAAAGACCATAAGAAATTATTGGTCAAACATTTGAATAGAAAGTGGGACGTGTCCTCTTTGGAAAATTATATTAGTCATCGAATGGTCCCAAGAGGACTGAGAGATAAAACAATTCCTGCTGAACATTTACACACTGAGAGGTTCTTACCCAAATGGAAGACCCTATGTATTAATCATGGGCTTGCAGTTATGGGGTTGATAGTGGAGGAAGAAAAAATTCAACTAACTCTACAGGAACAGATAGTTGAAAGTGCCAATGGTTTAGAAGTGTTAAAAGATTCAGAAGAGTTTGCAAAACAAAATGACATTCTAAAAAAAGGAATTGAAAAGGTTCGATTAAATTAAAAAATTACGAAACAGGGTAAATTTAGATGTGATCTCGCAGATTTCGATAAAGATGAGGTCTTTGACCTGACCGTGCAGCGTGGACGGAGCAAGTCACGTGGGCGTGGTTATCGCCAGAAATCACGACAACGCCGCACCAAATCTAGTGAATCAGACGAAGACTCCCGTAAATCTGTTTACCCAGGAATGCACCTATACAAGGAGCCAAAAGAGGAACTGACGCTTTTACCGCCCCCCCCCCGATTCTCAAAAAGGCAGACGACCTTAAGATTGTCAATTTAACTGACGTCCACCTTACACCAGACCATATAATTCTACTGCAGAAAGGTATGCCTTTCTCACCGGTTACAAACATGGACGAATTTACAGTCTATAAGGACGTTGCACTATTTTTTAGAAAGGTGTTCTTCCGTTTCCTATATAGCAAGAAAGACGCGGTGACCACTACCACCACGTCGGTTGATGCTGATGATCAAAGAGTGTTAGATATTTTAAACTCCTTATTGGATGAAAATGAGGGGCTCTCAGAGCCCTCCACACCAGTAAGACAGTCAAAGCTTAAAATTAGATCACAAAAGATGCCACCGTTATCCAAAAACAAATGGTTGCACTTGTTTTTGGACATGGTCCAAAATGACTTGGAAAGGGTTGACTGGACTCAGAGGTCGTTGGACAACCTTACCACGGGTGAACGAACAGCACTCAAGGATTTGAAGAAAATGAAGAATATTGTCACCAAAAAAAGTGACAAAGGAGGGAATGTGGTGTTGCTAACACAGCAACAATATGAGAGAGAGGCCAAGCGCTTACTAGGTGATCAAACCACTTACCGTTAACTTAAGGATAATCCATTCCCTACCCTAGTGCAGGATCTGAACTGGAAATTACTGTATGCAAAGGATGAGGGCCTGCTGTCTATGCGGGAATTTCAGCATCTAACTGTTCGAGAGTTCTGTGTACCTACCTTTTTACATTATACCCAAAATCCACAAAGACTTGCATAACCCGCCAGGCCGACCAATTGTTTTGGCATGTCAGGGACCTTTCTAAAGGGTTGGTAGGTACCTGGACTCACTCCTACAGGATATGGTGAAAAACCTCAAATCTTTTGTCCAGGACACCAGACATGTCCTATCCAAAATTTCGAATCTTCAACCGTACAGCCACCCAGAGGAAATATGGCTGGTTGGCATCGATGTTGAGTCTTTGTATACTTCGATACCCCACAGAGTCGGCATCAATGCGGTTGCAAAATATTTGGAAACTCTGTACCCTGAAGCTGGCCCCCAGAACGAGTTTCTGATCGAATTATTAGAGTTCGTTTTGACTAACAATTTTTTTCAGTTTCTGGCAGTTAACTATCACCAGATATGAGGCACCTCTACGGGGGCAGCTTGGGCACCGCCCTACGCCTGCCTCCATTTAGGACTCTGGGAAGAGGAGGATGTCTATCCCTCGTTGATGTACTGTGGCCACGTACAGACATGGCTACGGTACATCGACGATGTCCTGATGATCTGGAGGGGTTCACTAGGTTCATGGGTGAACTGAACGTCAATCAGTGGAATATACGACATGACGTACAGTTACGACCAAAAATCACTGTCTTTTCTCGACCTAAGTGTCTCTATTGACCAAGGGTTTCTTAACACTTGTACTTTTCGAAAACTTACGGCTGCAAATACTTTGTTGCATGCAACTAGCCATCACCCACACTGGCTAAAAAATGGAATACCGGTAGGTCAATTCCTACGTATTAAAAGAAATTGCACGGATGCTGAGGATTGCAGACAGGAGAGTTCTGAACTGTACATGAGATTTTGCGAACGTGGGTACTCGCATTGACAGATAAGAGAGGCCAAAAGAAAGGCAGCCCGAGGGATCGTGACAGTTTGTTGCAAAGCAAAAATGAAGGAAAAACATCAACTGTATACCCTCTGAAAACAGGTGAGCCTGTCAGAATAATTATGACTTTTGGTTCCCAGTGGAATAAGGTTCGATCCATACTAGAAAAACATTGGAACATTCTCACAAGTTCCCCTGGGCTGCTTGACATTGTCGGCACCTCCCCCAAGCTTGTAGCCCGACGAGCTAGAAGTCTGGGTGACATGCTGATTCGATCAGAATTCATGAAAGAACCTGATCAAACATGGCTCTCTGAATATCCGAGATCCCACGGGATGTATCTGTGCTCTAATTGTCACATCTGCCCTTTCGTCCATAGGTCATCCATTTTTATGGATGCACTTGGTAAGGAAAAATTCGAGATTTGCGACTTAATTAATTGTTCCACGACTCGGGTGATCTATTTGATAACCTGTCCCTGTCCCAAAATATACGTAGGCAAAACCAAACGGTCCCTGAAAATTAGGATTGGTGAACATCTGCGTGAGATTAAGGAAAAGGGTAAAATACCGGAAAAAACATTGGCTAAACACTTTGCTCTGTGTCATGGAGGGAGCCCCACTGGGGTGCTGGTTAAAGGCATATATGCATTGAATTTGCCTACCAGACGTGGGGACTTCGACCGTATACTCCTACAAAAAGAGAAGTGGTGGCTGTACAGACTGAAGTCCCTTGTCCCCATGGGACACAACATGGAACTAAACCTGCAGGCTTTTTTAGATACATAATAAATGTGGGTGTAGTTCCCTGGTCTGGCATGCCCTCCTAACACTCACCCACTTAAAGAACTACTTTTATGTTCCCCTACTGGGTGCATATATAAAATGAGGTGGGTGTCGCGCTTGACAGGGTCTTGATAAATGGTGAGTTAAATACGAGCATCTCCTCTCTAACTGGTTGAGCTGACAGTCAGCTTGCCGAACTGTGGGCAGACATAGCATGCCTAATTCTCTGAATGTATGTTTTTTTAAAATAACAGACCAAGTTAAAACATACATATATAGAAGCTGATAATGCTGATATATGTTGTTTCTCCTTTTTTGCTATATAATGACTATAAATGCGGACGCTGGTGCATTTGATCTTGCCTCCCATCATAGACACTATCGCTAACTACCTGCCTAATCATTTAATTAAATACTGCCATGCCACTATTTTCCCTATTACCTGCAGCCCACCCTCTCTACCTATCACCTAACACATCCTGTACATTCATTGCTGTATGTCCCCACGTGTAACATTCAGTATTAATAATGAGTCTATTAAAATTGTTGGCTAGTGACATTTACATATCTGGGACAGCAGCAATGGATCAGAATGAGTTATGATGATGACGACAGGAATTTACTGACTATAAGCAAATTACTTGCCAATATATAGTTTTCTTCTTAGCAACTAAAAATGATAGCTATAACAAACGATGTGATCATCTACTCATTGGCCAGTTATTGTAAGACTTTCTTATTATCTCTACGACACTTTTTATGTATTTACATATTGTTTCTAATCCTCCTTGTGTTTAATGTTTCTATGTATTTATGTTGTTCTGTCTTGTGTCTATATGTAGCCATCCCCTTCATGGTGTCAACATGCTACTAAATATTGATAACTAGTTTAAAATTTCTTTAGAGTTGGACTCCTACCAGTTCCTACTCAACCGGCAGAATACCTATACAAAGATTGCTGTATTAGACGAACTGTACTAAAATGAGACTAAACTCCTTTTTTATCATTAATTGATTCAACTTTTGCTGTTAATATTTGCTAATCAACTTACTATAAAGGGGCACCAGACAGTGCTTCAATGAACGTCTGAGAAGAAGCTACGCTATTGTGCATCTAGCGAAACGCGTTGGGGTCACACCACCACGTGACCGGCTGTTGCGGCTCACTATGGAGTAGCCGAGAGACTGTGCACAAGATTGGAGCGAAGCTACGAGCGGTGTTCGTACACAGCATGAAGCGGCCCTTTGAACAGGCAATAAGCGGCTTTCAGCAACTTCTGGGTGTCCTGTATTATCAGCCCCAAAAAACTACAAATCACCAGATGACTGTCAGGAATTGTTCTATACTGCTGACTCTCTTTGGAACATGGGAACACTGAAAAAGACCCCATGATCAGCATCGAATACCTGATCCGAATGGAGCGGTAATGTACTAACAGCCACATATGTCTTTTTGTCCACTTGTTGAAAATTACTGAATTATGGTGGACTTGTATTGGAATTTCCATATCGAGACATTGCCCATATGATTCAGCTGATAGTAATTACCCATTGAGGAACTTTGCTCCAACTGATTGAAATGTCAGCAGTATTTTTCATGAATGCGTCTTTAATCTTATGCTAAATTAACAGCACCTGCCGCTCAAGCTTGAAAAGATACAATATTATCTTTAACTCTGTGCAAACCGCTTATATACTCCATCGCCGTCACTAAATATTGAAATGAGGATTAGAAAGATTTTTTTTAACCAAAGATTTTTATTGGGTTTTACAATTTACATGTGATAGCAAGAACAGTATAAACATGCAGTTACAAGATAAATTGTAGATACATGAAAGTCAAGCCCAATAGTAAACATCAACAAGCTACCTTTGCAATCATAGATAACGGCCTCAAAGGAGGCACAGCCTGTCACCCCTTGCGGGTGCAGTGTGAGCAGGCTTAGAGTGAGTGTAGTCCTAGGGCAGCTACCCAAAGACCTTACTGAGGGTCTTGGGAGATAATGAAGCCGCATAGGGTATTGCGTAACTGATAGAGAAATTATAGTCATGTAAACATATGCTACGAACTCAAGAAACATTGATAATTATACAGAGTAGATTAGTACACATGTCTCCCTAAAGTAACAATGGTAACATATACAATCGGAAAAGCTGCCGCAAAATTGTCATTACTACTTTAGGGGGTTTACACTACTCCCACTAGGAGGGCATAAAAATGTCAGTATATCAGTAGAAATAGATGGGTTGGTAGGGTTCACAAATGTGAAGAGGCATATTTGGAAGTTATCCATGTCTCCCAGTATTTGTGGAAGGTTGAAGCTCTGCCTTCTTTATATGCTAGTAGCTTTTCCATCGTGTATTGGCTATTCACACGAGAGATCACTACTGCCGAGACAGGTGGTGACGCCGAGCGCCATTCTTTCGCTAGGGCTGTGCGAGCTGCAAACAAAATATGTGCGACCGTTTTCCTCACTACAGGAGGGTACCGCTCCATGCCAAGGCTGAGTAATGCTAGGGCTGTATCAAGTTCAACTGTGGTGAGGGTGACATCCTGTATTATGGAAGAAACTTCCTTCCAAAAGTGTGTGATGATTCCACAGCTCCAAAGGGTATGAAGTAAATTGCCATGGCTTTGGCAATTTCTCCAACAGAGAGGTGTGATATGTGCATCCATTTTATGGAGTCGAGCGGGCGTAAGATACCATCTATGAAGTATTTTTTGTGCATTATCCCAATGGTCAATACATGCAGAGGATTTACTATTAATTCTTATTGCGAGTTGCCATTGTGCCAGTGTAAAGACCTTCTTTAGTTCTTGCTCCCATTTAGTCATGCTATTCAGTTTAGAGTTCAGATATAATGGTTGAAATAGTTTATAGAATAGTGAGATCCCTTTCTTCTTAACAGAAGGTTTGCTGAGTAAAAAATCCCATAGTGTTTGGGGAATTTCTATCGGTTTAACTATATTAGAAGATGAGTAATGTTTCATTTGGTATAGTCTGAATTTGTCAAGTGGAGTGCGAGTCTCCAGGAGCGTTGAAGGGAAGCTTATACCCCTGTTTTTCCAGTCAGAGGTAGAAATGTGAGGTATAAGATATTGGTAAGATGCCAATGGGGTCTGAATTCGTCTAGTAGGGGTGTCAGTGAATTTTTGTTGCGTGAGAGCCGACCAAGCCGCAACAGTGGCTTGGATAGTTGGGTATAATGGTATCATAGGTTTGTAATGAATACTGGCTGCCATGGCAAGGGCTGGAAGGTCGTGGCCCGGAGTAAGTGCACACTCCAGGTCCGACCATCTATTATCCGATTGGGATGAGAACCAGTACTTCATTTGGTCTAGTACCGCTGCCCGATAGTAGGAGTAGGCATTAGGCAGGCCTACCCCTCCTAAATGTTTAGGCTTGTAAAGGTGGGATAAGGCTATACGTGGCTTTTTCCCTGACCAAATAAATGTGTTAAGGAGTTTAGATAATTGGGTAAAAAAAGCTTGAGGGATGGGGATAGGCAGGGTTCTGAAGTGGTATATCAGTTTAGGCATTATTTGGTATGCAGCAATTCTCCCTAACCAGGATAGTTGGAGCTTAGCAATATTCTTCATTTCCTCTGCTACTTTATTAAGCAACGGAGGGAAGTTGTGGGTATAGATGTTCGCTGAGGAGGAGGATAGCTGCACTCCAAGATATGTGATAGAAGGTGAGTTCCAGTTGCATGGGAATATCTGCTTCATTCTCGTCTGGGTCAGCAATTATAAATTCTGTGTTAGTGCGAAGCATTTGCTAGTGTTGACTTTGTAGTAGGATACTGATCCAAAGTCGTGTAATATTTTACTTATTGTTGTGATAGAAGTTTCTGGTTTAGTGATAGTGAGAATGATATCATCGGCGAATAATCCTATTTTATGGGTTTCCCTTCCAATGTCGATTCCAAATACCGACTCGGAGGAGCGGATACGCTCCGCTAGGGGCTCTATGACAAGAGAGAATAAGATTGGCGATAATGGGCACCCTTGACGCGTACCATTCGACAGTGGGAATTTGTCAGATAGCATTCCAGAGTTGTAAACTCTAGCAGTGGGGTGGGAGTAGAGTGACATTATAGCAGAATGGATATGGCCTGTTATTCCGAACTTCTGTAAAGTTTTTGATAGGTATAACCAATTAACCCTATCAAACGCCTTTTCAGCGTCCAAGGCTAGAAATGCACTAGGGGTATTGGTAAGCTCTGTGAAACGCAATAAATTAAGCATCCGTCTAGTTCCGTCTGGTGCTTGTCTGCCTTTCACAAAGCCTACTTGATCCAATCCTAGAAGATTGGGGGTGACCAACATTAATCTGTTGGCCAGTACTTTGGCAAAAATTTTGAGATCCGAATTCAAGAGAGATATCGGCCTAAAATTTTGGGGGTGGGATGGGTCCTTACCTGGCTTTGGTAAAGTGACTACAATAGCTTGCAGCATCTCTTCGGGGAAAGAGCCTGAGGTAATAGCCACATTGAAAACGTCAACTAGTTTTGGTGCTAAAAGCGGGAAAAAAGCCTTATAGTATTCAGCTGAGAAACCATCAGCCCCTGGGGATTTGTGCATGGGAAGGGATTTAATCACTGAGATCACTTCATCGCAAGTAATGGGGGAATTAAGGTGATGAAGTGTGGTTGCATCTACAGAGGGTAGATTCACTTCACTAAGGAAATTATCAATTTCTTCCCCTGAAGGTTGGTGAGTGGACGGGTCATGTCTGAGGTTGTAGAGGGAGTCATAGTAGTCTTTAAAGGTATTGGCGATATCTTTAGGGTTGTAGGATACCGTGTGGGATCTATGGTGGTGAAGTTGGTTAAGATTAATCTTACCTTGTCTCTTTTTTAATTGGGAAGCTAGAATTTTGCCTGCTCTATTATTCTGCGAATAGAAGGACACTTTCATACGCTTAAAAAATACATCTTGGTCTTTTTTAAGCTCCTGTCTTAAATCCTCACGACATTGTGTGAGTTGTTGGAGAATGCTAGGGGTGGCAGTAGTGGGGTTTTTATGCATTGATTCCAGATCTGCAATGGACTTGTGGAGTTGAGTCATATGGAGTAGTTTTTTCTTGCGCTATGTGCGCTGGGTCTATAGTGCAATTTATTGGTATCCAGAATCTCAAGTGTTATTGGAGCATGGTCCGACCACGTGATATTGTGGATATCAGATTTAACCACATTCTGTAGAGTATGTATATCAGTAAGAAAAAAATCGATCCTAGAGTAACTGTTATGTACAGCAGAATAATACGAATAGTCCCTCTCGGTGGACCTGGAACAGCGCCAGGGGTCAAAAAGTCATTCTTCATGACATAAAGGGCCCAGGCAAGGCCTCTGCTTCAGGGTCACCGAGGAGGAATCCAGATCTACATTCATAATAGTATTGAAGTCACCACATATTACTAAACTACCTTTCTGTAGAGATTTGGCTTTGTTTATCACTTTACGAATACATTTCAACGGTTTAACATTTGGTGCATAAAGGTTTACCAATGTGTAGACACTTCTGTTGATCTCTGCAACCAAAATAACATAGCGGCCACGTGGGTCAATATACTCCTGTAATGAAGAAAAGGTTACAGAATCTCTAATAGCAATCATTACACCATTTCTCTTGGAGTCATCATTTGCATAGAAAGTGTATGGGAATTTTCTGTGAGTACATTTAGGTGGATTATTTTTGGCAAAATGTGTCTCTTGTACACAGACGATGTCGCAGTTCTTGTCCAATGCGGATTTCCAAAGCGCCCTTCGCTTGTAGGGACTGTTAAGGCCTCTCACATTGTGTGACAGGATTTTAATGTTCATGTTCAGGTGTAAGAGAAGCAGTGTGCCGCCATCTAGTGGAGAAGTTGGAAAGCTCACTGAAGTATGCAGTATAAGTAGGCATGTGTACTAAAGGATGTGTAACTGCTTGAACAGACAGCAGAATAGAAGCAAAAACAAAATAAAACCAAAGAAAATCGGAACTAGACCATTGTCGGTCAGATGGAGAGCAGGATATATGGATCATCCTGCAGGTGAAATCTGGGGAAAAATAAGTGTTCGGAAACAGCCGAACAGCGGTTGCTTTCGTGAGTTGCAGCCTGCAAGTGCAGTTAGGATGAAGGCACCAGGGGAAAGAAGAAAAGTACTGTACTTCTGAAGTAGAAGGAATAAGGACAGAGTGACATTGGTATCATTTACTCATCTGTGTCTTTTTTCCTGGTGATGGTAGGTACGCCGGTTCTGGAGAGGGTCAGGGTCCGCAGCTTCTGCATCCACAGGTAGGAGACGCCATTTTCGCAGGAGTTCCAAACCTTTTTCAAGGGAAGAAATGACATGAGGATGATTATTCCAGTCAAGCATAAGTTTGGCAGGGAAGCCCCACTTGTACAGAATCTTTTACAAAAATATTTTGGTGATTGGGACCAGATTGTGTCTGGCCGTCAGTGTGGCTTGTGATAGGTCAGCATACAATGCAATGCCAGTGAAAGGATCAGGCAGGGAAGGATGTTGCCTAGCATTCACGTGGTCACCTGATCTTTCACGTGGTAAAAGTGAATTCTGGCAATCACATCCCTGGGAATTTGTTCAGACAAGAAAGAGGGTTTTGGCAGTCTGTGTGTCCTGTCAATGATAACGTCCGCAGGCCCTAAGGCAGGGAGGGCCGTGGTCATTAGCTTTTGAATATACGCAGTCAGTTCAGCCGGTTTACCCGTTTCAGGTACCCCTCTGAATTTAACGTTATTCCTGCGTGCTCTGTCCTCGATATCCGCCATTTTGAGGCGCATCGCTTTATGTTCATCTTCAACAGTGAAATGGGCATCCACAATTTCATTATGTGCAATGGTGAAATCCTCCATCTTGTGTTCAACATAGGTTACTCTATTGCTGAGTGCTGACATATCTGCCTTAGTGGAGTGCATAAAAGATACCATGTCTCGCTGGAGGGCCCCCCTAAGTGTTTGTAGCATCTCTTTCATGGTAGTGTCCATAATAGGCTGGCCTGAGGTGGGGAAAGCATCTAGCTGCTGGGCATATGAGGAGGATTCCTCCATTGAATCCTCATTTGGGCCTGTGGCATCATTGTCATTCCCTTCTAATATGAGCTTTCTCTTCTGCTTAACGGGGCTCACAAAAGGGGATGCTGGCAGTGGGATCAGGGTGTGATGTGACTCACCCTCGGATGGCTGCTGGCCGCCAGAGGGAAGAATTCGGTCAGTTTTCTCGGCCCATCGCGTTCCTTCCTCTTCGCCATGGCCACCGGAGTGCTCCTGGAGTGTTCCCCTGGCATGTGTGCCAAAAATCCGGGCTTAAAACTCGCTGTGAGCCGCTTATTAGATACCGCTGTGACAGAGCGCTCTCCTCAGCCGTCCATGCGCTCTGGCCGCCGGCTCCGCCCAAGGATTAGAAAGATTTAAAGATGGACTAATTATGGGCCTATCCGCTAACTTGAACACTCATGTTGCTTCCTCAATCTCTGATGATGTTTGGATACTAAACAATTAATTTATTAATTATCTATGCACAGCTTGCTCGCCCAGCATTCTCCATATTTGATATAGTCAATTAAAAATCACATAACGATTGGCTAAATGATATTTGTCTGCCATACCAAAGTAAATTAAAACTTTTGTAGTAAACTGTGATTTTAATTGACTATACCAACAGTCCGGACATAAATGGTGTGTGTTGTTCTGTTTTGTGTGTGTCTGGTCCTGTCCAGTTTGTCTGTGGTTAAACTCTTAGGAGTTTGCCAAAACTAGTATAAATTTTCTAAAGAACTGCACCTTTGTACATAATTTAATTGTTGATATTAATAAAATCTGAATTGTTTACACTAAACAACTACCCGATCTGTTGAAACTCCTTTTCTGCCATTAGTAGCCTCTGCTTGAGCCCGGCTCTATCGGTTTCAAAAAATCCCTTTTCGAAAAGTCCAATGTGAGGAGGAGAGGGGGGATGACGCTGACCGGAGCGGACGTGTGTTGAGCAATGCTCTCTCCCTCCCCAATCACCCAGCTGTAGATGCTGACAAACTAACGAGAATGAACATGGGAAACGGGCGTTCCCTAACGAGTACCTGACAGACACTACTTGATTGCACAGCCGGAGAACCGTAGCAGCAATGCTTGCACTCATCCTGTCCATATCGGCTCGAGATTACTAGCAGACTCTCCAGCGAATCTCGCTATTAAAACCGAAATATTGGAGACAGCCTGCCCTACTCGGCATATGCAGCCTAAAACAGCAAGGTTAATCCAGCCAGGATCTTCGGAGAGGAAAGCCGGCGTAGAGGACGCCTACTGCCAGAAGACCCTACACCCAGGACAGAGCCGACGAACACAGGACTGAAGGAGCGAAGGACCTACCTTGCCGGGGCTGGGGGACTTCGTTCCAGCGCTCCGCCGTCCCGCCGTCTCACCGTCTCGCGGCCCTAGCTGAAGGAGCCGAAGAGGATCCGAGCGGGGAGGCATCGGAGTGGTGGCTCGTACGGAGGGGTTCGGGTGTTCCCGGCGGTGGCCGAAACCTCAAAAGAGACAGGTACTTTCTATTGAAAGACAAGCAGGAGACACTACAGGCGCAACAGCACGGTGATGGCTCAGGTAGATATCATCCAGTCTCAATCAAATTAAATATACATGGGAGGTAAGATCCTTTCCTTTCTATACAATATACAACTGGCATTGGCATTGGTATAGATACTGCAGGAGGTTGCCTACACAAACACCAGCCTGAGATAAGGGTTACAATACCCGAATAGACTATATACTAAAAGCTATATATAGTATAGGACTGTCTGCTGAAATATCTGGAAGGCCATCATGATATACAAGCCGAAAATCCCAAAATACTAGTAAACGGATTTTCCCCTGCTTTTTTTTTTTTTTTTTTTTGTTTTGTGCATTTTTGGATATTCTTATTTTGCTTTTTTTTTTCCCTGCACAAGTTATCCTATGTCTGGGTAGGAATACAATATTGCCGAGAATTTAAAGACATATTTCACCTAAGCTCCTCAGGAGGTCCTATATACTCCACATTAGATCCACACAGGAGAAGGACACATCCCGCTCTAGACCCTGGAGATCAAAAACGCAAGTAATGCAATCTATATAGCTGCATGAATTCGTAAAATCTCCACAATATTGGTTTGCGGGTACTGTAATAAACATCTAATAAGGAGCAAGAGTGAGGAGTGAGGAAGGGGATTAGGAGGAAACCATACTGAACTACGGGGAATCACACCCTGATTCTCAGAGACCTTAAAATTATTCTCTCCCTCTCCTGGGGAATGCCCCCCAAAAGTACGCACGCACAAAAACCTAAAAGAGGGTCTACAGGAGGGATGCAAAAAAACCCACCAGTAATATCGAAAGAGAGCCCGAACCCCAAAACTGGCATAACAGGGTTTTTTAAAAATCCAAATCCACCAATATCACCTGAAAATCTCGAAACCTCAAGAATAGACTCTAGGACCCCATCGGCAGACTCAGGGGTAGCAATTAACATCGTCATGGAGAACAGTGAACAACACAACATACCATACATGGGGGAAACCCAGGATAGACAAAATTGGGACATACAATCCTACATAAAAGCAATACCCACTAGAGAGGATATGGACAGATATGTGCACAGATTAGAGACTTCCTATAAAAGTGAGATACAAACTATGAAAGCAGCAGTAATGGAGACACAAAAAAGGGTGGAAAATATAAACACAAAAATGGAAGACATGAATCAAAAAAATTTTTGCCTAGAAGAAAGAAATCGGGAGACCGATAGATTCTTAGTCCAAATGTTTAACTCTAACGATGAAATGGAGAATAGAAATAGACGCAACAACATTAGAATTAGAGGACTTTCAGAATCAATAACACCAGATAAATTGAAGGACACATTACAAGCAATATTCAATATAATTTTAAAGCAACCAAATACAACTGGTATTGAAATTGACCGCGCACACAGAGCACAGGGCCCAAAAGACAAGGACCCAGCAAAATCCAGAGACGTGATTTCTAGAATACATTTTTTCCGGGTAAAGGAAAATATTATGGCGGAGGCCAGGAAACAGAGGAATTTCGAATATGAGGGGGCCCCTTTGATCTTTTTGCAGGACCTATCCAAACACACCTTGATTAAAAGAAAAGCCTTAAAACCATTATTGGATATATTAAAAGAAAAGAATATCCTGTATAAATGGGGCACCCCATTCCAAATAATAGTGCACCAAAACGGTCAGAAGAATACTTTTCGGGACTTAAAAGATCTTCCAGACTTTTTGAAAAATTTAGATCTGCCCTGGATTGACTTACCGGCTTGGCCGCAAACATATTCGGATATCTCAGAAGGTCTGAACAGAAGAGGAAGATAGACAGTATACAAGGGGGGAGGGGGGAGGGGGGTCGAGGGGAGGACGGGGAAAGTTCAAGCAACTTTTGATCTTACATTTACCTTTTTTTTTTTTTTTTTTTATGTTTTTTTTTTTTTTTTTATGGGAGGACATAATATTTGTTCACGGTTTAACACAGCACTTAAATATCCAGAAATCCCCCCCCCTTTTTTTTTTTTTTTTTTTTTTTTCCTTTGAGTGTAATAATTTTTTTAAGGTCCACCACGGATAATCAATTTGGCACTAACACTAGCACACCCACTTAATTTTCACTTTCCTTCCTTTTTTTTTTTTTTTTTTTTTTTTTTTTTTTTCCCCCCCCCTTTTTTTCTTGGGGGTACACGACACTTTTTCACGGTCCAATAGAGACAAGTAACACGGTCTCAATACACCCAAACCCAAAAAAATTTATTTATTTATTTTTTTTTTTTTTTTTTTTTTTTGTTTGCCTATGTGTTTTTTTAAAAATAAGGGTTAATGAATACAAAATGTAAGACTGTAAGAATCAAATCAATAATGATATAGAACTGTATATGGATACATATCTAAGGAATATAAATTGGAGGGATATAGACATAATGTGAAAGGGTTACCCGGGAGAAATTAGAGACTAGAACAGAAATAGGATTCATCCTAGTATTGTCTCCTTCCCTGGGGGAGAGGAAAGGGAAAAGAGAAAAGGTATTTCTTTTTTTTTTTTTTTTTTTTTTTTTTTTTTTCACCATCCGAAGTGGATAATAATAATAGATAGCATAAATATGCGAATGTATAAATTTTCACTATCTAAAAATTTTTTTTTTTTTTTTTTTTTCTTGCACGGTATAAAATGGATAATAAGGAAGGCACTATGTATATGAACACCTTTCATTTTCGTTTTTTTTTTTTTTTTTTTTTTTTTTTCTTCCCCCCTCTTTTAGGGGGCATATGACACTTTTTCACGCTCTAATAGAGATAAGCAACACGATCTTTGATCTTTTTTTTTTTTTTTTTTTTTTTTTTTTTTCTTTTTTTCCTCTCTCTTCTGGGGTAGGGGTCAAAGACCCGGGTAAGGATAAGACTCAAACCAATATGGCAAATATGCCTATGTAGATGTGTAATTAAGTATATATACCCCGGATGGGGGAAAAAAATGTTACGTCATAATAGATCCGTCTGTCCCCTCTCCTCTACTGATTGCTCTTTTTTATATATTTTTTTTTTTTTTTTTTGTTGGCTCTTTCTCGCTTTTTCTCTCTCTCCTTTCCCCTCTCCCTCCCCCTCCTGCTTCCCTTCCTTTTTCCCTCTTCTCTTTACCATGATCAAATAGGATACTGCATTCATTCCTCACTACTTATTTCTTTTTTTCTCTGTCTCTTCTCGTTAAAATAAAATATAAAGAATGAACGATTAATAAATCTGATTGGGGAGGGCACCGATCCGCTCGGGGACGTGCTCATGTACCCCAAATAGGGACCTTATTTATTAAGGGTTGACTTAGATTAGTCGTAGATTTAGTACACAAATGTATGTAATGTGAATGGAATGAATGTAAAAGTCGATTAATACTACTTAGTTAGTATACACCTTTTCTTTGGTTTTTTTTTTTTCTTCCCCCCCAACTGCCCTTATCTCTCTCTTTCTCTAGTGTCTCCTTCCAGCCTGGCGAGATTATCAACATGTTAAAAATTTGCTCATATAATATCAGAGGATTAAACTCACCCTCTAAAAGACTTCAAGTCCTCCAGTCATGCCATAGACAAAATATTGGTATCCTTATGCTCCAGGAGACACATTTCTGCTCAGATCAGATACCCACTATTCGTAATAGGCATTATCCAACCTGGTACCATGACTCTTTCGTATACTCAAAATCTAGAGGGGTGGCTATCACAATACACAAATCTGTACCACATCAAATATTAGAAATTCATAGGAATAAGGATGGTAGAGGGTTGTTGCTGAAAGTTAATATTTATGGCAAGAAATACACCTTTATTAACATATATTTGCCTAATTACGATCAAATTGAATTCGGGACGAAACTTCTAATAGATCTAATGAGTAAAGCAGAAGGAATCACCGTAATAGGCGGAGATTTCAATTTTATTTTTGATCCCGAATTGGACACTTCAGCTCCCCCAAAAAAAGAAAAAAATATGGCAAGAAAAAAATTCTCAGAAATGATGAATAAACATCACCTGGTAGATACATGGAGAATGGCTCATTCGCAAGATAGGGACTATACGTTCCTGTCAAAGGTCCATGGAACCTATCATCGACTAGATTACCTTTTGGTAAATCAACAAGGGCTGCCTGAAGTCTCTTCCCCAGAGATCGGCAGCGCGATATGGTCAGATCATGCACCTATCTATATCTCTCTGACTATAGATAAAGGAAAAAGAACCAGGAACTCTTGGAGACTCAATGATAACTTGCTATTTGATGAAACTTGTCTAACAGAGATTAGAGAAGCAATAACGAATTTTCTGGTAGACCACTTGGAAGACAATACCTCCCCACCCAACCAATGGGAAACACTAAAATGTATCATAAGAGGACTATTTATCAAGCATGGGTCTAGATTAAAAAAGATGAAAGACAATAAAATATCTCAGTTATCAAAAGAAATAGAAAGAATTAGTAAAGAACATAAGCAAAATTTTGGACAGGAGCTACTAGGAGAACTAACCACTAAAACAAACGAGCTGAAAACATTATTAGATGAAGAAACCCTAGTAAGCCGAGATAAAATACGGTCTCTGAATTATGTCCAAGGGGATAAACCAGGGAGACTATTAGCGAGGAAGATACACCAACAAATAAGTGTAACCTCAATTGTAAAAATTAAAGATGAAACAGGTAACTATGTTTATAAACCAAAAGACATCGTTGACACTTTCCGTAATTTTTACACTAAGTTATATAACATCCCCAATCCTTTGGCAGAAAGGAATCCGGAAACCTATCAACAGCAGGTGCAAGAATATATAAAAAACACCCCGATACAAACACTGACAGCGTCTGAAAAAGAACAGCTCGAGGAAGAAATAACAGAAGACGAAATCAAAAAAGTAGTGGACTCTCTAGTAATAGGGAAAAGTCCAGGCCCGGATGGCTTTACCCCAAGGTTTTACAAAATGTTTAGAGATTTATTAGTCCCGATCCTGAAGCGCTTATTTAACGAAGTAACGATTAGTCAACCCTTCGTCACACAAGGAATGCAGGCCTATATCTCTCTAATACCCAAACCTGAAAAAGATCCTTCTAGCTGTAGCAGCTATCGACCCATCTCATTGACAAATATTGACCTCAGGATATACTCAAAAATCATAGCTAACAGATTAACCCCCATACTTCCAAACTATATACACCTGGACCAAGCGGGCTTTGTAAAGGGGAGAGAAGCAAGAGATAATACTTCCAAAACAGTAACGCTCATAGATTATGCTCGGAGACACACCATCCCATCCTGTCTACTGACGGTAGACGCCGAAAAGGCGTTTGACAGGGTGGGATGGTGTTTCCTCGAAGAGACACTAAAACAGTGGGGAATAGGACCAAAGTTACTAGAAAAAATAATGGTAATATACCAGAAACCCATCGCTAGAATTAGGGCAGCAGGAGAGATCTCTGAGCCTATAATGATAACTAACGGAACTAGACAGGGTTGTCCTCTGTCTCCTCTACTATATGTTCTGGTTATGGAACACTTAGCAATAGCCATTCGGAACAATAAAGATATACAAGGGCTGAGGGTAGGGGAGACAGAGTACAAACTGTCTGTTTACGCAGACGATCTATTGGTATATATAACAAACCCGGTAATAACACTTCCCAACTTAACACAAGAATTCGATAACTTTGCCAGAGTTAGTAATTTTAAAGTAAATTACAATAAATCCGAAATAATGGAGATTATACTTCCTGAAAATAAAATAGAAACAATTAGGGCTAATTTTCCTTTCAAATGGCAACCTGTAGCAGTAAAATACTTAGGAATTTATATCCCCAAAGATCTAGATAAATTATTTGAACTTAATTACCTTCCAATCATAAACAAGATAAGTAAGCTACTCCAACAATATGCAACAGGGAATCATTCCTGGATAGGGAGGATAAATATCATAAAAATGGATATTTTACCTAAGATTTTATATATATTCCAGGCCATACCTCTCTTCCCTATAAAGAAAATGTTAAATCAGATACGCATAGTTATAGGAAGCTTTATTTGGGCCGGCAAACCTGCTAGAATAAGCAGGTCAATACTGACCCGCTCTAAAGAGGAAGGAGGACTGGCACTCCCCGATATTTCGACATACTTAAAGGCGGCCCTGATAACTAGACTAATAGATTGGTTCCAAAACGAAGATTCTAAAGAGTGGGTAAGATTGGAAAAAGAGATCTCAACTATTAGCCTAAAGTCCCTACCGTGGATCAGAAAAGAGAGACGTCCATTAGACGGAGATATGCCGTACTTTGTAGGCCGGGTACTGAAAGTATGGGACGGACTAATAAGACTAGGCAAAGGAACAACATATATAGGCCCAATGACTCCCTTATTTGATAACCCCGAATTTCCATTAGCAATGAACACAGGAATCTTCCTAAAATGGAAGAAAGAACAAGATACCAGAATAAGAGACATAATTGAGCAAGATAGGGTAATACGGTTTGAAGATATGGGTATAGAATATAAAAACAACTGGATTCAGTATTGGCAATTAAACAAATATATCTCCCAAATAGCAAAAAAGGACGCAATAAGTAGACCTTTATCGGCCCTTGAAGAAATATTAATAGAAGAACAGAAACCGACACACAACCTGTCTACGGTATATAAATATTTAATGGAAAACAATAGGATAAAGGAGATCATATACATAAAAAGATGGGAAGAAGAATTAGAAATAGACATCCCTAAAGAGAAATGGAAAGAAGCCTTTAGAATTATTCACAAATTATCCAAATCTAGCAGAGATCAAGAAAGAAACTATAAATTGCTGACAAGATGGTACCGATGCCCAATAGATATGAATAGAATTAATTCTGAGAATAGTAAAATATGCTGGAGATGTCTCCAAGCCGTCGGAACCATGTCACATATATGGTTTGACTGTCCTGGAGTATATAACTTCTGGGAACAGATATATAAAACATACGCTTTGATGACAGGAATAGAACTCAAACCTGATATCCTGATGTCGATAATGTCCATGAATATGGGGTCGGTAAAAAGGGTGAGAAAGGGAACTCTGAAATTCTTTTTAACGGCAGCACGAACTATCATTGCCAGGAAATGGAAAAACAATAGTGGTCCTAGTATAGAAGAATGGGAAAGGGAGATGGACGAAATGTGTAAACTGGAGACAAGAATGGAAAAAGAAAACGCTAATAGAGAGGAAGCAAATAATGCCTGGCAGACCTGGTTACGATTTAAAATATCACACCCAGGATGGAGGGACTTAGTAAGAGAGAGATAGGGGACCCCTTTACGTTTTTTTTCTTTTTCCTTTTTTTTTTTTTTTTTTTTTTTTCTTTTGTACTTATATATTTTTTTTTTTTTTTTTTTTTTTATTAAATAATGAATATGTTGGTAGTTGTGGAATGAATGGAGGTGGATTAGGATGATGAAAGGTGGTAACAAATTGAGGAAGATACAAGGATGTAAACGGACATGTATATGAATGTACAAGGAATAGGCTGACACCTTTTGTATAAATGTTTTGTATGTTAAATTGTAATAATAGAAAATTTTTGATAAATAAAGATATATATAAAAAAAAAAAAAAAATCCCTTTTCTTTATATGCGTTTTCTTGGCTAAGGCAGAGCTACCTAATATAGTCTATGATCGGTTGCAGTCACCTAAACTTAAGTGACTGAATACTAGGTGGTCAATTTGCAATTTCCCTTACCTCCCTTTCCCATCCTGTTACTATATGGGTTTTTTACTACAAATCCATATTTTCTACTTTGCATTACAGGCATACCCCCATTGGAGTTTATTTACTAAAGCTGGAAAGTGCAAAATCAGGCTCACTTCTGCATAGAAACCAATGAGCTTTCAGGTTTTATTACCAAAGCTTAATTGAACAAGCTGGAGTTAGAAGCTCATTGGTTTCTATGCAGAAGTGAGCCTGATTTTGCACTTTCTAGCCAAATAAACCCCATTGCGTACTTAAAAGTGGGGTATGCCTGTATTTTTCTAGCTTGGTCTTTCTGCCCTCTGTGACTGCACGGAGATGCCTTTTCTTAGGTGATTGTGTTAGTTGCGGGTTTAGGCAGTGGGTGACATTAGGTGGACGCGGGTGCAGGGTAAGAGTGCTTTGTGTGGTGTTCAGCATACATTGTGTTTTCCATATAATATAATTGCCTATAAACATTTCTGTATTATTATTTATTCATTCATTGTTTCTTGTTTTTATATATGTACAGTTTCTCTTGATATTCGTGTCTCAGTTCGCACATCCCCTGAAGAAGCATTTCAGCGAAACATGTCGGTTAATGTGCAAAAATATTTTCTCAAGCCAACTTGCCTGTTTAGATCACCATATCTGTGAACCACTGTAAACATCTGTTTAAATGTTTTTAACTTTAAATTAATTAAAAATTATAAAACAAATTACTAAATTTCTTTTGTTACAAACTTCTCTTATCATCTGCACCGTCAAAATCCCTAGTCCTTCTTCATTCCCATTTATATTAGATAAGCACCTGAATGACTGCAACATACAGGGATATACAATGTAATACTGACATATAATCACACACATGGGTTGGACTTGATGGACTTGTGTCTTTTTTCAACCTCACCTACTATGTAACTATGTAACTATGTAAGACTTACCTGACTCCGATTTTTCTGTATGTCAGTTTTTATTGCGTTTTGCCAGTTTCTCTCTATACCAGGGTCTATAGTTCTTTCTTCCAGCTGTTATTGTGGAACAAAATAAACCTTGTCAAAAGGTGTCCTAGGCGGGAGGGTGGTAGTTTAGGGATGATCAACCCTGTACTCTTTTTCTCTCTGATGTTTGTGAAGTACAATCTTGGTAACATGTTGGCAGAGAGACCACCTTGGTGGGTTGGTATTTTCCAGTCCTGGTTTAGGCCCTTTCTGCGAGACTGGGATAATGGTGGGCAAGTGAAAAGCCTGAGGGGCAAGCATGATAAGCTCCCAGCTTATGTTGCCCCGTGTTTGAAAATGCTTCGGCAGTGGTAAGTAACAGCAGGAGAAGTCAGATCTCTTCCAAGGAAACTTCTTGAGAAGATGATCATGAGCTTTGCTTTTTGCGAGCCACTGGCCTTAAGGGATTGCCCAAGCCTGGTTTTGGGGGTGGGTTTGCGATTGATTAATTTGGAGAGAATCCCAATGAAGTTTAGGGATCAGGCTTGTCTTGCCTTTCATGGAAAACTATATGTGAAGGGCAACTTGAAGTTTCTTTCTATGAGTGATCGGGGCTGCCTGAGAGTGGAGTGTGGAAGAGTGGTGGAGTCCATGGATCACTTTCTACTTCAGTGCCCTTTTGTCACGCCCCCTGGTAGTGGTGAGTCTGATTAGCAGAGAAGGGCCTCCCTTGCGGCTCCCGCTCACCGGTCCCCTGATGATGGGACAGTAGGACCAGGAGTCAGGAGGGGCACAGGTGCCTGGCAGGAACAGTAAGACCGGTACAAGAGCTCCCTGGATAAGCTCAGCGGTGGAGGTATGTAGGTCCCTGCAGGTAAGCAGGTTCTGTAGGCAGACTGGAACAACAGGCAGACTTGGATCTGTATGCAGACTGGAACAACAGGTAAGCTGGATCTGTGTGCAGGCTGGAACAACAGGCAGACTTGGATCTGTATGCAGACTGGAACAACAGGTAAGCTGGATCTGTGTGCAGGCTGGAACAACAGGCAGACTTGGATCTGTATGCAGACTGGAACAACAGGTAAGCTGGATCTGTGTGCAGGCTGGAACAACAGGCAGACTTGGATCTGTATGCAGACTGGAACAACAGGTAAGCTGGATCTGTGTGCAGGCTGGAACAACAGGCAGACTTGGATCTGTATGCAGACTGGAACAACAGGTAAGCTGGATCTGTGTGCAGGCTGGAACAACAGGCAGACTTGGATCTGTATGCAGACTGGACTTGGATGGTCAAACGGCCCGGGTTAGGTATCAGGCTGGCAGCGCAGTACAGGTGGAGAAGACAAGAGGATGGTCACAGACAAGCCAAGGTCGATACACAGGGACAGAGCGGATGGTCAAGGATAGTGGGTCAAAGACAGGTAAACAGACTTCAGATCAGGTTTATGCACAGAACGCTGTAGAGCAGACAGCGGGGACCGTCAGTGACAGAAGGGTTTAAATAGCCTCATTGGCGCCAAGAAACTGGTTTTGGTTCTGCCTTCTTCTGACGTTAAGGATGGCTTCCACCTCGAACTCCTCTTCCCCGTCCACCAGGACTGGGTCAGGAGGGATGGCCCTCCTATTGGGGAAAGGGTTACTAACCGAGGGCTTCAGCAAGGACACATGGAACACCGGGTGAATCTTCAGAGAATCCGGAAGTTCCAATTCATAAGCCACCTCGTTGATTCTCCTCTTGACTGGGAAGGGGCCCAAGAACTTGGGGCCCAGTTTCCGTGAAGGGCAAGCCAATTTTAAGTTGGAGGTGGATAGCCATACGGTTTCACCCGGAACAAGCACCAATTCCCCCCGTCTCTTCTTGTCAAACACGGTTTTGTTATATTCCTGAGTCCTGGTCATGGTTTCTTGGAGAAGTTGGTTGTTGGTGGAGAAGAACTGGATCCGTTCTTGGACTGCTGGCACAGAGCAGTCAGGAAGCGAGTTAGGCAGGAATGCCGGGTGAAACCCATAGTTAGCAAAAAAGGGGGTTTGTTTGGTGGCGGAGTGGGTGGCGTTGTTATACGCGAACTCGGCCAGGGGCAAAAGGGAGATCCAGTCATCTTGGGCAAAGGAGGAGAAACAGCGCAGGTACTGCTCTAGGGTCTGATTGGTCCGCTCCGTCTGCCCATTAGACTGAGGGTGATAGGCAGATGAGAGAGCGAGTTCAATATCCAAGATCCAAGGACTGGCACAGGGACCTCCAGAATCGAGAGGTGAATTGCACCCCTCGGTCCGAGACGATGTTAGCCGGGACCCCATGAAGGCGGACAATTTCCCTAATAAAGGCCCGTGCCGTCTCTGGAGCTGAGGGGGTGCCCTTCATAGGGATAAAGTGAGCCATTTTAGATAGGCGATCGACGATCACGAAGATCGTCGTGTGGCCTTCTGCTGGGGGTAACTCCACAATGAAATCTAAAGAGATCATCCTCCAGGGACGATCTGGGACAGACAGGGGCTTAAGGAGACCCCAGGCCCTGGTCTTGGGATTCTTGTTCCGGGTGCAGGTAGGGCAAGTGTCCACAAACTGTTTACAGTCGGCCCGCAATTGAGGCCACCAGAAGGTACGCTGTACCAGGTCGGTGGTTTTAGCGACACCGAAGTGACCGGCCAAAGCGTGGTCATGGCATAGCTCCATGGCTGTTACCCGGAGTTGTTCTGGGGTGTAGATCTTGTCCCCGTACCAGAGTAGACCATCCTTCTCCTGTAGCTGGGTTTCAGAAGTGGGCCTTTGCCCTGCTGAGGCACGTTTGAATCGGGACAGCAAGTCCTCTTGAAGGAGGAGAAAGTTTCCAGGGGCCAGAATAGTGTCAGGGGAGGTTTCTTCCTGGTGCTTGTGGTACATCCTGGACAGGGCGTCTGGTTTGACATTCTTGGATCCGGGCCGATATGTCAGGTGAAGCGGGAAAAGAAGAGCGCCCACCTGGCTTGTCTGGGTTTCAATCTTTTTGCTGACTTCAAATATTCCAGATTCTTGTGGTCAGTAAATATTAGAATGGGGTGAGAGGCCCCCTCCAGGAGGTATCGCCATTCTTCCAGGGCGGCCTTGATCGCCAGTAGTTCCCGGTCGCCCACATCATAGTTCCTCTCGGCCGAGGACAGTTTGCGGGAGAAGAAGGCGACTGGGTGCAGCAGGGATTTGTCCCCCTGCCTCTGGGATAGGATAGCTCCCACCGCGATTTCGGAGGCATCAACCTCCAGGGTAAAGGGTAGAGAGGAGTCCGGGTGCCTGAGGATGGGTGCCGAAGTAAACAGGGTTTTAAGGGCATCAAAAGCCTCCTGGGCCTCGGAAGACCACCGAAACCGGGTCCCTTGCTTGGTCAGCTGGGTGATGGGTGCCACAATGGCGGAAAACCCTCTGATAAATTTACGGTAAAAATTGGCGAAGCCAATAAACCGTTGGATGCCCTTCTTGTCTGCCGGAGTAGGCCATTTCAAGATGGCAGAGATCTTCTGGGGATCCATTTTGATGCCTGTACTTGAAATGAGCAGCCCAAGGAAGGGAATACTCTCCTGTTCAAACTGGCATTTCTCTGCCTTAGCATACAGACCGTGGATACGGAGCCGACCCAGGACCTCCTTGACATGTCTGCGGTGAGATTCTAAAGAGGAGGAGAAGATCAAGATATCGTCCAGATATACCACGGCAAACAAGTCCAGGAAGTCCCGAAGTACATCGTTAATAAAGTATTGAAAGGTTGCGGGGGCATTGCATAGGCCGAAGGGCATCACAAGATATTCGTAATGCCCATAACGTGTCCGAAAGGCCGTCTTCCACTCGTCCCCATCTTTAATACGAACCAGGTTGTAGGCCCCCCGAAGGTCAAGTTTCGTGAAGATAGTGGCCGTGCCAAGTCTCTGGAATAATTCAGGGACCAATGGGAGAGGATAACGGTTCTTAACCGTTATGCTGTTTAGCTCTCTATAGTCCACACAGGGCCGAAGGGTGTGGTCTTTCTTCTCCACGAAGAATATGCCCGCACCCGCAGGAGAGGTAGATGGGCGGATGAAGCCCTTCCGGAGGTTCTCCTCAATGTATTCTTTCAGCTTGCCTTGCTCCACCTCTGTCAGGGGGAAGACCCTTCCAAAGGGAATCTCCGCTCCAGGAAATAGTTTGATGGGGCAATGATAAGCCCTATGAGGTGGGAGCACCTCTGCTGCCTGTTTACTAAAGACATCCAGGTATTCGTGGTAGGCTTGGGGAGTAGCCTGACGGAGGTCCACCTCAGAGTCCACACTTAGCAGAGTAGCCAACTGGGAGGAATTAGGAAGTACGCAAGACATCTGACAGTATAGAGAGGAGAAGGAGACCATCCCAGTGGCCCAGTCGATAACTGGGTTGTGGGCCTTCAGCCACGGCATGCCCAGGATTATAGGGGATAATGGAGAGGAGATAATGTCCAGACAAAGAAGTTCCTGGTGGTTGCCCGAGATGGTCATGGGCAGTGGGGTGGTCTCCTGCGTTACCGGGCCCGACCGGATGGAGGAACCATCCGCCAAGTAAACTGACAGTCCCTGGGCCTTAGACTGGAGGGGGATCCGGTGTTGGGCAGCAAATGAGGAGTCCATGAAGCAGCTGCATGCCCCGGAATCAATAATGGCGGGTACTTGGAGGGTTCTTCCCGGAAGCTGAAACGAGACAGAGAGGGCAAGGTGAGAGGAGATCTGGGTTGAGGAGTCCAGAGAGCTGGCAGGCATGAGAGGGCACTTACGAGCCTTGGCCGGACAGTTCCTTACGTAGTGCCCGGGCTCACCGCAGTAGAGGCACAAGTTGTTGACCCAACGACGTTGACGTTCCTCTGAGGTTAGAGAGGGCCTCAAGAGCCCCAGCTGCATGGGCTCTGAGGAATCAGGAAGAGGTGCAGGCCGATGGGCTGAGCCGGTCTGCAGGTGACTTGGGGCTTTGGGGAGCATCCAGGTAGGACGAGAGAAACCGGAAGTACGTTCCATCCTGCGTTCCCTTAGTCGTCGGTCAATCTGAATGACCAGATTTATCAGGGTGTCCAGGGTCTGGGGCACCCCAACTCTTGCCAGCTCGTCTTTTAGTGCCTCAGAAAGTCCTAGGCGGAACTGGTGACGCAGGGCCGCGTCATTCCACTGGGTGTCCGCACCCCAGTGCCTAAAGTCCGCTACATAATCCTCCACGGGCCTTCGCCCCTGCTGGAGGGTGCGCAGAGTGGTCTCTGCGGTTGCGGAGAGTTGGGGATCTTCGTAGAGTTGGGCCATGGTATCAAAGAATGAAGTAAGACCGGCCAATGCGGGGTCCTTCTGCTCTAGGAGGCGGTGGGCCCAGGTCCGCGGGTCTCCGGAAAGTAGGGAGATCACGAAGCCCACCTTGGTGGCTTCCAGGGAGAAGGTGCGTGGCTGCAGTGCAAAAAACAGTTCACAGGAATTACGGAAGTCCCGAAAAAGGTTGCGGGCACCCGAGAATCTCTCGGGGATCGGTACCCGGGGCTCTGGAGGGAGCATTACCACCGACGGACCTGGACTTACCCCGGATGGGGCTGTCGGTGGTAGGGCCAGCACCCGTTCTTCCAACCGGGTGTATCCCTGCTGGAGATTCTTTACCGCCTCGGTCAGTCCCGCCAGGTGTTGGCACAGTCCTTCCATAGGAGAGGCCCCCTGCTCAGACTCAGACATGGCTGTCTGCTACTGTCACGCCCCCTGGTAGTGGTGAGTCTGATTAGCAGAGAAGGGCCTTCCTTGCGGCTCCGCTCGCCGGTCCCCTGATGATGGGACAGTAGGACCAGGAGTCAGGAGGGGCACAGGTGCCTGGCAGGAACAGTACGACCGGTACAAGAGCTCCCTGGATAAGCTCAGCGGTGGAGGTATGTAGGTCCCTGCAGGTAAGCAGGTTCTGTAGGCAGACTGGAACAACAGGCAGACTTGGATCTGTATGCAGACTGGAACAACAGGTAAGCTGGATCTGTGTGCAGGCTGGAACAACAGGCAGACTTGGATCTGTATGCAGACTGGAACAACAGGTAAGCTGGATCTGTGTGCAGGCTGGAACAACAGGCAGACTTGGATCTGTATGCAGACTGGAACAACAGGTAAGCTGGATCTGTGTGCAGGCTGGAACAACAGGCAGACTTGGATCTGTATGCAGACTGGAACAACAGGTAAGCTGGATCTGTGTGCAGGCTGGAACAACAGGCAGACTTGGATCTGTATGCAGACTGGAACAACAGGTAAGCTGGATCTGTGTGCAGGCTGGAACAACAGGCAGACTTGGATCTGTATGCAGACTGGACTTGGATGGTCAAACGGCCCGGGTCAGGTATCAGGCTGGCAGCGCAGTACAGGTGGAGAAGACAAGAGGATGGTCACAGACAAGCCAAGGTCGATACACAGGGACAGAGCGGATGGTCAAGGATAGCCGGGTCAAACACAGGTAAACAGACTTCAGATCAGGTTTATGCACAGAACGCTGTAGAGCAGACAGCGGGGACCGTCAGTGACAGAAGGGTTTAAATAGCCTCATTGGCGCCAATGGAGGCGCGCACCCGTCCGCGCACGCGCGCTCTTGTCTGCGCAATGGCAACCGAGAACGGGAACCAGGGATGCTGAGGCGCCGATTACTGGCAGAATCATCAGGTCGCCGGCTACGGATGGAGCCTTCATGACACCTTTTAATATACAAGGTGTACAAGAGGGTGGGAAGGGCTCTCAGTATAACCTTCCTCCCCCACATGACTTATGCAGAGTTGGTGTATGGGGCATTCCAGACTTGTCGGGATTATGACTTAGAAACACTTTTTTTAGTTAGTCTAGTAGTCCGTTATTTCACATGGAGTAACAAATTTATAAAAAAGAAAAAATTGTGACAAAAAAAGAAAAAAGAAAACTAAAGCAAAGTGCCATCAAACAAGGATGATAAATGTGTTGAATCCAAAATAAAATCTCCACATCGAATAATTAAGTGTCCAAATCAATAAAGTGTCCACATCAATCGAAAAGAAGAATAGTTGTGACATCCGTGCTAGAATCTCCAAAGCTAAGTGCATCCACGTCCCCATCAAAAGTGTGTAGATTGCTTGCTTACCAGAAGGTGATGACTGCCACAGCAGTCTCACCCAGCCTTGGGAAGTAAGGTCTCCCTCAACCCTGTGGGCACTCCGGGACTCCCGTATGGTAAGGGGGATGTTCAGAGATATGAAACAAAAAGAAAAAACTCCCATAGTGTAGCATGTAAGGGAAAGGTTTTACTGAAAAAATAAAGTTGCACTTACAAATAAAAGGTCATCAGATGGCCAAATGATACAGTGGGATGGATGAACCTGGCCAATCCCCAGACGACGTCCGATTGCTGACGAAACGCGTAGGGTGGGGCCTTGACGGTGACGTCATCACGTTCGTTCCGAGACGGTGGATGGGCGCACAATTCAGGCAGTAGAGCGAGACTGTACGGAGATACCGCATCTGATGTTCATCCATCCCGCTGTATCATTTGGCCATCTGATGACCTTTTATTTGTAAGTGCAACTTTATTTTTTCGTTAAAACTTTTCCCTTACATGCTACACTATGGGAGTTCTTTTTGTTTCATATCTCTGAACATCCCCCTTACCATATGGGAGTCCCGGAGTGCCGATAGGAGTATCCACAGGGTTGAGGGAGACCTTACTCCCTGGGCTGGGTGAGACTGCTGTGGCAGTCATCACCTTCTGGTAAGCAGGCAATCTACACACTTTTGATGGGGACGTGGATGCACTTAGCTTTGGAGATTCTAGCACGGATGTCACAACTATTCTTCTATTTCGATTGATGTGGTTCAACACATGTATCATCCTTGTTTGATGGCACTTTGCTTTAGTTTTCTTTTTTCTTTTTTGTCACAATTTTTTCTTTTTTATAAATTTGTTACTCACATATATTCACATCCATATATAAGTCCGTTATCAGCACTGCATTCATTTTATCTTTATACGTTTATTCAGAAGTTTTCCAGTACTGGACTTTTTTAATGCCAGCTGCTCAATTATAATCATTTACATTTTTTATTAATATTTTTTTGCGCGTAGGTTATAGCGCAGCATTCGCCTTGGGGCTTCACATTTTTATTTTATTTCACGTGAAGTGCATGGTGTCAGGTATCCTTACGGAGTAAAATCCTCCCTGCCCAAGTGGTGATGCAGGACATTCTGGGTGAGGTTGGGGAGATTCAGGGTCTTGAGAAAGACAGGTGGCAGCAGGAGGCCTGGATAAGGGCGCGGAGGAATATCAGGACTCTGTAGTTGCTGCCTGTTAATCTCGGGTGCGCGGCTTTTCTTTGTATTCTTGTTTCACTACCCTAGATTTTAAGATCAAAAATATTTTTGATACAAGGCTACATGCATGGTGACGGTGCTGTTCCTTAGTCTGGCTCTCTCATAGGGATTATGTTGTGTGCAATTTGGTTTGCATCGTTTATTTTGTTCTTGTTTTTTCTGTTTTGTATAGTCATATTCAATTATTTTGTAAATATGTTTTATTTATTTATTATGGTTTTATTGTATATAAGTTGTTGTTTGTAAGATTTTTTTAATAAACAAAATGAACCCCTCATAATGGGCATGGCAGGTGTACAGACCCGAGAACTCAGCACAGGGATGGTGGCAACGGGCACAGCGGGTGTACAGACACAGGAACTCAGCACAGGGATGATGGTAACCCCTCATAATGGGCATAGTAGGTGTAAAGACCAGGAACTCAGCACAGGGATGATGGGAACCCTTCATAATGGGCACAGCGGGTGTACAGACCCGGGAAATCGGCACAGGGAAGGTGAGTACCCCTCATAATGAGCACAGCAGGTGTACAGATCTGGGAACTCGGCACAGGCATGATGGGAACCCCTCATAATGGGCACAGTAGGTGTACAGACCCGGTAACTCGGTAAAGGGATGGTGGGAACCCCTCATAATGGGCACAGCAGATGTACAGACCAGGAATTTGGCACAAGGATTGTGGGAACCCCTCAAAATGGGCACGACAGGTGTACAAACCCGGGAACACAGTACAGGAATTGTGGGAACCCCTCATAATGGGCACAGTGAGGCTGCAATTGACGGGCACAGTTTTACCTAGCAGTAATGAAACAATAGAAAATGGAAAAAGAAACTGCGCTGCGGGAAATATACCCGGGAAAGGGTATGGCTAGATGTTGACAATACAGAGGCTTGAGAAAGCCTGGCCAGAAGCTGCAACTCAACTGTAAAACATAACTACAGTGATAACAAATGAAAAGAAAAAATGAGTAGCGCTAGACCAAAAAAAAAATACATAAAATGAATAAAAAGAAAAAAGAATCGCGCTTCACCCAGCAGTATTGTTTTGGTGACTGCGTGATCAATTAGCTATACCTCAAAGGATGAGCATACACGATAAAATAAAATCAAAAACCTGTGTGTATGTACAATACAATTAAATGAGAATATAGGGACCAAAAAGTTTGATCCTATATACAGATAATGAAACTTCCACAAATCGAATTAATGAAAACAGTGAAAATTGAAGATTCTGAGCCTAAATAGCACAGAAATGTATAGTGTGAGTCCAAAGTAAGTCCAAAGTGCATACGTATCTGAATGCGTTTTTCAACGCATCCAAATGCGTTTTACTAGAGTGTTGCACCCGTGCAATAAAGATAAAAGAGTCAGTCCAACTTTCCAGTCAAAAGTTCTTCAAAAAGCAGCCAGAAGTGATCCACCACCAAAATTGTTGAGATTTACTCCTTACCAGCTGTACATGACACCCCACTACAGAGTGTCATAATGTGCCTGTATACAGATAGCCTTCCTTAGGACCCTCAGGAGATGTGGTGGACGCCAACAGCCTCGATAGATCACTCCACAGGCCAGTATACACGGATCAGATATCAAATTTTGGATAGGGTATCATCACAGGTACAGCTTCCAATAAATGTCAATGGCACCTCCTGGTCTAAGGCAAAATGGTTGTCCACTCCAATGCACTGGAAATGGTGTCACCAGATGTGACATCAGCAGTGTGGCTCCGCCCTACAAGCTTTGTCCATGGTTGCGAAATCCCAGTCATGTAAGGCAATGTGCTGTGTTGTCAAGCCTGTGCTGCTTCCTGAGGTAAGATGTCATATATAGAAGTGGTATAAATACTGAGTCTGCATTCATTACACACACAGAGCTATATTTTCTTCCCAGAAGCACCTATAGGACTTGAAGTGTGTTAGTCCCATCACACACACAGAGCTATATTTGTTCCCAGAAGCACCTATAGGACTTGAAGTGTGTTTAGTCCCATCACACACACAGAGCTATATTTTCTTCCCAGAAGCACCTATAGGACTTGAAGTGTGTTAGTCCCATCGCACACGACAGAGCTATATTTTGTTCCCAGAAGCACCTATAGGACTTGAAGTGTGTTAGTCCCATCACACACACAGAGCTATATTTTCTTCCCAGAAGCACCTATAGGACTTGAAGTGTGGTTAGTCCCATTACACACAAAGAGCTATACTTTGTTCCCAGAAGCACCTATAGGACTTGAAGTGTGTTAGTCCCATTACACACACAGAGCTATATTTTCTTCCCAGAAGCACCTATAGGACTTGAAGTGTGTTTAGTTCCCATTACACACACAGAGCTATATTTTCTTCCCAGAAGCACCTATAGGACTTGAAGTGTGTTAGTCCCATTCACACACACACAGAGCTATATTTTGTTCCCAGAAGCACCTATAGACTTGAAGTGTGTTAGTCCCATTACACACACACTTCCCAGAGCTATATTTTCTTCCCAGAAGCACCTATAGGACTTGACGTGTGTTAGTCCCATCACACACACACAGAGCTATATTTTTCTTCCCAGAAGCACCTATAGGACTTGAAGTGTGTTAGTTCCATCACACAGAGCTCCTCTATTTTCTTTGCATAAGCACCCACAGGACTTCTAGTGTGTTAGTGGCATCACACCAGAGCTCCTATATATTCTTCTCAGCAGCACCCACAGGACTTCTAGTGTGTTAGTGGCATCACACAGAGCTCCTCTATTTTCTTTGCATAAGCACCCACAGGGACTTCTAGTGTGTTAGTGGCATCACACAGAGCTCCTCTATTTTCTTGGCAGAAGCACCCATAGGACTTCTAGTGTGTTAGTGGCATCACCAGAGCTCCTATATATTCTTCTCAGCAGCACCCACAGGACTTCTAGTGTGTTAGTGGCATCACACAGAGCTCCTCTATTTTCTTTGCAGAAGCACCCACAGGACCTTCTAGTGTGTTAGTGGCATCACACAGAGCTCCTCTATTTTCTTTGCAGAAGCACCCATAGGACTTCTAGGTGTTAGTGGCATCACACAGAGCTCCTATATATTCTTCTCAGCAGCACCCACAGGACTTCTAGTGTGTTAGTGGCATCACACAGAGCTCCTCTATTTTCTTTGCATAAGCACCCACAGGACTTCTAGTGTGTTAGTGGCATCACACAGAGCTCCTCTATTTTCTTCTCAGCAGCACCCCCATATGGACTTCGCATCTTGCTGTAGTGTGTTAGTGGCATCACACAGAGCATCATCAGCCACCCCTTCCCTAGACCCACATGTCCTCCTGAGGAGTCCCCCGAACTCTTTGAGCACAGTGTTGGGTACATGCTCCAGGAGGATGCCCAACGATTCGAAGGCTCGGATGACGATACCCAGCTTGAGGAATCTGGCAGTACAGTTCCACCAGCTGCAGCTTACTGCCAGGTTTGCTCTAGTGGTGAAGAGGGAGGGGATGATGAGGTCACTGACTCCACGTGGGTGCCTCAAGGGAGAGAGGATGAGGAGGAGGAAGAGGAGAGGCCAGCACACCGCAGAGCTCCGCCTGTGCAGGGCGCTGCCTCTGCACGTTATCAGAAAAGTTCTTTGGTGTGGGCCTTTTTTGAGACGAGTGCAGCAGATCGCACCACTGCTATTTGCAATATTTGTCTCAAGCGTATCTCGCGTGGCCAAAACATCAGCCGCTTGGGCACGACAAGCATGACCAGACATATGGCGACCTGCCATGCAGCTCGTTGGCAGGCACACATAAAAGACCCACACCAAAGAACTAAGCGGACCTCTCCTTGCTCCTCCTCAGCTGGGATCTCCATCCCCACTACACCTTCAGTCCTCTCTGAAAGCTGCTCTGAGAGGACTGAAGGTGTAGAATTCGGTGTGTCACAACCAAGTACTTGCAGTACACCGACGTCCGAATGCAGCAGGCAAATTTCCCTGCCCCAGCTGCTGGACCGTAGAAAGAAGTACACTCCCAGCCATCCACATGCCCAGCGGTTGAATGCTAGCCTTGCTAAATTGCTAGCACTTCAACTGCTGCCTTTTCAGTTGGTAGACTCGGCCCCCTTCCGTGAGTTTGTTCAATGTGCGGTTCCTCAGTGGCAGGTTCCCAAACGCCACTTTTTCTCGCGGAAGGCGATTCCGTCTCTCTACCGGCATGTGGAGGGCAATGTCCATGCCTCGCTGGACAGGGCGGTCAGCGGTAAGGTGCATATTACCGCTGACTCATGGTCCAGCAGGCATGGACAGGGACGGTACCTTTCTTTCACGGCCCATTGGGTCACTCTATTGGCAGCTGGGAGGGATGCAGGACAAGGTGCAGTAGTGTTGGAGGTTGTTCCGCCACCACGCCTCCAAAACGCGACTACTGCTACTGGTTGTGACACACCTCTCTCCTCCACCCCCTCCTCTTCTTCTTCCTCCAGTGCTCTGTCCTTGGAACCAGCGGTGCTCCGTAGGCGTACAAGGGGCTACGCAAGTACGCAGGCAAAAAGATGCCATGCCGTGCTTGCGCTGGTGTGTTTGGGGGACAGGAGCCACACTGGGCCAGAGGTTCTGGCAGCTCTGCAGGGGCAGGCCGAGAGGTGGTTGACGCCACGTCAGCTTAAGCCAGGAATGGTCGTTTCTGACAATGGCACCAACCTCCTCTCCGCCCTGCGACAGGGGCAGCTCACCCATGTGCCCTGCATGGCTCACGTCCTCAACCTGGTGGTGCAGCGGTTCTTGGGCAGGTTCCCAGGCTTACAGGATGTCCTGAGGCAGGCCAGGAAAGTCTGTGTGCATTTCCGCCGATCTTATAATGCCAGTGCTCGGCTGACTGAGCTGCAAAAGGAGCTGAACCTGCCCAAGAACCGCCTAATATCTGACATGCCCACCAGGTGGAACTCAACGTTGGCCATGCTGCAGCGACTGCACACGCAGCAGAGGGCCATCAATGAGTACCTTTGCGACTACGGCACCAGGACAGGGTCAGGGGAGCTTGGTTTTTTTTCCCCACGTCAGTGGAGCATGATCAGGGATGCATGCACTGTCCTCTCACCATTTGAGGAGGCCACGAGGATGGTGAGCAGTGACAGTGCATGCATCAGTGACACTGTCCCTCTTGTCCACCTGTTGGAGCATACGCTGCGTGGGATAATGGACAGGGCACTTGAGGCAGAACAGAGGCAGGAAGAGGAGGACTTCCTTGCCTCTCAAGGCCCCCTTTATCCGGACAGTGTTCCTTCTGTCCCACCCATCACACAGGAAGAGGATGAGGAGGAGGAGGAGGAGGAGGAGGAGGAGGAGGATTGTGTGAGCATGGAGGTGGAGCCTGGCACTCAGCATCAGCAGCAGCAGTCTTTTAGGGATGATGTACAGTCCCAACAAGCCAGTGGACTTGTACGTGGCTGGGAGGAGGTGGCTGGCGATCATGTCATCCTCAGTGACCCAGAAGACTCCGGACCGAATGCCTCAGCTAACCTACGCTGCATGGCCTCCCTGATCCTGCAAAGCCTGCGGAAGGATCCTCGTGTTCTTCGGATCAAGGAGAGGGACCATTACTGGCTGGCCACTCTCCTTGATCCGCGGTACAAGGGTAAGGTTGCGGACCTTATCTTGCCGTCGCAGAGGGAGCAGAGGATGAGACATCTCAGGGAGGCCTTGCAGAAAGGTCTGTGCAACGCGTTCCCAGAAACTGGGAGGCTACAAACTCCTGGTCCTGGGCGACGAGTTGCTGAGGCTTCGGTCAGTGGCAGAAGGAGCGGTGGGGAAGGTGGACGTCTGACCGATGCGTTCAGACAATTTTTTAGTCCGCAGCCCCAAGGTATGATCGGTTCCAGCAACCATCGCCAGCGTCTGATATACATGGTGCAGGAATACCTTGGGGCAAGGTCAGACTTGGACACCTTTCCCACCGAAAATCCTCTGGCTTACTGGGTCCTGAGGATGGATCACTGGCCAGAGCTTGCACAGTATGCAATTGAGCTACTGGCCTGTCCTGCCTCCAGCGTTCTTTCCGAACGCACATTCAGTGCTGCTGGAGGATTTGTGACTGATCATAGGGTGCGCCTGTCCACCGCCTCGGTTGATCGACTGACATTCATCAAAATGAATCAGTCTTGGATCACCACCAGCTACCAGGCACCTGAGGCGGATATAACCGAATAATTTTTAATGTCACATCCCTTCAAGACTGCCTATGCTGATGCTGAGTGACTGTCCTCTTATGTTCACTGACTATCCTCTTCCTCCTCCTCAATGATCCATGCCACAGCACCAGTGCCTAAGGCACAATTTTTCAGCCCCTGTTTAACAGGGGCGTGTACTTACAATTTTTAAAAAAAATGCTTCGCAACACGTGTGACTGCTGTGCTCCAAGTACAGTCTCTGTGAGGGCCGTGTTGCAGTGTTGTGGCACCAGCACCAGTGCCTAAGGCACAATTTTTCAGCCCCTGTTTAACAGGGGCGTGTACTTACAATTTTTTAAAAAAAATGCTTCGCAACACGTGTGACTGCTGTGCTCCAAGTACAGTCTCTGTGAGGGCCGTGTTGCAGTGTTGTGGCACCAGCACCAGTGCCTAAGGCACAATTTTTCAGCCCCTGTTTAACAGGGGCGTGTACTTACAATTTTTTAAAAAAATGCTTTGCAACACGTGTGACTGCTGTGCTCCAAGTACAGTCTCTGTGAGGGCCGTGTTGCAGTGTTGTGGCACCAGCACCAGTGCCTAAGGCACAATTTTTCAGCCCCTGTTTAACAGGGGCGTGTACTTACAATTTTTAAAAAAAATGCTTCGCAACACGTGTGACTGCTGTGCTCCAAGTACAGTCTCTGTGAGGGCCGTGTTGCAGTGTTGTGGCACCAGCACCAGTGCCTAAGGCACAATTTTTCAGCCCCTGTTTAACAGGGGCGTGTACTTACAATTTTTAAAAAAAATGCTTCGCAACACGTGTGACTGCTGTGCTCCAAGTACAGTATCTGTGAGGGCCGGGTTGCAGTGTTGTGGCACCAGCACCAGTGCCTAAGGCACAATTTTTCAGCCCCTGTTTAACAGGGGCGTGTACTTACAATTTTTTAAAAAAATGCTTCGCAACACGTGTGACTGCTGTGCTCCAAGTACAGTCTCTGTGAGGGGTTGCAGTGTTGTGGCACCAGCACCAGTGCCTAAGGCACAATTTTTCAGCCCCTGTTTAACAGGGGCGGGTAATTACAAATCTTGATCTAATAGTTCACAGCAGGGCCCATTCCTGCGCCCACCAAGAGTAACTATGAGGGCCTACAGTCTTGTGGCAACACCGTCCACCACCACCGCCAAAGGCCCAATTTTTCTGCCCTGTTCATCAGGTGCTTGCAATTACAAATCTTGATCTAATAACTCACAGCAGGGCCCATTCCTGCGCCCACCAAGAGTAACTGTGAGAGCTTACAGTCTTGTGGCAAAACCGTCCACCACCACCACCACCACCACCCCCAATTTTTCTGCCCTGTTCAACAGGTGCATGCAATTACAAATCTTGATCTATTAACTCACAGCAGGGCCCATTCCTGTGCCCACCAGTCTTGTGGCTACACCAACATCTAATAGGGCAAATTTCTGCAGAGTATATACGCCAGGCCCCTACTTTCAAACATCCAACTTACAAACGACTCCTACTTGCAAATGGAAAGAGAAAACAGGAAGTGAGAGGAAATCTACCCCTAGGAAGGGAAATTCTATCCTGTTAGATTTAATTTGGGAAAAAGGTATCTCCTCTCTACTGATACTTTATCACCAATCCTTGTTTCAATTAAAACCCCACTTTTCCAAAAACATTTGTCATTGGGACGGAAAGTGAGGTGACATGTTCTGAACAGATGTGCAAAGACAGCAAATGTTACAGGGGTGATAACCCCTCCCTATGTTCTCCAAAAAGCTTAAAAATAGATTTTTTTGGGATGGAGCTACACTTCATAATGTACCTGTTCAGATTCTACTTAAGATCAAACCTAAAGCCGCAAGTGGTTTTAAATGGCTTCTTTTTTTCCTTTACAAATGTCATTTTGTGCAAGGACAGTTCTAAACACGGGAAACACATGCCACTTCACAGGCATACTTTGGACACCCCCCAGGTACCATATTTAAAGGAAAATGTCACTTTTTTATTTTCACTTTATGCATCATTAAAATGACTGCTCCCGTGTTCGGCTCATCCCTAGTGCTGACAAGAAAATATAGGTCCTATGTGTGCTCACAACACACTATAAGACCCTATGGGTGCTGACACAAACACACTATAGGTACCATGTGTGCTGACAAGAAAATATAGGTCCTATGTGTGCTCACAACACACTATAAGTCCTATGGGTGCTGACACAAACACACTATAGGTACTATGTGTGCTGACACAAACACACTATAGGTACTATGTGTGCTGACAAAAAAATATAGGTCCTATGTGTGCTCACAACACACTATAGGTCCTATGGGTGCTGACAAGAAAATATAGGTCCTATGTGTGCTCACAACACACTATAAGTCCTATGGGTGCTGACACAAACACACTATAGGTACTATGTGTGCTGATAAGAAAATATAGGTCCTATGTGTGCTCACAACACACTATAAGTCCTATGGGTGCTGACACAAACACACTATAGGTACTATGTGTGCTGACAAGAAAACATAGGTCCTATGTGTGCTCACAACACACTATAAGTCCTATGGGTGCTGACACAAACACACTATAGGTACTATGTGTGCTGACAAGAAAATACAGGTCCTATGTGTGCTCACAACACACTATAAGTTCTATGGGTGCGGACACAAACACACTATAGGTACTATGTGTGCTGACAAAAAAATATAGGTCCTATGTGTGCTCACAACACACTATAGGTCCTATGGGTGCTGACAAGAAAATATAGGTCCTATGTGTGCTCACAACACACTATAAGACCCTATGGGTGCTGACACAAACACACTATAGGTACCATGTGTGCTGACAAGAAAATATAGGTCCTATGTGTGCTCACAACACACTATAAGTCCTATGGGTGCTGACACAAACACACTATAGGTCCTATGTGTGCTGACACAAACACACTATAGGTACTATGTGTGCTGACACAAACACACTATAGGTACTATGTGTGCTGACAAAAAAATATAGGTCCTATGTGTGCTCACAACACACTATAGGTCCTATGGGTGCTGACAAGAAAATATAGGTCCTATGTGTGCTCACAACACACTATAAGTCCTATGGGTGCTGACACAAACACACTATAGGTACTATGTGTGCTGATAAGAAAATATAGGTCCTATGTGTGCTCACAACACACTATAAGTCCTATGGGTGCTGACACAAACACACTATAGGTACTATGTGTGCTGACAAGAAAACATAGGTCCTATGTGTGCTCACAACACACTATAAGTCTTATGGGTGCTGACACAAACACACTATAGGTACTATGTGTGCTGACAAGAAAATACAGGTCCTATGTGTGCTCACAACACACTATAAGTTCTATGGGTGCGGACACAAACACACTATAGGTACTATGTGTGCTGACAAAAAAATATAGGTCCTATGTGTGCTCACAACACACTATAGGCCCTATGGGTGCTGACAAGAAAATATAGGTCCTATGTGTGCTCACAACACACTATAAGTCCTATGGGTGCTGACACAAACACACTATAGGTACTATGTGTGCTGACAAGAAAATATAGGTCCTATGTGTGCTCACAACACACTATAAGTTATATGGGTGCCGACACAAACACACTATAGGTACTATGTGTGCTGACAAGAAAATATAGGTCCTATGTGTGCTCACAACACACTATAGGTCCTATGTGTGCTGACAAGAAAATATAGGTCCTATGTGTGCTCACAACACACTATAAGTTCTATGGGTGCTGACACAAACACACTATAGGTACTATGTGTGCTGACACGAAAATATAGGTCCTATGTGTGCTCACAACACACTATAGGTCCTATGGGTGCTGACACAAACACACTATAGGTACTATGTGTGCTGACAAGAAAATATAGGTCCTATGTGTGCTCACAACACACTATAAGTCCTATGGGTGCTGACACAAACACACTATAGGTACTATGTGTGCTGACAAGAAAATATAGGTCCTATGTGTGCTCACAACACACTATAAGTCCTATGGGTGCTGACACAAACACACTATAGGTACTTTGTGTGCTGACAAGAAAATATAGGTCCTATGTGTGCTCACAACACAATATAAGTCATATGGGTGCTGACACAAACACACTATAGGTACAATGTGTGCTGACACAAACACACTATAGGTACTATGTGTGGTGACAAAAAAATATAGGTCCTATGTGTGCTCACAACACACTATAGGTCCTATGGGTGCTGACAAGAAAATATAGGTCCTATGTGTGCTCACAACACACTATAAGTCCTATGGGTGCTGACACAAACACACTATAGATACTATGTGTGCTGACAAGAAAATATAGGTCCTATGTGTGCTCACAACACACTATAAGTCCTATGGGTGCTGACACAAACACACTATAGGTACTATGTGTGCTGACAAGAAAATATAGGTCCTATGTGTGCTCACAAAACACTATAAGTCCTATGGGTGCTGACACAAACACACTATAGGTACTATGTGTGCTGACAAGAAAATATAGGTCCTATGTGTGCTCACAACACACTATAAGTCCTATGGGTGCTGACACAAACACACTATAGGTACTATGTGTGCTGACAAGAAAATATAGGTCCTATGTGTGCTCACAACACACTATAAGTCCTATGGGTGCTGACACAAACACACTATAGGTACTATGTGTGCTGACAAGAAAATATAGGTCCTATGTGTGCTCACAACACACTATAGGTCCTTTGGGTGCTGACACAAACACACTATAGGTCCTATGTGTGCTGACAAGAAAATATAGGTCCTATGTGTGCTCACAACACACTATAAGTCCTATGGGTGCTGACACAAACACACTATAGGTACTATGTGTGCTGACAAGAAAATATAGGTCCTATGTGTGCTCACAACACACTATAAGTCCTATGGGTGCTGACACAAACACACTATAGGTACTATGGGTGCTGACAAGAAAACATAGGTCCTATGGGTGCTCACAACACACTATAAGTCATATGGGTGCTGACACAAACACACTATAGGTACTATGTGTGCTGACAAGAAAATATAGGTCCTATGTGTGCTCACAACACACTATAAGTTCTATGGGTGCTGACACAAACACACTATAGGTACTATGTGTGCTGACAAGAAAATATAGGTCCTATGTGTGCTCACAACACACTATAGGTCCTATGGGTGCTGACAAGAAAATATAGGTCCTATGTGTGCTCACAACACACTATAAGATCCTATGGGTGCTGACACAAACACACTATAGGTACCATGTGTGCTGACAAGAAAATATAGGTCCTATGTGTGCTCACAACACACTATAAGTCCTATGGGTGCTGACACAAACACACTATAGGTACTATGTGTGCTGACACAAACACACTATAGGTACTATGTGTGCTGACAAAAAAATATAGGTCCTATGTGTGCTCACAACACACTATGGGTGCTGACACAAACACACTAAGATCTGACCTATGGGTGCTGACACAAACACACTATAGGTACCATGTGTGCCGACAAGAAAATATAGGTCCTATGTGTGCTCACAACACACTATAAGTCCTATGGGTGCTGACACAAACACACTATAGGTACTATGTGTGCTGACAAGAAAATATAGGTCCTATGTGTGCTCACAACACACTATAGTCCTATGGGTGCTGACACAAACACACTATAGGTACTATGTGTGCTGACAAGAAAACATAGGTCCTATGTGTGCTCACAACACACTATAAGTCCTATGGGTGCTGACACAAACACACTATAGGTACTATGGGTGCTGACAAGAAAACATAGGTCCTATGTGTGCTCACAACACACTATAAGTCATATGGGTGCTGACACAAACACACTATATAGGTACTATGTGTGCTGACAAGAAAATATAGGTCCTATGTGTGCTCACAACACACTATAAGTTCTATGGGTGCTGACACAAACACACTATAGGTACTATGTGTGCTGACAAGAAAATATAGGTCCTATGTGTGCTCACAACACACTATATGTCCTATGGGTGCTAACAAGAAAATATAGGTCCTATGTGTGCTCACAACACACTATAAGATCCTATGGGTGCTGACACAAACACACTATAGGTACTATGTGTGCTGACAAGAAAATATTGGTCCTATGTGTGCTCACAACACACTATAAGTCCTATGGGTGCTGACACAAACACACTATAGGTACTATGTGTGCTGACAAGAAAATATAGGTCCTATGTGTGCTCACAACACACTATAGGTCCTATGTGTGCTGACAAGAAAATATAGGTCCTATGTGTGCTCACAACACACTATAAGTCCTATGGGTGCTGACACAAACACACTATAGGTACTATGTGTGCTGACAAGAAAATATAGGTCCTATGTGTTCTCACAACACACTATAAGTCCTATGGGTGCTGACACAAACACACTATAGGTACTATGGGTGCTGACAAGAAAACATAGGTCCTATGTGTGCTCACAACACACTATAAGTCATATGGGTGCTGACACAAACACACTATAGGTACTATGTGTGCTGACAAGAAAATATAGGTCCTATGTGTGCTCACAACACACTATAAGTTCTATGGGTGCTGACACAAACACACTATAGGTACTATGTGTGCTGACAAGAAAATATAGGTCCTATGTGTGCTCACAACACACTATAGGTCCTATGGGTGCTGACAAGAAAATATAGGTCCTATGTGTGCTCACAACACACTATAAGATCCTATGGGTGCTGACACAAACACACTATAGGTACCATGTGTGCTTACAAGAAAATATAGGTCTTATGTGTGCTCACAACACACTATAAGTCCTATGGGTGCTGACACAAACACACTATAGGTACTATGTGTGCTGACAAGAAAATATAGGTCCTATGTGTGCTCACAACACACTATAGGTCCTATGGGTGCTGACACAAAACACACTATAGGTACTATGTGTGCTGACAAGAAAATATAGGTCCTATGTGTGCTCACAACACACTATAAGTCCTATGGGTGCTGACACAAACACACTATAGGTACTATGGGTGCTGACAAGAAAACATAGGTCCTATGTGTGCTCACAACACACTATAAGTCATATGGGTGCTGACACAAACACACTATAGGTACTATGTGTGCTGACAAGAAAATATAGGTCCTATGTGTGCTCACAACACACTATAAGTTCAATGGGTGCTGACACAAACACACTATAGGTACTATGTGTGCTGACAAGAAAATATAGGTCCTATGTGTGCTCACAACACACTATAGGTCCTATGGGTGCTGACAAGAAAATATAGGTCCTATGTGTGCTCACAACACACTATAAGATCCTATGGGTGCTGACACAAACACACTATAGGTACCATGTGTGCTGACAAGAAAATATAGGTCCTATGTGTGCTCACAACACACTATAAGTCCTATGGGTGCTGACACAAACACACTATAGGTACTATGTGTGCTGACACAAACACACTATAGGTACTATGTGTGCTGACAAAAAAAATATAGGTCCTATGTGTGCTCACAACACACTATAAGATCCTATGGGTGCTGACACAAACACACTATAGGTACTATGTGTGCTGACAAGAAAATATAGGTCCTATGTGTGCTCACAACACACTATAGGTCCTATGGGTGCTGACACAAACACACTATAGGTACTATGTGTGCTGACAAGAAAACATAGGTCCTATGTGTGCTCACAACACACTATAAGTCCTATGGGTGCTGACACAAACACACTATAGGTACTATGGGTGCTGACAAGAAAACATAGGTCCTATGTGTGCTCACAACACACTATAAGTCATATGGGTGCTGACACAAACACACTATAGGTACTATGTGTGTGCTGACAAGAAAATATAGGTCCTATGTGTGCTGACACAAACACACTATAAGTCCTATGGGTGCTGACACAAACACACTATAGGTACTATGTGTGCTGACAAGAAAATATAGGTCCTATGTGTGCTCACAACACACTATAAGTCCTATGGGTGCTGACACAAACACACTATAGGTACTATGTGTGCTGACAAGAAAATATAGGTCCTATGTGTGCTCACAACACACTATAGGTCCTATGGGTGCTGACACAAACACACTATAGGTACTATGTGTGCTGACAAGAAAATATAGGTCCTATGTTTGCTCACAACACACTATAAGTCCTATGGGTGCTGACACAAACACACTATAGGTACTATGGGTGCTGACAAGAAAACATAGGTCCTATGTGTGCTCACAACACACTATAAGTCCTATGGGTGCTGACACAAACACACTATAGGTACTATGTGTGCTGACAAGAAAATATAGGTCCTATGTGTGCTCACAACACACTATAGGTCCTATGGGTGCTGACAAGAAAATATAGGTCCTATGTGTGCTCACAACACACTATAAGATCATATGGGTGCTGACACAAACACACTATAGGTACCATTGGGCTGACAAGAAAATATAGGTCCTATGTGTGCTCACAACACACTATAAGTCCTATGGGTGCTGACACAAACACACTATAGGTACTATGTGTGCTGACACAAACACACTATAGGTACTATGTGTGCTGACAACACAATATAGGTCCTATGTGTGCTCACAACACACTATAGGTCCTATGGGTGCTGACAAGAAAATATAGGTCCTATGTGTGCTCACAACACACTATAAGTCCTATGGGTGCTGACACAAACACAATATAGGTACTATGTGTGCTGACAAGAAAATATAGGTCCTATGTGTGCTCACAACACACTATAGGTCCTATGGGTGCTGACAAGAAAATATAGGTCCTATGTGTGCTCACAACACACTATAAGTCCTATGTGTGCAGACACAAACACACTATAGGTACTATGTGTGCTGACAAGAAAATATAGGTCCTATGTGTGCTCACAACACACTATAGGTCCTATGGGTGCTGACAAGAAAATATAGGTCCTATGTGTGCTCACAACACACTATAAGTCCTATGGGTGCTGACACAAACACACTATAGGTACTATGTGTGCTGACAAGAAAATATAGGTCATATGTGTGCTCACAACACACTATAAGTCCTATGTGTGCGGACACAAACACACTATAGGTACTATGTGTGCTGACAAGAAAATATAGGTCCTATGTGTGCTCACAACACACTATAGGTCCTATGGGTGCTGACAAGAAAATATAGGTCCTATGTGTGCTCACAACACACTATAAGTCCTATGGGTGCTGACACAAACACACTATAGGTACTATGTGTGCTGACAAGAAAATATAGGTCCTATGTGTGCTCACAACACACTATAAGTCCTATGTGTGCTGACACAAACACACTCTAGGTACTATGTGTGCTGACAAGAAAATATGGGCCCTATGTGTGCTCACAACACACTATAAGTCCTATGGGTGCTGACACAAACACACTATAGGTACTATGTGTGTTGACAAGAAAATATAGGTCCTATGTGTGCTCACAACACACTATATGTCCTATGGGTGCTGACACAAACACACTATAGGTACTATGTGTGCTGACAAGAAAATATAGGTCCTATGTGTGCTCACAACACACTATAAGTCCTATGGGTGCTGACAAGAAAATATAGGTCCTATGTGTGCTCAAAACACACTATAAGTCCTATGGGTGCTGACACAAACACACTATAGGTACTATGTGTGCTGACACAAACACACTATAGGTACTATGTGTGCTGACAAAAAAAACCTAGGTCCTATGTGTGCTCACAACACACTATAGGTCCTATGGGTGCTGACAAGAAAATATAGGTCCTATGTGTGCTCACAACACACTATAAGTCCTATGGGTGCTGACACAAACATACTATAGTTACTATGTGTGATGACAAGAAAATATACGTCCTATGTGTGCTCACAACACACTATAAGTCCTATGGGTGCTGACACAAACACACTATAGGTACTATGTGTGCTGACAAGAAAATATAGGTCCTATGTGTGCTCACAACACACTATAAGTTCTATGGGTGCCGACACAAACACACTATAGGTACTATGTGTGCTGACAAGAAAATATAGGTCCTATGTGTGCTCACAACACACTATAAGTCCTATGGGTGCTGACACAAACACACTATAGGTACTATGTGTGCTGACAAGAAAATATAGGTCCTATGTGTGCTCACAACACAATATAAGTCCTATGGGTGCTGACACAAACACACTATAGGTACTATGTGTGCTGACAAGAAAATATAGGTCCTATGTGTGCTCACAACACACTATAGGTCCTATGGGTGCTGACAAGAAAATATAGGTCCTATGTGTGCTCACAACACACTATAAGTCCTATGGGTGCTGACACAAACACACTATAGGAACTATGTGTGCTGACAAGAAAATATAGGTCCTATGTGTGCTCACAACACACTATAAAGCCCCATACACACGCGCCGATTATCCGAGGACCAGGTCCGTCAGACCATGTCCGTCATACTTTGTCTGATGTTGGTTTTGCGTACACACGGTCGGACAAAGTTGTCGGAAAATCCGATCATTCTGAACGTGGTGACGTTTGTTGCCTACGACGGGACTACGTAGAGGCTAGTAGCCAATAGCTTTGGTCTTGTAATGTGATCTGAGCATGCGTAGCACTTTGTCTGGTCGGAATTCGCTACACACGATCGGATTTGGTGTGATTGGACTTTGTTGTCAAAAAATCTATCCAGCAGGATATAGGACTTTGTCCGTCAGACAATTTGATGGAAACTGTCCGATGGTGCTTACACACGGTCTGATTTTCCGACAACATTGTAGGATAGGACAGAATCCATCGGAAAATCCTACCGTGTGTATGGGGCTTTAGTCCTATGGGTGCTGACACAAACACACTATAGGTACTATGTGTGCTGACAAGAAAATATAGGTCCTATGTGTGCTCACAACACACTATAAGTCCTATGGGTGCTGACACAAACACACTATAGGTACTATGTGTGCTGACAAGAAAATATAGGTCCTATGTGTGCTCACAACACACTATAAGTCCTATGGGTGCTGACACAAACACACTATAGGTACTATGTGTGCTGACAAGAAAATATAGGTCCTATGTGTGCTCACGACACACTATAAGTCCTATGGGTGCTGACACAAACACACTATAGGTACTATGTGTGCTGACAAGAAAATATAGGTCCTATGTGTGCTCACAACACACTATAAGTCCTATGGGTGCTGACACAAACACACTATAGGTACTATGGGTGCTGACACAAACACACTAGGTACTATGTGTGCTGACAAGAAAATATAGGTCTATGTGTGCTCACAACACACTATAGGTCCTATGGGTGCTGACACAAACACACTATAGGTACTATGTGTGCTGACAAGAAAATATAGGTCCTATGTGTGCTCACAACACACTATAAGTCCTATGGGTGCTGACACAAAACACACTATAGGTACTATGTGTGCTGACAAGAAAATATAGGTCCTATGTGTGCTCACAACACACTATAAGTCCTATGGGTGCTGACACAAACACACTATAGGTACTATGTGTGCTGACAAGAAAATATAGGTCCTATGTGTGCTCACAACACACTATAAGTCCTATGGGTGCTGACACAAACACACTATAGGTACTATGTGTGCTGACAAGAAAATATAGGTCCTATGTGTGCTCACAACACACTATAAGTCCTATGGGTGCTGACACAAACACACTATAGGTACTATGTGTGCTGACAAGAAAATATAGGTCCTATGTGTGCTCACAACACACTATAAGTTCTATGGGTGCTGACACAAACACACTATAGGAACTATGTGTGCTGACAAGAAAATATAGGTCCTATGTGTGCTCACAACACACTATAAAGCCCCACACACACGCGCGGATTATCCGAGGACCAGGTCCGTCAGACCATGTCCGTCATACTTTGTCTGATGTTGGTTTTGCGTACACACGGTCGGACATAGTTGTCGGAAAATCCGATCATTCTGAACGTGGTGACGTTTGTTGCCTACGACGGGACTACGTAGAGGCTAGTAGCCAATAGCTTTGGTCTTGTAATGTGATCTGAGCATGCGTAGCACTTTGTCCGGTCGGAATTCGCTACACACGATCGGATTTGGTGTGATCGGACTTTGTTGTCAAAAAATCTATCCAGCAGGAGATAGGACTTTGTCCGTCAGACAATTTGATGGAAACTGTCCGATGGTGTCCTATGGGTGCTGACACAAACACACTATAGGTACTATGTGTGCTGACAAGAAAATATAGGTCCTATGTGTGCTCACAACACACTATAAGTCCTATGGATGCTGACACAAACACACTCTATGTGTGCTGCTGACAAGAAAATATAGGTCCTATCGTGTGTATGGGGCTTTAGTCCTATGGGTGCTGACACAAACACACTATAGGTACTATGTGTGCTGACAAGAAAATATAGGTCCTATGTGTGCTCACAACACACTATAAGTCCTATGGGTGCTGACACAAACACACTATAGGTACTATGTGTGCTGACAAGAAAATATAGGTCCTATGTGTGCTCACAACACACTATAAGTCCTATGGGTGCTGACACAAACACACTATAGGTACTATGTGTGCTGACAAGAAAATATAGGTCCTATGTGTGCTCACAACACACTATAAGTCCTATGGGTGCTGACACAAACACACTATAGGTACTATGTGTGCTGACAAGAAAATATAGGTCCTATGTGTGCTCACAACACACTATAAGTCCTATGGGTGCTGACACAAACACACTATAGGTACTATGTGTGCTGACAAGAAAATATAGGTCCTATGTGTGCTCACAACACACTATAAGTCCTATGGGTGCTGACACAAACACACTATAGGTACTATGTGTGCTGACAAGAAAATATAGGTCCTATGTGTGCTCACAACACACTATAAGTCCTATGGGTGCTTACACAAACACACTATAGGTACTATGTGTGCTGACAAGAAAATATAGGTCCTATGTGTGCTCACAACACACTATAAGTTCTATGGGTGCTGACACAAACACACTATAGGTACTATGTGTGCTGACAAGAAAATATAGGTCCTATGTGTGCTCACAACACACTATAGGTCCTATGGGTGCTGACAAGAAAATATAGGTCCTATGTGTGCTCACAACACACTATAAGTCCTATGGGTGCTGACACAAACACACTATAGGTACTATGTGTGCTGACAAGAAAATATAGGTCCTATGTGTGCTCACAACACACTATAAGTCCTATGGGTGCTGACACAAACACACTATAGGTACTATGTGTGCTGACACAAACACACTATAGGTACTATGTGTGCTGACAAGAAAAATATAGGTCCTATGTGTGCTCACAACACACTATAAGTCCTATGGGTGCTGACACAAACACACTATAGGTACTATGTGTGCTGACAAGAAAATATAGGTCCTATGTGTGCTCACAACACACTATAAGTCCTATGGGTGCTGACACAAACACACTATAGGTACTATGTGTGCTGACAAGAAAATATAGGTCCTATGTGTGCTCACAACACACTATAAGTCCTATGGGTGCTTACACAAACACACTATAGGTACTATGTGTGCTGACAAGAAAATATAGGTCCTATGTGTGCTCACAACACACTATAAGTTCTATGGGTGCTGACACAAACACACTATAGGTACTATGTGTGCTGACAAGAAAATATAGGTCCTATGTGTGCTCACAACACACTATAGGTCCTATGGGTGCTGACAAGAAAATATAGGTCCTATGTGTGCTCACAACACACTATAAGTCCTATGGGTGCTGACACAAACACACTATAGGTACTATGTGTGCTGACAAGAAAATATAGGTCCTATGTGTGCTCACAACACACTATAAGTCCTATGGGTGCTGACACAAACACACTATAGGTACTATGTGTGCTGACAAGAAAATATAGGTCCTATGTGTGCTCACAACACACTATAAGTCCTATGGGTGCTGACACAAACACACTATAGGTACTATGTGTGCTGACAAGAAAATATAGGTCCTATGTGTGCTCACAACACACTATAAGTCCTATGGGTGCTTACACAAACACACTATAGGTACTATGTGTGCTGACAAGAAAATATAGGTCCTATGTGTGCTCACAACACACTATAAGTTCTATGGGTGCTGACACAAACACACTATAGGTACTATGTGTGCTGACAAGAAAATATAGGTCCTATGTGTGCTCACAACACACTATAGGTCCTATGGGTGCTGACAAGAAAATATAGGTCCTATGTGTGCTCACAACACACTATAAGTCCTATGGGTGCTGACACAAACACACTATAGGTACTATGTGTGCTGACAAGAAAATATAGGTCCTATGTGTGCTCACAACACACTATAAGTCCTATGGGTGCTGACACAAACACACTATAGGTACTATGTGTGCTGACACAAACACACTATAGGTACTATGTGTGCTGACAAAAAATATAGGTCCTATGTGTGCTCACAACACACTATAGGTCCTATGGGTGCTGACAAGAAAATATAGGTCCTATGTGTGCTCACAACACACTATAAGTCCTATGGGTGCTGACACAAACACACTATAGGTACTATGTGTGCTGACAAGAAAATATAGGTCCTATGTGTTCTCACAACACACTATAAGTCCTATGGGTGCTGACACAAACACACTATAGGTACCATGTGTGCTGACAAGAAAATATAGGTCCTATGTGTGCTCACAACACACTATAGGTCCTATGGGTGCTGACAAGAAAATATAGGTCCTATGTGTGCTCACAACACACTATAAGTTCTATGGGTGCCGACACAAACACACTATAGGTACTATGTGTGCTGACAAGAAAATATAGGTCCTATGTGTGCTCACAACACACTATAGGTCCTATGGGTGCCGACACAAACACACTATAGGTACTATGTGTGCTGACAAGAAAATATAGGTCCTATGTGTGCTCACAACACACTATAAGTCCTATGGGTGCCGACACAAACACACTATAGGTACTATGTGTGCTGACAAGAAAATATAGGTCCTATGTGTGCTCACAACACACTATAGGTCCTATGGGTGCTGACAAGAAAATATATGTCCTATGTGTGCTCACAACACACTATAAGTCCTATGGGTGCTGACACAAACACACTATAGGTACTATGTGTGCTGACAAGAAAATATAGGTCCTATGTGTGCTCACAACACACTATAAGTCCTATGGGTGCGGACACAAACACACTATAGGTACTATGTGTGCTGACAAGAAAATATAGGTCCTATGTGTGCTCACGGTAAGATATTTGTTGGGCAAGTGAGTGGTGGCAGATAGGTCTATCGCTTCTCACATAGAAAAATTACAAATTTGTGAGGCCTGGTGTGCATTAACACGGCCTATACCCCAAAGAGAAGCTTAAACAGATAGACATAAGAAGTATATGCATGTGAACAAAAAATAAATTTTATTTAGGGCAGCGAGCCCAGAGATACATCAATGGATAGGTAAATAAGCATGCAATTTTACAAGACAGTATGTATACATGGAATCATGTGTAACCATAAGCATGTACAAAAATGCAAAAATTGCACAATAACTTGCGATAATATCAAGGTCTTTCAGGAAAATGCCGACATGTTTCGGACGGACGTCCTTTTTCAAGGCAATATCTGTTCCTGTATTTGCTCAATAATACTGTATAAGACAGAGTAGGGTCATTAGTATACAACATATTGTGTTGGTAAGTATAAACCTGTAATTGAACCACTCGATGGTAATGGTACTCACTTGCAAAACATTGGAGGGGCTAAAATAGCCCAATGATCTTGGGGTACAGAAATATGGTCTCAATATGTCCACAAAGTAAAAAGTGGGTCTTGTGCTGTTAAAAGCAAGCGGCTGCTAGACATTTGAAAGGCTGCAAGATCTCCAAGCCATGCACTGGGAGGTTGCAATGGCTGTGTGTACCTGGGCCAAAGGTGGTATATAGCTGGGGGATAAAAGGGAGTAGATAGGGTAGTATTAATGTCACTTAGAAGTGAAAAAGAGTATGATGATGCAAAATAAATTGCATGGAGTAAGAAAGTAATGTTACCTGATGGAGGGAGAGCTTGAGATGCAGTATAGCGAAGCGCCGGCAGGAAAGTGTGATAACCAGTCCCGCCATTGTGAGGCTTATATGTGTATGGTAATTGGTATCAGCTGTGCAGGCCATGGTAGAGGGTGGATGCGCTAAGCTGTAATGTTGTTAGGGCCAGGTGTGGGGATGGTGGCTCAGAGGCCACAGTATAATATCCCCAGTAGTGAGATCTCAGATGCGGCGGCGCCGCGCGTCGACACGTCCGGAGGGGCGTGGCCTCGTGCAGCGTCGGAGCGTCACCGACGCGGGCAGACTGACCCCTCCCCGCGTGCTGGAACGCAAGCGGAGGGGCGCGTGTGGTGGAAAACGTGCGCCTCAATGGGTATATGCAGCGCATGCGCCGTAAGAGATACGCGCATGCGCACATGGTCTTACCCGCGCCGGGCAGCCAGTATATCAAATGGAAGCGAGAAAAGCCGAATTAAGGAATAGGTGGATATGTGGAAGTATGGCAATGTGATTACCTTTCAGTAAATTCAATGTGCTAGACATTAATAGGTCAGCGAGTGAGTCACAGTACCATAGAGATGGATGGGGGGCCCCCTAGTGGACAGAAACGAACAATGCATTAGAATAACAGAGACAGCAATATTCACATATCTATAGAAATAGTAGGGACAATATACTTGTATCGTTTGATTAAAGTAGCTATAAAACAGTGCGGACACTGCAATAAGGTGTAAACATATTTCTAGAACATTTAAGCAGGTACATTTTTATTGTGATAGAGCACAATATTTCTAGAACATTTAAGCAGGTACATTTTTATTGTAATAGAGCACAATAACCATAATGTAAGTAAGTGGTTGGGCCGAATGGAGAGGGGGTCCCAGAGTAAAAAGTGCTCAAGGGGCCCATCTTCATTCGTGAAGAGGTTATAAATCAAGTTCACACACCCCTGATTCAAAGCCCTCAAGGTAGGGCTTGAAGTTGAATGCCTCATTGAGGCCGGGGGGGGATGTGGCGTTGAGATGGAAAATCCATTTAAGCTCACTTTGAAGTAGAGATTTATTGTAATCGCCCCCTCGATTGGGTGGGGGAATATGGTCAAGTGCTCTAAATGTAATCTGAGGGGTTGAGTCCTGGTGGACGATTGCACAGTGTCGCCCTAGGGGGAGGTCAGGGTCTTTTTGATTAATACTAAGGGTATGTCGGTAAATGCGTTTCCAAAAAGGCAGTTTAGTTTTCCCAACATAAAAACACAACACACTATAAGTCCTATGGGTGCTGACACAAACACAATATGGCTCCTATAAATCCCTGCCTGGGATGGGACAGAAGGTTGGGACAGAAGTTGGGGTGCAATGCTGTTCTAACAGCACTGCGATTGGTGCTACTGCAATGCTGTACTAACAGCACGCACACACCAGACTAATCCCCAGCAGCAGATAATATCACACTCTGTGCAATCAGCAGCAATGATCAGTAATGATTTGAATGACTCAGGTCAGGAGTTAGCAATGGTTTAGCAAAGAAGAAAATCAATCAGCAGACTGCTCTTCTAAAAGTCGGAACACATGTGCCCTGGGCCGACGGCGTGGCGGCCTTTTATAGAGTGGGGCGTGTACTTAAGCCCCTGAGCTTTAATTGGCTTCAGGCGTCCTGCCTGTAGCCAATTATTGCTCTTCTAGTTTCCGGCGCTGTGATTGGCCAAGCATGCGGGGTCACAGTGCATGCTTGGCCAATCATCAGCCAGCAATGCACTGCGCCGGCCGCAATGCATTGCGGGCCGCTCGCATCACACGAATGTGATGCGAACGGCCCAAATAGTTCTGGGCTCGCCGAGCGGGCAAACGCCCGGTGCTCGATTCGAACGTGGGTTCGAATCGAGCACCGGGCCTATCCCTACAAGGAATCTAAAATCTGTATTACAGCATCCGGGGGTGGTGGGGGAAAAATTGGGAAAAGAAGTGGCCATTTGCAAAAAAGCCTTTGCAGGATCTAGTGGTGTCACCATTGGGGGTAGTGCCCAAGAAGGAACCAAACAAGTTCCACCTCATTCATCACTTATCCATTACAAAGGGGGGTTCTGTCAACGATTTAATTGACCCCGAAGCGTGCACAGTGTCTTACACTTCATTTGATGCGGCAGGTGGGTTAGGCGCTATGGAAAGGGGGCGCTTATGGCAAAGGCAGACATAGAATCTGCGTTCCGCTTGCTTCCGGTGCGTCCGGATAGTTTCCGGCTGCTGGAATGAGCAGTTTTAAGTGGACCGCTGCCTGCCATTTCCTGTGCCATGTTTGAGGCATTCAGTTTGTTTCTGGTGTGGGTGGTTAGGGACGTGTCGGGCCTGGATTCAGTCATACATTATTTGGATGACTTCCTTTGCATAGGAAGTGAGGGTGGACCTGGACAGGGTGTGTTTGCGGCTGCGTAGGTCCAAAGTGGATCAGCAGGGTAAGGGGGTGGATGTGTTGCTGTTCGCATTGCCGGTGTCCAGGGTATGCCCTGTGGAAGCAGTACTGGAATTTTTGAAGGTTAGACCAGCTGAGGAAGGGCCATTCCTGAGGCACGAGGATGGGTCCTATTTGTCGAAGTTCTAGTTCATATCAGTGTTCAGGAAATGTATTAAAGGGGCTGGGTTGGATTGGGCAGAATATGTATCACACTCCTTCCGCATCGGGGCAGCCACTGAAGCTGCCAGATGTGGGTTGGATTGGGAGGTGGGAATCGAGGAGATTCCATACCTACATAAGGCCTCAAAAAAATAAATAAAAATAAGGTGCATGCAGGTAGGCTGGATTTGCATGCTGTGATGTTGTGGTTCAGAGTTACGTTGTTACTGGGATGCTACCTTTGTTTTGTTCATTTCAGATGGAGGGTCTATAAGCCTCGCTTGGATAATCGGTCACTCATATGTTTGTTGGGGGGCCAGGAGAGGAGATGTAAGACCGGATGGCAGACAATTGGGTATCTCAAGGAGGGAGGCTTATGTGCGCTGGCTAGGAATGCCTGGGAGGATGTGGGGAAGGGTGGTAGCAGAGGGGGAGAGGTATGCAAGGTTGGATAGACTACCTGTGTTTTAGTTATACATGCAGGGGGGGGACGGATTTCCCTAGCACTTTGCTGCTGTGGTCTGACATTGTCGCTCTGACGACATGGTGAAGGGCTAGGTCCGTCGTGCAAAATTAACAAGACCCGCATCCGCATTAATAAAGTGGTGGTGAGGTTTGTGGCTCAGAATGGGGGCATGGTGATCAGGCACTGAGAGTTAGAGACGAATGTTGGTCTCTATTTGTGGAGGGATGGAGTTCACTTCTCCGATGTGGGGATTGATCTCTGGACTATGGGGTTACAGGAGGGGATCCAATGGGCCCTGTGGATGTGGAGGTGCCCTCAAGTGTAAGGTTGTCACCCTTTTGGTCTGTGGCTGTGTTTGTTGGTCTTTGACGGTGGCAGTAAATGTAGGTGATGAAAAGGGGTGGGGGGCTCATCGGTAGTATGTGCCCCTCCGGTGTATTCCAGCAAAGAGGTTGATGGAATACTGTAATGGTTGCACTGAGGGAAGGGGGTTGTCTCAGAGGTTACAGCTGGAGGCCTATCATGTTGGAAAAGGTCCCGCAGTGCATTGGTGGTATATGTGATGGAATGTGGGTCACCGTCAGAGACCAACAGACTGGGATTAAAACAAGTTGTGTTATTGATGTTTTTATATATATATATATATATATATATATATATATATATATATATATATAGTAGCAGAGCGTCCCAGAGAGAGCCAGGAGAAGTCTTGTTCGGGATTTATACATCTCCCAGGCTCCTCTCATACACATTCAGAGGTCTCTGATACATGATCCAGTTCGGATCTTAGTCCTCTTCCCCAGGCTAATTTAAGCTCACCTGAGCAGACAGCCTTTGCTCTCTGCCTGGGACACACAGACATTTGATGGTTTGTGAGGAGCTAAAGGTTGGTAAAATGCTTTAAAACTCTATACAGAAACTGACAAGCGGTAGGCTTGCTCAGCCTGGTAGTGAGGGCCTGTGTATAGTATAGTTAGAGCCGAGACATGGGTAGGACTTTTGTTTTGTTATTTCTGTTCTGATATGTTTTCTGGAAGACTGTACAGCACCTGTGTATGGACTTGTATTTAAATCAAATAAACCCAGCACTGTTTTCACTACCTCAAGTGGATTTGGTATCTGTGCCTAAATAACAGCTCATCCCAGGGAGCTTTGTACCTGCTACCTGTCCCCCAGGTTACAATATATATATAACATCAATAACACAACTTGTTTTAGATTGTTTTAATAAAAGGCTGTTATGGCCATTTATACTCCAAATTCAAAGTGTGGTCTCATAATTTTAGGTGGGTAAGAAATAGGGGTTGGAGTACAGGTGGATAACAGTGAAAGTAAAAGATGGGGACATTTGGACTACACTGGTCAAGTGATTGTAAGCGAACACCTTGTAAAACAACCAATTCGGTTTAAAATAGAAATGAGAGGCAAAACATTTTTGTATAGAAATTAAAAAATAATTTTTTTTTCCCTTTTTTATAAATGATCACATTCTCTGTTCCCTCTGTTCTTAGCTGCATAAGAGCTGGGAGAGAGGAAACTGACCTTCCAAGTGAAAGGATGTGTGAGGACAAGTCTGATCAATGGAGGAGAGCAGCCTGAGTTCCCAGCATAGCTGGAGAACTGACTATGGTGTGTTCTCTTGCTCAGTGTGGTCAGTTTTTAATAGAAAAACAGAGGGACTGACAGTAACACCAGGGATTTTACACAAAGGAAGCAATGCACAGAGAACAGAATCCTTTGTCATAGAAGTACATGGTACAGCAGTCACCTATCGGGAATATGAAATGTTGGGATCAACAAACACTTTAAAGCCCCATACACACGGTCGGATTTTCCGATGGATTCTGTCCTATCGGACAATGTTGTCGGAAATTCCGACCGTGTGTAGGCACCATCGGACAGTTTCCATCGGATTGTCCGACGGACAAAGTTCTATCTCCTGCTCTATAAATATTCCGACAACAAAGTCCGATCATACCAATTCCGATCGTGTGTAGCGAATTCCGACAGACAAAGTGCCACGCATGCTCAGATCACATTACAAGACCAAAGCTATTGGCTACTGGCCTCTACGTAGTCCCGTCGTAGGCAACAAACGTCACCACGTTCAGAATGATCGGATTTTCCGACAACATTGTCCGACCGTGTGTATGCAACACAAGTGTCGGACTAAATCCGTCGGACCAAATCCGATGGATTTGGTGGTCGGATTTTCCGACCGTGTGTATGGGGCTTAAGAGGGGATATGATTGCAATATACGAATCGTTAAATGGGAACTGTTTCATTGGGAGGAAATTTAATACTAGGTCTCTAATGAAGCCATGGGGCCACATAATGAAGTTGGATGAGAAGCAGTTCAATCCTAAACTATGTAAGAAGGTCTTTACTGTTATGCCACGAACACACTCGGAATTTCCAACAACAAAAATTTGAGAGCTGGTTCTCAAATTTTCCGACAACAAAATCTGCTATCGGAAATTCTGATCGTGTGTACACAATTCCGACGCACAAAAGTCTATGCATGCTCGGAATCAAGCAAAAGAGCCGCACTGGCTATTGAACTTGATTTTTCTCGGCTCGTCGTACATCACTGCATCCTTGACGTTCGGAATTTCCGACAACATTTGTGTGACCGTGTGTATGCAAGACAAGTTTGAGCCAACATCTGTCGGAAATAAATCCAGAATTTTGTTGTCGGAATGTCCGATCGTGTGTACGCGGCATTAAGCCCCATACACACGGTCGGACTTTTTCATGGATTCTGTCCGATCGGACAATGTTGTTGAAAAATCAGACCGTGTGTATGCACCATCGGACAGTGTTCGTCGGTTTGTCCGACGGACAAAGTCTTATCTCCTGCTGGAAAGATTTGCCGTCAACACGGTCCGATCACACCAAATCCGATCGTGTGTACGGTTGTCCGACGGACAAAGTGCTACGCATGCTCAGAAGAAATTCTGTGACGGAAGCGCTCGGTCAGGTAAAACTACCTTTCCTAATCGACACAGCACATTCGTCACGCTGCAATGTTAAAATGTCTTTAATGCAGCGCATTCTCTTTTTCTTTACAATGCAACAAGAATGACATGTTTTAGCTGCTCCTATTCACCCGCACTTCTCACAAACTTAGTTCTTTATTACTTTGCAGCATTTATACACTACATGTTTATTTTTACTCAGATCGTAAAAGAATCTTTGTTATATTTTTACCATGATTTGTCTTTTTTTTTTTTTTTTTTGGGAATACATATTTGAAGAATTTTTTTTTTTTTTTCTTTGGAGGGGGGTTGTGTGTCTCAACTTAGCAAAACCACATTATTAACATTTGTATTTGTTGCTTAAATTTACTAGGAGTTTGTTGGTTGTTGGTGCCCCTTGTTAATTCTACTTTAGGATTAGTGAAATGTACCTGCCTACTCCAAGAAAAACTGTCATTGTAGAAAAGTAAAACACAATAGTCAATGATTATTTCAAATCAAAAAAACCTTTATTTAGGTCTCACCAACAAACCAAAGAGGAACGCAGCCATGGTGAAACTTGGGGAATTTGCAAAGCCTTGGACACCCACGGCAACCATTATTGTTCAAGCGTAGAAAATTGGGGCCTGAGGAGTACGTATATTAAGGGGAGTGCAATCTGGTCGTGAAGTCCAAAGCATCCGGAACTGCAGCAGATGCCATCTAGGTCCCCAGGCTCTGGTACTACAAGAGGCTCCATCTTCTCTCAGACCAGACTGATGCCAGGTCGTCACTCTCAGGTCTTCCTTCCACGCTTCCTTGCACGCTGTGGCTGTCGTGCTGGTGGGGTGGCAGAAGGAGGAGGAGGAGGAGGAGGCGGAGCATGGTAACTATGACAAACATGTGTGACTGGGGTCATCTCCCCAGCCCTACCCTTATTTAGGACATGGAGGATGAGCCCCTCACACATGTTGCGTTGCCTCACCTCCATACCCATCATTTTTGTGACAACCACCGAGCCAAAGGTCTCCTCGTCGGCGGGTGTGGCATGTAGGGAGTCTGAAGCCTCTCTTATCATCCGGAGCGCTGACTGTGCCGCATAACCCCCCCTTCTCGCCCTTTTGTACGTAAGGCGGAGGGGAGGGGTTTGGGTGTCAGTCAGGCTCCGAGGCCTAGCCCCCTCTTGGCTGCCACTACCCACCTCGTGGCTGCCACTAACCCCTGCCTCCTCCTGACTGCCACCTTCCACAGCCACCTCCTGGCTGAGGTCTTCCTGTGTATGAAAAAGGGACATAGTTTCAGTTATTTGTTCATCAAACACACACAATTCTCATCTAGTGACTGGTGCAAAATGTTTACAAATAGAAAACCATACAATTCTCAGCCCTGCAGTTTAGATTCTGGCCCCAAATGTCTCCAACACCACTGTCTGTTGATATGTCAAACACGTTAGGAACTAAGCAATTGGGGATCCTGAATTAAGTGAACCTCATTCATTATTCCCATAAATGGTAACAAAACTACTATACCTGGAACAAGCTGGGCTCCTCCACCTCTTCCAGACTGGAAGGCCCAGGTTGCTCCTCGGAAGCCTCATCAGGGGTGGGCTGCGCGCAAGGAAGCGTGGAAGGAGGAGTCGAGGTTGGCTCCGTGACATCAGCCTGGTCTTTGAGAAAATGTAGACTCTGATAGTACCAGAGCTTGGGCACATAGACCTCATCTGCTGAAGTTGCAGTTTCCTCAGACTTCACGACCTTCTTCCGCTCCCTGATATACGCACTCCTCAGGCTGCCAATTTTCTTTCTTAGATCATCAACAGTTGCCGCGGGGAACCTTGGCTTGACGAATTCCACAAGTTCCTCCAGGGCTGCGTGCCTCTTTGGTTTGTTGGTGTAATGTGGGTGTTTATCCTGCCATAAAACGGGAAATTCCCTGAATTTGGCAATGAAGAGGGGGAGAAAACTCATGTCGTTGAATCCCTTCATAATCTCTGCAAGACACAACACCACACAAAACCCTCTAAATTATGTCAGGCTAAACTCTCCTAATCTTCTCCATAAAGAAGCCTCAAGTTCGAATCAGTCTAGGCTAGTTATGTACCAACGTCAAATTGTACCTTCGTTTGTAGCGATCGTCTCGTGCGTGAGTTTTCTCTCCCCTCGTCTCCCAGATCGTGGCTACGACACAGGCGTGTGACGTTTTATATACAGTGCGCATGCGTCAAACTCCGCCCGCCCCTGACGATCTTTCTCGTCTATTCCCCACCCCTTCTCTTTACGGCGCAGTGGGGAGAGCACATGGCGTGGACACAGCAGGTGCGCCCCAAATATCCCACCAACGAGGAGGAGGACGTGGAAAGTCCGGAGGCAGAAACGTCCCGATCCCGGAGCCTGAAATTCAAGGCCTCAAATATGTCATTTGGAGAAATGTTGGAGATGGTGGACATATTAAAGAGGAGCGACTATGATGGGAAGTATGGGCCTTACCTCAACCCCAATGTCCGCAAGGCCAAGATCATGTCTAAAGTTGTGAGGAGGCTGTACAATCATTTTGGGGTACAACGATCCAAGGAGCAACTGAGGAAACGCTGGTCAGACCTGAAACTGAGGGAGGCCGATCAGTACAGAAAGATCAAGCGAATTCTTCAAAAAAGTAAGTAGTTGTGTTTTGTGTTTGCTTTCTTGCTTGCATACTGCTCCATGTGGTTTGATTTTTACAAAGTGGTACATTCCAAAATGGCCACTTTCATGTTCGTCTGTGCATTCAATCGTACTCAGCCTCGATCTTTCTGCCACTGTCATGGTCGTGTGTGTGTGTCCATTCGATCGTACGCAACCTCGATCGTTCGGCCACTTATAATACGATGTTTGGTGTTTTTTTGGGGAAAGGAAGTTTGTTCTCACTAGAAATGTCATCAAGAATGTAAAGCCAATTTATTCAATGTAAAGGAGAGGTCACCCAGTAGCTGTTTACCCATCTGGACTCTAGAGCACTAGTGCTGGGACACCCAAACCCCCTTTTTATTATGCTTTTCCACACATGTGCTCCAGTGGATACTAGAGGGGTGTCTCCATCACACAAACTTCTACCAAAAAGCTAGTCAGTTTAGCACCTTTACAAAGTGACTACATTCATGTAGTTGGCATTTGTAACTGGCCAAACTAAAATAGTGTCCGTCACTTTCAAGCAATGTTTGTCATTTCCTATTTCTGCCCTCAATAGATTGTGTTGCTAAATCTTCCTTTTGTACATTCTCATAGGGGAGCGAAAACTTGGGCCATCTGAGGAAACCCCCAAACCAACACCTCCCAAAAAAGGTGAAAGAGCAGAAGCAGAGGAGGAGGAGGAAGGAGAGATCATCGAACTTGGAGAAATTGTCACCACAACAGGTGAGTGTGGGAGAACACAGCTACTGGTAAGCTAATCCATGTATGGCTGCCTCATTTCCAACACCCCATTTTTGTTTGTTTGTGGTTTTTAGGTGACGTGGATGTTGTGGAAGAAAAATCGCACTTTACCACAGAGAGTGCTCACGTACTCATCGGGGAGATAATGGTCTGCAATAGAGATCTAGATTACATAAAGCAAAACATCAATGATGTTCAACAAAAATTGAAGAACATCATTGATGTTTTAGGAAAAATATGAAAACGCACCAAGTAATTAACACACATTTGTGCCAGCTTCTGAACACATTTGCAACTTAAAAACTGTGTGAAATTTGGAACATGCACACATTGTGTCCACATGTGCTAGCTCCCATCATGGTGGATGAATGCCAACGTTTTTTGGGGGTGCAAACACTTTACGAACTACGAAAGTGGTTGTGGTGAAGGGGTTGCACCCCCAAAAAACGTCCATTCATCCCCATGATGGAAAATGGCACTTTTGAAGCTTCTAGGCATGTGTTTTACCATCTAATGACCATTTTCAGACCCAAATTGTGTGCATGTTCTAAATTTCCACTTTCGGGGGTGACCCCCCCATGTGATGAAGGCAAGATCAAACACACTTTGAACATATAGTCATGTCTGATCTTGTCTTCACTTTACAAAGTTGAACTTTCCTAGTTCATAGGTTCTGTTTTGCTCCATGCCTGGTTTTACCAATTGCGGAATGTTTGTAAACAATGTTGTAAATAACCAAGATGTTGTCAGTTTTGGCGTGAAGATTGTAAACGCACTTTTTTATTTTTTTATTTTTCTAAATGTGTGGCTTCCTTATTTAAAAAAACACAATGCATTATGTATGTAAAATGTAAAGGATATGGGGGGCAATGGGTGTTATTTACTAAAGGCAAATCCACTTTGCACTGCAATTTTCTTTCCCAGGGAACTTTTTCAATGCACTTGTAGAGCATAGCGGATTTGACTTATGTAAATGACACCCACAGTGCTTTGTACGAAAACACGGAGCACAGCATTTTTGAGAATACACACATGTCAGACCTGGTGATGAAAAGGAGTATTTTGGGTGTCAGTAATGCAGGACAAACCTTCTCTAGACCAAAGATTAGGTAGCAAACACACAACATGAGAATAATCTTTTTGGGAAGAAGAGACTGTTACCTCCTTTTGCCCAGAAAGTGCATTCCCACTGTCGAAGGCAAAGGAAAAAAATGTCAAGGTAAAATAAGCTAAAAATAATACTGAAATGACAAGAAATCATAGGTTGGTTGAAATTTCCGATTTATTAAAAAATGCCTCTCACACATCGTCAGGCAGAGCAATGGCCCCCCTACCCACAAAGTACTCCATATATTGCTCGCGGACCGCGTGGGCATTTAGAGGGGGCAAGCCTGGACGTGCCACTTGAAGGGCTGTGAGGTCCGCATTTGGAGGGCCCTCCACATCTGGGCCAACGGGCACCACATAGTTCCTGTTATGTCTTTTGAGGAAGTTGTGCAATATGCAACAGGCAAGAACTATGTGGTTCAGTTTGTATTCCGCCAAGTTAAATGCCGTCAAGAACAGGCGGAAGCGGCTGGCCAGGATGCCAAAAGTGTTCTCCACCACTCTTCTGGCTCTGGACAGCCTGTAGTTGAAGACCCTCTGGTCCGGGGTGAGGGTCCTCATCGGGAACGGCCTCATCACATGGGGAGTCAACGCAAACGCTTCATCTGCGACAAAGACGAAGGTGAGTCCTTCGGCATTCTCCTCTGGAGGTGGCAAGCACAGACTGCCACTTTGGAGACGCCAGTAGAACTCCGTGTGCGTAATGGCACCACCATCCGAGATCCGGCCGTTCATCCCCACGTCCACATACATAAACTCGTATGTTGCCGACACCACCGCCAACATCACTACACTATTAAACCCTTTATAATTATAATAGTAGGACCCCGAGTTGGGCGGTGGGACGATGCGGACGTGTTTCCCATCAATTGACCCTCCGCAGTTAGGAAAGTCCCAACGGCTGGCAAAGTGGGAGGCCACAGTCTGCCATTCCTGTGGCGTGGAAGGGAACTGTGGAGTGAAACAAGAAAAAATAATTAGTCACTTTGCACCTAAACATTGCAAGCAGATTAGACAATCAACATCTTGGAACAAGAGCATTGTATAAAATTGGAGGCTGGAAAGTATTTGCACAGAAAAGTAGAGGCTCCCCTTCACAGATTACTCACCCCCCATCAATCCCCCCACTTCTGATGGGCCATTGGCAATAACTAGGGTTTTGGGGGGGGGGTGGTGGACAGGTAACCCTCTGCACTTCATTGATTGGCAAATGGCTCAATAATGTGTGCTAGTTTGGCCAGACCCTCTGTACTTAACACTATTGGCAGCCCCCAGGAAAGATAAAATAACATTTCAACCCCCCCCCCCCCCCCCCCCAAAAAAAAAGGCAGGCACATTGTGACATTCTGAAATTACCAAGCAAGCTAATAGGAGGGAAAGAAGACAAAAAAATAGGAAATGGAATGTATGGAGGCAGCCCCTTGCACTACATGGCATGCTTTGCTGAATTCATCCCTAAAGATGCCCACTATAAAGAGGTAGGTATATAGTGTGTATGGACCTTGGGAAAGCCAGCAGATAAAGGATTGGTACCATCTGACAGAGCAGTTGGGGGAGGGGGTTCCTAATGAGTTTGCCCCCCCCCCCCCACCAAAAAAATAAAAATAAAAAGGGGCTCTACATGAAGTAAACCACACAGCAAACATTTGTGCATATTTTAGGGGGTGTTTGGGGGCAAACAATACTATGCAGCAGACAAAAGACATTGATTAAGTGACTAGGCCATAGGTGTCTATTGGGGCAGAAGAGCATGCTGGGGAGGTAAGGGAAGGGAAAAATGCATGAAGGAGAAAAGGGGCACAGCATATTAGAACATATTGCAATCATGGTAATTAGGGAAGGAGGTCAAAAATAGAAGACATTAGCAAACAGAGCATACATAGAAGGGAATAGTAAAGTATAAATGTTACCTTAATATAGTCCTCCTGCAGGACCTGGATGATGGCAGAACAGGTCTCTGGAATAATGATTCCCAGGGCCTGGGGAGAGATACCTGAAGAGAACTTCAAATCCTGAAGACTTCTCCCTGTCGCCAAGTACCTCAACGTGGCAACAAGCCTCTGCTCCGGAGTAATGGCTTGTCTCATGCAGGTATCCTGCCGGCTGATAAAGGGGGTCAGCAAAGCCAAAAGACGGTGAAAATCGGGGTCCGTCATCCTGAGAAAGTTCCTGAAATCATCAGGATTATTCTCCCGGATCTCACGAAGCAAAGGCATGTGCGAGAATTGGTGACGCTGAAGCAACCAATTCTTGGTCCACATACTCCTCGTCACTCTGTTCATGGACGGGTCTTGGCTCAAAGCTAAAAGCCCGACACCAATTCCGCGTACAGCACGAACTCGGCGACGAGTACGCACGGGAAACATCGCTCACAAGGTCACAAAAGGTCGGCTGGTCAGAACGGACAAACAGAAAGCACCGATAAACAGCAAGGCCTGAAAGAACGAAATGAATACCAGCAACGAGCAGACAATAAGCAGTGCAAATCAAAGCGTCCTATATCAAGATATAGGCCGCAATGACCAACAAATGCGAACTGACTACACGCACTAATAAACAGATACGCACGACAAGCACAAACTGAAGAGCAGTAACGATCTGAGTCAGAAAACTGAGAAGCGCGAATCTTAAGTCACCAAACTTCGACTAACTCTTGATAAACACGGGATCAGCAGAAGGAGCCCAACGGGTGCCTGACGTGGTGCTGAACTTCCCTTTTCTAATCTCGTGGACGACGACTTACGTCACGACGTTCTTCCAGACCGGATATTCCGACAACGTAGTCCGACCGTGTGTACGCAACACCAACATCGGACAAAGTACGACGGACAGAATCCGACCGACCTGGTCCGCGGATTGTCCGACCGTGTGTATGCAACACAAGTGTCGGACTAAATCCGTCGGACCAAATCCGATGGATTTGGTGGTCGGATTTTCCGACCGTGTGTATGGGGCTTAAGAGGGGATATGATTGCAATATACGAATCGTTAAATGGGAACTGTTTCATTGGGAGGAAATTTAATACTAGGTCTCTAATGAAGCCATGGGGCCACATAATGAAGTTGGATGAGAAGCAGTTCAATCCTAAACTATGTAAGAAGGTCTTTACTGTTATGCCACGAACACACTCGGAATTTCCAACAACAAAAATTTGAGAGCTGGTTCTCAAATTTTCCGACAACAAAATCTGCTATCGGAAATTCTGATCGTGTGTACACAATTCCGACGCACAAAAGTCTATGCATGCTCGGAATCAAGCAGAAGAGCCGCACTGGCTATTGAACTTGATTTTTCTCGGCTCGTCGTACATCACTGCATCCTTGACGTTCGGAATTTCCGACAACATTTGTGTGACCGTGTGTATGCAAGACAAGTTTGAGCCAACATCTGTCGGAAATAAATCCAGAATTTTGTTGTCGGAATGTCCGATCGTGTGTACGCGGCATTAAGCCCCATACACACGGTCGGACTTTTTCATGGATTCTGTCCGATCGGACAAGGTTGTTGAAAAATCAGACCGTGTGTATGCACCATCGGACAGTGTTCGTCGGTTTGTCCGACGGACAAAGTCTTATCTCCTGCTAGAAAGATTTGCCGTCAACACGGTCCGATCACACCAAATCCGAGCGTGTGTACGGTTGTCCGACGGACAAAGTGCTACGCATGCTCAGAAGAAATTCTGTGACGGAAGCGCTCGGTCAGGTAAAACTACCTTTCCTAATCGACACAGCACATTCGTCACGCTGCAATGTTAAAATGTCTTTAATGCAGCGCATTCTCTTTTTCTTTACAATGCAACAAGAATGACATGTTTTAGCTGCTCCTATTCACCCGCACTTCTCACAAACTTAGTTCTTTATTACTTTGCAGCATTTATACACTACATGTTTATTTTTACTCAGATCGTAAAACAATCTTTGTTATTTTTTACCATGATTTTTTTTTTTTTTTTTTTTTTTGGGGAATACATATTTGAAGGAGAATTTGTTTGTTTTTTGGAGGGGGGTTGTATGTCTCAACTTAGCAAAACCACATTATTAACATTTGTATTTCTTGCTTAAATTTACTAGGAGTTTGTTGGTTGTTGGTGCCCCTTGTTAATTATACTTTCGGATTAGTGAAATGTACCTGCCTACTCAAAGAAAAACTGTCATTGTAGAAAAGTAAAACACAATAGTCAATGATTATTTCAAATCCAAAAAACATTTATTTAGGTCTCAGCAACAAACCAAAGAGGAACGCAGCCATGGTGAAACTTGGGGAATTTGCAAAGCCTTGGACACCCATGGCAACCATCATTTTACAGGCTTAAACAATTGGGGGCATGAAGAGTACCTATCTAAATAATAAGGGAGCGCAATCTGGTCCTGAAGTCCAAAACATCCGGAACTGCAGCAGATGCCATCTAGGTCCCCAGGCTCTGGTCCTACGAGAGGCTCCATCTTCTCTCAGACCAGACTGAATCAAGGTCATCACTCTCTTGTCTTCCTTGTACGCTTCCTTCCACGCCGTGGTGCTGGTGCTGGTGGGGTGGCAGAAGAAGGAGGAGGAGGAGGCGGAGCAAGGTCACTCTCGCAAACATGTGTGAGGGGAGTCATCTCCCCAGCCATCCCCTCATTTAGTATTTTGAGGATGACCTCCTCACACATGCTGCGTTGCCCCGCCTCCATACCCGTAAATTTACTGCTAACCAAGGAGGCAAAGGCCTCCTCGTAGGTGGGTGTGGCATAGAGGGAGGCTGAGGCATCTCTGATCAGCTGGAGCGCTGACTCTCCCACCTCCCCCATGTTTTTCGCCCTTCTGTAGGGAAGGCGGAGGGGAGAGACTTGGGAGACAGTCAGGCTCCTACGCCTACCCCCCTCTTGGCTGCCACTACCCCCTGTCTCCTCCTGACTGCCACCTTCCACAGCCACCTCCTGGCTGAGGTCTTCCTGTGTATGAAAAAGGGACATAGTTTCAGTTATTTGTTCATCAAACACACACAATTCTCATCTAGTGACTGTTGCAAAATGTTTACAAATAGAAAACCATACAATTCTCTGCCCTGCAGTTTAGATTCTTCCCAAAAATGTCTCCCACACCACTGTCTGTTGATATGTCAATCACGTTAGGAACTAAGCAATTGGGGATCCTGAATTAACTGAACATCATTCATTATTCCCCAAACTGGTTACAAAACTACTATACCTGGAACAAGCTGGGCTCCTGCACATATTCCATACTGGAAGGCCCAGGTTGGTCCTCGGAAGCCTCATCAGGGGTGGCGTGCGTGGAAGGACGTGTGCAAGGAAGAGTCGAGAGTGACTTCCTGACAGTAGCCTGGTCTTTGAGAAAGTGGAGCCTCTCATAGTACCAGAGCGTGGGGACATGGACATCAGCTGCTGCAGCTCCAGATGCTAGGGACTTCCGGACCTTATTGCGCTCCCGGAAATAGGTACTCTTCATGTTGTTGATCTTCACTTTTAAGTTTGCCACGGTTGCCATGGGCAGGGTAGGCTTTACAAATGCCACAAGTTTCAGCAGGGCTGCGTACCTCTTTGGTCTGTTGCTATAATCCCTGTGTTTCGCCTGCCATAAGAGGGGGAATTGCCGGTATTTATCAATGAAGAGGGGTAGAAAGCTCACGTCGTAGAAGGCCTCCATCACCTCTGCAAGACACAACGCCACACAAAACAATATAAATAATGTCAGCCTAAATTCTCCTAATCTTCTCCATAAAGAAGCCTCAAGTTCTAATCAGTCTAGGCTAGTTATGTACCAACGTCAAATTGTACCTTCGTTTGTAGCGATCGTCTCGTGCGTGAGCTTTCTCTCCCCTCGTCTCCCAGATCGTGGCTACGACACAGGCGTGTGACGTTTTATATACAGTGCGCATGCGTCAAACTCCGCCCGCCCCTGACGATCTTTCTCGTCTATTCCCCACCCCTTCTCTTTACGGCGCAGTGGGGAGAGCACATGGCGGGGACACAGCAGGTGCGCCCCAAATATCCCCCCAATGAGGAGGAGGACGAGGAATGTCCGGAGGCACAAACGTCCCGATCCCGGAGCCTGAAATTCAAGGCCTCAAATATGTCATTTGGAGAAATGTTGGAGATGGTGGACATATTAAAGAGGAGCAACTATGATGGAAAGTATGGGCCTTACCTCAACCCCAATGTCCACAAGGCCAAGATCATGTCTAAAGTTGTGGGAAGGCTGTACAATAATTTTGGGGTACAACGATCCAAGGAGCAACTGAGGAAACGCTGGTCAGACCTGAAACTGAGGGAGGCCGATCAGTACAGAAAGATCAAGCGAATTCTTCAAAAAAGTAAGTAGTTGTGTTTTGTGTTTGATTTCTTGCTTGCATACTGCTCCATGTGGTTTGATTTTTACAAAGTTGTACATTCCAAAATGGCCACTTTCATGTTCGTCTGTGCATTCGATCGTACTCAGCCTCGATCTTTCTGCCACTGTCATGGTCGTGTGTGTGTCCATTCGATCGTACGCAACCTCGAACGTTCGGCCACTTATAATACGATGTTTGGTGTTATTTTTGGGGAAAGGAAGTTTGTTCTCACTAGAAATGTCATCAAGAATGTAAAGCCAATTTATTCAATGTAAAGGAGAGGTCACCCAGTAGCTGTTTACCCATCTGGACTCTAGAGCACTAGTGCTGGGACACCCAAACCCCCTTTTTATTAGGCTTTTCCACACATGTGCTCCAGTGGATACTAGAGGGGTGTCTCCATCACACAAACTTCTACCAAAAAGCTAGTCAGTTTAGCACCTTTACAAAGTGACTACATTCATGTTGTTGCCATTTGTAACTGGCCAAACTAAAATAGTGTCTGTCACTTTCAAGCAATGTTTGTCATTTCCTATTTCTGCCCTCAATAGATAGTCTTGCTAAATCTTCCTTTTGTACATTCTCATAGGGGAGCGAAAACTTGGGCCGTCTGCGGAAACCCCCAAACCAACACCTCCCAAAAAAGGGGAAAGAGCAGAAGCAGAGGAGGAGGAGGAGGAGGAAGGAGAGATCATCGAACTTGGAGAAATTGTCACCACAACAGGTGAGTGTGGGAGAACCCAGCTACTGGTAAGCTAATCCATGTATGGCTGCCTCATTTCCAACACCCCATTTTTGTTTGTTTGTGGTTTTTAGGTGACGTGGATGTTGAGGAAGAAAAATCGCACTTTACCACAGAGAGTGCCCACGTACTCATCGGGGAGATAATGGTCTGCAATAGAGATCTAGATTACATAAAGCAAAACATCAATGATGTTCAACAAAAATTGAAGAACATCATTGATGTTTTAGGAAAAATATGAAAACGCACCAAGTAATTAACACACATTTGTGCCAGCTTCTGAACACATTTGCAACTTAAAAACTGTGTGAAATTTGGAACATGCACACATTGTGTCCACATGTGCTAGCTCCCATCATGGTGGATGAATGCCAACGTTTTTTTGGGGGTGCAAACACTTTACGAACTACGAAAGTGGTTGTGGTGAAGGGGTTGCACCCCCAAAAAAACGTCCATTCATCCCCATGATGGAAAATGGCACTTTTGAAGCTTCTAGGCATGTGTTTTACCATCTAATGACCATTTTCAGACCCAAATTGTGTGCATGTTCTAAATTTCCACTTTCGGGGGTGACCCCCCCATGTGATGAAGGCAAGATCAAACACACTTTGAACATATAGTCATGTCTGATCTTGTCTTCACTTTACAAAGTTGAACTTTCCTAGTTCATAGGTTCTGTTTTGCTCCATGCCTGGTTTTACCAATTGCGGAATGTTTGTAAACAATGTTGTAAATAACCAAGATGTTGTCAGTTTTGGCGTGAAGATTGTAAACGCACTTGTGAATGTTTTCCTAGTAAACTTTTTTATTTTTCTAAATGTGTGGCTTCCTTATTTAAAAAACACAATGCATTATGTATGTAAAATGTAAAGGATATGGTAGGCAATGGGTGTTATTTACTAAAGGCAAATCCACTTTGCACTGCAATTGTCTTGCCCAGGGAACTTTTTCAATGCACTTGTAGAGCATAGCGGATTTGACTTATGTAAATGACACCCACAGTGCTTTGTACGAAAACACGGAGCACAGCATTTTTGAGAATACACACATGTCAGACCTGGTGATGAAAAGGAGTATTTTGGGTGTCAGTTATGCAGTACAAACCTTCTCTAGACCAAAGATTAGGAAGCAAACACACAACATGAGAATAATCTTTTTGGAAGAAGAGACTGTTACCTCCTTTTGCCCAGAAAGTGCATTCCCACTGTCGAAGGCAAAGGGAAAAAATGTCAAGGTAAAATAAGCTACAAAGAAGACTGAAATGACAAGAAATCATAGGTTGGTTAAAATATCAGATTTATTAAAAAATGCCTCTCACACATCGTCAGGCAGAGCAATGGCCCCCCTACCCACAAAGTACTCCATATATTGCTCGCGGACCACGCGGGCATTTAGAGGGGGCAAGCCTGGACGTGCCACTTGAAGGGCTGTGATGTCCGCATTTGGAGGGCCCTCCACATCTGGGCCAACGGGCACCACATAGTTCCTGTTATGTCTTTTGAGGAAGTTGTGCAATATGCAACAGGCAAGAACTATGTGGTTCAGTTTGTATTCCGCCAAGTTAAATGCCGTCAGGAACAGGCGGAAGCGGCTGGCCAGGATGCCAAAAGTGTTCTCCACCACTCTTCTGGCTCTGGACAGCCTGTAGTTGAAGACCCTCTGGTCCGGGGTGAGGGTCCTCATCGGGAACGGCCTCATCACATGGGGAGTCAACGCAAACGCTTCATCTGCGACAAAGACGAAGGGGAGTCCTTCGGCATTCTCCTCTGGAGGTGGCAAGCACAGACTGCCACTTTGGAGACGCCAGTAGAACTCCGTGTGCGTAATGGCACCACCATCCGAGATCCGGCCGTTCATCCCCACGTCCACATACATAAACTCGTATGTTGCCGACACCACCGCCAACATCACTACACTATTAAACCCTTTATAATTATAATAGTAGGACCCCGAGTTGGGCGGTGGGACGATGCGGACGTGTTTCCCATCAATTGCCCCTCCGCAGTTAGGAAAGTCCCAACGGCTGGCAAAGTGGGAGGCCACAGTCTGCCATTCCTGTGGCGTGGAAGGGAACTGTGGAGTGAAACAAGAAAAAAAAATTAGTCACTTTGCACTTAAACATTGCAAGCAGATTAGACAATCAACATCTTGGAACAAGAGCATTGTATAAAATTGGAGGCTGGAAAGTATTTGCACAGAAAAGTAGAGGCTCCCCTTCACAGATTACTCACCCCCCATCAATCCCCCCACTTCTGATGGGCCATTGGCAATAACTAGGGTTTTTGGGGGGGGGGGACAGGTAACCCTCTGCACTTCATTGATTGGCAAATGGCTCAATAATGTGTGCTAGTTTGGCCAGACCCTCTGTACTTAACACTATTGGCAGCCCCCAGGAAAGATAAAATAACATTTCGCCCCCCCCCCCCCCCCCCCCCCCCCCAAAAAAAGGCAGGCACATTGTGACATTCTGAAATTACCAAGCAAGCTAATAGGAGGGAAAGAAGACAAAAAATTAGGAAATGGAATGTATGGAGGCAGCCCCTTGCACTACATGCTTTGCTGAATTCATCCCTAAAGATGCCCACTATAAAGAGGTAGGTATATAGTGTGTATGGACCTTGGGAAAGCCAGCAGATAAAGGATTGGTACCATCTGACAGAGCAGTTGGGGGAGGGGGTTCCTAATGAGTTTGCCACCCCCACCCACCAAAAAAAAAAAATTCTAAAGGGGCTCTACATGAAGTAAACCACACAGCAAACATTTGTGCATATTTTAGGGGTGTTTGGGGGCAAACAATACTATGCAGCAGACAAAAGACATTGATTAAGTGACTAGGCCATAGGTGTCTATTGGGGCAGAAGAGCATGCTGGGGAGGTAAGTGAAGGGAAAAATGCATGAAGGAGAAAAGGGGCACAGCATATTAGAACATATTGCAATCATGGTAATTAGGGAAGGAGGTCAAAAATAGAAGACATTAGCAAACAGAGCATACATAGAAGGGAATAGTAAAGGAGAAATGTTACCTTAATATAGTCCTCCTGCAGGACCTGAATGATGGCAGAACAGGTCTCTGGAATAATGATTCCCAGGGCCTGGGGAGAGATACCTGAAGAGAACTTCAAATCCTGAAGACTTCTCCCTGTCGCCAAGTACCTCAACGTGGCAACAAGCCTCTGCTCCGGAGTAATGGCTTGTCTCATGCAGGTATCCTGCCGGCTGATAAAGGGGGTCAGCAAAGCCAAAAGACGGTGAAAATCGGGGTCCGTCATCCGGAGAAAGTTCCTGAAATCATCAGGATTATTCTCCCGGATCTCACGAAGCAAAGGCATGTGCGAGAATTGGTCACGCTGAAGCAACCAATTCTTGGTCCACATACTCCTCGTCACTCTGTTCATGGACGGGTCTTGGCTCAAAGCTAAAAGCCCGACACCAATTCCGCGTACAGCACGAACTCGGCGACGAGTACGCACGGGAAACATCGCTCACAAGGTCACAAAAGGTCGGCTGGTCAGAACGGACAAACAGAAAGCACCGATAAACAGCAAGGCCTGAAAGAACGAAATGAATACCAGCAACGAGCAGACAATAAGCAGTGCAAATCAAAGCGTCCTATATCAAGATATAGGCCGCAATGACCAACAAATGCGAACTGACTACACGCACTAATAAACAGATACGCACGACAAGCACAAACTGAAGAGCAGTAACGATCTGAGTCAGAAAACTGAGAAGCGCGAATCTTAAGTCACCAAACTTCCACTAACTCTCGATAAACACGGGATCAGCAGAAGGAGCCCAACGGGTGCCTGACGTGGTGCTGAACTTCCCTTTTGTAATGTCGTGGACGACGACTTACGTCACGACGTTCTTGCAGACCGGATATTCCGACAACGTAGTCCGACCGTGTGTACGCAACACCAACATCGGACAAAGTACGACGGACAAAATCCGACCGACCTGGTCCGCGGATTGTCCGACCGTGTGTATGGGGCTTTAGAGTGGTAAGGATGTGAAACTCGCTTCCACATTTGGTGGTGTCAGCGGGGAGTTTAGATAAATAACAAAAAAAAAAAAATGGCAAATGTGTGTAGCTTAAGCAGGGCCGGACTGGGAATAAAATTCAGCCCTGGAAAAAATTTCCTACCAGCCCCACAGCATTATAATACCAGCGCAACAGCATAACGTCATTATTTTCTTGTTCATGAAAGGGAAAACCATACATTTTAAAGTACATTTGAAGAGTGTATTATATACAGATAAGACAGATATTAACTCACATAGGGCTATATATATATATATAGCAAATTCCAGTTAAAAGTGGTCAATCATCAAGGGGGACCCCAGGAACTCAGAACGTGGGGGGGGGACGACCTTCCGCAGAAAGAATACACTAAGATAAGGGGGGTGGGTTACTGACCCTTTATATCAGTGCCCCCCTTACATTATCATATTCACTCCCCCCTTACATCAGTGACCCCCCCTTCAAACTGGCCTGGCGGTGCTGTCACTGACGTCCTCTAAGGTGCACCAAGCAGGGCTCAGTCAGTTGGCTCCAGCTTGGTGGCTCTGGTTTTCCTATAGTCTCCTCTCCACAGTCCACACGTCTGACTTCTCCCATGACCCCCATCCTGGCGGCGCTCCCACCCTTGACTCCTCTCCAGACTCCCTCAGAGACTGCAGACATGATACAGGAGATGGTCACAGACTGCAGACATGATACAAGAGCTCAATGCAGCCTCACCAGTGCCCATCAAATGCAGCCTCACCAGTGCCCATCAAATGCAGCCTCACTGTGCCCATCAAATGCAGCCTCACTGTGCCCATCAAATGCAGCCTCACTGTGCCCATCAAATGCAGCTTTACTGTGCCGTGAAAGCAGTCTCACTGTGCCCATGAATGCAGCCTTACTGTGCCCATGAATGCAGCCTTACTGTGCCCCATGTCCCAGTCTGCAGTTTGTGTCTGTGGGAAGGTGTGTTGTTGATGCTCGGTATAGTACTTTGCATGCCAGAAGGATATCCATGATGGCCAGCAGCAGGCAGGGGCTGTTCTCGTTTTGGATGGGGACAGTGCTCCTTCCAGAGGATCTGTTTGCTGTGAGATGGAGTGGTCCCTGGCCACCTGCACCTTCAGCCGTCCTCATTTTCCGGCCCCAGTCAGCCTGTCCCCCGGTCCTGGGGAAATGGAGAGCACTGGGTGGGAGCTGGAGAGAAGGGGGAGCAGAGAGTGTGGGGTGGCAAAGAGCACTGGACGGGAGCTTGAGAGCAATGGGCGGGAAGAAAAACAGGGCTGGAGAGCACTGGGGGTTACAAAGAGCAGGGGGGAGTGGAGAGCAATGGGGGAGCTTAATAGCACTGGTGGGGGCCAGAAAGTACAGGGATGGAAAGCACAGTGGTCTGGAGAGCACATGGGTGGGGGTAAAATGCAGGGGGAGTGGAGAGTGCTGGGGGGGGGCTTGAGAGAGCACTGGAGGGGGAGTCAAAAAGAGCAGGGGTGGAGAGCACTGAGGTGGGGGCTGGAGACTGATGGGGAGAGCTGGAGAGCACCGGGGCAGAAAGAACAGGGGTGGGAAGCACGGGGGCTGGACAGCACTGTGGGGGGTGGGGAGCACGGGGGCTGGAGAGCACTGTGGGGGGTGGAGACTGATGGGGAGAGCTGGAGAGCACCGGGGGCAGAAAGAACAGGGGTGAGGAGTACGGGGGGGCTGGACAGCACTGTGGGGGGTTGGGAGCAGGGGGGGCTAGAGAGCACTGTGGGGGGTGGGGAGCACTGGGTGGGGGCTAGAGAAGGATGGGGAGAGCTGGAGAGCAGGGGGGCAGAAAGAACAGGGGTTGAGAGAACTGTGGGGGGGGGGGCTGCAGAGTGTGGTGGGGGAGGAGAGCACTGGGGGGGAGCACAAGGAGAAAGGGGGGGTAGTAAAAGAAGTTGGATAGGAGGATCAGCAGGGGGGCGGCATTTAGAGGAAATGAGCTTTCTATATTCCTCCATGCAGCTGCTGAATGCTTGATTCTCCTCCTCTCCCTCCTCCAAGCATTCAGCGGCTGCATGGAGGAATATAGAAAGCTCATTTCCTCTATATGCCGCCCCCCTGCTGATCCCCCTATTCAGGTACACAGGGCGGGCTGTACTCACAGGCATCTCCTCCTGTGATCTCGGATCTGGCTGGGTCTGTGTTCGGTGGCCGCGCTGTAACACGGTCCCGCCCCCCTAGACCGACTCGTGTGATAGGTGGAACATTGATTCTATCTACTATCACATGAGCCGGTCTAGGGGGGCGGAACCGTGTTACAGCGCGGCCGCCGAACACACACAGACCCAGCCAGCTCTGTGATCACAGGAGCAGGAGAGAGGGGAGCAGTGCAGCCGCAAAGCGGCCCCAGGGCAGGCGGCCTGCCTGAAAATATCCCGGTAGGCCAGTCCGGCCCTGTGCGAAAGATAGTAATAAGCCAAGTCAACAAAACATTCTGTTCATTGTGTAGGCTTATATTTAGGCAGAATTGAAATTTTCAAGCAAAACTTTATTATGTAAAAGAAAATTAAGGCCGGAGTGTACCACTGTAATCATACAGTGCCATGCTGTCATTTCAACAACTGCCTAATGAGAAACTAAAACTTTTTAGAATGTCCTGAATTTGCTGATTTGCAGATTCACCCCCATGATCTGCTCAACAGCAATAAAATATTGTTCTTTTTTTAAACTATCTCATAGACTAGATTCATACACAAGATATGTACCAAGATAGTTTTCTTTTTAAGAGGAAAAGGCATGCCCTATTTAATTGCGCAACCTGCAGTACACATGCTAACAAGCTACAATTATAACAAAGAACAAGCACACCCATAAATTTGGTAATGCTAACTTTATATCAAACCCAGAAAACATTTCTGACATAGTATTTGTCAAGTAACAATATTGCAATATGTAACAATGTGTTAAAATGCACATGAGTGTATATGTGTGTGTGTGTGTATAAATATATATATATATATATATATATATATATATATATATATATATATATATAATATAATATATCAGTGGCGGCTGGTGCTCAACATTTTTGGGTGGGGGTGCAAACAAACGGAAAAATTCTGAAAAAAAAAAAAAACATCAATTGCTGCCTCACTGTGCCCATCAAACGCAGCCACTGTGCCGCATAAAACGCAGCCACTGTGCCCCATAAAACGCAGCCACTGTGTCATATCAAATGCTGCCAGTGTGCCCCCCGTCGGCCCACTGTCTTCATTTAACTGTCTCAGTGGGGCAGCTCCTCAATGTCTTCTTCTGTCTTCTCTTCCCGTCCTCAACTATGATTGGATGTCTGGCGTCCAATCACAGCGCCTGTCGTTTCAGCCAATCAGGTGACGGGTAACAGATCCGAGCACCTGATTGGCGGAGAGGCGGTTTATTGTTAGGAAAGCGAATGTTCATTCGCTTTTCTAACACACAGCTGAGTGACCTGCGAGCGCCCAGCATGGCGCTCGCAGGTCACCTTTTTTTGATGCCTATTAGAGCCTATGGCTCTAATCAGGTGCTTCAAAAACCACCCCCTCCTCTGTAATTCAGGTGCCCTGCACCCAAAAAGGGGCCAGGTGCCTAAATAGGAGGTGGCAGCGGCGCCCATAGATAGATTCATGAAATGCATGAATTAACATCCTGCATAGAAACCAGTCAGCTTCCACGTTTTATTGCCTAAGCTTAATTGAACAAGCTGAGGTTAGAAGCTGATTGGCTACCATGTACAGCTGCACCAGATTCTGAGTTTAAGTAAATCTACCACACAGGCTCATCCACACATTTCTCCAATGACCAGTCTAGGGGTATTTTTATTTTTATTTTTTTATTTTTGGAGAATTTGGATAGGATTGAGTTGGGTGGGGTACTCCAAAAACAAGAACTATATACAACTTGAAGACTAGTATTCCCTCTGGAAAAGCTGTAGTGAAGTCGGAGCTTGCAACAAACAGTGGGCTTTTTAAGTAGTGGTACGGTAGTAGTTAAATGCAAACTCCTTACTTTGAGTCACAAGCAGAGTTCCTGTAAGCAGAGGATTAGATGGGGTAAGCTCTTCAGAACAACAGACGGTATCCCCTTTAGGCTCCTTTTTACACCTATACGACTTGTCCCACGATTTGGGACTGCAAAGTAGCATGTCAAGTCGTTCCCCATGATTTCCAATGACAGCCATTCATATTAGTACGACTTCAAGTCATTCCGACTTCAAAGTAGTCCCTGCACTACTTTGGTCCAATTTTGATGCCACTTACACAGGCATTCCTTGAAATCGCGGCCGCATCGCACGACATTGAAGTCGCACAAGTGTGAAAGGGGCCTTAAACAGACCTGCAGCTGACTCTCTAGCACCATAGGGGTATATTAGCAGCACAAATGTCTCCAAGATCCTTCAGGAGTGTCTGTACTCACAAGGCCCAAAGACAGCTGGCCTCCTTCTTCAGTGATACCAAACAAGATCTTCAGTAGACAGCCCCTCATTCAGCTCTTTCTAGTTCCAGGGTCTCAGCATCCAGGCCCCCAGGTCACCCACCTGAGGCCTCACAGCAGCAGACATGTGGCAGCAAACCCCCTCCTGATCCTCTCCAGGAAAAGATCCTGAACCCAGTGTGCACACCAAATATATACAGTTTCCCAGCATGCCTTTAGAGCCTGCCTCTTTGGGATTGGCCAGGGCTGTATAAATATTCATGCTACCATCTGCATAACTCCACACCGATGATCCAGAATCTTCTAAAGCTCTCTGGTGACAGAGGGAGCTGTCAGGCTTGCAGCAGCTGAGCATACTGAGCAGACCTAACTAGAAATAGTCCACAGGGTAGAAATGTGGCATAACAAGGAGAAATAGTCCACAGGGTAGCAATATGGCTCCGCAACCAGTAGGTCCAGGTGCACAAGGGGGAAACCAGGGAGTACAAAGGACAAGCAACAGGGATGCAGGGCAGAAAGCACATGATAACAGTCAAAGGAAAGAGTTTCATACAAAAGGCCCATACACACGGTCGGACTTTTTGACAACCAACATGCAAATTAGGTGGTTTGGACCAACATCCGACCGTGTGTACGCTCCATCGGACCAACTTTTTCCAGGTTGCATCGGACTTTTGTTGGCTGTGCGAACGGACCAACTTTCTGCCAACAAAAGTCCGAAGGACCAAAGTCCGAACGTGTGTATGCAGTACCAACTGACTTTTGTCCACAGTACAAACACGCATGCTCAGAACCAATGCAAAAGATCAGACAACAATATAGAAGTTGACCAAAGGTGGCGCTGGAGTATTCGAACGTCCTCTTTTGAAGTGTCGTCAGTACGTTGAAACGTCACTACGTTCGTGTTGGTTGTCTCAAAAGTCCGACCGTGTGTATGCAGTACCAACTTGAGGGCCAACGCCCTTTGGACAAAAGTCCAAGTGAAAGTTGGTCCACGGTCCGACCGTGTGTATGGGGCTTTACACTGGCAGCTTGATGGAGTGCTCAGCAGCAGACAAAAGGGTGAGAGTGGGCACAGGAGACTCCTGGATCCAGGGAAGCAGTCCTGTGCATCCAGCCATAGCTTGGAGTGCACCCAAGCAGCAGGACAGTACAAGAGTCAGATGACAAAGAGCAGGGTGATCCACAGAGTGAGGGCTAGCAGAGTTCTGTTGGGGAAGGTTGCAGAGAGGGCCGGACGGAACGAGTGAAAGGAGGATAGGGAGGGCCGGACATGACTGTGTGTCTAGTGACATACCAAAAGGAATGTAGCAGGGAGTGGTTAGCAGGGGGCAGCCAATAGGAAGCGGGGGGAGCGGCATTATAAAAAGGGGGCGTGGCCGAGCGGGAACATTCGTCGTCTGGAATACACAGGAGGAGGCAGTTTTTCCACTGCTCCTCTGCAACACTCACAAGATGGCGGACCGCGACCTCGTGGAGAGGCTGAGGGCCGCGGCGGCGGCGAACGGAGTGGCTGCAGGAACAGGTAGCCACAATTCTAGCCAGCGTGTCAGCGCGGGACGGAGGGGAACGAACCGACCGACCGGATGGTCGATCTGATCGATCACGGGGCCGGGTGGCCAGGGCGCCAGAAAGGTACTCTCCGGGGGGGGTGGTAGGCCCGTCCAGACTAGCCAGAAGCCCCAGGGGGGACCAATCAACACCACCAGCAAAAAGGGCCCAGATGGAGACCCCATTAGGCCCCAGGAAGAGCACACGGCGGGGGCGCAATGCGGGGGACGGGGCCTCAGGACTACAGGGAGCTACATCACCAGCTCCACGTGGAAGGCCTGCACAGGATCCACCAGCCCCAGTTTTTCAGCACAGCCAGGGGGGTCAAGGGACAGAAAGGAGGTCGCAGCGAGCAGGAGCCGGGAGGAGGGGGCAAGGGGGAAGCGCAGCAGCCCCTTCCGCAGCGGCGTCCTCCCCAGCAGCTCTGCACGAGTTGAGGGGGGGGCGGTCAGCTCAAGCAGCAACTACAGCCAGGATGGGGGGTAATATACCCCGGAGGAGTGCGTCATCAATACCCTCAGCAGCTCTGCACGAGCCGAGGGGGGAGGACAGCAGGGTACACATGTCCGCTGGCAAGGCGCAACGGGCCGCTGGAAGGGCCAACGCAGCGGAGGGTAGGCGGACGCCACCAGGAGGAGAAGTGAGAAGGACAGTGGGCAGGAGCAGTGCCGGGCCCGGCCTGTCTGCCCAGGACTCGGGGATCCAGGGTAGCGGGGTGGTGGGGGGTGCGTCCACATCGGGGGTGGTGAATGGAAGGAGCCGGGAATTGGCCAGGAGTCCCTCCCCGAGGGGAACAGCGTCTTTCTCCCAGCAGGAGGAGTTCAGCAGGTCGGAAGGGGAGCTGTCCGAAGAGGAGGAGGTGCCCAGCCGCCCACAAGCATCGGTGGATGTCAGGCCGGTAATCCCGGTGGAGGTGCCAAGACGGCCCGGTAAGTCCAGTAGTAATAGCTCTTTTACAACTGCTTTACAGAATTTGTTGGGAATTGTACCAGTGGGGGGGAGTGAATTAGGGCCTCCGGCTCCGCTGGTGGCAAGCCATGACCAACCGCGGGCTAGGAGTGAGTCTCCATCGGGGGGTCAGGTACAGGAGTTGCTGGAGGGCCTAAGGGCCCTGGTGGGGCGTTTTGAGAAGGCGGGGGGGGGGTAGCGAACCCCCCAAGCGGGGCTTCGGTCACAACAGCTGGAGAGGCATCGACTTCGGTGGGCGCAGGAGAGCAGGTGAGTACGCCAGAGAAGAGCGGGGATGAGCAAGTGGTAAGGGCCGACATTGTACGGATGGCAGATGCGGCAAAATGTGAAGTATACGTTTGCTTCGAGGGGCCACTGGGGGCTCATTTAAAACAGGAAGTGAGGGAAAAAATCTGGAAAGGTGAGTATGTGGAGATTTTTTCCCTGTTGCCATTGGAGAAATTCAATTTAGACAGGGTGAAACCGGATGACACCAAGAAAGCGGATGAGGAGAAGAGGCGGTATCGGCTAATTCCACGGACGTTTGCAAACTGGCTGCAGGCGTTCGCCATATTGGCCGGGGTAATTGGGGAGAAGAACCCCGAGCACTGCTCGGCGTTATTCTGCTATATGGACGCTATAGGGGAGGAGGCGTATAGGGTCTATGGAGGGACGGCTTGGCTGCGATATGACGAGCAGTTTAGACAACGCAGGGCGGTTCGCCCAGCATTGCGATGGGACCATAAGGACATTAGCTTATGGATGAGATTGATGGCTTCGGCAAAGACGCCGGCACAGACATTTCACGGGGGGCTGGGGGTAGCCACTCCTCGGGATCCCCAGCCGGAAAGAAATTTGGAATATGTTGGCAGTTCAACGAGGGAGCCTGCAAATTTGGAAACACGTGCAAGTTTAAGCACGAGTGTTCAGGTTGCGGGGGGGGGGACACTCTTTGGCGCGATGCTTCAAAAAAGGCGCGCCGGAGAGCCTGGCAACAAGAGGGACGACGCCGGTGATGTGGGTAAGAATGCAGCCTTTCCTAAATAGGTATCCTGACAGGGCGGCGGCGGGTTTGCTCAGTGCGGGGTTCAGGGAAGGTTTCAGGATCCCGTGCACATTGACGGAGATTCCTCCGGTGGCAAAGAATCTGAGGTCAGCACTGTTGCACCCAGAGGTTGTGTCGGAGAAATTAGCCAAGGAGGTTGCGTTGGGAAGGATGGTGGGGCCGTACGTGGCTAAGCCGTTAACGGACTTGGTAGTGTCACCGCTTGGGGTGGTTCCCAAAAAGGAACCCAACAAGTTTCGTTTAATACATCATTTATCTTTCCCAAAAGGGGGATCGGTAAATGATTTTATTGACCCGGAGGCATGCACGGTATCGTATACGTCATTCGATGCTGCGGTGCGATGGGTACGGCGATATGGCCGAGGGGCACTGATGGCAAAGTCAGATGTGGAATCCGCATTTCGACTGCTGCCGGTGCACCCAGACAGTTTTCATTTGCTGGGTTGCTGTTGGCAAGACCAATTTTATGTCGATCGTTGTTTGCCCATGGGGTGTTCCATATCGTGCGCCATGTTTGAGGCGTTCAGTTCGTTTTTAGAATGGGTAGTTAGGGATGTGACAGGCATTGATTCCGTCATCCATTACTTGGATGACTTCCTCTGCGTGGGCCCTACAGCTTCCAGTGTGTGTGCGATACTGTTGTCCACGTTTCAGCACATTGCGGAGAGTTTTCGGGTGCCGTTAGCACCTGACAAGATGGAGGGCCCGCGCACAGAATTGAGTTTTTTGGGGATAGTGATCGATTCCATGGCTATGGAATGCAGGTTACCAGAAGAGAAGTTGAGGGACTTACAAAAGGAAATTAGGGAGATTCATGGGTGCAAGAAAGTGCAGTTGCGCACGCTACAATCCCTGTTGGGAAAGTTGAATTTTGCATGCAGGATCATTCCTATGGGAAGGATTTTTTGTAGACGATTGTCATCGGCCACGGCAGGGGCGAAAGCTCCCACACATTATATTAGGCTTCGGAGGGAGCACAGGGATGATCTGGAGGTGTGGCATCGGTTTTTGCAGGAGTTTAATGGGAGGTCGGTTTGGATGTCGGGTCCAGTTAGCAATTTCGATGTCGAGCTGGTTACCGATGCCGCAGGATCCACAGGTTACGGAGCGTACTTCCAAGGGTGTTGGAGTGCGGAGCCATGGCCACGATCCTGGGTGGAGGCGGGGTTTACAAAGAATTTAGCACTATTGGAGTTGTTTCCGGTGGTGGTAGCATTGGAGCTGTGGGGCAAGGCCTGTAAAAATTTAAAGCTTAGATTGAACTGTGATAATATGGGGGTAGTGCAAATAATCAATAGTATGTCGGCGTCTTCACAACCTGTCATCCGGCTGATGCGACAGCTAGTGTTGCGCTGCATGCAATTGAATATTTTTCTTTATGCGGTACACATCCCGGGGGTAGAGAACACGCTGGCTGATTCTTTGTCTCGGTTCCAGTGGGACAGATTCAGGACTCTGGCACCGGAGGCTCAGCAGGAGGGCGTTCCTTGCCCGGCCTGGATCTGGGATTTGGCACTAGGGTAGCAGCGGGATGGATCCAGAAGTCGGTGAGTATGTCGTCTTGGTTGGCATACCAGAAGGTCTGGAAGGAGTGGGGTGAGTTGCTGCTGGAATCGGGAGTGGGGCAGGATGTGTCACAATTTAGGCTGTTAGTGCTGTATTACGTGTCCAGAAATATGGAGGAAGGCAGGTCGGTGTCCGCCATTGAAAAACGGTTGGCAGGGTTGGCCTTTTTGTTCAAGTTACAAGGCATTGTGGATTGGACAAAAGAATTTTGGGTGAAACAGGCAGTAAAAGGGTATCGCAAAGCAAACAGGACAAGGGATGAGAGGCGGCCGATTACTTTTGCCAATGTTCTGGCCTTAAGGGAGCAGTTGAGTGGGGTGTGCAAGGATGGGTACGAGGGGTTATTATTTACAGCGGCTTTTTCCTTGGCGTTTTTCGGGGCATTTCGGATTGGAGAGTTGGTTAGCCCATCAAAAAAGGAAGGGGGAGGTTTAATGTTGGAGGACGTGGAAGTTTTGGGTGACAGGGTGTTGGTGAATTTAAAAAAGTCCAAGACTGATCAAAAAGGAGTGGGGGTTCTGATTTCGTTGCATAGGTTACAAGGTTGTGCGGTATGCCCAGTAAAAGCAGTAGGGGAGTTCATGGGGGTGAGACCGGAGGTTGGGGGCCCGTTGTTGGTGCACAGTGATGGATCATACCTGTCGCGATTCCAATTTGGGGCGGTTCTACGGAAATGCCTAAATGGTATGGGTTTAGAAGGTTCTGCCTACGCCTCACACTCCTTCCGCATTGGGGCGGCCACCGAAGCCGCCAGGTGTGGGTTGGATGAGGTGGATGTGCAAAAAATGGGGAGGTGGGAATCGAAGCGATTTCGGACTTACGTTAGACCACTGTTGATTCAGGAATAATGGGGATAGATATATATATATAAAAAAAAAAAAAAAAAGAGGGGGAGTTTTACTGTGTTGTTATAGTCGCAATGGTTAGTATGGTGGCCTTAGTAGTTAAGTTATAGTGCTGGTCAATTACACTATGTTTGTCATTTCAGATGGAGGGCTTCCGCGCCTCGTCTGGATCCTGGGGTACTCATATGTGTGTTGGGGAGCACGGAGAGGGGATGCCAGACCAGGTGGGAGGCAGTTGGGGGTGTCTAGGAGAGAGGCCACCATACGTTGGCTGGGCAGGCCGGGAATGTTGTGGGATAGGGTGGTGCCCGAAATAGAACGTTTCGCGTGGTTGGACAGGCCACCGGCGGTCCTGGTCATACACGCGGGCGGGAACGATTTGGGAATGCGGACAGTAAGGGATCTTATTGCCGATATAAAGAGGGATCTGACCTACCTGCACGAGACGTATCCAGACACGCTGTTGGTATGGTCAGATATGGTCGCTAGAACATCCTGGAGGATGGCTAGATCAGTGTATCGCCTTAACAAGGCGAGGATCCGAGTAAATAAGGTGGTGGGGAGGTTCCTGGCACGGCAAGGGGGTTTAGTGGTTCGCCACAGGGAACTTGAGAAAAATGTGGGCCTCTATTTGAGGAGGGATGGGGTTCACTTGACGGATGTCGGGATCGACCTGTGGTCGTTGGGTCTACAGGAGGGGATACATACGGCCATGCGGGTGTGGAGGTGCCTTCAAGGGTAAGGGGTCACCCTTTCAGTCTGTGGCGGTGTTTAGGTTGGTCAGTGACGGTGGCAGTGATGTAGTTGGTGAGTGTGTGGGGGGCTCGTCATGAGATGGCCCCTCCGGTGTAGTACATCGAAGTTCGATGATTACTCTGTGTGCACTGCGGGATAGGGTTTTTGTCTCCGGGCGGTTAAAATGGAGGCCTACTTGGTTCGGTTAAATCCTGCAGTGCCCCCTGGTGTTAGATATATATATAGTCATATATATATTGGTTAATTTAAATGGTTGTGTTACAAGTGTTAGCCCCGTCACTGACCAACATAAGAGGGTATAACCGATGGTTATTTATGTTTACAATAAAATGTTTATGGTTATTTATGGTTATTTATATATGGTTATTTATACGGTTTTATATGGTTATTTATATTTTGGAAATTTGGAGTTAAGTTTAATAAAGGCTGTTGTGGCCATTTACTCCACAAGAAGTACGGTGTGGTCCATTATTTAAGGGGAGTAGCAAAAAGGGAGTTTTTGGAATAAAGGGGTCACAACAAGGGGGTGGTCTTTACTAGGCTACACGAGTCAAGAGAGGGCCGGACGGAATGAGTGAAAGGAGGATAGGGAGGGCCGGACATGACTGTGTGTCTAGTGACACACCAAAAGGAATGTAGCAGGGAGTGGTTAGCAGGGGGCAGCCAATAGGAAGCGGGGGGAGCGGCATTATAAAAAGGGGGCGTGGCCGAGCGGGAACATTCGTCGTCTGGAATACACAGGAGGAGGCAGTTTTTCCCACCCACCCTCCCAATAGTTAAGTTTTGTTGTGAAGGTTTTAATGCTTTTGTTATCATTTCAGGAAATCAAGATGGACGTCTGGAAGAAAGTGGGTTGGCGGTGTTTAGGTTGGTCAGTGACGGTGGCAGTGATGTAGTTGGTGAGTGTGTGGGGGGCTCGTCATGAGATGGCCCCTCCGGTGTAGTACATCGAAGTTCGATGATTACTCTGTGTGCACTGCGGGATAGGGTTTTTGTCTCCGGGCGGTTAAAATGGAGGCCTACTTGGTTCGGTTAAATCCTGCAGTGCCCCCTGGTGTTAGATATATATATAGTCATATATATATTGGTTAATTTAAATGGTTGTGTTACAAGTGTTAGCCCCGTCACTGACCAACATAAGAGGGTATAACCAATGGTTATTTATGTTTACAATAAAATGTTTATGGTTATTTATGGTTATTTATATATGGTTATTTATACGGTTTTATATGGTTATTTACATTTTGGAAATTTGGAGTTAAGTTTAATAAAGGCTGTTGTGGCCATTTACTCCACAAGAAGTACGGTGTGGTCCATTATTTAAGGGGAGTAGCAAAAAGGGAGTTTTTGGAATAAAGGGGTCACAACAAGGGGGTGGTCTTTACTAGGCTACACGAGTCATGAATCCAGGGAAAGGTGAAAGTCTGGGGTGACCTTGCAGCAGCTTCAGGTTCAGGACAATTCACAGCAGGGAGGAAAGATGAGGAGGGCAGAGTGACAAATCACCTGGGTCGAAGCAGGCAAAGGGGAAGATCCTGGAGGCCCAGGTGTACTCTTGGGCTCCCACAGATTCTGTCAGCAATGGGCTCCTACAGAAAAGGGTCTACAAACCTCAGTCTTTTTTTCCCTTTATACAGCAAAATATAAAAAATAAATAAATCAGTGGTGATTAAAGTGGTTCAAAAGCCCAAAAGATTTTTACTTCAAGAGCCCTTTTACATTGCGGCCACGTTAGCGGTAAAGCCCTGCTAGTTTTAGGGGCGCTTTACCGTCGTTCTAGCTGCACTTTTTTGGCCGCTAGTGGGGCGCCTTTATCCCCCACTAGCGGCCAAAGAAAGGGTTAATAGCGACTGTGTAGCGCCGTTGCTGAAGTGCTTTGCAGGCGCTTTGGCAGCGGTGCCCATTCATTTCAATGGACAAGAGCGCTTCACTGCCCCAAAGATGCTGCTTGCAGTACTTTTTTTTTTTTTTTTTAACGTCCTGCCAGCGCAGCGCCCCTGTTTGCTTTTGTATAGTAAGAAGAGCCGACAAAACTGTAATCCTTGAAGTGTCGTTTATATAAAACAAAGTCTGACGCATTTCGGCAATAGCCTTAGCTAACTCGGGCTTTCACACTGGGACTGCAGCCATTTTCAGGTGTTTTACAGGCGCTATTTTTATCGCTAAATCGCCTTAAAACGCCTCCAGTGTGAAAGGGGTCTAATCCAGAGCTGTTCCCATCTGCAGCAGTACTGGACTCACCCCCTGCTCTCACAGGAACAGAGGCAGCAGCAGGAACCATTGGCTCCTGCTGTTGACAATAAAGTCCTGTGAGGAGGGCACAGGGGCTGCTCTGTGCCATTCCATAGAACAGAGCAGGAGCCCCACCCCCCCCCCCCCCCCCCCCCCAAAAAAATGGAGCACCAGTCACCACTGCTTTTGGCCTCTCTGTCTTCCTGTTTGAAGTCACCAGCTGAGTAGGGATGAGTTTAAGGTTCAGCTGAGCACAGATTTGAGCTGAACTTGGACTGTTTGGGAATTAGGATGAACACGTAAACATTTACTACTACTAATATACATGACACCTTCTCACTGTCAATGTTTGTTAAGGACACCATTAGTTGCAGGTACTTAACAAGCAGTGACATTCATTTATATGGCTGGGGATCCCAAGTTGTGTAAGAAAAGAGGTGGGAGGGAACATCATTGACCAAATAGGGCCATGTCCATAACTAGTCAATGATGTCACCACATGCCTGCCCCCTATAAACCTATTGACAGCTTCTGAGAGTTTTATAGAAAGGATGGAATGAGTTTAAAAACTCTATCAAAAAAAGGTGGACTTTGTAGGCATGTCATGAGGCGGTAGTTTGTAAAATATATATTATCTTTATTACAAAATTAGTTAAAATGACATATAACAGACAACAACACCCTATTACTTGACAAGGTCAACAGATACCCAATAGAACAGACAGGGTGGTATGGATCCTTGAACTCTAGTATATGAAGTCTGTAACAGGTGAAAAAAGCAATGTGTATATAATCAAGGAGTTAGGTGCATGAACTCCTCAATGCTTGCTTGTCAACGCGTTTCACAACTTATTAGCTTCCTCAGGACATACTGGGTAGGTGCTGATACAAAATTAAACGTGTACACAAGAAGAAAGAATATAAATATACTATTAAGTTAAATGTTTATATATAGAGAGAGGGGGTTGTGGGACTTTGAATGAGGTCCATGACGTGTAGGTCAAAATTACCTCCATCCCTAATTCTTGAGAAAAACAAGAGAAGGTTTGGAACTTTAAATGAAGCATACACTTAGAGAACAAGTAATGGACTGTAAATCTCTAATATATGTGAGGGCATCTGTTGTAATTGATGCTGGATTTACAATACTCAGTGGGGGTACTTTGTTGCAGTAAGTGGGCTTAAGCACCATATAGCAATATGGTGTGACCAAATACCCATATTTTTTGATTATGTTTTTTGAAAATGTCTGTCTAGGTGTTTTATATAGCCTTGCTGGAGGTAAATGTCAGTTTTGGATGTGTGCACTGTAATATGTTCCAAACTCTTGACATCTGTAGGACTTAACTCAGTTGCATGTATACATGCATAGATATATATACATATAACAAACCAAAATAAACCTTCCCATAACCGGAAACCCTCTCCAAACCCCATTAACCACAACTGGACTAGATTTGGAGTAAATGGCCATCAGGCCTAAACTTTATTAAACAAAATATATTTAAATTAGATTCAATAAACTTTTTATTACTGTAAACATTCCCAGCCTTTAAAAGGGTCATGGGTACGTAGCATAACAACATACTGGTCACTGCAAAATAACTTCAACTTTTTAACCTCTTGACCTCCAGACGGCAACCCCTGTCTCTGAGGCTATAACCCACTGTTGCAGCGACCTACCCTTATTAAACCCTTCGAGGTTAACCCTTCGTAAACTTGAAGTACATTAAACCCCTCCCATCCCATGGATGGGTACAACAGGTTTTTTACCTGTACCTCACTTCCTCTTTTAAAACCCCAAGAACCGCCACAGCCCGAAAGGGGTAAAGCCTTACCCTTTCGAGCACCTCCATACGCGCAGCCCCAGTTGAATGCCCTCCTGAAGGCCCAACGCCCATAGATTGGTACCCACGTCCGGTGGACGCCGTCGCTCCTCAAGTACAGCCAAGTGTCTATCTCCAGTCCTCTATGGCGTATTGCCAGGCCCCCATTTCTGAAGAACCTGCTCACCTCCTTAACTTCTTCACCTTAACTCTGGCCCTGTCCACCTTCTTATCAGAAAGTGCCCCTCTCCACGCCATCCTGCCCACCATATCTGACCAAACCATGACCATACCCGGGTAAGCTGATTGTAACCTTAGGAAATCACATTTGATATCCCGGATAAGTTGCCTCATGGACCTGGCCCCCATGTCGTTGCCCCCTACATGTAACAGCAAAACATTTGGTGGCCTGTCAAAACTGGAAAATCTATGCACTTCCCCCAACATCCTGTTCCACCGCATGCCAGGGACCCCGATCCACCGAACCTGTGCCTCCTGTCTGGGTATGCAAAGTTGCCCGCCGTTCGGTCGATGTCAGCTCTCTTCGCACCCCAAAAAAACAAACGAATGGCCCAATATCCACACCAGGCCCACTTCGTAACCTGCAGATGAAAAAGGGGGTTAAACAAACCGAAAGAACAACCTGAATATACCTCATAACCCAGTGACAAAACTGCAGGCGGACATAAAGCTTAAAAGGGTCGGAAACCCACCGCCCAATCCTCCTAACCGCCTCAGCACCCAAGCCCACACTGGATGCCTCCGTAGCTGCCCCAATTCTGAATGAGTGGGAGGAGAAATTCCACCACACACTTGCGAAAAACTGCGATAAATTGAAACTTGGATAGCGAAGAACCATCCAAATGTATGAATAAAGGGCCCGCGACCCACGGTCACGTTTCCAGGAATCTGTCCACTGCCCTCACTGGGCAGATCTCGGCCTCCCTGATGCTGGCCACCTCCACCTAAACTCCCTTGCCCTCCTGATCTGTCTTAGACCGCCGGATCCAGATTCTGACTACATCCCGGCCTAGCTCCACATCCCCCATCGCTAAACCCCCCATTGCACATTTGGACGTGCTGCACAGTTCGCTGACCCTGAACGCCTCAAAGAACGCAAGGGCGAATGCCGCCCGAAACAGCGCCTGTTCATAAGCTGAACTACAGACACAGACTACTGCTCGGCACAAGCCCCGAAGTAGGCCAAAGGAGACCGGTCGTCTCCCATCCCTACTCTTGTGTGCCCTCCGGTAGCCTTTTACCGCTTGCCTCAACCAGAATTCCTTTGTGTGATCCCGTTGACCCTGCCATTTAAACAAAAATGCCAACCCTGCCAGTTTTCGATCAATTGTGGCCCCCGATACCCCTTTTTCCATAGCAATGCTAAGGAAGTAAAACACCGCCTGAGCCATGTCCGCATCACCCGGGGCCATGCCGACCACTCCTGCCATACTTTTGAGTAGGCATCCCATGTAGCCTTACTCACAGATTGCTTGATTCCCTTCGCTGCTACTCCAGCACTATGCTCCACAACCACTTGGGGCAGTCGATCCCGGTGCCAACCTGTCCCACTGAAAACGAGACAGAGCGTCAGCCAGCGTGTTCTCTACCCCGGGCAAGTGCACAGCATAGATGAAAGCATTCACCTGTAAACACCGCAATACCAAGTGTCATAGAAGCCTGACAACCGGCCCAGAGGCCGCAGTCAGCCGATTGACCACCTGCACCACCCCCAAGTTGTCGCAATTAAACCTCACCTTCATATTGCGAATTTCCCCAAATTTCCACCGCCACTACGATGGGGAACAACTCCAAAAGAACCAGGTTCTTTAGCAACCCAGCCTCGGACCACTCTGCTGGCCATTGTGCCGCACACCATTGACCTTTAAAGAAGGCCCTGAAACCCGTGGATCCCGCCGCGTCCGTGAATAACTCCAGGTCACCATTACTAATGGGACCAGACATCCAAAGTGCCCGGCCATTGAATGATTCCAGAAAACCTTGCCAAACTTTCAGGTCCTCTCTATGTTCCCGATTGAGGGTCACATAATGTGTTGGAGCCCGGATGCCCGCCGTAGCGGCCGCCAGCCTGCGGCAAAAGACGTGCCCCATCGGTATAATCCGACAAGCAAAGTTAAGCTTCCCTAGCAACGACTGCAACTGCCGCAGTTGCAACTTCCGCATCTTTACGGTCCCTCATATTTCCTCCTGAAGCCGTTCCAGCTTGTCCACAGGCAACCTACACTCCATCTTCTCAGAATCGATTTCAATCCCCAGAAATGTAATGCAATCCGTGGGGCCCTCTGTCTTTTCCGGAGCCAGCGGTACCCCAAAACGCTCCGCCAGATGTTGTAGCGTTCCCAAAAGAACCGCACAGACATTGGTGCCCGCTGGGCCAACACATAGGAAGCCGTCCAGATAATGGATGACCGAGTTGATGCCCGACACGTCCCGGACGGCCCACTCTAAGAAAGAGCTAAACTGCTCAGAGAAGGCACAAGAAATCGAACAGCTCATCGGCAGGCAGCGGTCCACGTAACCCCCCCCCCCCCCCCAAGTGCAACCCAGCAGCTGAAAACTGTCCGGGTGCACAGGCAGAAGCCGAAAAGCCGATTCGATGTCCGATTTCGCCATTAACGTCCCATGACCGTAACGCCGGACCCATGTAACGGCCGCATCGAAGGAAGTGTATGTCACCGCACACTCCTGTGGAGCAATGGCATCATTAACGGAAGCCCCTTTTGGGAATGACAGGTGATGGATCAATCTAAACTTATTGGGCTCCTTTTTTGGCACTACCCCCAGCGGAGAAACCACCAGTTCTGGAAGGGGCGCCTTGCGAAAAGGGCCAACCATGCGTCCTAAAGCAACCTCTTTCCCCAATTTTTCAGTAACGACCGATGCGTGCAGCAAAGCAGACTTCAAGTTTTTTGCCAGGGGCGGCACTAATGTAAGCGAACAAGGGATCCGAAAACCCGCAGTAAACCCTTCTTCCAACAAGCGCACCCCCGCCCGGTCAGGGTATCTCCTAAGGAAAGGCAGCATCCTTTCCACCCGCACTGGAGTCGTCCCTCTTGTTCGCAATATCTCCGGGACGCCCCTTTCCCATCTTGAAGCATTTTGACAGGGTGTGGGAGCCCCCACAGCCGGAATACATATGTTGGAAACAGCAGTTTGCCCCGAACTTGCACAAGCCCTCTTTAAACTGCCAGCAGAAACCCCAACGTTTTTCGGCAGGTTGCTGAACCTCTGACCCCCGGCTGAAAAAACTGGTTGGGTGCCCGCGCCACCATCATTAGCTTCATCCATAAGCTGATGTCCTTATGATCCCAGCGAAGAGACGGTCGCACTGCCACCCGTTGCCTGAATTGCTCATCATAACGGAGCCACGCCGTTCCTCCGTACATTCTGTGCGCCTCGCTGATGGCCTCTAAGTACACGAACAGAGCAGAGAAGTGCTCCGGAGCCTTCTCACCCACGACGCTCGCCAATATGGCAAGTGCCTGCAGCCAATTGGAAAAAGTACGAGGTATCAAACGATACCTACGCTTCTCCTCGTCCTCCTTCTTTCTCTCCTCAGGCTTCAACCTGTCCAGGTTGAACTTCTCCAGAGGCAATAGGGTGAAGAGCTCAATGTACTCACCCTTCCAAATCTTCTCCTTCACCTCCGGCTTAAGATGTGCTCCTAAAGGGCTCTCGAAGCAGACGTAGACCTTGCTCTTCGCCGCATCAGCCAACCTCACCAAGTCTGCGCTCTTCTCTGCAGACTTACTTGCGTCCCCGTCAGCCTGGGAACCAGCCAGCGTTGCCAGCCACCGCTGACTGCTCGGGGGTAGACACGGGTGCCTGCACCCGGTGCCCCCCCCCAGCTGAGACTGAAACAGGCACTGCCACCGGAAGCCACGCCTGCGCCAGCCCACTCGCAACCCCCTGTTCGAATCTTGTAACCAGCTCTTTGAGCCCCAGCAACAGGCCCCCCAGGCCTTCCTGCCCTATCCGCGTTTCCTGCTACCTTGCCGCCGGAAGGTCCCTTACTGCTCCCCTGGCCCTATCCCCCCCTGTAGTGCCTAAACCCTGCGAACTTGTGTAAGTAAATCATGCAACAAAGTTGACATTGCAACATTGGGATCACACTCACCAGGCTGTCCAGGACTGGGCCTCACAGCCGCCTCTCTCTGACCCAACGCCGCCGACCAACCTTGGTCTTCTTCACCGTCCGACTCCGACAGTTCACCTTCAGACCTTCCGTCATCGACATCCTGCTGCATGCGTGGCGTGGAAATTCCAGACGGGCCTGCTGCCTTGCCCGCCAGCCCCGCTCTCCCTCTTTGGTGAAGGGCTCCTGCGTCTCCGGTCCACCCGATTCCTCCCCGTCTGCGTCTCCATGATGACCATTCCGGATCCCCGTACACTCCTCTGCCCTCCTCCGGACTGTCTGGGACTGGGGGGCGTGGCTGCTGACTGGACCCCCACCCGTTGCAACTCTTGACCCCGCTGTCTGGGCTGACCATCGACGCCTGCCTCTCCTACGCTCGTCAGCCGCCCCATACCTCGGTGTCTCGCTGGGGGCGCCAATCTCTGCATGGTGCCTGGCTTCTCCTGCGAAAATCTCCGCCCGCTTCTGGTCATTCTGGGACTAAGGGCCGCACTTGCTGACTGGTCCCCCAGCCGCTGGACTTCCTGACCCCGCTGTCTGGGCTGACTTGCACCATCCGGCCTGTGAGCCCCCCCATACATTGGCACCGAGCTGGGGACGCTGATCCCTGCAAGGTGCCTGGCTCCCCTAACGCAGTGTCCTGGCCTCTCCTCCTAGCCCCACTCATGGCATACCTGCTTCTCCCATCCCCCGCTGGGTTGGAGGCTGGTGTCTCTTGCCGCTGTTCTCTCACCGCTGCTCTGCTGTCCTTCACAGATGTCCCCATTGCCGCTCTCTGAGGGCCCCCCGGGCCGGCATCCGGACTGTACCGCTTGGGCGGCCTGGATCGCCGCGCCCGAGGTGTTAAGTCTGCTCTCCCGCCGGCCGCCGCATCAGACTCCGCCACCATGGCCGCGATCTGCTCCCTGAGCCATGCAGCGCCTTCATTTGTACTCAGAGTCAATCTGTGGATAGTATGGAAGGGAACAAAGAGCAAATGAGAACATTGACCTGAGGTATGCCAGGGGTCACGTGGTCGGTATGCCTAAAAAGGGGCATACCCAAGAATGAAAAATGAAATGAAATAAGAGAAAGAAAAGGGAATGGGTGGGTGGGATACGAGAGCCTCTGACCATGAGGGGAGGAGGCAAAGGAGGGCAGGCTTACCTTTGTACTCGGAGTCAATCTGTGGATAGTATAGAAGGGAACAAAGAGCAAATGAGAACATTGACCTGAGGTATGCCAGGGGTCACGTGGTCGGTATGCCTAAAAGGGGGCAAAAATAACCACAGTAGGATGAAAGCTTGCAAACAGAATTGCCGTACAATCTGCCGAATTGACAAACGCTTAAACACCTCCAAAGTGGCTCAGGGATGTACCCAGAGAAAACAAGACTATCCTGAATGAAATAGCCAAAGTATGCTTCGAGGGTCCAGAACCTGATTATCCAAAAGGGGACGGCGATAAAGCATGCATTGAGCTGCAGAGAGGGGAGCACAAGGAAAGGCAACCGGGGACCCCCCTGGGTTTGTCAGATGTGGTACTGACGTGCTGGTTACAAAACCAACACCGGGCCCACACCTTGTCCGGCTCTAAGAACCTGACAGGGCCACCTCCCGAATGCGTCGTCGAGCGAGCAATGCCGATGTAACAGAAAAGACTGAGGTGCCAACCAGTTGATTAGCCAAAGTATGCGAGACCCTGGGCCAGAAACGCAACTCCCCTGGCCTTAGGAACCATAAAAGGACAGATAAAGCACTGCTTTGAGCATCAAGCAGGTTCACGACGCAAAGGAGACCTGGAGAGCATGTCGGATATGTCATGAAGAACTTAACCCAAGATGGGAAGTCTGCTGAGCACAGCAGGAGGGCAACTCTTCTGGATCCCTGAGGATGGCTTAAATAGAGTGCGCAGAAAATGAAGAAAGGCCTATCAAGGTACTCCAACAACATGAAATGCAGAACTTCCACCAAATGCGCCCTGATAGTGCTGTGAGGCCGATGCGAGTTGGAAGAGCCAAAAAAAAAAAAAAACAGAAAATCAAAATGGGAACTGGACGTCAACCGTCAGGACTAAGAAACCTTGACCAGAAATCTTGGAGACCCTCCCAAGCCGTGAGCCTACCTGGAATCTAAAACAAAGATTTATCGATCAAGGCTGTTGCGTCCGCCCAATGGAAACCTAATCCATCACCAATGCTGGAAACTGAAGAGAAGGCGTGACGCCGGCATCTGTGTCTGAGACCAGGGCCTACTGATACCGGCCTAGGCACAGAGAGGGATCCGGGATCCCCTAAGCCCCAGAGCCAGTAGAAGCTGCTGGAGCTGCAATAGGCTGACTTACCAATAGGTCCATGCTATTGCGCAACTCCTGGCCGGACAGAGCTAAGACATTGAAGGTAACGTGAAAATGACACAGAACTGGGACAGGAACATAAATTGCGAGAGAAACTTGAGAAGACTGAGAACCTGCGACAGGAAAGTAAACTGCGTGAAAGAACGTGACTGGACAAGAATATGAGTAGCGCGATCAGACTAAAGCCCCATACACACGCTCGGACAATCCGCGGACCAGGTCCGTCGGATCATGTCCGTCGTACTTTGTCCGATGTTGGTTTTGCGTACACACGGTCGGACAAAGTTGTCGGAAAATCCGATCATTCTGAACGTGGTGACGTTTGTTGCCTACGACGGGACTACGTAGAGGCTAGTAGCCAATAGCTTTGGTCTTGTAATGTGATCTGAGCATGCGTAGCACTTTGTCCGGTCGGACAACCGTACACACGATCGGGTTTGGTGTGATCGGACCGGGTTGACGGCAAATCTTTCCAGCAGGAGATAAGACTTTGTCCGTCGGACAAACCGACGAACACTGTCCGATGGTGCATACACACGGTCTGATTTTTCAACAACCTTGTCCGATCGGACAAAATCCATGAAAAAGTCCGACCGTGTGTATGGGGCTTAAGACGTGAGCAGCACACGGACTGAGGCAGCACGAAAAACGCAACCTGCAAAGAAACGCCGGTCGCACGAGAACGTGAACTGATGAACAACGAGAGAAACCTGGGAAAACGAGAGAAACATGAAACGTGAGTTGGCATAGAAACAAACAATTGCATGAGAAACGTAAATTGCGTGAGCAACGTAAATTGCGTGAGAAGCGTAAATTGCATGAGAAACGTAAGTTGCATGAGAAACGTAAGTTGCATGAGAAACGTAAGTTGCATGAGAAACGTGAGTTTGTACGAAATATGTGAGCAGCGCAAGAAAACAGATGAGGAGACTTGCCACTGAACAAGCCAATTAAAAACGATCACCTCAATCTGTTTAACCCATAGACGTGATGGGCAACCTTCAGTGGAAGAACATAGACAACCCAGCTGTAAAAATTACCAGAGAACATAACAATACCCCTGGTACCTAACAAGTATAAGGATGTGGGTGCAGAAATGACAAGACCAATCAGCGCAGAAATGTGAACCTAATGACCACACCCCCCTACCGTATGCAGTAAGCGAGCCCGAGCAACCTGCCGCGCCAAGACAGGAAATGAAAAACGAATACTCAGGGCTAAGGTACCCACAGACCGTGGTGGGTAGTAGTAAAGGTGTAATGGTGAAAGTGCATGTATAACGTATGGACTACAGGCGAGAAGATTGTGGAACGACAATCAATTAAAAACGAAAACCTCAGCCCGTATGGATCTGTAGACGTGACAGATCCTGGATGTAAGCACTAGCTAACGGAAATGCCGCAAACGAAAGGCAATGACATGAAAAGGCATATGACATGCACGTGAACACAACATGGGACCCGTCAACACCACATGGGACATACAAGAAACCGTAAGAAACGTAAGAAAACACGAGAAACGTAAGAAAACACGAGAAACGTAAGAAAACCTGGAAACACGAGAAACGTAAGAAAACCTGGAAACATGAGAAACGTAAGAAAACATGAGAAACGTAAGAAAACATGAGAAACGTAAGAAAACATGAGAAACATGAGAAACGTAAGAAACCATGGAAACATGAGAAACATAAGAAAACACGAGAAATGTGAAAACATGAGAAACGTAAGAAACCACGAGAAACGTAAGAAACCACAAGAAACTTAAGAAAACATGGAAACATGCGAGACGTAACAACCATGGAAAACATGAGAAATGTAAGAAACCATGGAAAACATGAGAAACGTAAGAAACATGAAACGTAGGAAACATGAGAACCGTGAAATTGCAAGAGAACCGTAAATTTGCATGAGAACCAGAAATTGCATGAGAACCAGAAATTGCATGAGAACCCCCAGCATGCGACCGAGTTCAGCTCAAACACCAAAGTTTGACATGACCCCACATCTGCGATCAGTCCCCGACAAGATGCATCCTTCATGATAGATCCACCTCAGCTCTTCCCATGGTCTAGCACCCAGCAATTCAAATAAGAAACGTAAAATCGCATGAGAAACCTAAATGACCCAAAACTTACCTGAGAAATGTAAATTGCAGGAGAAACGTAAAAACGCATGAGAAACGTAACATCGCATGAGAAACGTAACATCGCATGAGAAACCTAAATGACCCAACACTTACCTGAGAAATGTAAATCGCAAGAGAAACGTAAATCGCAAGTACATGACCAAACTTACCTGAGAAACATGAAAACGCATGGGCAACATAAAAACGCATGGGAAACATAACATCGCATGAGAAACGTAACATCGCATGAGAAACATAAATGACCAAACTTACCCGAGAAATGAACTACAACCATGCAGCCCCCTAAGGACCCCCACAAACTGAGATGACAGGCAGGTGTCATGTCAACTCCACAGCCTGATTTAACCCCTGAAAACCCATGCAGAATTGTACGTACGTAGTATGTGGTGACAGGCAGGAGAAGCGGGTGCCCAGTCCTGTGACAGGAGAGGAGCTGGCAGGCGACTGAATCCCCCCCCCTGCACGGAACACCGGGAGGGGCAGACGGTTGGCCCCCCCTGGAGACCAAACTGTATGGCTAGAGGAGCCATCGGGTAGCCGAATCCCCCCTTCCCCCAACAGAAATGCCGGAAGAAGCAGGCGGCCCCCTCAAGGAACAGAGGATCAGTCAGGTTGACCCCCCCCCCCCCCCATCTGGGCCGATTAGAAAAGAACACAGGGACATAGAGACATTGGTCACATGCAGCATTACCAAATGCAGATAAATAATGAGGGCATTGAAAACCCATCAGACTATGGGCTAGAAGACTGTACGATGTCCTGATCCTCCCTTGTGTAGCAGCTTTATGGTTAGAGCTTTCACGAGCCTTGCCCACCTCCAAGACACTCTCATGTCCCGATGCATCAGACTCCGGGACACCAGGGGAAACACCGCATGTGAGGAGTTAATATAACTCAGCTGTGTTCCTCTGCAGTAGCTCTGCGCTCGCTTCTTGGGTCTGAACCGATGCATGCGCAGTAGCGGCAGGGGATACCATATTTCGTGGGATGCCGTATTACTGCTACACCGGCGCGGGAGGGAGAGGCGGCTCCCTCGTGGAGCCAGCGCAGCTGTCAGGCGGCCATGCTCCCCCAATCCCCCCCTCCCCCCGGAACCCAGGGAGAAGCGGGCGGGAGGGAGAAACGGGCAGGAGGGGGAAACGTCTCCCACGTGGAGACAGCAAGCTGACAGGCGGCCAAGCTCCTCCCCCCCGAACCCAGGGAGACGCGGGCGGGATGGAGAAGCGTCTCCTCCGTGGAGACAGAGGCAGCTGTTATTGGGGACAGAGGGGCCGACAGGCGGCCGCAACCCGCCACAACCCCCCCTCCCCCGGCGAAACACCGGGAGAAGCGCCCCCCCCCCCTCGTGTGGCTAGGCTGGGCTCTGAACCTGACCGGCCCCTGAATGGGGAGAATAGCGGCGGGATAAATCCAGATGGGGGTCCGCCCGTGGAACCCCCTAAGCAAAGCTGTGTCCTGCCACTGAAAGCAGGGGACTCGGAGCCCCCTAACAGCCGCACAACTTCCAACCCCAGAGGAAAACCGGAAGTGACGTCAGCTAGGTCGTTCAGGATACGAGAGCCTCCGACCATTAGGGGAGGAGGCAAAGGAGGGCAGCCTTACCTTTGCCACTGCCGAGCGCAATTGCGCTAAAAATAGATCATTCGCCGCCATTGTATATTAAAGAGCAGAGCGGGTGGGTGCTGCTGATTACTTCCTCCTCCGCTCTCAGAATGGCGGCGATCCACGGCGCTCTCACGTCTGAGCGTCGTGGCCCCGCCCCCGGCTCCGCCCACCCCTTCTCTTAAAACGGCGCTTAGTTAAGGCGGTGACTGTGCAGTCCAGCACATGTCATGCCGTCCCTGCGGCTGCCAGCTCCGGGACTCTCTATAAGGACACCCAAATGTACTCGCTTGCCAGCCACACACACAATCTTGCCTCTTAGCTGGGCAAGGTAAAGGATGCTATCTACAAGCTTTATATAACATAGGTTTGCGTGCTAATGAGGCAACTGAAAACATATGCACAGTCCATGAAACACACAAAATGCAAGTTCACCCAGTGTAGAGACATGACATATGTAGGACTTAATACCAGCTATAGACTACATATGCTAATGCCCAACATAGCCCACTTATAATAAAAGACAGACAAGGTGTGGAGTAAATGGCCATCCGGCCTTTTATTTAATAAATGTAAATTCTTCAATAACTCCTTAAACCATTTTAAACTCCTTATTAAGGTAGGAGGGTCGGTTTGGGTACAGGGTTCCCTCGCAGGGCAGTTTTTTCTTGGGTCGGGGGAAAAACCCCACCACTGGTCACTGAGACAACTAAGTTTAAACTTTTTAACTCTTGCCTCCAGTCAGCAAACCCCGGACTCGGAGGCGGTACCCAACCTGTCAGCAGTGACATAACCTTTATAGCCTTCCGGGTTAAACCCCTCTTAACCCGGAAGTACACTATCCACTCCCATCCAACGGGTGAGTACTACATGTTCCATACATGTCCTTCTTCACCTTTTCCAACGACCCAAGAAAAAACTGCCCCGCGAGGGAACCCTGTACCCAAACCGACCCTCCTACCTAATGGGTGGGTGGGTGGGGAACGCTTCCTCCACCGCATGGGGACTGACGTTACTTCCCCTCTCTCCCAGGGTTGCGAACCGCCAGTAAATTTACTGACAGTTTGTAAAAATCAGATTTTTTTTTACAACTGCCAGTAAATATCAGGGGCTGATCATTTCATGCTGTGTTGACTTTTTAAGTGTTAATAAAGCAAATTACTTAGTTATCGGTATTGTCAGTGTTTCCATATCATGTTTATACTGTTCAAATATTCACTGTGTTAGTTTTCAATAGGAGTTCTTTAGTTTCTCAGGTTGTCAGTAAAAAATGTGCTCCGCCAGTAAATTCCCCATGTTTTGTCAGTAAAAAATGCTGAGGGAGGTTGGCAACCCTGCGTCTCTCCACAGATACTTTTACTTTGCCTGAGAGCCGCCCAGCCCCTGAAACCAGTCCCCTTCTCTTAAAGCTGCCATGCCACAGACCCCTCTTAAAGCGGCGCTGCTGAAGTCCAGCACTGTCATGCCGTCCCTCTGCAAACGGCCTGCGTCCTGATGCTCCGGGACTATCTGAACTTCAAAGTGGGTTCAGCTGTTAACCACTTCAGCCCCGGACCAATTGTCAGCTTAAGGACCAGAGGTCTTTTTTCAATTTCGCACTGCACTACTTTAACTGGTAATTGCGCGGTCATGCAATTTTGTAACGAAACGAAATTTGCGTCCTTTTCTTCCCACAAATAGAGCTTTCTTTTGATGGTATTTGATTGCCTCTGTGATTTTTATTTTTTGCGATATAAACGGAAAAAGAGCGAAAATTTTGAAAAAAAAAGAGATTTTCTACTTTTTGTTATAAGAAAAATCTAATAAACTCAATTTTAGTCAAACATTTGGGCCAAAATGTATTCAGCCACATGTCTTTAGTAAAAAAAATGCCAATAAGCGTATATTTATTGGTTTGCGCAAAAGTTATAGCGTCTACAAACTAGAGTACATTTTCTGGAATTTACACCGCTTTTAATTTATGACTGCCTATTTCATTTCTTGAGGTGCTAAAATGGCAGAGAAGTACAAAACCCCCCCAAATGACCCCATTTTGGAAAGTAGACACCCCAAGCTATTTGCTGAGAGGCATGTTGAGCCCATTGAATATTTTTTTTTTAGTCCCAAGTGATTGAATAAAGACAAAAATAAAAAAGAATTTTTTTTTTCTTCAAAAAGTTGTCACTAAATGATATATTGCTCACACATGCCATAGTTATATGTGGAATTGCACCCCAAAATACATTTTGCTGCTTCTCCTGAGTATGGGGATACCACATGTGTGGGACTTTTTGGGAGCCTAGCCGCGTACGGGGCCCCGAAACCCAAGCACCGCCTTCAGGATTTCTAAGGGTGCAAATTTTTGATTTCACTCCTCACTACCTATCACAGTTTCGAAGGCCATAAAATGCCAAAATAGCACAAAACCCCCCCAAATGACCCCATTTTGGAAAGTAGACACCCCAAGCTATTTGTTGAGAGGCATGGTGAGTATTTTACAGCTCTCATTTGTTTTTGAAAATGAAGAAAGTAAAGAAAAAAAATTTTTTTTTTCTTTTTTCAATTTTCAAAACTTTGTGACAAAAAGCGACATCTGCAAAATACTCACAATACCTCTCAGCAAATAGCTTGGGGTGTCTACTTTCCAAAATGGGGTCATTTTGGGGGGTTTTATGCCATCTGGGCATTCCATGGCCTCCGAAACTGTGATTGGCAGTGAGAAGTGAAATAAAAAAATTACTCCCTTAGAAAGCCTGAAGGCGGTGCTTGGTTTTTGGGGTTCCGTACGCGGCTAGGCTCCCAAAAAGTCCCACACATGTGGTATCCCTGTACTCAGGAGAAGCAACAGAATGTATTTTGGGGTGTATTTCCACATATGCCCATGACATGTTTGAGCAATATATCATTTAGTGACAACTTTTTGTAAAAAAAAATATATATATTTTTTTTTTTTCATTATTCAATCTCTTGGGACAAAAAAAAAAAAATATTTAATGGGCTCAACATTGCTCTCAGCAAATAGCTTGGGGTGTCTACTTTCCAAAATGGGGTCATTTAGGGGGGGTTTGAACTGTCCTGGCATTTTATGCACAACATTTAGAAGCCTATGTCACACGTCACCCACTCTTCTAACCACTTGAAGACAAAGCCCTTTCTGACACTTTTTGTTTACATGAAAACATATTTTTTTTTTGCAAGAAAATTACGTTGAACCCCCAAACACTATATATATTGTTAAAGCAAAGGCCCTACAGATTAAAATGGTGGGTGTTGCATTTTTTTTTCCACACAGTATTTGCGCAGCGATTTTTCAAACGCATTTTTTGTGGAAAAAATACACTTTTTTTTATTTTAATGCACTAAAACACACTATATTGCTCAAATTTTTGATGAAATAAAAAATATGATCTTAGGCCGAGTACATGGATACCAAACACGACATGCTTTAAAATTGCGCACAAACACACAGTGGCGACAAACTACATACATTTTTAAAAGCCTTTAAAAGCCTTTACATGATACCACATTAGATTCACGGAGGAGGTCTACTGCTAAAATTACTGCCCTCGATCTGACCTTCGCGGTGATACCTCACATGCATGGTGCAATTGCTGTTTACATATGACGCCAGACCAACGCTTGTGTACGCCTTTGCGCAAGAGCAGGGGTGCTTTTTTTTTTTTTTTTTAGTTTTTTTTTTTTTTATTTAGCTTTTTTATTCTATTTTTAAACTGTTCCTTCCATTTTTTTTTTTCTTTGTTATGATTTTTATTGTTATCTCAGGGAATGTAAATATCCCCTATGATAGCAATAGGCAGTGACAGGTACTCTTTTTTTGAAAAAATTGGGGTCTATTAGACCCTAGATCTTTCCTCTGCCCTCAAAGCATCTGACCACACCAAGATTGGTGTGATAAAATGCTTTCCCAATTTCCCAATGGCGCGGTTTATATCCGGGAGGGGGGACATTCCCTCCCACTGCTTGTAAAAGCAGTCTAGAGGCTAATTACCCGCTAGAATTGCTTTTACATGAAAGCCGATCACTGGCTGAAAAGAATGATACCAAGATGATACCTAAACCTGCAGGCATCATTCTGGTATAACCATTCAAAGTCCAGCAACATACTGGACATATATTGTAATCTTTTTTTTTTTTTTTCATGCAGCCTCTTGGCTGAACGAAAAAAAGAGATTGATTGGTGGGTATGCCCACCATTAGAATACCTCCCTTCATCCACCCACTTCTAATGATGGGCATACATGCACCATTTATATATGCCGATGCATGGGGGCATCCTCCCGCAAAAGTTATGCCGTGTACACACGGTCGGAATTTCGACCGTATGTACGTGGCATTAGGAGCCAATCGCTCCTCCCCCCCCCCTGCTGCCCCCATGCTTCAGCACATATGCTCTTTTTTTTAACTGTGGTGGTGAAATCACCTCCTACAGCGTTGGAGTCGCGGCTTTATGTATCATGGGAGCAAACGCTGTTGCTGTCAAGATAAATAAATCCGCGCTGCAACTGAATGGCGCACCTGAAAACAAAAAAATGCTTAACACTAAAACACAGTAAACAAAATTACATACCTGAAAAGCAAGCATGATAAAACATAATAAAACATTGCAGAATAGAATGGAGTAAAAAAAGAGCAACAATAGAGAGAGAGAGAGAACAATAAAACGACAACTATTTTTGTTTTTTTTATTTTTTTGAGATTCACAGGTAAAAAAGCTCCTGACTGTTAGCGACTGAATCAAAACGCTACCACAAAAAAAATGTTAGCGATCGCAGGGATCAGGCCTGACTCTGCGAACACTGCAGTTATGTGTGCTTAGTGTTTTGTAAGTGACAGTGATCGATCGATACTGCACTTGGGTGGGCTGGGCTGGGTTGGGCGGAGGGGGAAAACGCAGGTGCTAGCAGGTATCTGGGCTGATCCCGCTAACAATGCGTTTTTTTGGAACCCTAAACTGCTGGGACGCTAGTATAGATCTGATCAGATCAGATATTGATCTGTTCAGATACTATACCACTAAGGGAGGTGTATGCTTTGCGAGTGGGTGTTTGCGGTACTGGCACTAACCTGGGGCGACGCAGACCTTATTTGACCCTAAAACCTAATTGATATCACCCGCCGGGCGATCAGGGGGTTAAACCGTTATTGGGTAATAAATGGCGGGTGCCCTGACAGTATAAAAAACAAGCTAACTAACCAGCGTCACCCGTAACAGTAATACAAAAAAAAAAAAACTGGCTACCTAGCGGCACCAGTGACACTAATGCAGCGATCAGAAAAACAATCGCTTAGTGACACTGGCAAAAGGGGGTGAAAGGGTTAACTAGGGGCAATCAGGGGGTTAAACCTTTATTAGGTAATATATGGGGGTACCTGACGCTATATAAAAACCTGACGGGGAACCTAAATAACGAAATAACTAACTGGCTAACCAGCGTCACCAGTGACATTTTATACGGTGATCACTGGTGAAAGGGTTAACTCTAGGGGCAATCAGGGGGTTAAAACCTTTATTTAGGTTGTAATATGGGGGTACCTGACCTATAAACCTATTTATGAACCTATATAAACATGGCGGTTAACCTAAAAAAAAAACTGGTTACCTAGCGACACTAATGCAGCGATCAGAAAAACGATCGCTTAGTGACACTGGCAAAAGGGGGTGAAAGGGTTAACTAGGGGCAATCAGGGGGTTAAACCTTTATTAGGTAATATATGGGGGTACCTGACGCTATATAAAAACCTGACGGGAACCTAAATAACGAAATAACTAACTGGCTAACCAGCGTCACCAGTGACAGTTATACGGTGATTACTGGTGAAAGGGTTAACTCTAGGGGCAATCAGGGGGTTAAAACCTTTATTTAGGTTGTAATATGGGGGTACCTGACCTATAAAACTATTTATGAACCTATATAAAACATGGCGGTTAAAATAAAAAAAAAATGGTTACCTAGCGACACAATGCAGCGATCAGAAAAACGATCGCTTAGTGACACTGGCAAAAGGGGGTGAAGGGGTTAACTAGGGGCAATCAAGGGGTTAAACCTTTATTAGGGGGGGGTAGGGGGCTACCTAGGACCTAAAACTAACTGCCCTGACAGTTATTACAGTCACACTGACACTAAATGCAGTGATCAGTAAATAAATGATCACTGCAATTAGTGACACTGTGACTGGGGGGGAGGGGGTGATCTGGGGGGTGATCTGGGGGTGACAGGGGGGTGGATTGTGTGCCTATGTGTACTGGTGTCAGTGTACTGTTTGTGCACTAACCTTTACATGTTCTCTGCTCGGCGTTCCGGTCACATAGACCGGCGCACTGAGCGTGACATCACTTCCGCCTTCCTGTCTATACAATAGACAGGAAGGGGAAGCTTTTCATTCGCCAGGAGCGATCGCGAGGGGGTGGCCAGAAACCACTGGCCGTCCCCTCGTCCCGGATCGCTCCTGAAGCGATGCCGACCGTCCCCGCCGGCGGAGGGGGTTCCGATCGGACACCCCACCCGCCGGAAGAATGGCACGTACAGGTACGTGGTTCTGCCTGTACGTGCCATTCTGCCGACGTATATCTACATGGGGCGGTCGGCAAGTGGTTAAGGATGTCCTTAAATTACTAACCCAAAAAACACACGTTCTGAGCATGCCCAGAAACATCCAAGTGCTGTTCACACACAAAAAGTATAAAAAAGCATGCCCAGATCAACCCAAATGCATTTCACACACCAAAAGACACAGGAAAAATCAAAGTCTCTGAGCATGCCCAGACCAACCCAGATGCAGATAGCACAAAATAAGCCACCCCCTGTCCAAAATTAAGCACATCATCCCGCATGCTACCAAATTACAGATGGGACAAACACCCCCCGGTCCAGGGGGGCAAACAAAGAGCATAACATGGGTAAAGGTTATACAACAAATACCTTAGCAGTCTGTGGGAACTGACTTGTTAATTTTGCTAGTCCCCTCTTGGCTGGCTTATCTTTTAGTTATTAGTGGCCTTAAAATGAGTATGGGGGCCAGGGCTGTCTATAATATTGATTGGACCCAGGGCAAACATTTCTTGCCCTTCCCCCCCATACAATTTCGCTCTTCACCTGCTCTGAGACATACAATAAATATCAACTAGACTTAAAATCAGTTTACTGTATCAGATCAGGCAGCAATTGCTTGCCAGAGGTTACAGTGTATCATTACAGCTTACTGACTGGTTGCTAGAGGTTACAGCACACATTATGGCTCACTGATTAGTTGCTAGATGTTACAGCGCATGATTTATGCTTGTTGATTGGTTGCTAGAGATTACTGTACAGTAATACTGCTCACTGATTGGTTGCTAGAGATTACTGTACAGTAATACTGCTCACTGATTGGTTGCTAGAGGTTACAGCACATCTCCTCACAGCAGGGGCATGATATACATATAAATGCCTCCTTTATTTACATATCTATGTCGCCAGATGCAGCTATTTACATATGAATGCCTGTTATTTACATGTAAACACAGGGTCTGCAGGTGAGTCACCTGTACACAACAATAGGGCAGATATGGGCAGCATTAGTAGCAGCACTTTACACTGAGATATCAGGACACAGCAAGGGACTAAAACTTCAAGGGACAAGGGAATTTAAACTGGGATAGTTGGCAAGTATGAGGCAGCTGCTTTGGGCCCCACAACAATGACAGGGCCCAGGGCAGCTGCCCCTTTTGCCCTGCCTTAAAGACGGCCCTGATGGGGGCCCAGGTCCCATCATAAGGGACATATGTCAATGTCACCAATTTGGACAACCCCAAAAACAAAACAAGGAGAAGTGCCTGAAAATTGCTGAAAAGCTAGTAACTGGGGGGGGGGGGGGGGGGGTAGGGGGGGGGGGGGGGCTTACTCTGCCTGTAAAGTTGTGCCTCTGTAGCATGTATCCAAAATGCTGCTTCAAATATGTACGACTTTAGAGAAAAGTTCCAAACTACATTGCAGCTGCAAGATTTTAGAACACCCCCAAAAAACAGCCTGCCCCCCCCCCCCAATACATACAAGGTCATTTGAGTTTGTTAAGGCTTAAAATGAGAACCCTCACGTGAAAAATCCCACCTCAAATGAAAAAAATATTGTGCCCCTTCCAAACACGAATAAACCCCTATCCAAACACACAGCAAGCCAGCCCATGAAAGGGGTGGATGCTTGGGGGCAGGAGGGGCTCAGGTATCCCAAAAGTCAACCACCTTATTCCCATATTCAGGGGGACAAGGGCCTCTTTCACACAACCCTAGGCTGGGGTTGTGGGGGGCTGCAGACAGGGGGCTTAACGGGAATGTGGAAACCCCCTTAAAACTAGTGGGTACAAGGTGGTTTGTGGTTGGTATTGCGCTGAGCACAACAAGACATGTACGCAGCTGTATTGAAAAGGAGGCACAGGACATGATAGGGTGCAAGGAGCTTACGGAGAAGAATAGGTTAAGAATAGGAGGGGTTGTAGAAAAGAGCTGGTCTTACCGGATTGGAGGATCTGCGGAGATGGGAGGAGTGGTGTATTCAGTTCAGGAGACGGGAGGCGCAGAGACAGCAGTCTGGGGGTAGCAAGCGTGGTGGAACCTTCTCCGGGCAGGTCTGCGTTCACTGCAAAAGAGAAAAGATGAACTGGCTAGAACAGCTTTGGGAACAGCTTAGGGAGGCAGCAGAGTTGCATGGCACTGACTGGCTGAAGAGCCAGATCACCTTTACTTTACAGGGGGTAAGGCAGGGCCCCTCTACAGCGAGGCCTGCTTCTACACGGGCTCGAAGGTCCAGGCCTCCGGATCGCCTTAGCCCGGATAACACCCCCAGGACTCAACGCCGGCTTGGGAGAGGCTCAGGTCGGGGTGGCAACCCGGAATAGGAGAGCCGGTCCGTGCGAGAAGTGCCCTGCTCCTGTTGGCAAAAATGTATTTAGATTGGGTAAAGCCACGTTAAAGTAAAGCAAACTGGTTGCAAGCGTTTGCGATATTTGCGAGCGTGATTGGGGAAAAAGCCCCCGAGAATTGCTCGGCTCTGTTCTGCTACTTGGAGGCAATTAGTGAGGCACACAGGGTGTATGGGGGCTTAACATGGCTTTGGTATGATGAACAATTTTGTCAGCGGAAGGCCATTCGCCCCTCTATTAGATGGGACCACAAAGATATTAGTCTCTGGATGAAATTGAGACTACGAGTCAGGGCTACGAGTCAGTTTTTTCCAGGTGGGGTCGGCGGTGCCTCCTCCGCAGGATCGCCGGCCCCTAAAAAGAAAGGGGTTTGCTGGCAGTTCAATGAAGTAACATGCTGGTTTGGCAACTCGTGTCGCTACAAACGCGAATGCTCAGGGTGCAGTGGTGCACACCCCCTCATGCGCTTTTTCAGGCAAGGAAAAGGTCACGCAGGGGACATCGCTGGAAAAAGGGATGACACTGGTGAGACTGGAAAGGATGATGACTTTCCTAAGTAGGTATCCCGATCGAGCGGGAGCAAGTTTGTTAGAAGCAGGGTTTAGGGAGGGTTTTCGAATTCCGAGCACAGTGCGGGAGGTCCCGCCTGTATTGGACAATTTGAGGTCGGCACTTGTCCATCACACGGTGGTGTTGGCTAAGTTGTGCAAGGAGGTGGCGCTGGGTCAGATGGCTGGCCCTTTTCCTGTCCTGCCGTTGCCAGGGTTGGTAGTTTCCCTGTTGGGAGTGGTTCCGAAGAAGGAGCCAGGGCAATACAGGATGATACATCATCTCTCTTTTCCAAAGGGCGGCTCAGTGAATGATGGTATTGACGGCCATTTCGTGGGTTAGGAAGTATGGCAAGGGTTCCCTCATGGCAAAAACCGATGTGGAATCGGCATTCAGATTATTGCCAGTTCACCCCCAAAGCGTTCACTTGTTAGGGTGTCGTTGGCAGGGGTCTTACTTTGTAGATCGTTGCCTTCCTATGGGCTGTTCAATTTCCTGTGCCCTGTTCGAGGCTTTTAGTTTGTTTTTTGAATGGGCTGTTAGGGAGGTTGCAGGGGTTAATTCAGTCATCCATTATTTGGATGACTTCCTGTGCGTGGGCCCACCAGAATCCCGCTGTTGCGGGGTGTTGCTGGGGACCGCAGAGCACTTGGCTGAGAGGTTCAGGATCCCATTAGAGGCCGACAAGACAGAGGGCCCAACCTCAGAGTTGGTTTTTCTGGGTATCACCATTGATTCACTGGCCATGGAATGTAGGTTGCCGGAGGACAAATTGGTGGCCCTGAGAAGAGAGGTGAGTCTGGTGAGTGGCAAGCGTAAGCTTTGTTTGAAAGAACTAGAATCGTTATTGGGAAAATTGAATTTTGCTTGCAGGATTATTCCCATGGGTCACATATTCTGTCGGCGACTGTCGGTTGCCCTGGCTAGAGTGCGGATGCCCAATCATTTTATACGACTGACCAGAGAGCTTGCGGGATCAGTGGGATATGATGCTTATTGTCAGGGAAAGTGGAGTGCGGAGCCATGGCCTGAGACTTGGAGGGAGGCAGGTTTTCTTCGGAATTTGGCGCTGCTAGAACTTTTTCCCATTGTTCTTTACTATCAGTGGAGCTATGGGGAGAGGCTTTGCGAAACAAAAAAGTACGGTTTAATTGCGATAATATGGGGGTAGTTGGGGCGATTAACAACATCTCAGCTTCTTCCCCCCCTTTGGTCAGATTGTTACGGATTGTTACGGCATCTGGTGCTCAGTTGTTTGCGGATAAATGCATTTGTTTATGCGGTTCATATCCCTGGGGTTGACAACAAGTTAGCGGATGCTTTGTCTCGTTTCCAGTGGGAAGAATTTCGCAAGCTGGCACCGGAGGCGGACCGTGACGGGGAGTCATATCCTCCAGAATTATGGAAAATTGAGCTGGAGTCACCGCTGGATTGATACGGCAGTCCCTCATCGCTGGAACGTGGAAGGCGTATTCCAAAGTGTGTCAGGAATGGTTTGCTCTGATGGAGGAGGTAGGCGGGTTGGAGGACCCAGAAGATATACAGGCATGGGTGTTGTGTTTTATCTGCAATAATCATTCAAAGGGTGTTTCAGGGGCCGTGATGGGAAAAAAGATGGCAACCTTAGCCTTTTTGCTTCAGTTGGAGCACTGGGCACAGGGATTTCACCAAATCTTTTATGGTTCTTTTATGAAAAATACGAAAAGTGTGGCGCTAGGATAAAACATGTGAGAACATTCTTAGTGGGCAAGCATGAGGAAATCAAGACCACCATTGAGTGTTCAAAAAATTAGTATAAACAAAAAAGGCAAGGACATCAGTCCTTTGTGCACGCCATGAAAAACGTGTACCGTGCAAAACAAGTATCATCTAGTGCACATATGAGAAATGAACAAGGTCAACCAATCTCCAGGAAGGAGAAGGATAATGTTATAGATAGATACTGTGCACTGTTCATAGACCTACATGGCTAGTAGTGTCCACGGAAAGTGCGCTGTGAAATCTAGAAATAAAACAAACACTTTGGGCGAGCCGTGGAGACAATCAAAGTCACCTGAATATGGATGTCAATGCTAACTCACAGGGCGGTGCAAAAGACCAAGACTCAATGTATGTGTGAGCAATAGACAAAAGCGCACTATATGGGTGAGCTATGGTGGCTCATGGTAAATGTATCAAAATAACTATCTGTACATTTAGACATATAGTGGCATCACTCAAGACACTGAAAACATGGATAGGATTACACCAAACAAGACTGAGATGTCTAGGATCCTGTAAATAAAACTTATAGAAAAAACTTATGGGTAAACATGGCGAAATAGCAAACTATACATGAATTGTCTCTTCAGAACTATTCAAACACCATTAAAGCCATATAATAATGTCCATATCATAAATAGGTGTATCAAGAAATTGCTTGAAAACTGGGTCCTCTGGGTGTCGGATTCAGTTGCAAACAGGAAAATATGGAAAATAGATTTGGTACGCTTACCACATCAGGTGGACCCACTAACCGGTGGTGAGGGGTCAAACGAGCTTGAAATTTGTAAGGCCTAAGCCTATACAAAATGGATGTGTGCAGTGGAGTCTCCGCAGCAGTTGTCACTCACCGACCGTCCATAGATCGACAGGAACCAATCGAAGGGGTCTCACCAAAGCACATGGGTCATCACAACGGGTAAGAGTATGTGGATAGGGGGGCGTGGCCTGGACGGAGACTGAGATGGCCGCTTGACTCGTGAGCTCCTGCGTGCCCGGGACATCCTAGCCTTCTAAACGGGAGCCTACCGCATCTTCCCTGCTATGCACAGGACCACTAGGAGCTCGTCCACCCCCCGCACCCCCAAAGACCCCCATACTCACCTGGGGAGGAACATCCCCGAGATTTTCCGGGCCCAGAAACTACAGGCCCTCGCTCCACCACACGTGCCGACACAGGCCCAAGCCGCGGTCTCGCCTGACAGACCACCAGCTATCCTCATGCCGGGAGCGTCCTCCCCCAACCCCAGCGGGGCTTTACCCCCCAGTCTTTTCGACTTAGAAAAGGTCGCCTCAGACATAAAAAGCACGGTCACAACGGCGATTGCGGATCTAAGGACGGACCTCCTGGCCGTTGCCCACCGCATTGACAATGTGGAACAGACATCACAGACGCACGCGGCAGCCATCCGCCAGGTACAGTCTGCCTACGACTCTCAGTTAGCACAAGTGTTTGAACTCCACAGACACGTGGAGGACTTGGATAATAGGGGACGGAGGCATAACATCAGGGTGAGAGGAATCCCTGAAACTGTGGAGCCGGGCGCTATCCAGCAAACCATCAGCGCTGTCTTTAATGACCTGATCGAACGCCCAGCAGACTCCCCCATTGATATGGAAAGGGCACACCGCGCTCTCCGTCCCCCTCCCCGAGACAACGAACCCCCCAGAGACATAATATGCTGCATTGTCAACTTCCCCCTCAATGAGGAAATCCTTCGCAAGGCAAGGGAAAGAGGGCGCGTACTTTTTAATGGAACTGAGGTGAAACTTTTTCAAGATCTCTCCCAAATCACCCTCCAGAATAGGAGAGCGCTCAGACCACTGTTAGATGCCCTGCGGGCAAGGAATATACAGTATCGGTGGAAATTCCCTTTCGGTCTTTCAGCATCCGCCAGGGGGCGCTCTGCACTACTCCGCACGCCGGAAGACCTTCAAGCCTTCTGCGACCAGCTTGACCTGCCCAACATCGAACTTCCGGAGTGGTACGCGCTCTATTTCCCAGTGGAACCCTGGCTTCCAGTATCCCTCAACCCGTCGCCGAAATCCGCCCGCCAGAGATCAAGACGACGTAGACCAGACCCGATGTCTCCGAACGACCGCTCTTCACGTCGAAACCTGCACCAACGCAGCCCGTCACCTCCTCACATGTGACGCACTCCGTTAGACGAAGGAATGCCTGCTACTCGGACTGCATGTCACGGACTGTGAGTAACCCTCTACACCCCCCACGCGATCCTCCCCTGACCCTACCCCATCAGGGTCCCCCCGAGACTTCCCTTGCCCCCTCCTCCACCCTCACCCCCCTGCCCGTGGACATGGACCCCCCGTCATGGACCACGTTTTGCCTGACCGGCCTTGCCGAAATGCTGTCCTTCCCCTGCTTGCTGCCCCGACCATAGAGCCACAGGATAACGTCTCCCAGGCACATGGATGCCATAACACCACACAGCAAGCGGACACCCTGGACATTCCCCCTTGCACTCTCATCTTATTAGCGGTTCACCCTGAACCCCACCAGTGCAAAGACTCGCAACTTTTCTTGCCCCGCAGCACAAACCCCCCACGTTGGAAGGCTGCATCACGCCCGCGAAGATGGGACTTCCTCTCCTCAGAAATGGGTGCCGGACTCAGGGAATAACCATCCCCCCCCTTATACCAGCCCCCCAAGAAGGACTACACCGTGTGGAAGGCCATCAGATAAGTAGACTCAGGTTGCTGCCCTCCACCTTTGTTCCCCAACCTGCTGTGCCACAGCCTCGAGATACAGGCCCCCCCCTGATTTGGGGACCCACACCCGCATTGTCTTCGGATGTCTTGCCATGGCCCTATTCCCCTGATGCTGAAAACGCACCCACTTCCCCACAGGCAATGTATTGATCCTAGTATATGATGCCTCCTTTAAACCCATTGTGATTCATGCAATTACAAACGTTGTCATTTATGTGTTTTCCATGTCTGGTCTTTAGCTCCGGCCTGCGCTCTGCCAGCCCCTTGTGCTGATCCGGTGGAAACAGGGCTTGGTCCAGTCCGACCAAACGATGTTGCCACACGCCAAGATCTGGAGCGCCTCTATCCTCACTTCAGACTACTACCAGGTACCAAGGTAACTCATCTCCCCCCTCTTTTCCAAAACCCTCCCTCCAATACAGGAATGTACCCCCTACCCTCACAATCCTCCCTTCCTCCTCTCCCCTCCCCCTTCCCTCCCCCCCTTTTCTTCCCCCATCTCCTTCCCTCCCCTCCCTCACCTTCCTCCCCCCCTCCCTCATCCCCCCCCGTCCCCGTCCCCCCATCCTCCCCCTCCCTTCATCTTCCTCCCCCCCCTTCCCCCACTTCCCCCCTCCCTTCCCCTTCTCCTTCCCCCTATCCCCTTCATCCCCAGCCCCGCCGCCCTTCCCCCGCCTCCCCCCTCCTCCCCCCCCCTCCCCACTTTCCCCCGTCCCCAACCCCTATCTCCCTCTCCCCTCCCCCTGCCCCCCAGTCCCCCCTTCCCACAGTTTCCCCCTCATGCCCCCTCCACTTCCAATACTACCTTAGGCCAGGTTGTACCTGATTTGGTATGGAACTGCTTCTCCCTGAGGGCTCTTCTCACAGGATGTTATTAACATAAGTAATGTTTGATGTTCAGAGTTTTAGTTCCTCTTCTCTCTTCTCTCCCCTTTTTTTTTTTTTTTTTCTCATTGTTTTCTTGCAGGTAATGTTCAATTGAATTACCTAGGCCCTGTAAGCGGGCTACAGTGCATTATTAGAATGTTTCCCTCCTCAGGAGGTATTTTTCTTGTTTGTAACTATGTAACAGTACATGACATGAGTGGACCTCTTACATAGGTTCTTCCCCATAATGGTAGGCTCCCCACTACGCTACACTGACTCCTATCTCAGATAGGTATTTCCTCCCTTACTCGTTGGACTCCCGGGCCGCAGCCACGCTGTGGTTTCCGTTCAAACCGTATACCCCCACACGGCAGTCTCTCGGAGACGTCGCCGACACACCAGGAACTCCTCTTAGACCCTATAGGTGGGTAGTTAAACTACCTCCACCCCTGGTTCACCTTCTCTCTCCTTCTCTTTCCCCCCTTCCAAGCTAAACCTCTACGCTCTTCTTCCATCCGCCTAGTCTCCTTCCCCTCGAACCCCCACCCACTCTACACCACCCTCTGCCCCCCTAACCCTCCTTTCCCTCTCACCCTCCCAACCCGCCCCGCACCCACAAACCACCGGACACCATCCATTCTCGCCTCTATTCCTGACCACCCCTAGGGGAGTGACCCTCGCCCTCACCGTCCCATTTAGCTGGGCCCTGCTGCCCCACTAGGTATCCATCCCGACCAACACCTACCTCCCCCAAAATGGAAAAAAGTAACCCACTGACTCTGAAATGCCTCTCTCTCAACGTGAAAGGCCTTAACATCCCAGAAAAGAGATCGCAAACACTCTCCGCTCTCTCCAAGCACAAAGCTCATTTCATTTTCCTACAGGAAACTCATTTCCGCTCTGATGCCATACCTAAGCTCTCCAACCACACATACCGCACAGCCCTACACGCCACCAATCCCAACGCTAAGTCGAAAGGCGTATCGATCCTTATCTCAAGGCACGCAAACTTCCTCCTGACTGACTCCCTAGTGGACCCAGCAGGCAGATATATATTTCTTAAAGGAACATACGCCTCTAAACCAATCACGTTAGCTAACATTTACTGTCCTAATGAGCACCAAGTATCTTTTTTCCGCAAAACCTGTGCACTTTTATCTTCATTCCAGAGTGGCTTAGTTCTCCTGGGTGGGGATTTCAATGTCCCCCTAAACCCCCTCCTTGACACGTCAACGGGCTCGTCCTCTCTCACCTACGCGGCACTACGCCAAATTAAGGCCCAACTCCAGACTCTGAACCTACATGATGCTTGGCGCATCCTTTACCCCTCATCTAAAGATTATACCTACTTTTCATCTCCCCACCAAAAATACTCCAGAATTGACTTCTTTTTTCTTTCCCAGACCGACCTGTCTGCCTTAAGCCAATCGTCCATCGAACCTATGTTCCTGTCAGACCATCACCCCATCACGGTCACTCTATCATTTCCGGAAACGAGTCCCAAATCCAAACTTTGGCGGTTTAATCCTTCCATTCTAAAGGACCCAGTTTCCCTTGAATCTGTACGCTCGCGAATCAAACTATATTTTCAGGAGAACACTAGCCCAGACATCTCCCCCATAACCCTCTGGGAAGCACACAAGTGTGTGATACGGGGCGAACTAATCACCTTGAACTCGCAGTTCAAAAAACTTCACCAAGAACGGGTAAACACTCTCCTCAAGAAACTGAAAACACTGGAACTCTCCCATAAACAGACACAGGCTCAAAACACACTACAGGACCTGACCCAAACCCGCTTACTCCTTACAGAAGAATTAGGGAAACGCACAAGACGACGCTACATTCTAGGCCAACGAATATTTTACGAACAGGGCAATAAGAGTGGACGCCTACTGGCACGCTCAGTCCAGAATGCTAAATCCTCCTCTACTATTCACTCTTTGCGAGACTCCAAAGGTTTCACCATAGCCAAGAGTGAAGACATAGCGAAGGAATTCGAGACTTTCTACCATAAACTTTATAACCTCCATCCCTCTTTACCACCCCGATCCACAGGTGACACCCGCCAAACACTCATAGAAGACTTCATATCCCAGCACGGTCCCAAACCCATAACCCCCCAACAGGCACAATCCCTGGAGGGGCAATTTTCGCCTCTGGAATTAGAGTCTGCGATGAAACAGAGAAGAGTCCTGGCCATGACGGCTATACCCTTCAGTATTACAAATCCTTTGCAGATGCTCTCACTCCGAACCTACTACAGACCTTCAATGCCCTGTCCATACCCCAAGACCGACCGAACAGACTATTAGAGGCGCACATAACTGTGATCCCCAAGGAGGGTAAAGACCCCCTCCAAGTAGCTAACTACAGACCAATATCACTCCTTAATGTCGATATTAAACTCTACGCAAAAATTATCGCCAATAGACTACTCCCTCTGATTCCCGATCTTGTTTCCACCGACCAGGTGGGTTTTGTCCCGGGCAGGGAAGCCCGCGATAATACTATCCGAGTCCTCAACCTCCACCACTGGCTCACATCGTCCAAATCCCCGGGATTTTTCCTTTCACTTGATGCGGAGAAGGCGTTTGACAGAGTTGCCTGGGACTATATGCAGGCAGTCCTGAAAGGCATCGGCCTTGCGGATCGAATGCTTACCTCTATAATGTCGCTATACTCCAACCCCACTGCTGCGGTGAGAGTTAACGGCCACCTGTCAAACGCCTTCCCCATCAACAACGGTACGCGTCAGGGATGCCCCCTCTCTCCACTGATCTACGTCCTCTCCCTAGAACCCCTCCTGAATAAACTTAGGGGGAATCCAGATATTAAGGGACTGCACGTCAAGGACAGGGAATTTAAAGTAGCTGCTTTTGCAGATGACATCCTTCTCTCTCTCACAACCCCACGCACGTCCCTACCATCTCTCCTTCAAGACCTCAAAGCCTTTGGCTCTATCTCGAATCTTAAAATTAATTATTCCAAATCCCATGCCCTAAATATCTCCCTCCCCACCCAGGAAGTGACGCACTGCCAAGAGGCCTTCCCATTCCACTGGGAAAAGACTGCCATCACCTACCTCGGGATTCGGATCCCTACCTCCCTCTCGGACCTTTATTCCCTTAACTTTCTCCCTGCCCTGACTGAAACACAAAAACATCTGAAAGATTGGACATCACTCAATGTTTCCTGGTTTGGCCGAGCAGCTCTGATCAAAATGATCATACTCCCACGCATATTATACCTGATTCAAACCATCCCAATGGCTATCCCAAAGGGATTTTTTTCCTCATACAGGAGGGCTTGCTCCACCTTCCTTTGGAAAGGTGCCCCCCCTAGAATTAAATACACCAGACTCACACTCCCTAAATCTATGGGGGGCATAGCACTCCCGGACCTCCACAAATATTACATAGCATGCCACCTCACGAGAATAGCCGACTGGAACATCCACTCCCATGCGAAAGTCTGGGTCTCTCTCGAAAATGCGTTCTCACCTACCCCATTACATCTCCTTCCATGGATACTCCCAGGACAGTGGCCCACGACCATAACCGCACACCCCTTTATTTACACCTCTTTGATGCTCCTTAGGAATCCCCAGGCTAGCAGACTCCTAGCTCCCTCCCCCGGTCCATTGACCACACTGAGAGGGAATCCGGACTTTCCTCCAGGGGAGAATACCTCTTTCCTCAAACAGGAATGGCCCTTCCAAGAAGTCCTTGCCACCCAATTCTTCCCCGAAGGTAAGCTCGCTTCGGTGGAAGATCTCAGGAATATTTCGAACACCTCATCCTTTTCCTTTTGGACCTATAGGCAAATTTGCCACTTCCTCTCCACGCATTCCAGATCTGCCAACTGGACGAGACACCTCACCCCGTTCGAGACTCTTTGTCACAATAAGATCCCTCAGAGGCACCTTATCTCCCTCCTCTACACCCTTCTGAATGAACCTGGGGACCTTCCCCTCTCCCCATCTCAAGAGTCTTTGAATAGGGACCTATCTCACCCCCTGACGCCCGCAGAATGGACTAGAGTGCACGGATACACACATAGGGGCTCCCTGAATATCGCCATCCAGGAGAACGGATACAAAGTGCTCACTAGATGGTATAGAACGCCATCCCTTCTACACAAGTTTTCACCTTCTACCCCCAACGTGTGCTGGAGGTGCAATACTGACGTTGGGACCATGATCCACATATGGTGGGAATGCACCCACATCCAAACCTTCTGGAGGTAAGTCCATAGACTTACCTCCTCGATTACCACATACTCCCTTGACTATACACCGGCACAGTTCCTCCTGCACCACACGTCACTTCCCAGGAGAGCATACTACAAATCTCTTGCCATGCACATGATCAACGCTGCTAGAGTCTGTATTCCCAGACACTGGCGTACCACTCAAAGACCCTCGCTTAAAGAATGGTTTCTGACCGTCTCTAGAATCTGTGACATGGAGGAGCTGATTCACATTTCCCAGGAGAGAGTGGAGACTTTCTCGACCACATGGGCCTGCTGGTCACACTTCAAAACAACACCCGAATATAAACAGCATATCCCTCCTGAGTAGGGCGAAACTCATCCATTCACTCACCCTCTCCATTGTCGAAAGCAATCTGCACGAGTGGTCACTCCCCTAGTTGTGCCCTCCCCTACATTCCCCCCCCCACACCTATCCCCCTTCCCCATCTCCTTTCCTGACTTGGATCAGGCGCTCAAAAACGGACCAACAAGGAAGTGGACTCTACACCCAGTTTTGTCCAGTGCCAGCCTTGAGGCAGTTTCTGGTTATTCGCCCACAGATGGAGGGTGCGCTGTTTATCCACCTGGATGGATCGTGCCTGTCCAGGTTTCAGTTTACGGCAGTTTTATGTAAGTGTTTAAAGGCGGGTGGGTTGGCCCCGGGGGATTATGCAGTTCACTCTTTTCGTATAGGGGCAGCCATGGAGGCGGCCCGGTGGGGACTTCCTACAGAAGTAATAAAGAAGATTGGCAGATGGGAGTCAACTAGATATCAATTGTTTGTTCGTCCACATTTGCTCTGATTCTCCTTCCTGTGAGTATATCTTTCTTGCTCGTTAGTTAGGTCTCTTGCTGGGTGTGTTTTTTGTTGTGTCTTTTCAGATTCCCCACAATGTCTTATCTGGCTACTGGGACATTCGTACGTTTTTTGGGGGGCAAGAAGGGGCGAATGTCAGGCCAGATGGTAGACAGTTGAGGCTGACAAGAGAGGAAGGCATGATCAGGTGGATCGGGGTGCTGGGCATGATGTGGCACAAGGTTGTACCCAAGGTACATCATTTCTCATGGCTGGACCGACCTCCAGACATTTTGGTACTTCACGTGGGTGACAATGACTTGGGAATTCGACCCATGAGGCAGGTCATAAAGGACATTCAGTGGGACTTTCTCAGGGTGCGGACTTCCTTCCCGGACATGATTGTGGTGTGGTCCGATATTGTAGCCCGCATGTCTTGGAGGGGGGCCCAGTCAATGGAAAATCTGAACCAGACACGGATAAAAGTTAATAAAGAGGTGGGGAGGTGTCCAGTGGCGGCCCGTCCATAGGGGGCCCCGGCGCCGCCCCCCCCCTCCTTGCAGTTAAAAAAAAATATAAAAAAAAAAAAGTTCAAAAAAAAAAAAAATATTATTTAAACAACATGTCCCTTTAAAAAAGGGCGCCGGGCACAGTGCAGTATGCACCGCTCTATCACCAATAGATAGATTCATGCATTGCATGAATCTATCTATTGTCACCGGCCGCTGCCGCCCCCTATTCAGGTGTCCGGCCCCTGATCGGGCGCCGGGCATCTGAATTACAGTGGGGGGGGTGTTTCTGGAAGCGCCCCTATTAGAGCTGTAAGCTCTAATAGGGGACCCTATTAGAGCGGTGTGCTCTAATAGGCTTCCCTAAGTGTAAACAGCGGGCGCACGGCTGTGCGTTCGCTGATTACACAGTATTGTGTTAGAGAAGCGAATACATTGCTTCCCTAACACAGACCCGCCTCTCAGCCAATCAGGTTGCCAGGTCTGTTACCTGTAACCTGATTGGCTGAAGTCACAGGCGCTGTGATTGGACGCTAGGCTTCCAATCATAGCAAAAGACAGGCGCGGGAGAAGAAGACCTCGGACGGAACGGAAGATAGCAGAAGACAGGAGGAGCGCGGGAGAAGAAGATCTCGGACGATGAGACACCGCTCGCCGCCTGACGCCGTCACCAGCTGCACATCGAGACAAGGTAAGTGCAGAGGGCAGGCAGGGGGCACAGTGGCAGCACTTGGAGGGGCACTCTGGCAGAACTTAAATGGGGCACTCTGGCAGAACTTAAATGGGGCACTCTGGCAGAACTTAAATGGGGCACTCTGGCAGCACTTAAATGGGGCACTCTGGCAGCACTTAAATGGGGCACTCTGGCAGCACTTAAATGGGGCACTCTGGCAGCACTTAAATGGGGCACTCTGGCAGCACTTAAATGGGGCACTCTGGCAGCACTTAAATAGGGCACTCTGGCAGCACTTAGAGGGGCACTCTGGCAGCACTTAAAGGGGCACTCTGGCAGCACTTAAAGGGGCACTCTGGCAGCACTTAAAGGGGCACTCTGGCAGCGTTTGAGGGGCACTCTGGCAGCGTTTGAGGGGCACAGTGGCAGCGTTTGATGGGCACAGTGGCAGCGTTTGATGGGCACAGTGGCAGCATTTAATGGGCACAGTGGCAGCGTTTGATGGCACAGTGAGGCTGTTTGTTTGCGCCCCCCCAAAAATTTTGAGCACCAGCCGCCACTGTTTATTGCCCCTAATGGTGGAGTGGTGGTCCGGCATTGGGAGTTGGAGGTAGACACCTGGAGGTACTTGAGTGGGGATGGGGTTCATCTCAACCCTGTCGGGATTGACCTCTGTGCATTAGGGTTGGAGGATGGCATCCGTAGGGCGTTTTGCTGGTGTGGCTGCGGGCGCAAGTGTAAGGTTTGGGTCCTTAAAGACAGGTATATATATAAACATGAGGTATTGGAAAACGTTGGGACCCATCCCAGGTATGGAGTCCTCCCAGTTGGTCTGGTTTCAGTCTGGACTACCGGGTAATAAGTTGTGGGGGTCTGTGGTCAGTTAGTGAGTCCTCGAGGCGAGTTTGGCGGCTGGGGACAGATGCTAACTAAAAGGTATTACAGACTCAAAAAAGTGGGGGTCGTCAGGGACCAGCAACCAATTATTTGGATTTGAGCTGGAATATTTTAAATTGTTTAAATATTTGAAATAAAGGTTATAGTTTATTGATTTTGTTCATAAAGGCCGAACAGGCCATTTACATCCAAGAAGGTGTCCATGTCATTATTCAGTAGCAATGGTAAGGCATTACTGTATGCATGTGTTGTTGGGGTAGTAAGTTATCTGGCTGCCCTAGTCATGCCCCAAAAGGCAGCCACCTATGTTGAGTGCATGTGGCCTTGTATGGTTCAGGGAAGGTTGGGTGATCGCTCTTATCGCCCCTTTCCTAGCTGGCCCTGCTGTGTGCTCTAAGAAAGGATGTAGTTTGGATTGGTGAAGGCAGCTCACAGCCTTTGGAGAATGGAGTGGAGTGTGGAGTTCCCCTTTAAAAGCAAAAGCTAGCCTATGGAAATCCAAGGGGTTAGAGGGGGGAGACCAGAGCATTGTAGAATGGAGTGTGAAGTTCCCCTTTAAAAGCAAAAGTTAGCCAAAAGAAATCATACGCATTAGAAGGGGGAGACAAGAGCATTGTAGAATGGAGTTCCCCTTTAAAAGCAAAAGCTAGCCCAAGGAAATCATATGCCTTATAGGGTAAGGTTAAATGCCCTTTTCGGAGGAGCTAGAGGAGTGAGAGTCTTTTTACATAATTTTCACAAGGTGCATGTCACATGTTGGCAACGTAACATTCTAACATAACCTGTGTGCAAATCTCCTTAAAAAAATACATAAAGGTGAACCAGCTTAAAAATAAAAATGTTAAGTTTAGATGGGCGCCTGTTCATCCCACACAATTGCATTTACGTTGCTTGACATTTACTACGATTTTGGCCACGCAGTCAACAAACGCATTTGAACGAGCACAAGAGACGATTGCGCATGCGCAGTGCTTACATTGAGCTCATGCAGTTCTAAACGTACTTGCAGGGACAGCAGGCTTGCTCTGAAAAAGTTACTTTCTTTTTTTTTTTTGGCATATTTGTTACTTGGGCAGTTGTTACTAAACTTCCTCACATTACCCCATATCACCCCATGATATTGGCACCTCCATCTTCTGTTAATATTAAATTGAAGATGCTGTGCACTATTTTCCATAGTGGCGCACAGATTGCAGTCTCCCGTGCGCCAAGATCGCTATAGTAAATGGGGGATTTGCGCTCTGTTCCCGGCGCACCGCTTCATAAATAGGAAAATGTGCGTTGCGCCTCGCTGTGCATCTCTACTGATGGTGCACGGCTTTCGTACATCAGCCCCCCTGTGTCAACAAAACTGTCCTATACCTCTCCTGATTGCTGCTATTCAGCCATCCTAATGTAGCTTATGGCCCGTACACACAATCCGAAAAATAACGCTTTTGCCGCGATTGTACGATAATCGGATCGTTAGTACAGAGTTTTTGAGAGCCAATCATGACAATTCTTTCAATAGTATTCGATCAGACAAGCATGAAAATTTTCCTCGTACGATACCAGTTTGTTCGATTTTCGTTTTAGTCAGCACAGTTGTCATCCGAAAATACAATGCAAATACATTACAACACATGACATCACTTCCGATTTTTTTTTTCTGTCGTATGAGAATTTTCGTGACTTTAGTAACCTATTCAATTTCTACTTGCGACTATTAAGCAAAAAAAGTTGTACGATCTGCCGTACGATATTCGGATCGTGTGTACGGGCCATTAGTATTTTATTGGACGAATGATCATCTGTTTTGTTTTTTGCATGCTAGTCCTCATATCGAAAACTAAATGGTTATTAGGTATGAAAATTCTTGTAGACAGAATTAAAATTGAAGTGATGTAATTTATTTGTATTGTATTTTCTGATGAAAACTGATTAAACAAAAATCGTACGATCTGGTATCATACGAGAACATTTTTCGTGTTTAGAAAATTTCAGATGAAAGCTGTGTACTAACAATCAGATTATCGTACGATCGCTTTGAAAGTGGTGTTTTTTTCTACAATATTCTGATCGTGTGTGTGGGGCTTTTTAGCATATTACAAAAACGAAATTTCAGAAAACAATGTTATTGTTGCTCTGCCTACTGTTTCCAATTATATAAGGATAACCAGCCTAATGACTAGCAAATATAAATGTAGACCAAGGAACATCTGAACTGTAAGGACTTGTCTGTATAGAGAATAAATCTACATAATTAAGATTTGATTTGATAAACATAGCTGCCCCATATGAAAAGACATTGAGCAACCTGTGAATAAGTTGATAATTACTGAGCCCAGCCCAGGCGTCCTCTTTCGCCAGTTTATTTACCAGTGAAAAAGGATCCAAAGGGATCCAAGGAACATGACTAGGGCAGCCAGAAAACTTACTCCCTTAAACAAAACATGTACATTACTTAAATTACTATAAATAATGACCATGACACCTACTTGGATGAAAATGGCCTTGACGGCCTTTTATTAAACAAACCAAAACTATAAAACTCTATTTCACATAATTTAACCATTTAAAACTATTTTAATGCTCCAGTTCTCATCCAAGCTAATGGTTGCTGGTCCCTGATGACCCCATTTACTTCTTGAGCCTGCAGTCCCTTTAACGTAGCATCTGCCCCAGCCGCAAACTCGCCTCGGGGACTCGCTAACTGACCGCGGACCCCCATAACTTATTACCCATTAGGCCGGACTAACACCAGCCCAATGGGAAGGACTCCATAACTGTGATAGGTCCCACATTTTAAACCGCTCCCATTTTCTATACCACTATTCTATACCTAATTGTTGCCAAGGACCCAACCGTAACTTCATTCTTTTGTCGTCCATCCTCTGACCACTTCTCTCAGGGCGAGCGGGCGGGAACGTCCTTCCACCTTGCTGCCCAGACTGCATGTGACTACCTAACTTGCTAATTGCCACGAGGGATCTACTCCTCCCCCTGCTCCCCACCAACCAATCTGGTAAGTGCAGAACAAATCTTTTACCCCTCCTATCATTAACCATTTCCTCTCTCCGCTACTTACACCCTGTCATGTTTGTACTTCGCCTCCATTGCACTGCTGCTCCATACATGTCTTGACTAGGGCAGCCAGAAAACCTACTCCCTTAAACAAAACATGTACATAACTTAAATTACTATAAATAATGTCCATGACACCTACTTGGATGAAAATGGCCTTGGCGGCCTTTTATTAAACAAACCAAAACTATAAAACTCTATTTCACATAATTTAACCATTTAAAACTATTTTAATTCTCCAGTTCTCACCCAAGCTAATGGTTGCTGGTCCCTGACGACCCCATTTACTTCTTGAGCCTGCAGTCCCTTTAACGTAGCATCTGCCCCAGCCGCAAACTCGCCACTGGGACTCGCTAACCGACTGCGGACCCCCATAACTTATTACCCATTAGGCCGGACTAACACCAGCCCAATGGGAAGGACTCCATAACTGTGATGGGTCCCACATTTTAAACCTGAATGTCGCCAAGGACCCAACGCCACCGCGGCACAAGTGGGAAACCTCACACTTGAGCCCGCAGCCACGCCAACAATTCCCTCCGTACGCCATCTTCCAAACCTAGGGCCCAAAGATCGATGCCAACAGGGTTCAGGTGTACTCCATCCCCCCTCAAGTACATCCAGGTATCACTTTCCAATTCCCAGTGACGTACCACCACTCCCCCATTACGGGCAATAAACCTCCCCACCTCCTTGTTCACCTTAATTCTAGTTTTGTTAAGTCTTTCCCAAGACCACGCCCCTCTCCAAGTCATGCGGGCCACTATGTCGGACCATACTATAATCATGCCCGGAAAGGCCGTCTTGAGCCTGAGAAAGTCCCACTGCACATCTTTTATAACCTGTCGCATGGGCCGAACCACTAAATCGTTTCCACCCACGTGCAGGACTAAAATATCGGGGGCCCTATCCAATCTGGCGAAATAGTGGACCTCCGGTACCACCTGATGCCACCTCATGCCTGGGAACCCAATCCATCTGACAGTTCCCTCTTCCCTAGGAATCCTAAGCTGCCTTCCGTCTGGCCTGACATCCGAGCCCCCCAAAAAACAAATGAATGTCCCAGAATCCAAATGAGACATCTCGGGGGACCTGAAACAAAAAACATAACCAAAATCATCCCAGTCACATCCTGTAATCAAACAACATAAACCCTTTTACCATGTATCTAGTGTCCTATTGCAGCAAATGTGGACGAACATACAGTTGGTATCTATTAGATTCCCACCTGCCAATTTTCTTTATCACTGCTGTGGGGAGTCCCCACCTGGCTGCTTCTGCCCCAATTCTAAATGAGTGTGCCGCATACTCCCCCGGCGCAAATCCACCTCTCTGTAAGCACTTCCTAAAAACTGCAGTGAATTGGAACCTAGACAAGTACGAACCATCTTGGTGCATGAACAATGCATCCCCCCCTGGCGGTCTTACCGCCATGAACTGTTGCATCGCCGCCACTGGGCAAACTAGAACATCCGGACCTTTGAACAATTCTATCTTGACCCCCTTACCTTGTTGGTCAGTCTTGGAACGCCTAATCCATATTTGCAATGACCCTTCCCCCCCTTGTATGTCACCCAGTCGCAAACCTCCTGACATCTTTTTTGAGGGGGACACCAATTCGCTTATCCTAAAACCCCCGAAAAAGGCTAACACAAAGGCAGCCCAGAATAATGTCTGTTCAAAGACAGACGAACACACCTTGCTCAACTCCTTTAAAATTGTCTCCAACACCGCGAAAGAAACTGGGCGTCTGGAGTCCTGTTTATGAGATCCCTTCCTATAGCCTCTTAACGCTCAACGCACCAAGAAGCTCTTAGTGAAATCCTTGTAACCCTTTAGCTGAAACCAAAAGGCCAGTGCCGCCATCTTGTGGCCTATCGCCGACCCTGACACTCCCCTTGCATAATTACCACAAATAAAACACATAACCCATGTTTGTGCCTCCTCTGACTCTTCTGACCCTCCTACCTCGTCCAACAGAGCCCGCCATTCCTGCCACACTTTTTGGTAGGCCTTCCAGGTTCCAGCTCTGAGCGACTGTTGGATCAGTCCCGCGGCGATTCCAACGCAACTTCCCATAATTCTGGAGGACATGTCTCCCCCATCCGCCGTGCCTCCGGTGCCAGCTTGCGAAACTCCTCCCACTGGAAACGAGACAAAGCATCCGCAAGCTTATTGTCCACTCCAGGGATATGAACAGCATAGATAAAAGCGTTTATACGCAAACAACTAAGCACCAGGTGGTGCAATAACCTAACCACTGGCGGAGAAGAAGCCGAAATGTTATTGATCGCCCAGACTACACCTAGGTTGTCACAATTGAAACGCACATTTTTGTCTCGCAACTCTTCTCCCCACAACTCCACTGCTAACACTATAGGAAAGAGCTCTAACAAAACTAAATTCCGCAGGAAACCTGCCTGCTCCCAACTCTCAGGCCACGGCCCCGCACTCCACTTGCCCTGACAGTAAGCCCCATTAAACCTGCCGCATCTGTGAACAGAACCAAGTCTGCATTGCTGACTGGGCCCTCCTGCGACATGGAACGACCATTAAACGATTCCAAAAAAGCATCCCAAATCCGTAAATCTGCCTGCAGCTCCCTAGACAATCGAATAAAATGATTGGGAATCTTCACCCCCGCCATGGCAGCCGCCAGGCGCCGACAAAATATACGACCCATAGGGATGATTCTGCATGCAAAATTTAGCTATCCTAGCAACGATTGGACCTCTCGCAAACGTAGCTTCCTCTTCCTACTTGCAGTACTCACCTCTTCCCGTAGGGCCACCAACTTGTCCTCCGGCAATCTGCATTCCATGGCCATGGAATCTATGGTTATACCCAGGAAAACCAACTCAGATTTTGGCCCTTCTGTCTTATCCGCCGCCAATGGAATCCCAAATCTTTCCGCCAAGTGCTGGATCGTGCCCAACAATATTCCGCAACAACGGGAATCTGGTGGGCCTACACACAGAAAATCATCCAAATAATGGATGACCAAATTGATCCCCGCAACTTCTCTAACTGCCCATTCAAAAAACGAGCTAAACGGCTCAAATAGTGCACAAGAAATTGAACAGCCCATAGGTAGGCAACGATCTACGAAGTAAGACCCTTGCCAGCAACATCCCAACAAATGAATGCTCTGGGGGTGCACTGGCAATAATCTAAAGGCCGACTCGACATCAGTCTTTGCCATAAGGGAACCCTTGCCATATTTTTTGACCCAGGAGACGGCTGCATCAAAAGATGTATAGGTAACCGCACAAGCCTGCGGGTTAATACCATCATTGACTGAGCTGCCCTTCGGGTAAGACAGATGATGAATCATCCTGAATTGACCCAGCTCCTTCTTGGGCACCACTCCCAATGGGGAAACTATCAGCCCAGGTAACGGTGGGTCAGGAAAGGGGCCCGCCATCCGGCCCAGCGCCACTTCCTTAAACAATTTTGCCGACACCACCTCCTGATGGAGGAGGGCCGACCTCAAATTTCCCGACACTGGAGGGACCTCACGCACCGCACTTGGGATTTTGAAACCTTCTTTAAACCCTTCCACCAACAAGCGTGCTGCCGCCCGGTCCGGGTATCTACTTAGAAAAGGAAGCATCCTTTCCACCCTCACCGGCGTCATCCCTCTTTCCAGTGTTGTCTCCACTGCGGCCCTTTCCCTGCCTGAAACAACGCATGAACGGGTGTGCTCCACTGCACCCTGAGCACTCGTGTTTGTAACGGCACGAAGTTCCAAACTTGCAGGTTCGTTCGTTAAACGGCCAACATACCCCTTTTTTCTTAGAGGCCGGCGATCCTGCAGAGGAGGAGCCGCTGGCCCCCCCTTGAAAAAACTGGCTTGGCGCTCTGGATGACGTCATCAGCTTCATCCACAAGCTGATGTCCTTATGATCCCATCTAATAGAGGGGCGCACTGCCCTTCCGCTGACGAAATTGCTCATCATACCGAAGCCATGCTAACCCCCCGTATACTCTGTGTGCCTCGCTAATCGCCTCCAAATAACAAAATAATGCAGAGCAGTTCTCAGGGGCTTTTTCCCCAATCACGCTCGCTAAAATCGCAAACGCCTGCAACCAGTTTGCAAATGTGCGCGGAATTAGCCTATATCTTCTCTTCTCTTCCTCCTCTTTCTTGCTCTCATCTGGCTTTACTCTATCCAGATTGAACTTTTCTAACGGAAGCAGGAAAAAATCTCCACGTACTCATCGTTCCAAATTTTTTCCCTCACCTCTTTTTTTAAATGGGCCCCCAATGGTCCCTCAAAGCAAACATATACCTCGCACTTGGCCGCGTCCGCCAAGCGCACCCTATCCGCATCCTTGTCCTTCGCCGTCTGCTCCTTGGCGTCCTTACTTACCTCCTTCTCCGTCTGCGTCTCCGCCACCACTGACGCTACCGACTGTTGTGGGGGATTCCCTAACGCTGGCGGCTCCCGCACACCTACCAGGGGTGACACCCAGGGGCTGACCGGAACCGGGGGATGCAGAACACCCTGGTCCAGCCTACGCAAAAGCTCCCTTACTGATGCCCATAGGCCACCTGCCCCTTGCGGTGTGTAACTTGTAGTGGATATTTCGCCACACTCTTGCGCTAATAAGCGCCTTTCAATCTTATGATATAATGCGCCCTCTGATCGTATGCCTCCCTGGATCCCCAGCTCCCAAAAACAGACATTACCAGCAGCTTCACGTCATCCTCTCATCATCAGCATCCAAACCTCACCAGCCAAGCATTCCATCTAAGCCCCTGGTTTCCCATTGCCCAGTAAACAGCCATCAACAGCAAGTATTCTTACAGCCTCATCTTTGCCTGGTCAGCCAGCCATCCTTCTGGCACACTCCCCAGCATGGCCTTTTTATTATCACAAAAGCTTTCAAACAGGAAGTGCCTGCCTCCAACAGCAGACACTCCCACAATACAAAATGACATCACAGGAAGTTACATACAGTAAAAGGGTAGGGCACTCACAAAAGGAATTGCACATGATTAAATTAGACACAGGGAGACAGATGACAATCTATAAAAACATACATCCTAGAATAAAATGTCCACATACATTTTATACAATATAATTTCCACAACAAACTAGGTGTAGGTGTAATGTCAGGTGCAACAAGTCGCTTACCAGGCTGCCTCAGGCGAGAAGACCCATCAGCCGTCCGTCCCGGTGTCACTGCTGCCTCCTGGGGATCGTCGCTCAGCTCTCCCTCTTCGGCGCTGCTGTAAGCCCGGTCCGCCCAACCGCGATCCCGCTGTCCAGGCTCCCCTCTTCCTCCAGGTCTGGGCACTGCAAGGCTGGCTACCGGAGGGGGGCTGTCATCCCTCCGAGGGCTCTGTCCTCCACTGTGGTCGCTCAGTTCCTCTATCTGGTCCAGCTGCGCCGCCGATGCGGCCAGCGCACAGGGGCCTCTCCAGCCATCCCTCCCGGGGCCCTCACTGAGCCCGGAGGCGGGGCCCGTTAAGCGGCGTGTGGTGCTTCTAATAGCCGAACTCCCTCCGGGGAGCTCGGTGCTGTCAACTTGCTGCGCCAGTGCGGCCAGCGCACTGGCACTTCCCTGGCCATCCCTCCCGGGGTCCTCACTGACCCCGGAGGCGGGGCCCGATGAGCGGCGTGCGTTGCGTCCAATCCTCTCCCTGTGACGTCATCTAGCTGCGCCGGATCGGCCAGCGCACTGGCACCTCTCCGGCCAGCCCTCCGGGGCCTGTTGATCGGCGTGTGGAATGCCCAATGGCCGGGCTCCCTCCAGGGAGCAGAACTGCGCCCGACGACCCTGTCTCCCTCATCAGGCTGCCACCTCGACCAGAGCATCGCCGGAGGTGGCAGCCTGGTGGACCTGTGCTCGAACGGTCCCGGCTGGGACCGACATGGAGGCCGACGCAGCGCCCCTCCCCCCAGGGCCGACGCGCGAACGGGGGTTCCTACCCAGCCCTCTACCCGCCGACCGAGGGGTAAGTCTATTGGGGGGGGAGCAGGGGTCCAGCTGGGACTCACCCTTCGCCGCTGGCTCCGTAGGGTCACATTCGGACTCAGGCGATCCGGAGGCCTGGTGTGCCTAGTCCGCGTGGAAGCAGGCCGCTCCACGGCCGGGCCCTGTCCAACCCTAGCTAATGTGCTGGCAATCTGGCTCTGCAGCCAGTCTGTGCCATGCACCTCTGCAGCCTGTCTGATCTGCTCCCAAAGCTGACCCAAACCACTCATCTTCCCTGTCCTAATCTCTTCACTAACATAAACTGGCCTGACTGCTGACATGCATGACTGGCCTGACTGCTGACATACATGACTGACCTGACTGCTGACATACATGACTGACCTGATTGCTAACAAGCATGACTGGCCTGACTGCTGACATGCCTGACTGGCCTGACTGCTGACATGCATGACTGGCCTGACTGCTGACATGCATGACTGGCCTGACTGCTGACATGCATGACTGACCTGACTGCTGACATACATGACTGCTGACATGCATGACTGACCTGACTGCTGACATGCATGACTGACCTGACTGCTGACATGCATGACTGGCCTGACTGCTGACATGCATGACTGACCTGACTGCTGACATGCATGACTGACCTGACTGCTGACATACATGACTGACCTGACTGCTGACATACATGACTGGCCTGACTGCTGACATACATGACTGACCTGACTGCTGACATACATGACTGCTGACATACATGACTGACCTAACTGCTGACATGCCTGACTGGCCTGACTGCTGACATGCCTGACTGGCCTGACTGCTGACATGCATGACTGGCCTGACTGCTGACATGCATGACTGACCTGACTGCTGACATACATGACTGCTGACATACATGACTGCTGACATGCATGACTGGCCTGACTGCTGACATGCCTGACTGGACTGACTGCTCACATGCATGACTGGCCTGACTGCTGACATACATGACTGACCTGACTGCTGACATGCATGACTGGCCTGACTGCTGACATGCATGACTGACCTGACTGCTGACATGCATGACTGACCTGACTGCTGACATGCATGACTGACCTGACTGCTGACATACATGACTGCTGACATACATGACTGACCTGACTGCTGACATGCATGACTGGCCTGACATGCATGACTGGCCTTACTGGCCTGACATGCATGACTGGCCTGACTGCTGACATACATGACTGGCCTGACTGCTGACATACATGACTGGCCTGACTGCTGACATACATGACTGGCCTGACTGCTGACATACATGACTGACCTGACTGCTGATATACATGACTGACCTGACTGCTGATATACATGACTGACCTGACTGCTGATATACATGACTGACCTGACTGCTGATATACATGACTGACCTGACTGCTGACATGCATGACTGGCCTGACTGCTGACATGCCTGACTGGCCTGACTACTGACATGCATGACTGACCTGACTGCTGACATACAGATTGTTGCTGGCTTGCTGCTCAGTCTTACCTGTCCTGTAGTGTGCGAGTACACTCATCCTGGGCCCCGGCATTCACTGTCCACATCCACCACTCGGACAGCCCTGCAGGCCGGCAGTGCCAGGAAAGAAGAGCCGCCCACCCATTTACACAGAGCGAGCGGCTCAGCGTGGATCTCATAGTGCCCAGCGCGGCCGCGCAGCATCATTCCCGCCTCTTCCTGGACCCGGCAGCGTCCTGGGGACTTTGTATGTTAGTATGGCCGAGAAGCCGCCCCTACACCACTGCCGCCCCGAGGCCTGGCCTCGGTGGCCTTGTGGGAAATCCGGCCCTGGGGTCAATGAATGTTTAGTGACCACATAAAATGTCCGATGGAGCCTACACACGATCAGATTTTCTGACAACAAATGTTTGATGGGAGCTTGTTGTCGGAAGTTCCGACCGTGTGTAGGCTCCATCGGACATTTTCCGTCAGAATTTCCGCCAAACAAAATTTGAGATCTGGATCTCAAATTTTCCGACAACAAAATCCGTTCTCGTAAATTCCGATCGTGTGTACACAATTCCGATGCAGAAAGTTCTACGCATGCTCTGAATCAATTACGAGACGGAAGCGCTCGGTCTGCTAAAACTAGCATTCGTAATGGAGATAGCACATTCGTCACACTGCAAATTTTTTAATCTTTTAAATGCAGCGCATTCTCCTCTTCTTTATAATGCTAGAATAATGAAGTTGTTTTGCTGCTCATATTCACACAGAGCTCTGACAACTTGATTTCTTTATTATTTCTCGTGATCTCATGAATATTTTTGGTTCAGTCTGGCCTGCCAGAAAATGCAGTCTGTCGTAGTACCACAGCCTTGGTACATAAATGTCATCTGCTGCAACTCCAGATCTCTGGGAATCCTGGACCTTCTTGCGCTCCCTATTATAACTGCTCCTCATGCCACCAATTCGGGCCTTCAAATAGGGGATGTCTGCCGTGGGGATCTGCGGCTTCACAAATTCCAGCAATTGATCCAGCGCTGCCTTCCTCTTTGGTTTTTAAGGGGTGGTCTACCTGCCACAGACAGGGCAGCTCCCTGTACATATCAAGGAATATGGGGATAAAGTCCTCATCATTGAATAGATCCATTTTCTCTGCAAGACATAACACAAGACAAACCCTAATGTCAGGCTCTCCTAATCTTGTCCCAATATAGGCCTCAATCTATAAGCAGTATAGGCCACTGATGCACCAATTTAAAATTGTACCTTCGTTCGAACAATCAGCTCTTCCGATACTCCTTCCTCCGCTCACAGATTGTACGTACGATGCACGCGTGTTATGCTTTATATACACTGCGCATGCGTGAAACTCCGCCCGCCCCTGACGTTCTTTCAAGTCTATTCCCCGCCCCTTGTCTTTTGGCGCAGAGGGAGAGCACATGGCAAAGAAAGTGCATGCAATGGAGAGCAGCAGTGGGGAGGACGATGAAAGCCCAGAGCCACAAACGTCCCGATCCCGGAGGAGATTTAAGGTCCTTTGGTGAGATGGTGGACATCTTTAAGAGGGCCGACTATGACAGGAAGCATGGACCTTACCCAAACCCAAATGTGAGAAAGGCCAAGATCATGACTAAAGTTGTGAAAAGTCTGCAGAAGAATTTTGGGGTACGGCGATCCAAGGATCAACTGAGGAAACGATGGTCAGACCTCAAATTGAGGGAGCAGGATCAGTACAGAAGAATCAAGAGAGTGCTGCAAAAAAGTAAGTATTTTGCCATGTGTTCCTATTATTACGTTCGTGCTGCTCCATGTGCTTTTCTTTACTGTTGTACAGTTTAAAATGGTAAGTTTCAGGTTCATGGGCACAGTAATCGTTCATAGTAAACATCGTTCATTCGCCCACTAATATGATTTTTTTGGCAGATCCAGGTTAACTACATTTGTTCAGGCCTATTTGTATTAAAATAAGTTTGTTGTCCAGATGGGTTTGTAACTAGAATGAAATGCAAACTTGATTCAGTGTAAGGAGAGGACACATCTGGACGCAAGAGCACTAGTGTAGGACACCAGAACAAACTTTTTAGGGTGTCCCACACAGGTGCTCCAGTGGATACTAGGGGTGTCTCAATGGGGGAAAAATGTACAAGAAAGGTAAGTATTCCAGCTTTATAAAGGGAAAAAAATATGTCTTCAGCTTGGAACTCTGCCAAAAAAGACAATTGTACAACACTTCCAAGCAATGTATCATAGACATGGGATCCGTCAAAAAATACGTTTCGTTTCGTTCCGTTTTATTTCGTATCCAAAAAAATTCGTAATTCGGGTTTCGTATACGGAATTTAATTCGGATTCGTACGAAATACGGATTTCGTACGAATCGTAAGAATCTTTAATTTGGTTAACGAATAGCGACACTCTACGAATAATATCCGAAAACGTATTAAGGTTGCATAACAACAGTCTATTGTGTGTGTGTACTGTGTAGACAATAGCTCTGCCTATGCCTAACGTTATTCTAATGGATTTGTAAATTCGTTACTTTTTTTGGTTTGTTGATTGGTCATTTTACATGTCTCTCTTTCTCTTACAATGGCGCTGTCTAACGTGCTTCGAATGTATTCGTACATTCGTAACTTTTTTTTTTGTTTGTTGATTCGTAATTTTCCGTGTCTCTTAAAATGGCGCTGCTTATGCTTAACGTGCTTCGAATGGATTCTTAAATTCGTTACTTTTTATTGTTTGTTGATTTGTCATTTTACGTGTCTCTCTCACAATGGCCCTGTCTAACGTGCCTCGAATGGATTCGTACATTCTTAACTTTTTTTTTTTTGTTTGTTGAGTCGTCATTTTTCGTGTCTCTTACAATGGTGCTGCCTAACGTGCTTCGAATGGATTCTTAAATTCGTTACTTTTCTTTGTTTGTTGATCTGTCATTTTACGTGTCTCTCTCTCACAATTGCGCTGTGACTGTCTAACGTCCTTCGAATGGATTCGTAACTTTTTTTATTTGTTTGTTGATTCGTCATTTTACGTGTCTCTCTGACTCTCTCACAATGGCGCTGTCTAACGTGCTTCGAATGGATTCTCAAATTCGTTACTTTTTTTTGTTTGTTGATTTGTCATTTTACGCGTCTCTCTCTCACAATAGCGATGTCTAACGTGCTTCGAATGGATTCGTAACTTTTTTTTTTTTTTTGGTTTACTGATTCGTCATTTTACGTGTCTCTCACTCTCTCACAATGGCGCTGCCTAACGTGCTTCGAATGGATTCTTAAATTCGTTACTTTTCTTTGTTTGTTGATCTGTCATTTTACGTGTCTCTCTCTCACAATTGCGCTGTGACTGTCTAACGTCCTTCGAATGGATTCGTAACTTTTTTATTTGTTTGTTGATTCGTCATTTTACGTGTCTCTCTGACTCTCTCACAATGGCGCTGTCTAACGTGCTTCGAATGGATTCTCAAATTCGTTACTTTTTTTTGTTTGTTGATTTGTCATTTTACGCGTCTCTCTCTCACAATAGCGATGTCTAACGTGCTTCGAATGGATTCGTAACTTTTTTTTTGTTTTGGTTTACTGATTCGTCATTTTACGTGTCTCTCACAATGGCGCTGGCTAACGCGCTTCGAATGGATTCGTACATTCGTAACTTTTTTCTTTTTGGTCGTTGATTCGTAAATTTACATGTCTGACACAGTGGCGCTGCGGCGCTGCATGCGTCGAATGGATTCGTACTTTTCTAATACATCGCTGTTATTCGTAACTATTCGAAATCTCGTTTATTCTTTACTTTCGTTTTTGACATGTGCCTATAGTCTCCGCCCCTGGATGTAGTTTTGAGAGGCCGGCCCCTGGATGTAATTTAGAGAGACCGTGTGACTCCGTGTGACTGTAGTGTAGTGAGGGAGGAACAGAGAGAGAGCAGAGCAGAGAGCAGAGCAGAGACTGAGAGCAGAGAGAGTGGTATTGTTGGAGTTGTGGTTGTTGTTTTTGTGTGGACTGAATTTGTGATTTGTGTGGAATTAGAATGTCTGGGAGTGAGAATGTATGTGTGAGTGAGAGTGTTGGTTTGAAAGTTGTTGTTGTGAGTGAGAGTGGAGAGGACTCAGGGGATCGGATGAGTGGAGGGGAGCGCCAGATGAGTGGAGGGGATCGGATGAGTGGAGGGGAGCGCCGGATGAGTGGAGGGGATCGGATGAGTGGAGGGGAGCGCCGGATGAGTGGAGGGGATCCGATGAGTGGAGGGGAGCGCCGGATGAGTGGAGGGGAGAAGAGTGGAGGAGAGAGGAGTGGAGGGTCAGGGGGTGGAGGGGAGCACAGGAGTGGAGGGGACTGGAGTGGGGGTGAGAGGAGGATCAGTGGGGGGTTGAGGAGAGAGGAGGGAAGAGTAGAGAAGAGGAAGCGTAGTAGAGAGGACAGGGAGAGGAAGCGTAGTAGAGGGGACAGGGAGAGGAAGCGCGGAGGGGACAGGGAGAGGAAGCGCGGAGGGGACAGGGAGAGGAAGCGCGGAGGGGAGAGGAGGCGTGAAGAGGAGATGAAGAGTGGAAGGGAGCATGGCCATGGAAGTGGAGTGGAGCGGGAGCGGGAGCATGGCCAAAAAAAGAGGCGTATGCCCCCCCCCCATATCAGAAGATGAAATGTCTGACACCGGCGACCACCAGCGAACCAAACGCAAGCAGCAGCAGAAGACGACGACGTCATCAACAAGGGGGCCAGTCTTTACCCCCCAGGAAAACGCTGCTCTGGTGGCTGCTGTTAGGAGGGACAAGGCCACATTGTTCAGCCTCAACGTCCCTACTGCCCAGAAGACAGCAGCCTGGGATCGAGTCCGGGACTCTGTGAATGCCCTGTCCAAGGTTCGCAGGACCACCGCTGGTGTCAGGCACAGGTAATAATTATTCAAATATTATATCACTCTTAGAACACACCCCATATTTGTGAAAAAACACACACAGTAGGCTTTGAGTAATAAACTGATTTGAACGTAACACAAATATATTTAATATATTTATTTGACACAGACAGACACAGAAAAGTAACATGTAAAATAAAAATAATATTAACGTGTGTATATTTACTAAATATACTATTTTCATTTGCAGATTTTATGATTGTCGGGCCTCTGTCCATAAAAAAATTGAGAGGCAGGCCACTGGAGGCAAGACTGTCTTATTTAGACAGTGGGAGGCAGAGCTTAAGGATGGCCTCCTACTTCACAAAGATGCCCCGCCCCCTGGAGTGAGCACTGCCAGTGCCAGATCCGCCGCCAAGCACCAGAGACTGAGAGCTGGTGAGTAAAATAAAATCTATCATTATATATTGCAGTTATATGGTTGTTGTTTGCAGCTCACTATATTTTTTATGACTGCGGCATGTGAGACTTACGTTTTGCTTTACATTCATGTTTTCCAGATCGATCAATGTCATCATCAGTGGAGGAGGGAACAGGAACAGCTGCTTCTGCTTCATGCCCCCCTCAATATTCTGGCAGTGGTGAGTACCTACTACCTACCTAACCAACACAAAGCAAACATAATAACAAACATCTATTTAACCACTTCAGCCCCCGATGATTTTCCCCCCTTCCTTACCAGAGCACTTTTTGCGATTCGGCACTGCGTCGCTTTAAGTGACAATTGCGCGGTCGTGCGACGTGGCTCCCAAACAAAATTGGCGTATTTTTTTGAACACAAATAGGGTGGTATTTGGTGGTATTTATTTGATCACCTTTGCGGTTTTTATTTTTTGTGCTATAAACAAAAAAAGAGCAACAATTTTTAAAAAAAAATCTATATTTTTTACTTTGTTTGTCATAAAAATTATCCCCCAAAAATATAGAAAATAAATATCTTTTTCCCTCAGTTTAGGCCGATACGTATTCTTCTACATATTTTTTGTCAAAAAAATTACGTTAAGTGTATATTAATAATTGGTTCGCGTGATCACGGACATATGTACGCAAATGATCATGTACAGATGACTGTGTGCAGGTGATCACGGACATATGTGTGCAGATAATCATTGACACATGTTATTTTACCGGGACATATGTGAGGGACATGTGTTTTTATTATTTTGGGACATGTGTTTTTATTAGGGGACATGTGTGTTTTGGGGACATGTGTGTTTACACTGTGGGGACACTACACTGGTGATCAGTGAGTAAAAAGCTGTAAAAACAGCTAATACTCACTGATCACCAGCCGGCTGGAGCGATCCGCTCTCCTCTCCTCACCAACGACTTCCGTGTGAGGAGAGGAGAGCCGATTGCCTAGCAAACGGCTGTTTGTTTACATCACATGACGGCTGTGATTCGACACGGCCGTCATGTGATCAGGAGGGCCAATCACCGACCCCTCCTGCCGATCCGAGATGCGCCGTGTCCGGGTGACACGGCCGCATCGGGATCGCGCCACTGCGCTGGCACGCGCGCGATCCCTCTACTTCAGAAGGACGTTCCAGAACGTCAGATCAGAAGTAGACGGCTCCCACCCGGCCGTCTATGTACAGTGGCCGGGTGGGAAGTAGTTAAGTACCGTAGTTTATCGCGATTCCAAGAGCGTTTGCAATTTTAAACCATAACATGTTCGATATCTATCTATTTTACTTGGAGTAACATCGACTATCGCAATATCCCCAAAAATTGGGCTAAATACATTTACTGTAAAAAAAAATTTTTTAATTCAGTTAATTTCTCACCTAAAATTGCTTTTGAAAGGCCGCTGTGCAAATACACACACACTCAGTGCACATATATATATATAATTATAATGTTTGTGGTTCTCAGTAATTTTCTAGAAAAAAGTTTTGATTTTAAATTGTAAACAATAACTGTCATAAATAGGCTTGGTCCAGAAGTGGTTACCATAACTCTTTATTCTATCTTTAACAGAAAGCCTGAGCCGCCATATCCCAGACCCTCCAGCATCAGCTCCTTCTGCCAGGAAGCAACGCCCCATTTCTCCTCAACGTAAGTACTAGAATACGCAAGCTGCCAATATAAAGAAAAAAGGACACAAGGCACCATCATCCACACTAAGTTCACAAACACATAAAAAAAGCTACAACCATCCATTTTTAAGTTCATACACACAGCACACACCCCAAACTAGGGGTCTACCGATTAATGGTGGCCCCTTTTTTTGTAATTATCGTTGACAAACTTACCAATATAGTGCTTCAAGGTGTTGTACTCGGGTGATGCTTGCAGCGGCAGACATCACCCGTCCGGTGCCGTTTTTTAACAACCAATGTGGCTAAGCACTAGCAGCCGCTTGTCTGTTATTACAAACAGCTGGAGGGGAAGTCCTCCCCAGAAGTGCAGTCGCTGTAAATCTGAGGAGAAACTCTGAATTGAGGGGAAGCTCTGCTGATTTTATCTTCCAATCGTGTACAAACAAACATTCTGTTTTTTTTTCCCTTGCATGACTGTCCCCCTCAGATCTACAGCGACTGCACTTCCAAGTGCACTTGTAGTGGAAAGTGTATTTTCCTTTAGTAAATAGACCCCACTGTTAGTGTTAGTATTGTAACCTATAATTGTTTATTCTATTACTACAATATTTGGAAATGCATCTGATCTTAGTATCTGAACGCCACTACAATCAGACAGCCACCAGTAACAGTAAGTTAGTAACTAGGGTGGAACTTAGAAAAGAGTAGTGAAAATAAATTATTTGCTATATATTATAAAGAGAAAAACAAACCTATTTTTATTGAAAGCGTTTGTTTAAAAAAAAAAAAAGAAACCTGTTCCCTTAAAAACTTAAGGAAGGACCACCCGCCGCAGTTATATGTCGGCTGTTTGAAGAGGACCACCATTGTTATGGCAGCAGATAGCTGCCATAACCCCGGTATCTTCTTCAGCGGGCGGTCCTCTTTCAGATAAAATTGGTTACTGCGGCGGACTTGCCGCAAGTTCACTTTTATCAGGGGCCAAAGAGGCGGTGGAGACGATCAGGTCCACTTCTGCCCTCCAATCTTAAAGGGTTTTTTTTTTGGGTGGGGGAGAAGAATATGACATTTCTTTTTATATTAATTTTTTATTGTATTTTTGTGTAGATAATATATGAGATCTGAGGTCTTTTTGACCCCAGATTTCACATTAAAGAGGACCTGTCTTTGTTTTTTTCTATTACAAAGGATGTTTACAATACATTCCTTGTAATAGGAATATATGTATATGTTACACAAATAGTATTTATTTTTTAAAGGACAATGTCAAAATAAAAAGGAATAAAATATGTTTTTATTATAATCTCTAGAAATCAATTTCTTTGAATGCTAGCATCAACATTGGCTATCTCGTCTATTTCAGATCAACAAGACCTGTCAGACGGGATTTCGCTCCGGGATGAGACCGAGCTGACCCCTTTGGCCCAGAAGCAGACTCTAGGGCCACAGGAAGCTGCCCCCCCTGTACGTCCTCCACTGCCTCACCCTCCAGAGGAGCAGCCAGTGCCGCAGTTGCCACCACCGACACCGAGTCAGACAACTGTCCTGCTGACAGAGATGCGGAGGCTGGCCAAAGCCAACAAAAAAATGCAGAGGGAGAATCGTAGGTTGAACCGGACCCTCCACCGTGCCATCAGAAACCACACTGATGATATGGAGAGGATGTGGGTCCGGTTCAACCAACAACAGAACCAGGCAATGGAGCATAGCAAATTATGTTTGCTGGAAGCAATTTCCAGACACAATGCTCCATTGCCTGGTACTAGCCCTACCACCACCATGAGCAGCCGAGAAGCCTCTCCATCATGATAAAACCAGCATCCACTGCGTGCTCCAGGACCATAGCTATTTTGTTTGTTTGTTCTGTTCAAATCTAATATATTATTTTATACTTTTATTTTGTGTGTAAAAATAAAGTTGTTTTGAAGTAATAAAACCAGAAGTCTTTAGTGCTTGTGCTTGATTTTGTTGAGGGAGGTGTTTATGTTTACAGCACACTAGACACATAGACACACTGTGATAAGCCACATTGACACAGAAATAAAAAGTTCCCTCCTCCGCCTGCTCCGCAACTCAAAAGGAGTGTTGCAAAGCGAGCTGTACATTCTGTCCCCCACCCCATCCCATTCCCCATCCAAGGTAGCCAGGCAGACATATAGGACAGAATAAGGTGACAGACACTACTGTACAACTGAACATAGAAATGTTTATTAGGTCTCTCTAAAGCATAAAGCAACTCCAACAATAAATTATTAATAACTTAACTTAACAGTAGTTAGTTCCCTTCTGCAATGGCAAAAAACAAAAACACTCCCCTTCCCCCACCCAAACATATTGGGGCACATCAGGGCATATTGGGGCACATCAGGGCATACTGGGGCACATGGCATATTATTGGGGCACATTGGGGAACATCAGGCCACAGCATTTACCAGCTTGTGGATTAGTATAATTACATTTGGCACATTGAACAACAATTGAATGGGTATAAATATTTTTTGGGCATTTAAGAAACTTTGATTGTGGGGAGGGACAGGGTCCAACTAAAGAGTCTAAGACCAAGAGGCCATCTCTGCTGCAGAGTGCAGACAGTCAGTGAGTTCAAGGAATGTCCAGAGTAAGGGAGGGGTACCCCAGCTTTGGCAAATTTATTTTCAAAAATGCTAACTGCTCCATTAGCTGGGGGGACAACTGTGATCTTTGGGGTGACAGGATGTTTCCCGTCACAGAAAACACCCGCTCACTCTGGACACTTGTTGGAGGGCAGGACAGTAGCTCCTTGGCAATATCTGCGAGGGCAGGCCACTCCTCGCTCTTCTCCTGCCAAAAAGACATAGGATCTGTGGTGGGGTGCACTGGTGGGGATGACAAATATGTCATGACAACCTCCTTTGATGAAATGCGTTTCTTGGGGCGCACTATGCTGCTGGAGGTTCCCATTAGGGTGTCAAATGCCTCAGTCAAGACGGAAGAAGATGCTCCGCGACCGCTGGCAGGAGCTCTGCTGCTCACTTCAGAATCAGTAGATGCTGTTGCATGGGAGAGGGGGTTTTCAATATCTTCTTCCTCCTCTTCCTCCTCTCCCAGCTCTAGCGGCCTTACTAGCTGCCTTTCCCTCTGACGCACCCTGTCAATCAGTCTGTCCCGCCATGTTGTGAGAGCACTGCACTGCACAGCCATTTTGCCCTTGCAACGAGGGTCACACATGGCAGCCAGCATCAGTTCTGGGCAAGAGGCGGTCAAATCCTGCGTGCGCCTGCCCAATTCCAAGAGAAATGTCTTGAGCAGAGCCAACACATCAGGTTGAGGGACACCACCAGGCAAAGGTTCCTGAGCTGACATGAACCGCTCCAATTTACTCTGAAGATGGTTAAAAAGCGGCAGCACATTAGCAATGCTGGCATCCTCGCGGCTCAGATGTTCTGTCACAGAGAGGAATGGTTTGAGGACTGCCACAATCTGCCCAATTATGGCCCAGTCCTCCCTGCCTAAAGGTCTCTCTATGCCAATATTATGTTCGCAGGCCATGGCATGGAGAGCCTTCTGCTGCTCAAGGATGCGTTCCAGCATTGCTAGGGTTGAATTCCACCTAGTCCCCACATCCTGTTTTAGGCAGTGTTCTGGAAGGCCCGCCTTCCTCTGTTCCAACCTGAGGAGGTGGCTGTCCCTCACACTTCGATGGAAGTGGCCAGCCATCTTCCGGCAAGAGTCCACCACTTTGGACAGCCTTCCATCGCCGCCAGAATTAGCCTCCACCAATCGAAAGCTGTCGGTTACCACCTGGTGGAGAAGGTGGGCTGAGCAGCGCACACCCACAAATCTGCCATCCCTTACAGCCTTCACCATGTTGCTGCCTCCGTCTGTCACAATATAGCCAATCCTGTAGCTGTTGCTGTCAGTGTCTGCCTGAAACCACTGCAACAACATTTTCTGCAGGGCTTGCAGGATATTTTGCGCTGTATGCTTCTCATCAAGCACCTCAGCGTGCAGCAGAAAAGAACGGTGCCCCTCTTTGACAAGTGCTGATGACGAGGATCCAGATGACACCTTGCCCTGCCACCAATGTGCCGTCAGGGACAGGAAGGCGTGTCGGGCACTAGATGCACTCCACAGGTCAGTGGTCAGGTGCACTGCCTGTCCACCTGCCTTTCTAATCTCGTCCTTCAGCACCCCAACACAAGACCTGTATAAGGCTGGCACCACAGTTTGGCTAAAGGTCTTTCGTGATGGCACACGGTACTGTGGTGCAACAGCCTGCATCAACTGCCTGAAGGGCTCACCTTCTACCATATTGAATGGTGCTCCTCCAACTGCAATAAGCTGGCCGATCAGGCGTGTAATCTTCCTAACCTGTGCCTGAGACATTCCTTTTGCACTGTGAAAGGCACCAAAATCTTCCAGGGTGGCCTGGTGGCTGGTATGGGTTGGATGTGGGGTGGTGGTGCTGGTACTTATGGTGGTGGCTGTGGTGGTGCCACTATTGGTATTGGTTCCTCTTTTGGTGTTTGGAGGGGACACAATTTTCTCCCCTAACAGCACAGCCTGGTGGTGCACACGCATGTGCTGGTTCATCCCGCTGTTGCTGAGATGCCCTATGTCTCGGCCCCGGCTGATGTCCCTGCCACAATGCTTGCATTTGGCCTTCTGACCAACGCCAATTTTGGTGAAATGCAGCCAAACGCTGGAACGGCAGCCAGCACCAATGACACTGCCCGCAGTGCCTGGTGATGGACTCACATCCACTGCAGTGGTTGGACTGTCTTTCTGAGGTTCAGCAGGAGGAGCAGGATGAAGAAGAGAATGAGATCTGAACATCACAGGTATTTTGGGTGCTGTCGCTGTGGTTGCATTGGCCGATGATGCTGGAGGCTTTGAAATAACGGCAGGGGACTTATAAGGGGAGAAAAGTAGTGGGGAGTCAGGGGAGATATATTCTCCTGGGCTGTCGCTGGGGCCAACATGGGTAGATGCCGATGCCGATGGTTGGTAATCAAAGTTCTCCATGTGAAAACTTGTTTCCATCTCTTTCTCTTCTTCTACATTGCCAGGGGAAGACTGATGATCTTTACAATGTGTTGTAAGCTGACTCTCCTCAGGCTCCTGCTTGCTTATCTCGAAGCTCCCTGGAGTGCTGATAGTGATAACATCATCATGAGCTTGTTCAGCCTGGGCCTTCTCACATGTTTCATGCAGCATGCTGTCCAAGATCTCCATCTTTGGCTGCACAAAGGTGTGTGCACTGGGAAGTTTACCTTTGGTCTGCCCTCGTCCTCTTCCATAAAAAGTACGAGTGGGCATGCTAGTGCTACCAGCAGCAGTGCTTGTACAAGGTAAGTCCTCCTGGAACAGCTGGCGACGTGATGTCTGCGGTTTGGCAGGCTCTTTCACTCCTCCTGGTCGCCTCAACTTCATGGGAGGTGAGCTGAGCTCAGGGGGCGCAGAGACAGAACGTCCCACCTGCTGCTGTTGTACTTGACGCCGGCTCGAAGCTCTCCCTCTCCCAGCAGCAGCACTCTTTCTGCCTTGATCTACTTGTTTGCTGCTCATTTTGCCTTCCAAGTCAAAAAAAGACAAAAAAAAAAGATGAGCAGACTAAAACAAAAATCTGGAGTAAAAGAAGAAATCCAATAGCAAAATAAGCTATCAAGGATAATAATCTTGCAGACTCGAACAGATATCAGGGCAAATGAATATCAAAAATCCAAGGATCACAACGATATTTGAGCAGATGCACTGGCACAAATAGTTGACTGTATGATCAGCTCCACAAAGAGAAGTCATATGATCAGGGCGTGCCCTCTGCCCTGCCCTGTAGGCCTCAGCATCACAAGAAAACCTCTGATGTGATTGGTCAACCAACAGTCACATGTTTCTGTAGTAAAGAAATTTGGACCAACAAAGAATTCGTTATTATTCGTACACTGTCGATATTCGTTATACTGAATATCGAATTCATTCAAATCATTCGTTATATCCGCTATAATAATTTATTTTGTATTAGTTGAAATTAGATATTATTTGGTAGTTGGAGCCGAAATTCTAATCATTCGTTATATCCGCTATAATAATTTCTTTCGTATTAGTTGAAAATTAGAAATTCGATATATTTGGTAGTTGAATTCGAATAGTTTGGAGCCGAATTTCGAATCACTCGTTATATCCGCTATAATAATTTCTTTAGTATTAGTTGAAATTGAAATTCGATATATTTGGTAGTTGAATTCGAATAGTTTGGAGCCGAATTTCGAATCACTCGTTATATCCGCTATAATAATTTCTTTAGTATTAGTTGAAATTGAAATTCGATATATTTGGTAGTTGAATTCGAATAGTTTGGAGCCGAATTTCGAATCACTCGTTATATCCGCTATAATAATTTCTTTAGTATTAGTTGAAATTGAAATTCGATATATTTGGTAGTTGGATTCGAATAAATTTAGAATAATTTGGATCCGAAATTCGTAAACGGAATTTCGTATTCCGTACAGAATTCGTATCCAAAAAAATTCGTAATTCGGTTCCGTACGAATGTACGAATTTCGAAAAATTCGTACGAATTTACGATTCGTACGAAACTAACCGCACATGTCTAATGTATCATATTACTATTTCTTGCATCAAAGATCTGTGTGCTAAGTATTCCTTTTTTTGATTCACATAGGGGAGGAAAGACTTAGGACATCTAAGGTCACCAGGGACCCCCACCCTCCTAAAGAAAAGGACACTGCAGCTTCAGGTAATAGATGTATGCCTGCATATTTCTAATACATGGTGTGTTTTTTTTATTTTAGGTGATGTGGATGTTGTGGAAGAAGAATCTCATTTCACAAGTGCAAGTGCACACCTCTTCATCGGGGAGATCATGGTGTGCAATCGTGATTGACAGAAGATCAAGGAAGACCTCAATGATGTGGAAAAAAGACTCAAAAACATCATTGATGTTTTAGGCAGAATCTAAAACACCCCAAAATCCTTCTAGTTTGTTTGTATTGTTTGTATTTTCACACATTTTAAATATTTTTTAGAAAGCCAAATTTAGAATAAGCACAAAATGGGGGTTATTTACAAAAGACAAATCCACTTTACACTGCAAGTGCAATTGGAAGTGCAGTTGCTCTAAATCTAAGGGGTAGATCTGAAATGAGTGGAAGCTCTGCTGATTTTATCATCCAATCATGTGAAAGCTAAAATGCTGTTTTTTTATTTTCCTTGCATGTCTCCCTCGGATCTGCAGCGACTTTACTTCCAAGTGCACTTTCAGTTCAAAGTGGAGAAGAGCGCACTGAAAATCAAATACATAATATAAAATACGCTCTGAAAAACAAATGCGAACTGACTACACGCACTGAAAACCAGATACGAACCCACAAGCACAAAGCACGAGGCTGAAAAGCGCAAATCGTCTCTCACCAAACTTCTACTAACACGAGATTAGCAGAAGGAGCACAAAGGGTGGCGCATTTGGTATTGAAATTCCCTTTTCTAGTGCTGTTGTACGTCACTGCGTTCTTGACGTTCGGTATTTCCGACAAGATTTGTGTGACCGTGTGTATGCAAGACAAATTTGAGCCAACATTCGTCGAAAAAAAATGGATTTTGTTGTCGGAATGTGCGATCGTGTGTACGCAGCATTAGAGTTATTATTATTAATTTATTTTTTGTGCAAATACATTTTTAATGAGACTTTAACAAATGCTTGCGTGCTTGCTCTTCCATATGGTTTTTGTATTAAATGCTGTATCCAATGTTGTATGTATGCATGTATTAAATTAAAAAGATTTAAAGTGGTAGTAAACTGTTACGCCACTTGTACCTACAGGTAAGCCTATCATAATGCTTACCTGTAGGTACTGTCAATAAATCCTAAACTTGCAGTTTAGGAGATATTCACAGTACATGCAGCCAATGACATCCCTGACACATGCGCTCTGAAGGTGCGGCTTACAGTGCCGCACCTTCAGAGCCCATGCCATAAATGTTGCACGGGATTGACGTCATCGCTTTTCTGGCCACTCATGTAGCCGGAGGCCAAAACCTGGAAGAAGGACTGGGGGAAGATGTCAGCCCTCTCAGTGGTGACATTGCGGCCCTGGAGGGCTTCATTCTAAGGTAAGTTTCTCATAATGTGCTAGTATGCGATGCATACTAGCACATTATCACATTGCCTTGCAGGGAATTTTTTTTTCCCTTAACCATCTGCAGTTTACTACCACTTTAAAGAGCATGTATGCTATATGCTATGTACTGGTATGAAAAAGTATCCTGTTCTCTTTGTATTGCTGAAATACCTGGTGTTCCTGCCAGTCCCTCTGCTTTCTTATTAAAAACTGACCAGCAGGAGAACACACGTGGTCAGTTCTTTAGCTGTGCTGGGAACTCTCTGATGATGATCAGACTAGGGTTTAGGTCTTGAGACATGCTTGGTCAGTCCATCACCTTTACCCTCAGCTTCTTTAGCAAGGCAGTGGTCATCTTGGAGGTGTGTTTGGGGTCGTTATCGTGTTGGAATACTGCCCAGTCTCTGAGGGGAGGGGATCATGCTCTGCTTCAGTATGTCACAGTACATTTTGGCATTCATGGTTTACTCAATGAACTGTAGCTCCCCAGTGCCAGCAGCACTCATGCAGCCCCAGACCATGACACTCCCACCACCATGCTTGACTGTAGGTAAGACACACTTGTCTTTGTACTCCTCACCTGGCTGCCACCACACACGCTTGACACCATCTGAACCAAATAAGTTTATCTTGGTCTCATCAGACCACAGGACATGGTTCCAGTAATCCATGTCCTTAGTCTGCTTGTCTTCAGCCAATTTGATGCAGTGTGCAACATATGGTCTGAGCACTGACAGACTGACCCCCCACTCCTTCAACCTCTGCTTCAATGCTGACAGCACTCATACATCTATTTCCCAAAGACAACCTCTGGATATGATGCTGAGCACGTGCATTCAACTTCTTTGGTCGACCATGACGAGTTCTGAGTAGAACCTGTCCAGTTAAACCGCAGTACGGTCTTGGCCACTGTGCTGCAGCTCAGTTTCAGGGTCTTAGCAATCTTCTTATAGCCTAGGCCATCTTTATGTAGAGCAACAATTCTTTTTTCAGATCCTCAGAGAGTTCTTTGCCATGAGGTTTCATGTTGAACTTTCAGTGACCAGTATGTGAGAGAGAGCGAGAACACAACATTTAACACACCTGCTCCCTATTCACACCTGAGACCTTGTAACACTAACGAGTCACATGACACCGGGGAGGGAAAATGGCTAATAGGTCCCCATTTGGACATTTTCACTTAGGGGTGTACTCACTTTTGTTACCAGCGGTTTAGACATTAATGGCTGTGTGTTGCGTTATTTTGAGGGGACAGCAAATTTACACTGTTATACAAGCTGTACACTCGCAACTTTACATTGTAGCAAAGTGTAATTTCTTTAGTGTTGTCACATGAAAAGATATAATACAATATTTACAAAAATGTGAGGGGTGTACTGACTTTTGTGAGTCACTGTAAAATCATATTCACTCGTGATGCATGTGAACTTATCTGTGAACGAATTATATAAAAGGTTCATATAAGTTTGTGTTCACTTAGGATCCATGCAAACTTATCCATGACTAGTGTATTTTTTTCAAATCATCTTTTCTCCCCTTTTTGCCCCCCTACCCTTCTAGAATCATAGTTGAATCAAAGTTGCAAACCATTAATTGACATTACATATGAACAGTAATGGACTTTGTAGGCGAAGCCTGGTTGGGATACATGAGTGATATACATACTAGCTGTAATACCTCCACGAGGGATGATTTAGCTCTAAACCAGTTCCTCTCCAAGGCGAGGAGATTGCTTAAGAGAAAATCAAATCTCTACTGGCATACTGAGTTTTTCCAGCAATATATACAGGATAACATTTGTCCAATGGGTCTTCGGGTTCAACTGTTTCCCTCTTTCAAAAATGTTACTCCTGAACTCAAACAAGATTGGGAACAGGAACTAACTAAATGCAGTACAGCACTCATTAAACTTTTGGTTGCACAATCTAGAACTGACCTTCTTGTTCTAGATCAGGAACTTACTGCTCTTCAAATACAACAAGATGCGGTCAAAAACCACCTCCAGTTTGATAAAATATGTCAGGAATTGAAAGAATACCTAAATCGTTTAAATAAGGACATCATTACCAAAAAAACAGACTAAAATGTACAGAGATAAGATGGCCTTCTTAGAGGGCTATGAATATCGGTGGCATCGCACCGCCCTTTAACAAGCAAACTAGAACCAATACTAAAAGCCCTTATCAAGGGCCTGGATCTTCTACCAGGGATGAGGAGACTGAATCGGACTCCTCTGAGTCTTCATCTTCTACTCGCTCCACACCTTATTCAACGGCTCACACGCGCTCCAATTTAAACATGGGGACTCGAAAAAGAGGGCTAAATGACAGTTAACCTTTTACCTTCACCCTAAAAAACGACCGGAAGAGGGCACTAAATATAATTCACAGAATACTAGATCATTCCCTGATCAGATACGCACTAATCCCAATACGGGAGATTTACCTACTCCACGCACTAGCACCCATTTAGGGCCCATAGCGGCACAAGCACATAATTTACTCCAGAACCCATTGGGATCACTCCCTACTTCTGGAAGCCACACCACTGATTCACTTTCCCTATGCCCACTAGCTAGCACTACGTTACTCTTACCCAATTTACTGACACCTTCATTAACTCAAACTAGACACTACATTTAGCACCAGTAGGCTCACATGCAAATTTTCCTTTGTCCACTCCACTGACCCCCTTCACTTAGGTTTGGATGTTATTAATCTTACTTCCTTTAATTTCTCTACAACAGATTTAAACCTACTAAGATATGGTCTTAGTTTCTGTCCCACATTTCAACTAGACAAGTATGATACTATAAAGGATGTTTATTTATTTTGTAGGAAACTGACTTACAAATTTCTTTTTGATAAAGACCGGATTAGTTTAAAACCGGACAAGGAATTGTCCGAAAGCATCAAACATTTCTCTATGGCGGAATTTTGCGCCTTTAGAGATCTGATTTTACTATTGGAGGAAAGCGATGCCAGTGTGGGGCAAACTCCCCCTTTGGAGACTAGTGTTGCTCCAACACTCACAAGATCTAACCCTTCGGGGAAATTCAAACTAAAGTCGAGCAAATTCCCGGACCTGACCACTAACCCCCAAATATGGGCCTTTCTTATGGCCACAATTGGTGAGTTAAGACAATTGGATATTGACCCGATTAATGCAAACTTATCGCCTGACCAATTAACATCACTTTCAAAATTGTGTAATCAACCTGACTTAGTAATCAAACAGGCAGATAAGGGTGGCAATATTGTTCTTTTTACTAACGAACAATATGTCAAGATGTGTATGGACATCTTAAACAATAAATCCTGGTACCGACGGGTTACCCCCAGTTTTACCAAGCGCTTCGCTAGGGAATTTAAAACTCTTATAGAAGAAGCCTACCATGAAAATCTTATAGATTTGGAGACCCATTCATACCTTGATAAAAAATTCCCTTGAACTGCTACTTTTTATGAGCTTTCAAAAACGCACAAAAATCTACATATTCCCCCTGGATGACCGATTGTGTCTGGTATAGGGTCGCTCACTGAGAACGCCAGCAGATTTATCGTTTTTTTTTCTGACCCCTCATGTGATTCGGCTACCGTCCTTTGTCCGTGATACACTGGACTTATCAAAACAGATTGAGGGTGTCGAGGTCCCTCCCGACGCCCTGCTCGTGACATTGGATGTGGAGGCTCTTTACTCCAGCATCCCTCACGAGCAGGGCGTCGGGATGGTTCGCACCTTTCTACAAGAGCAGGACCATCATCATTGGCCCTTCAACTAATTTTTGCTGAAACGACTTTTATTCATTTTGACCCACAATTGGTTTCTTTTCAATGGCTCCCACTACCTCCAGGTACAGGGCATGGCCATGGGCACCTGCTGTGCCCCGGCCTACGCCAACCTTTACCTGGGGGGGTGGGAGCGGGACATCTTTTCTGATGATTTACTCAGTGGCCACATCAGTCATGTACTGATGTGGCTAAGATACATTGACAATATCTTTATTATTTGGTTGGCATTGGACGAATTTGTAGGATGTCTCAATACCAACTCACTACAATTTAAAATTCACATTCTCGTTCCTTGATTTGACTATTTTTAAGGACCATAATGGCTGCTTGGAAACTTCACTGTATCGCAAAGAAACAGCAGGGAACACTATCCTGCATGCCTCCAGCGCCCACGCCTCATCCTCAATTCGTAGCATTCCATATGCTCAGTATTTAAGATTAAGAAGGAATTGTACAAACGATGCAGATTTTTGTCATCACGCAGATCTCCTTAAAAAACGACTTCTACAAAGAGGGTATTCCAAGTCTTTGCTGCGAAAGGCCTTTAATAAAGCCTTTTCGCAAACAAGAGAAACATTACTATTTAAGTCTAGATCTAAGGTAGATGAACCCCTCACTACAAAATTTATAACATAATTCTCCCAACAACATTACCAACTTAGAAACCTACTTGAAAAAACTGGCCCATACTACAGGAGGATCCAACACTAAGAAATTATATCTCAGATCACCCTGAGATTATATTCAAACGCTCAAGATCACTTTGTGATAGACTGACTAAGAGCCACTACGTCCCCTCTACTACCAGTAGACGGAACACCAGGGGCATCTTCAGATGTGGACAGTGTACCTTTTTGTCCTTGGGTTACACCCGGGCAAAGATTTAGACTTCCTATTGGGGTACTGTTTTATCCCCACTTTCAGGCGGATTGCGACACCTCCGGGTCCTATATCTTATGACCTGCAAGTGTGGGATTTTCTACGTGGGTAAAACCATTCGCCAGTTCAGGCAAAGTATCAATGACCATGTATATTGGTCTTCAAGTGGGAAATCTTGAGTCCCATTAGCAGACACTTGGATCTATACCACAAGTTTGACCTCACGGTTGCTTCTTTCATAGTATTGGCAGTGATCCCGCAAGATCCCAGGGGGGGTGATCAGGACAGGCGAATACTCCAACTCGAAACCAAATGGATAGAGCACCTAAACGCCACACGATGGCCTGGCATTAATGAAATGCAAACCTACAAATCTTTTCTATGAGAACTAGTTTACTGGTATATATAATTCTTACTATCTATCCAGTTAATGCAGGTTTTCCTGCTTCAAGGAAATTCTACCGATGCCCCAAATATGGGGCCCATTTCTTGTTCAAGATTGGAGTGTTGTTGCCTGTCCCCATCTCCCTCTCATATCACTGTCTCATATTGGGTTGTGTTTTGTTTTCTGTTTTTGTTTTGTTTTCTATTTAATCAATCATTTTTGTATTTTATCATTTTCCTTTTTTATTTTTTTCAGGATGACACCAATACACGCTAAACAATTCACAGTTATGGTAGTTGTATGCTGTAAACAACTCTATATATAGACCTGTTCAATAGTCATTTTTGACCTTGTAACTGATCACTATTGTATCATGTTTTGTTTGGTTACTATATAACTTGAAACTTTGTTATGTCTAACCTTCATTTTGTGGCTTTTTTGTTTCAGAAGCCCGCGATCTATGTCCTTCGATTTCTGGCGTGCGGCCAGAAAGCCGCAACACAATATAGACTTAATTGGTGTCTGTGTTTGCGGCGGGATCCCCTTTGCTCCTTACCCTACAGGTTTTACTTTACACCTCCCCCCTATGTTTTTGCCCCCTCCTGGTAGCAATACAGTCCGGTTCTATCCTCCCCCAGCCTTCCTATGTCGCTGGGTTTATACCCTATCCATCCTGTCCTTTTGTTTTTTATCATCCATTTACCATTCTGACACTTTGGTTTGTGCTGGTGGGGTTGTTTACCGCTAGGGGAGGGACTTTGGGGGTCCTTGTGTTCCTATTCATTGTGGATGTCAGTGTTCATGCAACGGCTAACTACCCGTTACTGCGCATGCGCATCAGCGTGGACAGGTCTGTTGGCCATATTCCTTCTTTGGCTACAAGCTATGTCCCTGCTGTTCTATGACGCGGCTGTGTGGGCGCACTGCGCAAGGTGTCTAAGGTGTATATGAGGCTTGCTTAACTAGCTCCTCATTATGGCGGTCATCATAGACAGCAGTACGTCTGTAGCAGTACGTACGTCTGTGTCTGAGGTCTGCCGGTACACATTGATCTCCCTTTTACTCTGGTATGTAGTTTGGCTCTATCGCTATCTACCCTGTTTCTGGCTCATGCTTTTGTGGTATTTCTTTGGATGTATACTGTTAGCTTTACTAGCTTTAGCCCCCACTCTCTTACACGTGGTGTCCTAATATGCTCTGGTTTTGGGCCATGGAACGGATTTATGACTATTGATCAACCACCTTGCTAGATATCTGCGCTGTTCCTTGCTTCCTAAAAATAACCTAGATTACAATTACTATAGGAGTTGTCTTGGCTTTCATCAGTGGCTTGGTAAGGTATATATATTTTTTGGCATCCCCATGGTACATTTGATATCTTTAATAATACAAGTCTATGTTGTTTTAACACTATTACTTCGATTTAAATTTATGATGCTATAGGCTACCTGGTTGCTTGGGCCCCCTCTCCCCCCTTTGTGGGCCCCTGGTCTACCTATGATGACCCTATTCCACTACAAATCTCCTCCTGGTCCACTTGAAGCAGGCCTGTATGTAATAGCTTGTGTGTTAAGGTAGGCTCTATACAAGCATCGTTTGGTGTGTGTGTGGGAGCGGCACCTATCTTGTCCTCATCTGTTTGGGCTTTTTTTACCTCATTAACCATGGCTGACAGCATGTACTGGCTATTACTAATTAACTATTTAGTTCTTTCTCTTTCTAAATAAATATAATCTTCATCACCTACCGTATAGCCATTCTTACTGGATACACCCTCACGCTACTCCTCTCACTCTTTGATGCGTGCTACACTTGGGAGCTTCACTCATGTTGATCTCGGGACATATTTCGCTAAAAAACACTGAAACTGAATATTTTGACAATCGCTGTAATTATATAGCTCTACATCTGTTACTGTTATATGAATATTTATTCAATGTCTTTTCCCCTCCCCTAGATCAGCTACTGAGACCCCGATGAAGCATTAACTTGCGAAACTAGTTGAGCAAAGCGTTCTACTGTACACCACACTGCATTGCAGGACTTGTTGTGATGTGTCATCTCACCAGTCCACTCCAGGGTTTTGTTAGAATTTTGCATGCATTTATTATGCTAGATAATGGTTTTATTATGAATGAATGAATAGTGTTGTATTTAGCCACTTGACCTCCAGAAGATTTACCCCCCTTCATGACCAGGCCATTTTTTTCTATACGGCACTAAGTTACTTTAACTGACAATTGCGCGGTCATGCAACACTGTACATAAATTACATTTATTTATTTTTTTCTTGCCCACAAATAGAGCTTTCTCTTGGTGGTATTTGATCACTACTGGGTTTTTTATTTCTTGCGACAATTTTGAAAACAGAAAAAAATAAATTACTTTAGGCTATAAAACATATTCAATAAAAAAAATGTTTAAATCAAATTTCTGCATAGATTTAGGCCAATATGTATTCTGCTACATATTTTTGGTTAACCGCTTGCGGATCAGCAGCCGCAGTTTCACTGCGGCAGGTAGGCTCCCCTGCGCAAAATCACGTTATATTACGTGATCTCGCAAGGCTTGCATAGTAGGCGCGCACGTGCCAGCCGCAAGCTCCATGAGTCCGACCGCGGGTCCCGCGGACTCGATGCCCCGCAAGCGTATCACGGAGAGGAGGAACGGGGAAATGCTAATGTAAACAAGCATTTCCCCCGTTCTGCCTAGTGACAGTACACTGATCACAGCTCCCTGTAATCGGGAGCGGTGATCAGTGTTGTTTCACAACTAGACCACCCCCCCTACAGTTAGAATCACTCCCTAGGACACACTTAACCCCCTGCAGCGCCCCCTCCTGGTTAACCCCTTCACTGTCATTGACATTTTTACAGTAATCAATGCAATTTTATAGCATTGATCGCTGTATTAATGCCAATGGTCCCAAAAATTTGTTAAAATTGTTCGATCTGTCAGCCATAATGTCGCAGTCATGATAAAAATCGCTGATTGCCGCCATTACTAGTAAAAAAAAAAAATTATTAATAAAAAAGGCCATAAAACTATCCCCTATTTTGTAGACGCTATAACTTTTGCGCAAACCAATACATAAACGCTTATTGCGATCCTTTTTACAAAAAATATGTAGAAGAATACGTATCGGCCTAAATTTAGGAAAAAAAACGTTTTTTTATATATTTTTGGGGGATATTTATTATAGCAAAAAGTAAAAAATATTGCTTTTTTTCAAAATTGACGCTCTTTTTTTGTTTATAGCGCAAAAAAAAAAAATAAAAAAAACGCAGAGGTGATCAAATACTACCAAAAGAAAGCTCTATTTGTGGGAAAAAAAGGACGTCAATTTTGTTTGGGAGCCACGTCGCACGACCGCGCAATTGTCAGTTAAAGCAACACAGTGCCGAATCGCAAAAAGTGCTCTGGTCTTTGGCCAGCAAAATCCTCCGGGGCTGAAGTGGTTAAAAAGTGGCAATAAGCATATATTGATAGGTGTGTGCAAAAGTTATTGCATCTACAAACTATGGTGTATATACCGGAATTTTAATTTTCTTTATACTAGTAATGACGGCAAACAGTGACTTAACGCAGGACTGTGATATTGCAGTGGACAATCTGACACTAACTGATACTTCTGACACTTTGTGGGACCCAGTGATACTAATACAGTTAGTAGTGCTAAACTATGCACTGTCATTGTACTAATGACACTGGCTGGGAAGGGGTTTAACATTGAGGGCGATCAATGGGTTAAATGTGTGCCTAGCCAGTGTTTTTGTGTTTGAGAGAGAAAAACAAGGAAGCGCCACCTAAGTGCAGTATTAGGATCTATATTTAATGGCAAGGTACTTAACCTCTTTGCGCCCGGGCTATAGCCGAAAGATGGCTACAGCGCGGGTGCTCCCTGCCAGGAGGACGTCCCTGGACGTCCTCCTGTTTACTTCTGCAATGCGCGCTCCTGAGAGCGCGCATTGGGGAAGTTCTGTGCTGGCCGTGTCCATCGGACACAGCCAGTCACAGATCGCTGTAAACGGTCAATCATCACCATCTGTCATCAGTGCCACGTCAGTGCCACGTGTCATCAGTGCCACATAGTGCCATCTGTCATCAGTGCCATATCAGTGTCACGTGTCATCAGTGCCACATATTAGTGCCAGCTGTCATCAGTGCCACATATTAGTGCCATCTGTCATCAGTGCCACCTGTCAGTGTCACATGCCATCTGTTATCAGTGTCACGAGTCATCAATGCCATGTATCAGTGCCATCTGTCATCAGTGTCACGTGTCATCAGTGCGACCTCTCATCAGTGCCACGTATTAGTGCCATCTCTCATCAGTGCCACATATTAGTGCCACATGATATCAGTGCCACGTATAAGTGCCATCTGTCATCAGTGCCACATATTAGTGCCATCTGTCATCAGTGTCATGTGTCATCAGTGCCCCGTATTAGTGGCATCTGTCATCAGTGCCACATCAGTGTCATCAGTGCCACGCCAGTGTCACGTGTCATTGTCCTGGTGCTCTAGGGCCTTTAAAAGTGCACTAGGTAGTCAACAAGTTAGATGTGTAATTTATGCTCCTAGAACACGTGATGGCGCTCCCTGCATGTTGGGCCTCTCTAAGTGGCCAGGCTGTGGAAAAGTCCCACACATGTGGTATCGTAATACTCAGGAGGAGTAGCAGAATTAATTTTGGGGTGTCATTTGTGGTATACACATGCCATGTGAGAGAAATAACCTATTACAATGACAATTTTGTGGGGGGGGGGGATTAATTTTGCAAAGAATTGTGGGAAAAAATGACAACATCAAAAACCTCACCATGCCTCTTACTAAATACCTTGAAATGTCTACTTTCAAAAAAGGGGTAATTTGGGGGTATTTGTACTTTCCTGGCTTGTTCGGGTCACAAGAAATTAGATAGGCCACCAGTACATCAGGTGTGATCAATTTTGTATGATTTGCACCACAGATTGTAGACTCTATAACTTTCACAAAGACCAAATAATATCCACTAATTTGGGTTATTTTTACCAAAGATATGGAGCAGTATAAATTGTGGCCAAAATCTATGAAGAAAAATTAATAATTTGCTAAATTTTATCACAAAAACAAAGAAAAATTTGTATTTTTTTCCAAATTTTCGGTCTTTTTTAATTTATAGCGCAAAAAATAAAAAACCCAGAGGTGATCAAATACCACCAAAAGAAAGCTCTATTTGTGGGAAAAAAAGGACAAAAATTCATTTGGGTACAGTGTTGCATGACTGAGTAATTGTCATTCAAAGCGTGAGAGCACCGAAAACTGAAAATTGGTCTGGGCAGGAAGGGTGTTTAAGTGCCCAGTAAGCAAGTGGTTAAAATCACTCACAGGAGAGAAGTAAATTACAGGCTCATCTGTTCCCAGTAGTCCAGGGGACTCCCAGTGTCCGGAATCGGCTTAATGCATGGCTGTGTGTGTGTGAAGAATCCTCAGCACATTCTGTGGCCACCAGGAAGGCATTCGGAGTCAGCGTTGAACGCAAAGAAATGACGTCACCGACAGCCGAGAAACATCCGGGGGAACAGTGCAATAGCAGGAAGTAGAGAGATAAGCTACGCGCTCGGAGCATCAGCTCCTTCTACAGGCCTGGGGTGGCGGTGTCACATTTAAATGCAGAGAAGAAATGCTCCTGTGCACAAGTGGATTACCAGACAAACTATATAATTTCACAAGCCTTGCTGCCCTCAAGGATGGGGGAAATCCTAATAGTCAAAGATATAAAAAGAAAAGAAGGGGCGCACCAGCCTTGTGCATTATCCTTTGGATATGTATTTATTAAAAGTAATAAAAGAAAACTACTCACAGACAATTAGAATTAGAGTTCTTGCAATATGAAAAGTTATCATACAGCAGCATTCAGTCAGAGATGAACAAAGCATTCCAAAGGTCACGGAGGAAATCACAGGGATCACTGCTAACTGATGTGTTTTGAAGGAGAAATCCCTTCTGCCTCAGAGCTCAGCAGTGAACACTTCTTCAGCAGTCCCCAATATATACACACACACATATGTGCACCTTCTATTACTCAGCCAATCCAGGGCATAAGGAGTGTTCACTGCTGAGTTCTGAGGAAGAAGGGATTTTCCCTTCAAAACGCGTCAGGAGGCAGTGATCCCTGTGATTTCCTCTGTGACCTTTGGAAAGCTTTGTTCATCTCTGACTGAATGCTGCTGTTTGATAACTATTCATATTGCAAGAACTCTACAATTGTCTTTGAGTAGTTTTCTTTTAATAAATACAAATCCCAATAATATTGCGCAATGTGGTGCGCCCCTTCTTTTCTTTTTATATCTTGTACTATATATATGAACAGTGTCTCCGCTGTGGGATGGGACAACAGATCCCAGTGTGTGTGCTTGCTCTGATTGGCCACACATGATATATATATATATTGTACAGGACGCCAAGGTTGGGTCCTGGACGGGTGCTATATAGCACCAGTATTTGGGCTGTGGTCCCTTTAAAAGGATTCGCAGCGTTGCTCAGGGGGTCACCCAAAATGGGTGAGGGGTTCCGGGAGTAGCCGAGCAGGAGAGGACTGACTCGCAGTCCTCTCTAAGTTAATAATAGTTATTTGGGACCCGGAATTTGGGAGGCTCTGAAGAGATATTCGGGTGGGAAAAGAGCCTCCCTCCCTGACCACAATGATTCAGCGCACAGGGGGTTAAGGGCCTCCAGGAAGACAGCTCATAAAACAGGAAGTAGGGAAGAGTTGTTGGTGTGAGGAGGAGTAGGTGATTACACCTGTTAGCTGAGCTGTGTGGATGTCTGGAGGCTGCTAAAAGAACCTGCTGCAAAAACTGTATGTGTTTTCCTTAACTTTGTTTTTGTGCTGAAGATAAGCTGTTTTTTTGTTATGCTGAAGATAAGCGGACTTTGTTTTTGTACTTTACCTGTGCGCTGAAGAAAGCCTTATTTTGATTTTTCTTTCAAATAAATGTCTTTTATTTTACAACTGACGGTTTATGCACTTAATCCCGTGGAGCTATTGTCCCCAAAGTTCACAACTGGTGTCTTGGATGCTGGCAAAAGTGCATTTGCAGCCGCAAAAACCGTTTAAAACTAAACTGACATTTAAAGAGACAGTGTACAAATGGCATGTCGTGGGTGAAGTCAGCTCAGACGCTGCAAACAGCAGGTAAAGGCATGGAGGAGGTCATCAGGGCTTTGGCGCAAGCCACCGTGACCCAGCAGCAAGCTTCAGCAGATGCAAACCGTCGCCATGAGGAAGCGATGGCTCAGCAGCAGCAGGCCCTGGCACAGGCTATAGCTGCACAGCAGGAAAACACACGGTTGCTAGCCGCCCAGTTTACTGCTCAGCAGGAGTCCACTCAAACACAGGTGACTGCCTTACAGGAGGCAGTGCAGCGGCTGGCTCAGGGACGAGAACAATCGGTTGTTGCCGTTGGCAACCAAGTGTCTGTGAGAGCCAGCCATTTCTTACAAAAACTGACACCCAGCGATGACGTAGAGGCCTTTCTCACCACCTTTGAGAGGATAGCGGAGAGAGAGGGGTGGCCCCGTGACCAATGGGCCGGCATTATCTCTCCTTTTCTCACCGGTGACCCGCAAAAGGCCTACTTTGACCTCCCAACTGAACATATCAGCAACTATGAGCTTCTGAAGACAGAGATCCTGGCCCGCCTAGGAGTGACCATGGCTGTCCGGGCTCAGAGGGTGCATCGCTGGCGGTACAAACCTGACCGACCACCCAGGTCCCAAATGCATGAACTGATACAACTGGTTAAAAAATGGCTACAGCCAGAAAAACTGTCAGGCCCACAAATGGTGGAACGGGTGGTGATGGACTGGTACCTGCGGTCCCTGCCAGATGACCTACAGCGCTGGGTAAGCCATGGAGACCCTGCAACCGCTGACCAGCTGGTTGAGTTGGTTGAAAGATACACCGTGGTAGAGGACCTGCTTGGGCCTGCCAAACGTCGGGAACCCACACCAAGGGCAACAAGACCAGCCACAGCACCTAGGAGAGAAGCCCTGCTAGACATTGGAACCCGCAACCCTGCACCATCTTCTGCAGAACCTCGAAGGTTGGTTCCTGTCCCTAGGATGGGAGGCCTACAGTGTTGGCGATGTCGGTCCTGGGGGCATACCCGGGCACAATGCCCACTTCAGGAGGAGCCGATGGATTGCGGGACTGGTCGGAGAAGCTCCTTCTATGTGCAAAGAGCGTGTACCACTCATCTTGATCTGGCTGAAGGACGGTTCGAGTGTGAAGTGTGGGTGAACCACCTTCCTGCCAGGGCCCTACTAGACTCCGGGAGCATGGTAACACTGGTACATGCCAGGGTGATTGGGAGACTTGGCCCCGTAAATAAAACTCTGCGCGTAGTGTGTATCCATGGGGATACCAGGGAGTACCCCCTGGTTCCTGTGACGGTTTCTTATGGACGTACCTCAGTGACACAGGAGGTTGGGGTAGTACATAGTTTAATCCATGATATTATAGTGGGGCGGGACTGTCCGCTATTCCTCGAACTGTGGAACCAGGCACAGATGGGGCTGCCAGGAGAACTGGGGACACTGGGCCTGGAAGAGATGGAGTCTGAGGGGTCTAGGTCTGAAACCCCCACAACACACCCCTCTAAAACAGAGATACCTGTCACTAATAAGGATATTGCAGAGAATGTTAATTTGAATGACAATGTTTCTGTTTCAGGCCTCAATACCGAGTTGACTTCTGAGGGGGGGGAAGCCTTCCCATTACAGGTTATGCTGGGGGAGGATGATGAGGAGCTCTCCCCGTTGCAGTTCCCAGTTGAGGAGGGTGAAGGGGAAACATCCTCAAGGTCAGTGCATCCAGACCTGGACGTACCCAGGGGTGCGTTTGGCACCGCCCAGTTGCAGGATCCTACCTTGGTCAATGCTCGAGAGCAGGTTTCTGTTGTTGATGGGGTACCACAAATACCAGGGGCAGATCAAAGGTTTCCTCATTTTGCATTAAAGGGGGATTTGATTTATCGAGTGGCTGAAAGCCGAGAGGAAACTGTAGAGCAGTTACTGGTCCCCCAACCATATAGGCGGATGCTGCTTGACCTAGCCCACAATGACGCACTGGGAGGACACTTGGGGGCAGAGAAAACGGAGGCCAGGATAACCGACCGGTTTTACTGGCCAGGGGTGAAGGCCGAGGTTAAAAGATATTGTGCATCTTGTCCCATTTGCCAGTTAACTGCCCCAGGGCCACACTATAGAAGCCCTCTGGTACCCTTGCCGATTATTGAGGTTCCGTTTGAGCGGATCGCCATGGATCTCGTGGGACCCCTGGTAAAGTCGGCAAGGGGGCACCAATATATATTAGTCATCCTAGACTACGCAACCAGGTATCCAGAAGCAGTTCCTTTGAGGAAAGCCTCCTCTAAGGCCATTGCCAAGGAGTTATTCCAAATGTTTTCACGAACTGGATTCCCCAGGGAGATACTTACGGACCAGGGCACCCCTTTTATGTCAAAGGTGATGGCGGACTTGTGCAGACTATTTCAGATCAAGCAGTTGCGGACGTCCGTCTATCACCCGCAGACCGATGGCCTAGTTGAGAGGTTTAATAAAACTCTAAAGTCCATGTTAAAAAGAGTGGTCCAGAAAGACGGGAAGGATTGGGATATGTTACTCCCTGCCCTCTTGTTTGCCATCCGGGAGGTTCCACAAGCGTCCACGGGCTTCTCACCGTTTGAGTTAGTGTATGGACGAAGGCCCCGGGGGTTGCTTGACCTAGTCAAAGAAACATGGGAAAGTGAATCCTCACCACACAAGACCGTGGTAGAGCATATCTCTCAAATGCGAGAGAGGGTGGCTAAGGTGATGCCGCTGGTGAGGGAGCACATGCAGAAGGCTCAGGATGCCCAAAGAAGGGTGTATAACAGATCGGCTAAAATTAGACAGTTTCAAGTAGGAGACCGGGTGGCTGTCCTAATACCCACAGTGGAGAGCAAGTTCTTGGCCAGGTGGCAAGGCCCGTTTGAGGTAATAGAAAAAGTGGGTGAGGTGAACTACAAGGTACACCAGCCAGGGAAAAGAAAACCATACCAGATCTATCACGTAAATCTGTTGAAACCCTGGAGAGACAGAGAACAGGTATCCGCTGTGGTAGAGGTACAGTCAGGGGACCATGCAGGAATCGACCTGGTGCAGGTGGCTGCTACCCTAACTAGGCCCCAAACCCAGCAAGCAAAAGAGTTTCTGCAAAGAAATAGGGACATGTTTTCAGGGTTGCCGGGTCTCACCAACGTCATCGAGCATGACATTGTGACGGAACCCTGTATAAAAATCCGGTTAAGGCCTTACCGTATCCCAGAAGCTCATAGAGTGGCAGTGTCTGAAGAGGTCAAGAGAATGCTCGAGCTTGGAGTCATTGAAGAGTCGCAGAGCGAGTGGTCGAGTCCAATCGTGTTGGTACCCAAACCCAACGGCACCCTCCGCTTCTGCAACGACTTCAGAAAACTTAATGAAATCTCCAAGTTTGATGCTTATCCAATGCCACGGGTAGATGAGCTAATTGAGAGGTTAGGTCCAGCCAGGTATATAACCACGCTAGACCTCACAAAAGGGTATTGGCAGATTCCCCTGACCAAGAAAGCCAGGGAGAAAACAGCTTTCTCTACCCCGGAAGGCCACTTCCAGTACAAAAGAATGCCATTTGGTCTACACTCTGCCCCCGCTACATTCCAAAGGGCCATGGACAAAACTTTGCGTCCACATCAACGGTATACTTCGGTTTACCTAGATGACATAGTCATTTTTAGCACTGATTGGGAGTCCCATCTTCCCCGAGTTCAGGCAGTCGTAGACTCCTTGAGAAGAGCAGGATTCACCATCAATCCGGAGAAGTGCGCGATTGGAGTAGAGGAAGCCAAGTACCTAGGGTACATTGTGGGTAGAGGACTGGTGAAGCCCCAAATGAGTAAGGTAGAAGCCATACAGAACTGGCCCCGCCCCCTATCCAAGAAGCAGGTCAGAGCGTTTTTGGGCATAGTTGGCTACTACCGGAGGTTTGTCCCCAACTTTGCCACCATTGCTGCACCATTGACGGACTTGACCAAAGGCAGAAAGTCAGTGATGGTACAGTGGAATGACGATGCCGAAAAAGCTTTCCAGAAGCTTAAGACGGCATTGTGCCGGGATCCGGTGCTTGTGGCTCCAGATTTTTCTAAGGATTTTGTAGTACAGACAGATGCTTCAAGTGAAGGGCTAGGAGCAGTCCTGTCTCAAGTGATCAATGGGGAAGAGCACCCCATAGTTTTTCTAAGTAGGAAACTGACGGCAGCGGAGAAAAACTATGCGGTGGTGGAGCGGGAGTGTCTTGCCATCAAGTGGGCTTTAGACTCTTTACGCTATTTCCTCCTAGGTAGAAGGTTCCGCCTAGTGTCCGACCATGCCCCACTGACCTGGATGAGACAAAACAAAAACACCAATGCCAGGGTGACAAGGTGGTTCCTTTCTCTCCAGGAGTTCAATTTTGTGGTAGAGCACAGACCAGGGAGACAGCATCAGAACGCCGATGCCCTCTCCCGGGTCCATTGTATGATGTCGAGTGGTGCCTCCAACACCTCCGCGTTGAGGCAGAGGGGGGGGATATGTACAGGACGCCAAGGTTGGGTCCTGGACGGGTGCTATATAGCACCAGTATTTGGGCTGTGGTCCCTTTAAAAGGATTCGCAGCGTTGCTCAGGGGGTCACCCAAAATGGGTGAGGGGTTCCGGGAGTAGCCGAGCAGGAGAGGACTGACTCGCAGTCCTCGCTAAGTTAATAATAGTTATTTGGGACCCGGAATTTGGGAGGCTCTGAAGAGATATTCGGGTGGGAAAAGAGCCTCCCTCCCTGACCACAATGATTCAGCGCACAGGGGGTTAAGGGCCTCCAGGAAGACAGCTCATAAAACAGGAAGTAGGGAAGAGTTGTTGGTGTGAGGAGGAGTAGGTGATTACACCTGTTAGCTGAGCTGTGTGGATGTCTGGAGGCTGCTAAAAGAACCTGCTGCAAAAACTGTATGTGTTTTCCTTAACTTTGTTTTTTGTGCTGAAGATAAGCTGTTTTTTTGTTATGCTGAAGATAAGCGGACTTTGTTTTTGTACTTTACCTGTGCGCTGAAGAAAGCCTTATTTTGATTTTTCTTTCAAATAAATGTCTTTTATTTTACAACTGACGGTTTATGCACTTAATCCCGTGGAGCTATTGTCCCCAAAGTTCACAATATATATATATATATATATATATATATATATATATAATATAGAATAGATCCAGGAGGACGTCTCCTGCTGGGACAGATGTATAAAACGTTCTGCCGCAGGAAACCACCCTGAAATTGACTCAATGACCCACACCCTAAGACCAACTGTGAATTTGTTGTGGTGCACTGAAAAGTGTTTTGGAACGCTATGATGGTCACGACCCTTTTAAAAAAAAAAAATGTCTATGTTCACAAAAACAAGCTCTAAGGGCCCTAATAGGTCTACTAACATATAACAGTCCACACGGACAAGTGAGGCAATATATGACAAAATCAGTAGAACAGTTATAAAATTATTTTAGGGCAGTGGTCCTCAACCCTGTCCTCAGGGTCCACTAACAGGCCAGGTTTACAAGATAACTGAAATACATCACAGGTGATATCATTTGCTGCTCAGTGATTGCAGTATTCTAGTCTGCATCTCCCCAAGGTAATACATAAAACCTGGTCTGTTATTGGGCCCTGAGGACAGGGTTGAGCGGCAAAGGGATGGTTAGATGACAGATACAAGTGTTCCCAGAAACCCATTGTGAGAGTGGCATAGCTGGGGCCAAAATTAGCCCCCATAGCTGTGCCATTAATCTGCAAAAAATGGGTCCCATCTGATTCGAAATAGTTGTGTTTAAGACAAAACTGCAGGGCTTCCAAAACAAAGTGGGCTTGCGGTGGATTGATGTGGAGAACATTGGCCAGAAAGTGTTCAATAGCTTGAATCTCCACTTTGTAGGGGATAGAAGTATACAGAGAGGACACGTCCAAGGAGAGCCACCAATAGGTATGCTCCCATGTGTAGGGTTTGAGCATATCCAATAGGTGGGTGCCATTGCGTATGTATGAAGGTATTTGTTGTGCCAAAGGCTGGAGAAATTGGTAGATGTAAACCGAAAAAACACTCATAACACTGTCCATGGCCGCCACGATAGGGCGGCCAGGAGGGTTAGTAAGATTTTTATGGATCTTTGGCAGATAGTAGAAATATGGAATTTTGTAGAAGTTTTTCTTAAGGAAGGAAGCTTCTGTTTTAGAGATAATCTCATCTTCAAGGGCCCTTTTGGTAAATGTATTGGCTTCTAAAGAGTTCTCACAAGGGAGAATTTGGTAAGTACTAATATCTGATAATAACCTACGTGATTCCAGTTTGTAGACTGCCTTTTCCTGAACCACTATACTGCCACCTCTGTCAGCTGGTTTGATGACAATAGACTCGTTAGTGCTAAGTTGTTCAAGCGCTTTGCGTTCCAAAGGGTGGAGGTTGGATTTGGGGTAAGTCTATGCTGAATCGGATTTGCACATTTGTAATAGGTCTGAATATACTACCTGATAGAAGGTTTGAAGGCATGTGCCTTTGTTATGTGTGGGGTTAAAAATAGATGTGGGACAATGTTGAGTCAACCAGTCCAGGTCTCCCTCCAAATGAGCAAGTATAGGGAGGTCCATATCATCCAATAAAGTAACATTTAGGGAGGAAAATGCTGGACTGTCAAACACTGAGGATGGTGCATTTTTGGAGGCCTGGATGTAAAAAAACCTTTGAACAGTGAGACCCCTGATAAATTTATTAAGGTTTTTGAACAAGGTAAAGGGATTGTTCTGTGTAGTAGGGGCAAACGTGAGGCCTCAAGTCAGCGAGAAAACATCATGTGGATTAAGTGTTGTACGAGAGAGATTATAAATTTTTACAGTTTCTGCATTTTGCATGTTCATCCTTCATCTGCCCCCTCCGTCCTCTTCTCAGTGTTTTCTTTTTGTGAGGTTCGGTGGGGGGCTTGGTACTAAAAAAAATCATTGTTAAGAATCTGAGCTGGACTGTTTAGAATGACGGAAATAGTGCTAGGAAATTCAGATGTCGACGGATGGGTAAGAGTGTAATGGCTCTATTATAGGTTGCGAAGACTGGTCTCAGATGTTGGCTGATCCTAAGGGGATTATTTAGCTCAGGCTGTGAGTCCCTAAGTGAATCCGGATCTTGGACAGAAGTTGAAACTACAGTAAGATTGTTTATACTAGGAGGTCCCTTGAGTGATTTGGGTATGTGATAGGATGGACGAAGTGATGGAGCCCTAAGAGGGCAACTGGGTCTGATGTTGGGTCCGGAATTTCTTCAATATGGGCGGCAGGACATTAATGGTGTAGGACCCAAGTGGCCCACTGGATGGGGATGTCTAGTCTGTTTCAAACAGAAGACTTTGTTTAGGTTGTAGTCATGAAGATCTCTTCTGAATTTACCAAGTTTATTGGTAATTAAATCATCCTCATTTCTTATAGATAAGTTGCACTGAGGACAAGATGGGTGAACTAGAGATACTGTTGTACGAGGAGGATTTGGTTTCTGTGGGAATTTTAGAGACCTGACTCAACAGCTCCCATGATTGGATGGCAACCATTCAAGGGTATACCCTTTATTGCAGGGATAGAGAGGGTAAAAAAGGGGGAGGGGTATGCCTATATATCAAGAATAATGGAAATTGAATGTGAGAGATGACATCACTAAGCGAGCTAGGGAGGAGGTGGAATCCTTATGGGTAGAGCTCCAAAGGGATGAAGCTAAGGAGAAAATATTACTGGGGGTATGCTATAGCCCCCTAACATAAGGGGGGAGGGGGAGATGGATCTCCTATCACAAGTTGGATTAGCAGCAAGGATGGGAAGTGTTATCATAATGGGGGATTTTAATTATCCAGACATAGACTAGGAGGGGACCACACACCACACATTCGTCTAAGACTCGCCAGTTCCTAAAATGTCTTGCAGAGCGAACAAAAGTCCTGGATGGCTTAAATCCAATGTAAAAATGCATATATCAGCATTCAGACTTTATAAAGAATACAACAAGAAATGTAAGGGCGCAATTAGGGCGGCTAAGATAGAACACGAAACACATAGCGGAGAAGAGCAAAAACAAAAAAAAAAGGAGGACAGACCATATTAGCCCCATAAAGAATGAGGATGGACATCTGGTTACAAAGGATGTAACTAAGTCTTAATGTCTTTTATTTGTTCCCATTATAGAATCTGACCGCGATGTGTGTGCTATTGGCGTCTGCCCTCATTGGGGACTGTGCTCTCTTGGACCTTGTGGGACCTCCTGAAAGGCAGGGGGAATGGCGGCAATCCCTTGCTGCTGCATCCCTCATTTCTGTGGTGTCTGCTGTGGCCTTTCTCTTTGGCCACTAGGGGCCGCACAAGTCTGCCGGCCGCGTCCTGTGATCCTTCCGGACATCTAGCGGCCCACCATACATGTGTGAGTTCTCTCAGCGGCATGCACGGAGCGTCGTGACATCATCCGCGATTGCGGTGAAAACAATGGCAATTGCCAGGGGGCTCCTCCTCTTCCGGGACGCCGGGGAGGCCGCGTGGTGGGCCTTCCTATCAGGTCAATCGACCACCTATTTAGCCAGGCAGTACCTATAATAGTCTTATTCCAGACAGACTTCAGGCCGGATTGACTACCCATTTATCATCCATAACAGTAAGTAGCTTGTTGCATACTCACCTGTGCTTGCTGGACTGCTCTGCTTCCACATGGTGATATCCTATCTAATCATGTAATGTCTAATTCATAGGTGTTTCCAGTGGCGTAACTAGAACCCTCAGGGCCCCGATGCAAGAAACCATAGAGGGCCCCCCCCCCCGACCTCCAGACAAAGCTCTTTACTCCGAGCCCGATGTTGGAACACCAGGGCCCAGTCACAAGTGGGTGGCTGCATATAAAGGAACCGATTTCTTCATTTCCCCCCGCTTCTCCTCCTCTCCCACCCACAGGCATTTAGCAGCTGCAGGAGGAAAATGGAGAGGTGGGTTCCTCTATGTCGGTGTTTCACAATCTTTTTCCAGTCAGGGCACCCTTGAAGTACACCCCTAGGTGAATGGGGCTGCACTGCAACCCCTCTGCAACTGTGTGCACTGCATGCAGTTGCAGCATAGTGATGATGCATTTAAGGGGTTAAAGTAGGCAACATATTGCCTCTCTACCGGCTGTCAAATGCCTCTGAAAAGCGATCTGAGCATGGATCGCTTTTCGGAGGAACAGCATTTTACAAAAAATGTGCATTCATACATTTAAACACACATACATATATAAAAACACACACACACACTAAATATATATAAATGCACATATAAAACCAGTGGCAGCTGGTGCTCAAAAATTTTAGGGGGGCGCAAGCAAACTGAAAAATTCAGAAATAAAAACATCAATTGCAGCCACTGTACCATCAAATGCCACCACTGTGCCATCAAATGCCGCCACTGTGCCCATAAAATGCTGCCACTGTGCCCATCAAATGCTGCCACTGTGCCCATCAATTGCAGCCACTGTGCCCATCAATTGCAGCCACTGTATCATCAAACGCCACCACTGTACCATCAAATGTTGCCACTGTGCCCATCAAATGCTACCACTGTGCCCATCAAACTCTGCCACTGTGCCATCAAATGCCGCCAGTGTGCCCATCAAATGCCGCCAGTGTACCCATCAAATGCCGCCACTGTGCCATCAAATGCTGCAGTTGTGCCCATTAAATGCTGCCGGTGTGCCAAATGCTGCCACTGTGAATCCCCACCGCCCGCTCGCACACCCACACACATGCATGCACACCCACACACATATGCATGCACACCCCCACACATGCATGCACACCCCCCCACACACACACACATGCATGCACACCCCCCCACACACACACATGCATGCACATCCCACACATGCATGCATGCACACACACATGCACACACCCCCCACACACAGACACACACACACATTCATGCATGCATGCACACCCCACACACATGTATGCACACACATATAAACACACATACAGTAGATAGATAGTCTTATAAAAAAAACGGCAGACATTTACCTTGGCTCTTCCTGCCTGGTACTGCACTGTAGGGGGAGACAAAGAGAACAGCACACACTGCTTTCACTAGATTAATGTGAGGAGCTCCTTGCACAGTGCCGATTACAGTTCGGAATCGGCTGATGATCTGGGAGCTCCTCTCAGCCTCCCCTCCTATCGAAGAGTACAGGGGGCCCTCAAGGGGCCCGGTCGCCATGGCGATCTTGGCGACCCCTATAATTTCGCCTCTGGGTGTTTCCTCCTTTAACTATTCTATATACCCCAAACCAAGAGGTGTCTGTAAGGGCTTGGCCTTCTCTCATTGGAGGAATATTTGTTTTACTGACCTTAGGTAATTTTTAGATTTAGCACTTTGTTTCACCAGTGTTTCACCTTCATCGCCGTTTTTGTCTTCTTTTCTTTGTTTTACTGTGTTTTGGCACCTCACTTATCATGGTCCCATTCCAGGAGTCATCCTATCAGTCTTCACTTCTTTTCTTTCTCATTTGTGGAATCACATCTAGATTGTTCAGTTCAGCTTTTTTTCACATCGCACCCCCATATTTCTATGTTTCTGCTTTCACTTGTTCCTTGCAGCATTCTTTTCCATTTTTCCCTATTTTAATTTTCTACTCTCCCATCTTCTTTATTCATTTTATTCCATTCGACCATATTGTAATCAAGCATATTCTCAAGTTTTTCCTTTTTTCTTTTCTTTTTCTTTTTTAGTTTATTACTCATATAATCGTCCATTCACTCACTATGGGTTCCTTCCTCATGTGTTCATTTTTTCTTCACATGCTCCTAGGCACCGGTCACTCTTCATATCCCCCCCCTCCACATATTCTCCTCCGTACTCACTATTTATGTTCCAGTTCACAGTTTTTCCCCTCTTGTTTGATGGGCTGATCTTGAGTCCAAATGTACTGTTTTTTATTCACTTTTTGTTTTCTCTTTCTTTTTTCTCTTTTTCCTTTTTTTCTGACGTTTTAGTGTTTTTTACCCATCTCTGTACACTGGGTCTTTCCCCATTTATTATATGTGTTCTTAGCACTTCTTCACCTTTCATGAACTTCTTTATCACTTACCTCTAAGAGGTTCATCCATTTTCTTTTTCTTTCTTTCCTTGTTTCTGGTGTTTCTGGTGGTGTTTCTGGTGGTCCTCTTCATTCTTTCACTGGCACTGGCACACCCCCACACATGCATGCACGCCCCCCCCCACACACACACACACATGCATGCACACCCCCCCCCACACACACACATGCATGCACATCCCACACATGCATGCATGCACACACACATGCACACCCCCCCACACACAGACACACACACATTCATGCATGCATGCACACCCCACACACATGTATGCACACACATATAAACACACATACAATAGATAGATAGTCTTATAAAAAAAACGGCAGACATTTACCTTGGCTCTTCCTGCCTGGTACTGCACTGTAGGGGGAGACAAAGAGAACAGCACACACTGCTTTCACTAGATTAATGTGAGGAGCTCCCTGCACAGTGCCGATTACAGTTCGGAATTGGCTGATGATCGGGGAGCTCCTCTCAGCCTCCCCTCCTATCGAAGAGTACAGGGGGCCCTCAAGGGGCCCGGTCGCCATGGCGATCTTGGCGACCCCTATAATTTCGCCTCTGGGTGTTTCCTCCTTTAACTATTCTATATACCCCAAACCAAGAGGTGTCTGTAAGGGCTTGGCCTTCTCTCATTGGAGGAATATTTGTTTTACTGACCTTAGGTAATTTTTAGCACTTTGTTTCACCAGTGTTTCACCTTCATCGGCGTTTTTGTCTTCTTTTCTTTGTTTTACTGTGTTTTGGCACCTCACTTATCATGGTCTCATTCCAGGAGTCATCCTATCAGTCTTCACTTCTTTTCTTTCTCATTTGTGGAATCACATCTAGATTGTTCAGTTCAGCTTTTTTTCACATCGCACCCCCATATTTCTATGTTTCTGCTTTCACTTGTTCCTTGCAGCATTCTTTTCCATTTTTCCCCATTTTAATTTTCTACTCTCCCATCTTCTTTATTCATTTTATTCCATTCGACCATATTGTAATCAAGCATATTCTCAAGTTTTTCCTTTTTTCTTTTCTTTTCCTTTTTCAGTTTATTACTCATATAATTGTCCATTCACTCACTATGGGTTCCTTCCTCATGTGTTCATTTTTTCACTTTTTCTTCACATGCTCCTATGCACCGGTCACTCTTCATATCCCCCCCCCTCCACATATTCTCCTCCGTACTCACTATTTATGTTCCAGTTCACAGTTTTTCCCCTCTTGTCTGATGGGCTCATCTTGAGTCCAAATGTACTGTTTTTTATTCACTTTTTGTTTTCTCTTTCTTTTTTCTCTTTTTCCTTTTTTTCTGACGTTTTAGTGTTTTTTACCCATCTCTGTACACTGGGTCTTTCCCCATTTATTATATGTGTTCTTAGCACTTCTTCACCTTTCATGAACTTCTTTATCACTCACCTCTAAGAGGTTCATCCATTTTCTTTTTCTTTCGTTCCTTGTTTCTGGTGGGCCTCTTCATTCTTTCACTGGCACTAGTTTCTTAGTTCATAGGTCTATTTACTTTATTATTAATAGGATTTATTATTTAATCTTTGACAGTTATTTGGGATTCCTTCTGGGTCCGGCAAACCCATTGGTGATGTCCTTCCCCCCCCCCCCTCCCCCCTCCCATCATCACGTCTGCCCTTTTTCTCCTCCCCCCTTTTTTCTCTTGTAGGTCTCCATTTTGGCCTGGTGGGTATCTGTCCTCCTGTGGTGTGGGCGCCTCTCTAGCTCTGCAGCATTGTCTGGATCATTGGGCACCAATCTTAGGCATAGTCTCTGGAAGCCATGATGTATAGATGTGAGTGGTAAATATAATTTTCTAAACTTAATTTCACTTTGGAACCAAAATATTCTATCAGTTTGCTTTTCAATGTACTCATTTACATATTGTATTTCTTAGAAGTCCGTATCCTTCCCCCCCTGAAGAAGACCTTTATTTTATATGGACAAAACGCATTGGTGCTCTTCATACATGATGTTCTACAGATACTGTGCTACTTTTTAATGCTTATTGTACTGATGTAATACTATGTATATTATGTACGCCTTCCAGTTATTGCCTGTAAAGCTCATGTCTTGACTGACAGTTGCATTTTTGTATAATATTTTTGTAATAAACTATTTTTATAAACCACTTTGAATTGTTTGCTGCAACACAAAACCCCCTAGGGAAATTCTTCATATTCTTTTCTGTGTCTCCATCGGGGCGTGCAGCTAATTCTTGCTCATTTACTGTATCACTCTTTTGTTACTTGCAAGAGGTACACACCCTATTGTGAGTCTCTTTTGCCTCAAGGGACCTGGTCTGTTATGTAAAAGGGTTTCCACCCCCTATGTGAAGCATCTTTTTTTTGAATAACATCTTTATGCTTTGTTTTTTAGCGGACCCTTATGGTCCCACTTTTCCCTTCTCATCTATGATCCCCAACCATGGTAAGTATAGTACTTCCCAGGCCCATAAGGCCTCCACCAAACGTAAATCGATTTTTGAATAATTTTTTGAAAAAATTCTTCAATTTTTGTAATTTTCAATTTTTTCTATTTTTTATCTCTACTGTGTTGTGAGTCTTATCCATCATGTGCTCATACCAACCTGCGCAACTGCAGTACATCCATGGGCCCATACAGGTACATACAGACTAATATTAGTACTTATATTGAAAATAGGGCCAGTCTATGTGTATACATAGGCATGTAGAAGGAGCTGATGCTCCGAGCGGTTAGCCTGTCTACTTCCTGCTATTGCACTGTTCCCCCAGATGTTTCTCCGCTGTCCGTGACGTAATTGTGGTGCATTCCACAATGTTTCTGGATGCCTTCCTGGTGACCACAGGACGTGCTGAGCATTCTTCACACACACAGCCATGCACTAAGCCGATTCCGAACACTGGGAGCCCCCTTGACTACTGTGAACAGATGTTATTTACTTCTCTCCTGTGAGTGGTTTCAAGTACCTTGTCCTTAAATATTGATCCTAATACTGCACTTAGGTGGCGCGTCCTTGTTTTTCTCTCTCATTGCTTGTATACAGAGTTAGCTCTCTCTGAACGACAGCAGCTGCCCACCATACCCTATCATCCTCCTCTATGGACTGATAAACTGATTATGAACTGCCAATAGATTGCATTCTGTCTTAAGTTGCACTGTTTTTTGCGCTAACAGTTATTGATACCAAGTGTTTTTGTGTTTTACAGTGCAGTGCTTTCACTAAGGAATGTGCTGGATATTATTCCCTGCTTTGCAGGGAAACAAAATCCAGCACATCTCCGCTGACAGGCCGGAGCGCTGCATTACAGTATTTACACATGCAGAGCTCTGTCTAGTTTGTCTCTTCGCCGATCAGTGAGTGATGGCAAATATCCATTAGCCGTCACACGCTGATCAGCTTCTGCTGTGACTGATCACAGCAGAAGCTGCGCGCTGGCGGGGCATGCGCATACCCCCAACCCGGAAGTGCAGAATTATGTATATATACGTGATTCTGCACAGAGCAGACGCCCTGTAGCAGTAGAGCTATAATTGAGCCATCGTTAACTGGTTAAAATTCCAAGGAGAAATAATAATCCAGAAAGGCACACACAGGACCACCACCAGGAATCATTTTCTGCAAGACTGAAATAGTTGAAGGAGAATTTAAAAAGGCAAAGCTTGCTTTAGGTTTAAAGCTAAAAAAACTACCCCTATTCCCATGGCTAAAGCATTAAATACTGTATAAAGGAAATACAGGCACAGATCATAGAATTATGTTGTACAGCATATGAGATAGTCAGATAAATTGAGGCAGGGAGTTCCAGAGGATGGGAGAGGCTATGGAGAATTCCTCGGGATGAGCATGGGAGGAGGAGACAAAGGAGTTAGAGCAGTGTTTCTTTTTAGTCAAGACACCCTTTCAAATTATGCACAATTTCAAGGCACCTCATTCTAAAATGTAAAAAGTAAACAAATAGTTTTACATAATGCAGCAACATTCACCCAACGTTAGAGGTGATTTATTATTTCAAAGCAAATACACTTTCGCACACTGGTACTGATTAGTATTCCAATGTTTCTCTTTCCCTTAGTTACTCTCCTTCACTCAGCTAATGTGACTCCAATGCTGACAGAGAGGGGCAGGGGAGGGGCATACAAGGATGCTGTGCAAGCGCTTGAAGTCCTCCTAATCAACTGAGTGGCTGCAAGGTTGTAATGGTGCACAATGAAGACCTGTGGTTTTGTGTAACTAAAACACAGGCTTGATCCTCCTGCTGGCTTGTATAACATTTTTGGGCAATTTATAGGCATTTTACCTGAAGGTACCCTTGTTGAAAAATGCTGAGTTAGAGAGCAGGAGGTCTTGGGAGGAGCGAAGAGGATGGTTCGAGTGATACAGTATATTGAGACATGACTGGTGATGTATCTTGGGGTAGAGTTGTGGATGGCTTTGTATGTTGTTTGTATTTAAAATTTTATTAAAACACTGTATTCAATTTCTTAAAGGCCAGAACTGCTGGATACATTACTTTTGGCCCCATTTAGGCAAGGCAGCCAATGGGAAAGTTCAAAGTAGTATAGTCTTCTATGCACTACCAATTATATTTTCTGAATCTCTTAAAGGTTTTGTAAATATTTTGGTATTGTTCCATAGTTTAGACCAACTCAAGATACTTGATACATTTTTCAGATCATCATGTACATCCACAGGACACTTCTGCCTTTTCTAACTCAAGCTGTAAGCTCCTTGTTGGTCAAACATTTTAAAAGATCCTTTGAAGGCAGTTTATGCGATTAATGACTAATTAATGACCATTTTCTTTGCCTTGACCCGTTTAATCCTCAATGATCAACACGTGGACAGAATCTGTATGTTGGTGATTGTTATTGCTTTAATTTATTCTATAAGGTCAGGGTTTTGGAGGAAAGCTGTACTGTCCATTTTTTTATTTTGCTTGCACTAACAAATAAAGCAGTATTAAACCTAAAAATACATTTTTATTTTAGGAAATTTCTCTCCAGAGTATGCGTACCTCCTTCAGTACATGATGACATCACTGTTTGGAGTCCCTCTCTACAGGTGTCATCACTGGTTGACTTCATCAGGAATCAAGGAAAATTGGATATAAGCATTTTTTTACCATCTTTAGTTAAAGCGGAACTAAACCCTCCTATACTTATGGCCAAGGAAGCTGCCATATTAGCTTCTGTTTGATCTGCAGCTGCCGTGGTGCTGCACATGCGATCGGCTATGACAACAGCCCTTTAGTGGTTCGACAATTCAGTTGAGAGCACAAGCAAATGTCACAGTTATCATTCATTGCGTGCCTTGAATGTAACCGTTTTAGGAAACCGTTAAATTGATGGGTTTAGTTCCACATGAATCTGGTGAGTTTGTTTCTGTTGGTGGAAAAGGGAGCCATCTGCCTATGAATTATCGTATGGTTTCTGAATTGCACTTTGTACTATTTTATAGGTTTTACTATCTCATATCATATCATGTTATGATATTTTCACAGCTGCTGGTGTGAAAATTTTTTGAAAGTTTTTTTATTATCTCACAGCGCAGATGGAGTTTTAATGTAGTGCTGATGAAAGAGTCAACCTTCCAGCAAGTTGTTTGGCTATAAAGCTATGGAACCCTAACTCATATACACCAATTTATTGCAGAAAATATAGTTATATATGATGTGTAAAATTCCAAGCTTTTTGCTGATAAAGTTTTGTATTTTCTGTTTAAAATATTTAACATGAGAAATGTTGCTGTGTTTTATAGTGGTTTATTTTTTATTGCTTCATGAGGAAATAATACAATAATGTTTTAATGTCACACCTTTGTAATTAGCTGTTATGAACTGTATTTTGCAATTCAACAGTCAGCAATATATTCCAGCCTTTCAGGTTTTTTTTACAGTTGTACCAATTGCTGCCTAAGCAGTCAGCCTATGGAGCCTGTATTCTCTGAACAAAGCACCCTTAGAAGCCTTTAAGATGTCCACTAATCTATGGTTCTCTATGGTTACGTCTTCCTCACAGTTTGGTCCACGTTTTTCAGCTGTACAACACATTATTTGTCTGAAGTCAGCAGAGCACACTTGTGAAGTAGGCAGTGTGCCCATATAGAATGTTTTATAAATGTATAAAATGAGGCATGTAACTCTGGCCTAGAATGTTGGAAATATTTAAGGGATAGGTTCACCTTTGGAACATGTTGCATGTTCTACTCATATTTAGGGTGGAACATGTAACATGCATGTTTCTGACTTACAGTAGTATGTCACCTCGCAGTGTAGCATACCTTGAATGGTTGCAGTCTCTGGTTTTAAAAAAATATTACATGCAATTTTTACCTGCAAAAATATGTGCAATTACAATTTTTTTATGTAAAAGTGAACTTACCCTTTAACCACATCAATACTGGGCACTTTCATGACCTTCCTGCCCAGGCCAATTTGCAGATTTCAGTGCTGTCGCACTTTGAATGACAATTGCACGGTCATGCAACCATGTACCCATATGACATTTTTAGGTTGAATATATGTTTATTGATTTATTTATTTTGAAAAACAATAAATCAAAAAGTAACAGAAAAGGAAAAAGACATACAATAAGTGCAAAAAATTACTTCCAAATGTAACTAGATCCCCAGGGACCACGAGGAGACTGCAGTCAAAATAAAGATAACAACTGATAGTAAACAATGGATCCACCAGAAGCCCTGCTTGGAGCCATGGTGAAGCAATACTAAATACAAAAAAAAGGAAGGAGAAGAGAGAGAAAGGAGGATGACAAGAATAAGAATAATAAATAAAAAGGGTGGAGGAAGGGAGGAAGGAAAAGGAGAGGAGGCGTGAAGGGAATATCTAGACGAAAAATTAACAGAGGGGAAGCTGAGGAGAGAAGCCCACACACACACAAGCAAGTTTTTGAGTTTATCAGAAGCCAAATAATGCATCCCAATGTACCAAAGGGGTAAACTTATCCCACATGTCCATTTCTCATGCCTGCATCTCCTCTATCATCATTGTCAGGAAAGGTTTCACCTGCTGGTGTCACTGTCAGATCTATGGGCCGCAGTACTGGTGTCCATGCCAGCGGATCTGCTCCAGCCTGTCTCCACGCCAGCGGATCTGCTCCAGCCTGACTCCACGCCAGCCGATCTGCTCCAGCCTGCCTCCACGCCAGCCGTTCTGCTCCAGCCTGCCTCCACGCCAGCCAATCTGCTCCAGCCTGCCTCCACGTCAGCCGATCTGCTCCAGTCTGCCTTGTGTGGACTTCCCATGTAGTGGGTCTTGTATTCTGAATGAGGTGATTCATCCCTGGGTTTTTCGAAATCATATTTTTGTATATGGTTTGGTACTTTACAATAATAAAAATAATATAATATGTATGATTTTGTAATGGCAGAAACACCTTTTTCCTCCCAAACCATGGGTGATTTTTTCAGATGGGGGAATCCGCTGCATTTGTGTCGATTCTGGTGGCTGTTCTGGCTTCTGGATAATTGTTTTCGGAGACCATAAGTGGCACGGTTGTTGTGCAGGCAGAAGTGATGTGGTCGCGTTGTATTGACGCGTATTGTGTCGCTTCCTTGCACACATTCCTTACTCCGCACTGCGCAGAAGAGGAAGTGATAGTGACGTGGTCACGTGTTATGACGTGTATCGCGTCACTTCCTTCCGCATATGCACAGTATATCAGGGATGCCATCGGTATCCCTCAGCGCCATTCCTCCTGTGTTCACTGATGTGGAGTAGGGATGGGCCCGGTGTTCGATTCGAACCCACGTTCGAATCAAACATCGGGCGTTCGACCGCTCATCGAGCCCAGAACTATTTGGGCCGTTCGCATCAAATTTGTGTGCCAGTCGCAGTGCATTGCTGGCTGATGATTGGCCAAGCATGCACTGTGACCCCGCATACTTGGCCAATCATCAGCCAGCAATGCACTGCTAAAAAAAAGCGTGGGGGACCCCACAAATTCAATTACCAGGCCCTTCAGGTCTGCTATGGATATTAAGGGGAACCCTGCATCAAATAAAAAAAAAAATTACGTAGGCGTCCCCCTAAAAATCCACCCCAGACCCTTCAGGTCTGGGATGGATTTTAAGGGGAACCCCGGCCAAAAAAAAAAAATGGCGTGGGGTCCCCCCTCAAAATCCATACCAGACCCTAATCCGAGCACGCAACCTGGCAGGCCGCAGGAAAAGAGGGGGGGACGAGAGCGTCCCCCCTCCCTCCTGAACCGTACCAGGCCACATGCCCTCAACATTGGGAGGGTGCTTTGGGGGTCTGTGACCCCTCAAAGCACCTTGTCCCCATGTTGATAAGGACAAGGGCCTCTTCCCCACAACTCTGGCCATTGGTTGTGGGGGTCTGCGGGCAGGGGGCTTATCGGAATCTGGAAGCCCCCTTTAACAAGGGGACCCCCAGATCCCAGCCCCCCCCTGTGTGAACTGGTAAGGGGGTACAAAAGTACCCCTACCATTTCACCAAAAAAGTGACAAAAATGGTAAAAATGACAGGAGACGGTCTTTGACAATTCCTTTATTAAAATCTTCTTTCATCTTCTTTCTTCTGGTCTTCTTCCTTCTTCCTTTCTTCATCCTTCGGTTTCTTCATCTTCTCCTTCCGGCATCTTCTTCCATCTTCTTCTTCCTCCGATGCGCTTCTTCTTGCTCTGGTCTTCTCGTCCGGCATCTTCTTCCATGGCGTCAGCGTCTCTTCTTGGGCCGCTCCGCGCAATGGGAGGCTCCCGCTGTGTGAAGCTTCGCTGCGTCTGACAGGTCTTTTATAACGGAGGGCGGGGCCACCTGGTGACCCCGTCCCCTCTGACTCACGGGGACGTCATGGGAACTTCCCTATGGCTTTCCCCATGACATCAGAGGGGGGCGGGGTCACCGGGTGGCCCCGCCCTCCGTTATAAAAGACCTGTCAGACGCAGCAAAGCCTCAAACAGCGGGAGCCTCCCATTGCGCGGAGCGGCCCAAGAAGAGACGCCGACGCCATGGAAGAAGATGTCAGACGAGAAGACCAGAGCAAAAAGAAGCGGATCGGAGGAAGAAGAAGATGGAAGAAGAAGATGGAAGAAGATGCCGGAAGGAGAAGATGAAGAAACCGAAGGATGAAGAAAGGAAGAAGGAAGAAGACCAGAAGAAAGAAGATGAAAGAAGATTTTAATAAAGAAATTGTCAAAGACCGTCTCCTGTCATTTTTACAATTTTTGTCACTTTTTTGGTGAAATGGTAGGGGTACTTTTGTACCCCCTTACCATTTCACACAGAGGGGGGCCGGGATCTGGGGGTCCCTTGTTAAAGGGGGCTTCCAGATTCCGATAAGCCCCCCGCCCGCAGACCCCCACAACCAATGGCCAGGGTTGTGGGGAAGAGGCCCTTGTCCTCATCAACATGGGGACAAGGTGCTTTGAGGGGTCACAGACCCCCAAAGCACCCTCCCAATGTTGAGGGCATGTGGCCTGGTACGGTTCAGGAGGAGGGGGGGGCGCTCTCGCCCCCCCTCTTTTCCTGTGGCCTGCCAGGTTGCGTGCTCGGATAAGGGTCTGGTATGGATTTTGAGGGGGACCCCATGCCATTTTTTTTTTTTGGCCGGGGTTCCCCTTAAAATCCATCCCAGATCTGAAGGGTCTGGTATGGATATTTAGGGGGACCCCTACATCATTTTTTTTTTTAAATTTGACGCAGGGTTCCCCTTAATATCCATAGCCGACCTGAAGGGCCTGGTAATTGAATTTGGGGGGACCACCGCGCTTTTTATTTTTTTGTTTTTTTTATTTTTATTAATGACTTTTTTTTTATCAATGACTTTCAATGAATGACTGTTCTCTGTATTACGGGAGCCGACAATTCATTAGCCACGAGTGATTTTAAATAGCTTTTTTTCCTGCAAAAATGACACTTTGTGCAGGGACAGTTCTAAGCACGGGAAACATGCGCCCCTTTACAGGCATACTATAGACACCCCCAGGTACAAAATTTAAAGGAATATTACACTTTTATTGTTTCACATTAAGCATTATTAAAATCACTGCTCCTGAAAAAACGGCCATTTTTAAAAAAAAAATTTGCATTGATACATGTCCCCTGGGGCAGGATCCAGGTCCCCAAACACTTTTTATGACAATAACATGCATATTAGCCTTTAAAATTAGCACTTTTGATTTCGAACGTTCGCATCCATTGTAATTAATAGGTTTCTAATGTTCGCACAAACTTTAGATCCGTTCGCGGGTTCTGGTGCGAACCGAACCCGGGGGTGTTTGGCTCATCCCTAATGTGGAGCCATGTCTCCTTCTCCTTGACCGCCGACCCTTGGGAACTCCGTTTCATGCCATATTTGATCCCTAGATATGGGATCTCTTGACCATGCTCGTCTGGCTTAAGGATCTTTCAAGTAAGCAATTTTCATTAGGTACTGGACCAGTCTTATGGGGAACAACATCGCAGATTTACCCAGTTGAAATTAAAACAAATTATCTTCCCGGGGATTTACCATCATTTTACATTTTGCTTTTCCTTTACTCTACAGTGCAAAGTTTTCCCAGTTCCACCTAGGGCAATTTTACATCCGGCAGTTATCAAACATTGACAATTGGCATCCACCTGGGGTAGGCCTTTAATGGCCGATGCATGGCATCCATGCTATTCTGGAAGAGTGCTTCTGTTAAACACACACATTTTTTGTAAGTGTATGTGGATGATGATTTATATGCTTGTCTACATACAATCTTATACCAATGTTTTACTAATTTAAGCTGTTTTTTCAGAAGTGGTATTATTCCCTAAAGAAGAATTTATAATAGTACACTTTTGAAACGCATTGGATATCCCCTTTTGTTGTATTCCTTGCCACAATCAATGACTAAAGGGAACAGCAAGTAGATGGGGACTACCACTTTATGGTTAACAGCCAAAACATTTTGAGACAGGTAGAGCTTTCTTTTGCTGGTATTTTTTTTTTTTTTTTAATTCTTTATTTGAAATATAACAAGATAACAACCATGGATAAACTGCGATACATAAGGCATTTTCCAAATATTGATTTCCGTTCCCACATCAATCTTCTTTGATCGCAGACATGTAAACTTACATCTAATTATGGCTTGAGTCGAGGTTTCTCTGTTACCTATCTAGCTATCGAGGGGGCCCAGGGGCTACCCGCGACCCCTCGGTTCCAGTCTGCTTAAATGGTAAGATCGTCCTGCTCCAATGTCCACCCATAGGTAGGTAGTCATTGTTTAATTTTGTTTTTTTTATTTTTTTTCTGTTCCCCCTTCCCTTTTCCCCCTGGATGGGAAAAATGCAAGGGGGGAGAGAGAGGGGAAGGAGGGGAAGGAGGGGGGAGAGAGAAAGGAAGAAAAAAGAAAAGAGAGGGAGCCCAGGAGGGGAGTAGTGCCCATCCTCCAGCCCCGATGGTACACTTGAATAGGGGGAAGTGGGTCCGAACCCCCATAACTCACATCGTCAACCTTGCATACTCCTCTGAGAAGAAAAATTCCAACCAATAGTGCCACTTCTTGAGATACTGCTCCCTGGTGCCCCTATCAGTGGCCACCAGGTCTTCCATTCTATGAATGTCAGCTACTCTTTTCAGCCACATTGCTACTCCTGGGGGGTCCGTCTGTTTCCATAGAAGGGGTATACAGCCTTTTGCTGCCGTGACCAGTGAGGGGATAATAGATTTCCTGTATATTTTGCCCGGCACATCGTGGTGATGAATTAGGAAGAACCCTGCTGACATGGGTAATTTCCTCTCTGTAAATTTCTGTATGATGCGGTGTACCTCCGTCCAGAAATGAGTCAGGAGTTTACAGGCCCAGAAGATGTGTAGGAGGCTACCCGCCTCCTCACTGCACCTCCAGCACCGGTCCGAGCTCTGAGGGAACATTTTATTTATTTTCACCGGAGTGTAGTACCAACGCATGAGAATTTTATATCCTGTCTCTTGTTGGTTCGCGCTTAGCACTGTTTTGTGCGTAAAGAGAAGTATCCTCTCCACTTGTGTTTCGGACAACACTATCCCCAAGTCCTTTTGCTGGTATTTAATCACCACTGGGCTTTATATTGCTTGCTAAACAAACGAAACAAGACGGAAAATTCCGATTTTTTTTTCTGTTATAAAATTTGCAAATAAGTAATTTTTCTTCTCCACTGAAGATGCTACATTGATAGGCACTGATAGGCTACACTAATAGGCATAGATAGGCTGCACTGATGGGCACTGATGAGGCAGCACTGATGAGGAGGCACTGATGTGGCTGCACTGATAGACTGCACTAATGGGCACTGATATGCGGCATTGATGGACACTGATGAGGAGGCACTGAAATGCTGCACTGGTGGGCACTGACAGGCTGCACTGATGGGGCTCCACTGATTATCAATGTAAATGATGTGCTGACAGTCTTACCAGTTAACGGGTCTCCTTTCCTCACACAAAGCGTGGGTGTAAAGGACTGCTGATAATCAGCAAGTCTGTTTACTTGTGATCAGCCGTGATTGGACACAGCTAATCACATGGTAAAGGGCCGCTGTGATTGGCTCTTTACCTTGATCTGTGATCAGCTGTATCCAAAGGACACAGAGCTTGCCAGATGCGCGCCCCAGGGGGCTAGCGGGAGGCAGAGTTTTGCGATGCCGTCCATGGATAGCCTCCCGAAACTGAACGACCGCACTGTAGCAGTCTTTTGGTTATAGAGCGGTCGGGAAGTAAAAGGGGAAGCTCCGCTTATCTGCCTCATCCCCGCCCCCTCTGCTGCTACATTTAGCAACTTTTGGGGGGGAGCGGGTACTTGACTTTGACAGTTCGGCCCCTCTCCTCCTACCCCCGCAGCTGGCTCCTGGCACAGTGACCGGTGGCTCACGGAAAACTCCCAATTGTCTCCACTCCACTATAGGAGCAACAAATACATCTTTGAGCAGCAGCATTGTCAGTCCAGGGAGAGGGTAGTGTAAGTTGAACTAACACATTTAGATGGACTTGACTGGAGCCAAACTTCTGCTCACATCATACGTAGTTATAGCAACAGTTTTATTGTCCTTTTGGGATAAAGGTTTTACATTAAAAAAAAAACTGACCATTATAAGCACCCCTGTCGTTAAATAGTTTGTCTCAACAATATAACTGCCACTTTTGCTGGACAGTTTGGTCTAATAAAGTTGAAAAATAACAGAAGCTATGGTCAGATTACCAGGTAAAAATAAAAAATAAATATATAAAAAAGTAAACTAATGCAGCTACCACATTTAAATTCCTGTTTTGCTTTTGGATTTATTATCTCTTTAAGCATATTCCTATGGGCGTGGCCTGGCTTGCAGAGAAGATGGACGCTTAGCTCTTTAGCTCCCGCCGCCTCACGACTACACAACTATCTACCGGAGGTTCCACTCGCCCATACCCTGCTATTACATGGGGACTTCATCGAGGACTTCATCTGCCTCACGATCCCGCTCCCCACGGAGAAACTCCGGGAGTATGAACGGCACTATCCCTGACATGTTCAGGTCTATGGGAGGTAACATGGCGCCCGCTCCCCTCAGGAGCTCTCAAGAATCCCCTCCCGCCCTGACTGACATTCCACTGCACCCTACTCCATTACCTCAGACCGAGGATAGATCCACAGACCGTGCCATCCCTGCCTCTCAGCCCCAACTTAATATCCACGATCTGAGGGCAATAGCAGAGGATATCAAAGATAGGGTTGCGGCCGTAGAAGATAGAATCAGTATCCAAGGCTCCCAATTACAGAAAACAACCCACTACGTGGACACACACACCCTGCAACTCCGGGATATGGCCCGTCACCTGGAAGACCTTGAGAACCGGGGCAGACGCCATAACCTGAGGGTCAGGGGCCTTCCAGAAGACATAGACGGAGACCACATACTGCCCTCGGTCACAAGCCTCTTCAATGACCTGCTTGGTCGCCCGCCTCAAACACCAATTAACATGGATAGGATCCACAGGGCCTTGCGCCCCAAAGGGAAGGACACTGACCCACCACGAGATATTATATGCTGTATCTCCGATTTCAAGACCAAGGAATTAATCCTAAAACAAGCCAGAGGACGACCCCATCTCACATACCTTGGTGCCACGGTCCAGATCTATCAAGACCTCTCCAGCATTACCCTGCAACATCGCAGGAATCTGCGACCTTTACTGGATACCCTCCGTGCCCAAGGGATCACTTACAAATGGAAGTTTCCCTTTTGCCTTTCGGCCACCTCCCAGGGACGTACGGCACTTTTGAAAGTACCTGAAGACCTGCCGCGCTTTTGCCATGCTCTGAATATACCACTGGTTGCTGTACCGGACTGGTTCTCAGAATTCCGCCGGTCGGCGGTGCAGAGGGAACCACCTCCAGCCGATCCCATGGAAGCCCAGGCCTTGGATGCAAGCATATTCCTATGAAAGGTGTTTCACCACTATGCACGCAAAGTAATTCTTGTGCCATCTGATAAAAGAACATAGCAGCCAGTTCCACTTACTCAGCAGTTTAGCGATAATATCAAAATATTTATAGAAGTTAAGTAGCTAGGTACAGCTTGTTTCATATTAAGTTGTGTCCACCTCTCTGCCCCCTCCTTGCTTGCTCATCACCTTAGCAATGTAGTTCATCATTACAAACCACTATATCTCCTTCAAATAGATACAGCATTTTTTTAAGCTTTCTTTTCTTTCTTTTCATCTGGTGAGCCAGCCAGTAAGTCTGTTGTTAATTAACAGAACAAGCTCTCCTGAAAATGTATCAGTTAGAGTGTTTAGATAAACCATTTACCACTCACATGATGCTTACAATGATCAGCTTTTATGTACATGTAGCACTAACCCCGAAGGAGCTGCTGGTATTTGATTGGGCTTACCGTTACCTCACCATTCCATTGTGTCCGTCATAGAGGTCCCATTAAAGAATTTCTCACAGTTTTCAGCTCCGACACTTAGTCCTTTTTCTTAATGCTTTATTGATAGAAAAGACATTCCAATAGAGGGATGGAGGGTTAAGGGGGATTCAGGTACTTTGTAATTGTGGGTCAGGGGTACTTCTTGATCCAGAGGATAAATAGCTCCACAACTAGATCCAACAACCACCGGATAGGCCTCTCTCACTGACCTAGCAGCCAATGCGATGCTCTGCCACAGACTTGAAGAATTAGTATAACCGTTGCACAATCCTCTGCCACAGGATTGTGTAACCAGTAGCTTTTACAATATCAAAGAACAGTCACACAGTACCAGTTTCTTTCAGCCGAGCTGGCGATACTGTGAGGTAGGTGACCTGGGATGCGTCCTCCAACTGAGTCTCCAGGCTCTTCTAGAGGTACCGGCCTTGTTGCTCGGTCCTCTCTGAAAAGTCCTCCCCTGGATCCTCCAGTCGCTTGGCTTCTTCCCGCAGGCAAGACAGCACAGGACCACCCCTGGATCGGTAGGCCCCAGGACTTCTGGGCCTACCCTTCAGTAACGAAGCCTTGGGCCAGCCGGGCCCCAAGACAATTTAGATGGCAGCAGCACACCTTAGGCCAGGAGGGCCATCAGGTCGGAACATACCCTATCACGGGGTCTGTCCCTTAAGTACACTCTCCCAGAAAGCACAGTGGGTAGACCACTCCCACTGACTGTTTCCAGGCAAAGAAGCACTCAATACACCCAGCTTGTTGCAATTTCTAACCTTGGCCAACTATGAGGGCGCCACCCCTCGGCCAAGGGGAAAACAACACAACCCAGCTGAACTGGAACAGAACCAGAATTTTCACATAATCAGTCTGAGCTAAACTACAGCTCAGACAAAACTAAATTTCTATTTATAGCGTCTGCCTATCAGGAGCAGTGCGCTACATACAGTTGTACAGTTAATGTACAACCTTTATCCCAAAAGGAAATGTAATTGCTTAAAAAGTGTAAGCTGGAGTTTGGCTTCAATTTGCCAGTGTACCTAAATCTGCTGGTAAATCTAACACTCCCCTCCCCTCAGACTGAGAATGGAGACTGACAATGCTGCTGGCCAAAGATGCCCTGTGCTCCTTCATCCAGAGTGAAGGCACTGTAATACAGGAGGTATGGCCAGACCAGCAGGGGAAAACAGAGGGGAAAAAACCTTAAAAACGAATGCAGCCACCACATCTAATTCCTGGTAAGCTGCAAAATATTACAGTTTTGGATTTGTATGTAATACCGCTTTAACTCATGTAATGTTGTTTCTGAGGAGCCTCTAGCTTTTGGGAGTTCTAAGCAGTACAGTCCATGCACAACCACGAACTAGCTACAGGAGGATTCAGCATGTTTTTGCATAATTATATATTATGTATATATATATGTATATTAATACAGTATAGAACTTTTGCAACATCCTCTGTTTGTAGGGAGTGGCACAACCTTTAGATTTCATCAGTATTTCTGTTAATACCAATATAAAATATCAGGTGCTTTCTGTGTGATATTCTAATGCCACCTACACATGGTCGGAATTCTCGTCGGAAAAAGCTCTGATGGTTTTCCTGTCGAATTCCGACGGAATTTCGCTCAAACTGTCTTGCCTACACACGGTCACACCAAATTCCGACGGTCAATAATACCACGCCTTAAAAAACGTTTGACTGCACTATAAAAGGGAAGTTTAATGCTTCTGAGCATGCGTTGAATTGTTTCCGAGCATGCGTCGGAATTTTGCGTGTCGGAATTGCATACACACGATCGGAAAATCCGTCGGAATCCGTCGGAAAAATTAAGAACAGGTTCTCAATCCAAAGTCCGTCGGAAATTCCAACAGAAAAAGACCGATGGGCATACACACGGTCGGAAAATCCGATGAAAAGCTCCCATCGGACTGTTCCGACCGTGTGTACACGGCATTACATTACAAGTTAGTACATTGTGGCTCTTTCACACGGACGGTCCGTATGTCCGTTTTTCATCCATCCGTTTTCGGATGAAAAATGGACATACATGTATCCCTATGGGATAGCGGGTGTCAGCGGATGAGCTGACACCCGATCTCGTCCGTGCCCGCTATGGTCCGTTTCTGCAGACGGAGGAAAACCCTATTTTTTTATCCGTCTGCAGAGCAGATCAGATGACGACGAACTCTACGGTCCATCGTCACCCGATCCCCCATTGGGGAGAGCGGCGCTGTGACAGGTCCGTCCCTGCACAGAGTGCAGAGATGGACCTGTCATTTTCCTGCTCAGCGGAGATCGCTCCGGCGATCCCCGCTGAGCAAGCGGATATCCACGGCGCGGATCTGCACTGATCCGCCCGTGTGAAAGAGCCCTAAGTGAAAATGTCCAAATTGGGCCCAATTAGCCATTTTCCTTCCCCGATGACATGTGATTCGTTAGTGTTACAAGGTCTCAGGTGTGAATGGGGAGCAGGTATGTTAAATTTGAAGTTATCGCTCTCACTGATACTAGTCACTGGAAGTTCAACATGGCACCTCATAGCAAAAAACTCTCTGAGGATCTGAAAAAAAGAATTGTTGCTCTACATAAAGATGGCCTAGGCTATAAGAATATTGCCAAGACCCTGAAACTGAGCTGCAGCATGGTGGCCAAGACCATACAGCAGTTTAACAGGACAGGTTCCACTCAGAACAGACCTCGCCATGGTCGACCAAAGATGTTGAGTGCACGTGCTCAGCATCATATCCAGAGGTTGTCTTTGGAAAATAGACATATGAGTGCTGCCAGCATTGCTGCAGAGGTTGAAGGGGTGGGGGGGTCAGCCTGTCAGTGCGCAGACCATACGCCGCACACTGCATCAAATTGGTCTGCTGACTGTCGTCCCAGAAGGAAGTCTCTTCTAAAGATGATGCACAAGAAAGCCCACAAACGTATTTGGTTCAGATGGTGTCAAGCGTGTGTGGCAGCAACCAGGTGAGGAGTACAAAGACAAGTGTGGCTTGCCTGCAGTCAAGCATGGTGGTGGGAGTGTCATGGTCTGGGGCTGCATGAGTGCTGCCGGCACTGGGGAGCTACAGTTCATTGAGGGAACCATGAATGCCAACATGTACTGTGACATACTGAAGCAGAGCATGATCCCTTCCCTTCAGGAGACTGGGCCACAGGGCAGTATTCCAACATAATAAAGACCCCAAACACACCTCCAAGACGACCACTGCCTTGCTAAAGAAGCTGAGGGTAAAGGTGATGAACTGGCCAAGCATGTCTCCAGACCTAAACCCTATTGAGCATCTGTGGGACATCCTCAAACCAAAGGTTGAGGAGCGCAAGGTCTCTAACATCCACCAGCTCCGTGATATCGTCATGGAGGAGTGGAAAATTACTCCAGTGGCAACCTGTGAAGCTCTGGTGAACTCCATACCCAAAAGGGTTAAGGCAGTGCTGGAAAATAATGGTGGCCACAAAAAATATTGACACTTTGTGTCCAATTTGGACATTTTCACTTAGGGGTGTACTCACTTTGTTGCCAGCGGTTTAGACATTAATGGCTGTGTGTTGAGTTATTTTGAGGGGACAGCAAATTTACACTGTTATACAAGCTGTACACTCACTACTTTACATTGTAGAAAAGTGTAATTTCTTCAGTGTTGTCACATGAAAAGGTATAATAAAATATTTACAAAGATGTGAGGGGTGTACTCACTTTTGTGAGATACTGTATTTGGAAAGCTGTCATTTGTGGACAATAGCTGAACAGAATGATCAAAATGTATGTTGACTGCTCCCTCTATAGCCAATGATTATTGCATTTCCCTCAGTTCTTTGAACTGACCCAGTTTACCACAAAGGTGCTCTCCTGTTTTCTGTCCAACCTTAGCTGGCAAAATATCTATGAAAATACCATAAAAAAGAATGTTTGTAATTTGATGATTTGTGCCAGCAAAGAAAGTTCTGAGACCAACTCACACAAATCTGTGACGCAGCAGTTTTTATTGGTTCACTTGTCTCTTTTATAGGGCTTACATATTCAACAAGAACATTTGGCAGCAACACTTTGTCCAAATATGGAACAGTATCAAAAACATGGTACAAACTGAATCCATTTCAATTACTTATTTGTTTTTTATGCAAGTTTAAAGTGGTATTAAAGGTTCTTTTTTAAAAAAAAAATAACACACATGTCATACTTGCCTGCTCTGTGCTTCGGTTTTGCACAGAGCAGCCCCGATCCTCCTTTTTTCAGTTCCCCCGCCGGCACTCCTGTCTCCTCCTCTTCAGCCAGTGCCCCCAATAGCAAGTTGCTTGCTCGGGGGGCACTGGTGCGTGCTCGCTCCCGAGCCCCACCCTAAGCATACGTAAGACACATAGAGCCGTGACTCAGCCCTGCCCCGCTTTGTCCTCATTGGCTCACTGGCTGTGAGTGACAGGAGCCAATAGCTCCCACTGCTGTCTCAGGCAATAAGGAATGAGAGACCCGGGAGAAGCTCTGCTTTTGTGCACATTGCTGTATAGAAAGGGAGCTCAGGTAAGTATTGGGGGGGGGGGGGGGGGGGCGCTGCACACAGACTGCATGAAGGTAAAAAACATTAAGCCTTTAAAACCACTTTAAGGCACCAATCCTGCTTTTAATAAATTCACATACTTCTATGGTAATGTGCATTGGTTTTTTACAAAAAGTCTTCTGCAAGAATAGAACATAAGGCACACTACCTAATCTATCTTGCATGTAACAACAATCTATAATCTTCCAAAACTGATAGCCAACCTGTAAAAACATTTGATTGACTATGGAAGCACACAGATGATAACCATTACATTTGTATTTTGACCAGTATTTTCTTGAGGGATATCCAAGTACCCTTCCCTGGGGGGTTAATTTTATCAAGATAAGTTGAACAGCTTAGTTCTGTGTCATCTTGTTCGGTGTCATCTTACCTAAAAATTGATTCATTATCCGCAGAAATTGAGAGTATGTACTTGCCGGAGAAACCACCTCTGAGATCCACCCCGGCCCGGAGAATGGGTACTATACCTAATTACGCCATATTAGTGACAAGTTCCTTGGCACAGCACAATCTGCAGGCTGCAGGCCATTTTATTCTCTGCAGGCCATTTTATTCTCTAGGGTGTTAGAAAAATATATAGGGTATATAATGTTTGGGGGATTCTTAGTAATTTTCTAGCAAAAAAAAATGATTTTAACTTGTAAACAAGTTTGAAAAATAGGCCTGGTCCTTCAGTGGTTAAAATTGCGCACATTTTCAGGATGGCGCCAAACTTCAGTAATTATAAATCTCCATAGGAGCCAATTACATTTTTTTTACAGGTTGCATGTTTAGAGTTACAGAGGAGGTCTAGTGCTAGAATTATTGCTCTCGCTCTAACGATCGTGGCGTATGTAACCTGTGTGTATCTGGCTCTGATACTAGCCAGTGCCTACCCAGCCACTGACCTCACCGCACGTCCCTGGAGGGGTGGTACTGGATTTCCAGAATCTGGAAATTAGTTGCTGTGCTGCAAAGTAAGCATTTTTTCTGGGACGTAACCAAGTCCGGGAGTATGGATAATAATGCAATAATAATGCAATAGTAGGAGACGAGACGGGAGACTCATCTTAGATCTTATTATAAATCCTGAATATCTTATCCCAAAACGGCGGAATCAAGTCTCATTCCCACCAGACATGCAAATATGTTCCCCCAGCGCTGTGTCAAAGCCAGCAATTGATCGAGGAAGTGGGGAAAATACGGTGAAGGGTGACAGGATCTCTGTACCACCTGGAAAGCAGTTTATAGTTTTTCTCCGGAGCGTAGCTGGAAACGGAAGACTCGTATGAAATTTTTTTGAGACAGATAGAGCTTTCTTTATTTAATCACCACTGGGTTTTATATTGCTTGCTAAACAAACGAAAAAAGACGGAAAATTCTGCAAAATGTTTTTTTTCTGTTATTAAATTTGCAAATAAGTAATTTTTCTTCTCCACTGATGAGGCTGCATTGATAGGCACTGAGAGGCTACACTAATAGGCATAGATAGGCTGCATGGATGGGCACTGATGAGAAGGCACTGATAGACTGCACTGATGGGCACTGATATGCGGCACTGATGGACACTGATGGGCACTGATGAGGAGGCACTGATAGACTGCACTGATGGGCACTGAAATGCGGCACTGATGGACACTGATGAGGAGGCACTGAAATGCTGCACTTATTATCAATGTAAATGATGTGCTGACAGGCTTACCATTTAACGAGTCTCCTTTCCTCACACAAACAAAGCGTGGGTGTAAAGGACTGCCGATAACCAGCAAGTCTGTTTACATGTGATCAGCTGTGATTGGACACAGCTGATCACATGGTATGGCAACTTTTGCGGGGGAGCGGGTACCTGGCTGTGACAGTTCGCCCCCCCCCCAACTGACTCCCGGCACAGTGACCGGTGGCTCATGGAAATCTCCCAATTGCTGCTTGGAGTTTACCGATTATGTGACCGCCGTGACAATAACGCCGGTCACAGGGCCATAAGCCCTGCGCCACCTCCCAGCATAGCAAATCCCTAAATGGGCTGCCGGCAGCTGGCGCCAAGGGGTTGGGTACTATAATGGTTAAAGCAGTATTAACCCCAAAGTGTTATAGCTTGAAGTTCCCAAGTCCTTAAATGTGGTGACTGCATTTATTTTCTTTTTTTTGTTCCTATTTTTACCTGGTGATCCAGCCAATGCCACACTACATCTCTTAGCGTGTCTCCACTCCACTATAGGAGCAACAAATACATCTTTGAGCAGCAGCATTGTCAGTCCAGGGAGAAGGTAGTGTAATGCCGCGTACACACGAAGGGACAATCCCGCGGGATTATCCGCTGGACTGAAGTCCAGCGGATAATCCCCTCGTGTGTGGGCGCCGGCGGACTTTTTGGCGCCAAAGTCCGGCGGACTTTTTGGCGCCAAAGTTTTAAGTTTGGTTTTAAAATTATCCGCTGGACTTGGCAGTCCGGCGGACAATCCCGCCGTTAGTAGGCAAGTCCGCGGGACTTTTGAAATGAACGGACTTGCCGCTCATCGGCAAGTCCGTTCATTTAGCACGTGACTTCAGGTTACGTAGCTAGCGTAGGCAGTTACTGCCGCCGCGCTAGCTCCGTGACCTGGTATGGATTTAAAGGCGTGGGGGTTCCCCCCAAATCCATGTCAGACCCTCATCCGAGCACGCAGCCTGGCAGGCCAGGAAAGGGGTGGGGACGAACGAGCGCCCCCCCCTCCTGAGCCGTACCAGGCCGCGTGCCCTCAACATGGGGGGTGCCCTGGGGAAAGGGGGGGCCGTGCGCCCCCCCCACCCCAAAGCACCTTGTCCCCATGTTGATGAGGACAAGGGCCTCTTCCCGACAACCCTGGCCGTTGGTTGTCGGGGTCTGCGGGCGGGGGCTTATCGGAATCTGGGAGCCCCCTTTAATAAGGGGGCCCCCAGATACCGGCCCCCCACCCTATGTGAATGAGTATGGGGTACGATGTACCCCTACCCATTCACCGAAGGTGTAAAATGTAAAGTACAAAAAACACACACACTTTTGAAAAAATATTTTATTGCACTGCTCCGGGGGTCTTCTTCCGTCTTGGGGGTCTTCTCGCCGGACTCCCCCGCCATTTACCAAGCTCTTTTACCGAGCGGGGGAAGTCCGGCTACCTTCTTCGTCGTCGCCGCCGTCGTCTGGGGGTCTCGATCCGCCTTCGGGGGTCTTCCGGGGGTCTCTTCTGTTCTTGCGGCGGTCGTCGTCTTCTGCGCCGCCGGCGCCGCCTTCTTCTTCTTGTCCTTCTTCTTGTCCTTCTTCTTGTTCTTCTTCTTCCGATGTTGACCCGACGCTCTCTCTGCCCGGAATGCCTGTGCCGCTCTGCGCTGGGACTTATATAGGGACATGGGGGACAGGGTCACATGCTCATGTCACATGGTGACCCCGCCCCCTTGTGTTGTCACAGTCCCGGAGGATGCTGGGACTGTGACATCGCAAGGGGGCGGGGTCACCATGTGACATGAACATGTGACCCTGTCCCCATGCCCCTATATAAGTCTCAGCGCAGAGTGGCACAGGCATTCCGGGCAGAGAGAGCGTCGGGTCAACATCGGAAGAAGAAGAACAAGAAGAAGGACAAGAAGAAGGACAAGAAGAAGAAGGCGGCGCCAGCGGCGCAGAAGACGACGACCGCCGCAAGAACAGAAAAGACCCCCGAAGGCGGATCGAGACCCCCAGACGACGGCGGCGGCGGCGACGAAGAAGGTAGCCGGACTTCCCCCGCTCGGTAAAAGAGCTTGGTAAATGGCGGGGGAGTCCGGCGAGAAGACCCCCAAGACGGAAGAAGACCCCCGGAGCAGTGCAATAAACTATTTTTTCAAAAGTGTGTGTATTTTTGTACTTTACATTTTACACCTTAGGTGAATGGGTAGGGGTACATCGTACCCCATACTCATTCACATAGGGTGGGGGGCCGGTATCTGGGGGGCCCCTTATTAAAGGGGGCTCCCAGATTCCGATAAGCCCCCGCCCGCAGACCCCGACAACCAACGGCCAGGGTTGTCGGGAAGAGGCCCTTGTCCTCATCAACATGGGGACAAGGTGCTTTGGGGTGGGGGGGCCGCACGGCCCCCCTTTCCCCAGGGCACCCCCCATGTTGAGGGCACGCGGCCTGGTACGGCTCAGGAGGGGGGGGCGCTCGTTCGTCCCCACCCCTTTCCTGGCCTGCCAGGCTGCGTGCTCGGATGAGGGTCTGACATGGATTTGGGGGGAACCCCCACGCCGTTTTTTTTTTCGGCGTGGGGAGTCCCTTTAAATCCATGCCAGGTCACGGAGCTAGCGCGGCGGCATTTACTGCCTACGCTAGCTACGTAACCTGAAGTCACGTGCTAAATGAACGGACTTGCCGATGAGCGGCAAGTCCCTTCATTTCAAAAGTCCCGCGGACTTGCCCACTAACGGCGGGATTATCCGCTGGACTGCCAAGTCCAGCGGATAATTTGAAAACAAAACTTCAAACTTTGGCGCCAAAAAGTCCGCCGTACTTTGGCGCCAAAAAGTCCGCCGGCGCCCACACACGAGGGGATTATCCGCTGGACTTCAGTCCAGAGGATAATCCCGCGGGATTGTCCCTTCGTGTGTACGCGGCATTAGACTTACTTGAGGCCGCCGGCCTGGTGCAGTACAGTGTGTCACTCACAGCAGCAAGGCAGCGCCAGCTATCAAGAGGCTCCCTCTCCATGTTGTCTGAAGAACATGGCAGAGGTGGGCGGAGCCTGTTCACAAGCCACTGGGGCAGCCGTGGTGCACTATGAATGCTGGGGCAGCCGCGGCCTCTGATTGACATCACTGGTTGCTAGCTAGATGCCGGCCGGTGAAGTGAGCAACCAGTGCAGTCAGTCAATTTAAGCAGCAGATTGCAGCGCTGAGGATCAGCCCTGGATGGGGCCCCCCAGACAAGTGGGGCCCCCGGGCAACTGCCCAGCATGCCCAGTGGAAAAAACGGCAGTGGGTAAATCTAACACTCCCCTCCCCTCAGACTGAGAAAGGAGACTGACAATGCTGCTGGCCAAAGGTGCCCTGTGCTCCTTCATCCAGAGTGAAGGCACTGTAATACAGGAGGTATTGCCAGACCAGCAGGTGAAAACAGAGGGGAAAACCTTAAAAAAGAAGACTAATGCAGCCACCATCTAATTCCTGATAAGCTGCAAAATATTACAGTTTTGGATTTGGATGTAATACCGCTTTAACTCATGTAATGTTGTTTCTGAGGGGCCTCTAGCTTTTAGGAGCTCTAAGCAGTACAGTCCATGCACAACCATGAACTAGCTACAGGAGGATTCAGCATGTTTTTGCATAATTATATTAATATACAGTATAGAACTTTTGCAACATCCTGTGTTTGTAGGGAGTGGCTGGCACAACCTTTAGATTTAATCAGTATTTCTGGCAATACAAAGATAAAATATCAGGTGCGAATGCATGAAGGTAGAAAACCTTAAGCCTTTAAAACCACTTTAACCACTTCACTCCCGGAAGGATTTACCCCCTTCCTGACCAGAGCACTTTTTGCGATTCGGCACTGCGTCGTTTTAACTGACAATTGCGCGGTCGTGCGACGTTGCACCCAAACAAAATTGACGTCCTTTTTTTCCCACAAATAGAGCTTTCTTTTGGTGGTATTTGATCACCTCTGCAGTTTTTTATTTTTTGCTCTATAAACAAAAAAAGACCGACAATTTTGAAAAAAAAAAAATATTTTTTACTTTTTGCTATATCCAAAAAGCAAATAAAAAAACAAAAACAAATTTCTTCATCAGTTTAGGTCAATATGTATTCTTCTACATATTTTTGGTAAAAAAAAATCCCAGCTAGCGTATATTGATTGGTTTGCTCAAAGATTATCGCGTCTACAAAATAGGGGATAGATTTATGGCATTTTTTTATATTTTTTACTAGTAATGGTGGTGATCTGCGATTTTTAGCAGGATTGCGACATTGTGACGGACAGATCGGACACTTTTGACACTTTTTTGGGACCAGTGACATTTATCCAGCAATTGGTGCTTTTAAAATGCACTGATTACTGTATAAATGACACTGGCAGGGAAGGGGTTAACACCAGGGGTGATCAAAGGGTTAAACGTTCCCTAGAGAGGAGATTTTTAACTGCAGGGGAGGGGACTGACAGGGAGTAGAGAGAGATCGCTGTTCCTAACAGACAATCTCACTCTACTCCCATGACAGAATGGGGACCTCTTTGTTTACACTGGCAGATCGCTGTGTACGTGCCAGACGTGATGGCGATTCGTGCACGAGAGCCAACCTGCAGCGGTACAACTGTGTCGCGAAGATAGGGAGCCAGAAGCACTGGCAGGGGACCCGAGAATTGGAGGATTGGGGCTGCTCTGTGCAAAACCATTTCACAGAGCAGGCGAGTATAACATGTTTGTTATTAAAACAAATAGGATAATAAGTGTGAGATAAAGGATAAGTCTACATAATTACAGGTCTTGCAAGGGGTGGAAAGAGTACATGGATAGAGAAAGAGATGAGGAAATTGAAAATAATAGTAAGAAATTACTGCACTTATCATTAGGACAGGTCCTCATTTGTGAAAAAGAAATAAACAGAGCCAGCTGCTATAGTCACCCAAACTCTGGCATGGTCCCCCTGGCTCCTTGCCACTGCTTCTCTTTCAGGTTAAACATTCACCCATAGAATAGTGGTGGAAGAAAAAAGACTAATGCACACGATCGGAAATGCCGCCAGCAGAACTCCGATGAGAGCTTTTTGTCGGAAAATGCGACTGTGTGTATGCTCCATCGGTCTTTTGCTGGCCGAATTCCAGCCAGCAAAAGATTAAGAGCATGGTCTCTATTTACTCGGTCGGAAAAAGTTCTGATCGGAAATTCCGATCGTCTGTACAAATTCCGACACGCAAAATTCCTACGCATGCTCGGAAACAATTCAACGCATGCTCAGAAGCATTGAACTTAATTTTCCACTCGTGTGTACGTGGCATAAGGCTGGATTCACACCTATGCATTTTTAGTGCTTTTTGCATTTTGCAGATTTTCACCATAGTCCATATAACATGGTTTCCTATGGAACACGTTCTGTAGTGCAAATCTGCAAAATGCAAAAAAGCACTAAAAATGCCTAGATGTAAATCAGGCCTAAGGGGTCATCACGTCTGCCCTAATTTTTTTTCTTTAGATTTTTTATTTTATTATAATTGCACAGCCATGCAACACTGATAGAGATTTCTTTTGGTGGTACTTGATCACCACCGGATTTTTTATTTTTTGTGATATAAAAGAAAAAATAAAATTTTGAAAAAAAACAATATTTTTTACTTTATGTTATAAAACCTATCCAATAAAAAAAATAAAAAAAATAGAATTTCTGCATAACTTTTTTCCAAAACGTATTCTGCGACAGGTCTTTGGTAAAAACAAGTCCCAATAAGTGTATATTGATTGGTTTGTGTGACAGTTATAGCATCTACAGACTATGGGATATATACCGGAATTTTTTTTTATACTACTAATGGCGGTGATCAGCGATTTATACTGTAACTTCTGCGATAGGCAGGTAATCTGACACTAGCTGACACTGGGGGGATCTTTCCAACTGACACTGACATCACCAGTGACATTAATACCATGATCAGTGTTAATAATTTGCACTGTCACTGTACTAATGGCACTGGGTAGGAAGGGGTTAACATCTTGGGTGATGAAAGGTTTAAATGTGTGCCTAACTATGTGTAATACTAGAGAATAAATAGTGCGCAATATCAACCTTAGTCTATTTAGATCAGCAGGTGAGGTTAAAAGACAAATGGTATAATAAAATATATAAGTGCTTGCGTGACAATCCCAGGTGCACAAAAATATATATATATAAACTTCAAGTTACAATGAGGTTGTGACCAATTTAATAAATAAATAAATACACAATGTGTTGAAAATAAATACAATGTGTTTTAAATAAATAAAGTGCTTCAAAATGTGAGTAAAAACAAGTATGTATTATAATGTGTCAAAGAAAGGAAATATCCAATTTTTGCCAGTGATGCATATGGGGATATATAAATTCCAAAAGCCAATACAGGCTTGACCTGATGGATTAGCTAATTAATTGATGAATTAATGGGTAAACGGCCGCCAGTTAAATAATATATTAATCCCATAGGTGATAGCAGTCCATTAAATGAGTTAGATAATTAATGAAATAACTCTTCACATCCACTAATGATATCTGGGACACAATTAGAAATGCTAGAGAAAAAAAAAAAAAGAGAGAGAGAGAAAACAAGAAACTTCCCTTTATGCTGGGAATGTAGGGCTTTTTTCCTTTTGGTTCCTCCTGATATCTTGCTCCGGTATGATATAAAAGAGAAAAAGACACAAACAAAAAACCATTGCGCAGCGCTCTATTCAACCATCAAACAAAGAAGATCTTTTAGGTGGTTGCCTACAGCTATACAACTCACATGTACCCAGTAGGTGTTTGCGCGTTCAAATCCTGCTAATGGTCAGGCTCAGATATGTGTAATGTGTGTGATACGTGCTGCTTTTACTAAAGGATCTTTTTTTTTCTCTGCTTAGCAGGGAATAAAAATCACAGCAAGATCCCATTCAGTGAACAGAGCTCTGTATTGTTTACAATTGATTCTGTGAATCAATCATTGGCCGAGATCTGCTGATCAGCTTGCGCTGTAACGAATCACAGTACAGCCAGGCCATTGGGGGCATCTAGATCACGTACCAGGTACATGATCCAGCGCAGGGAGGCTGCTTTGCTAAATGTATTATTCTGAAGCTTACCAATTCTTAGATGTGGTGACTGCATTCGTTTTCTTTTTTTAAAGTGATTTAAAGGATTTTTCACAGACACACCAAGCAGGGGGAAAGGAGCTGCAGTTACACACTGTATAATTGCTGATTGGAGGGAAGGTACACACCCCACTTCACACAGCACACAGGAACAGAGTTGAGGCTGTCAATCACAGACTGTGTGCTGGAGATGCCTCCCCTGTCACCTTTTTACTTCTCGGTGTCAGGAAAACTTTGTGAAAACTTGTCAGAAAGAGACAGCAGAGAGGAATGACACTGAGTGCTGCTTTGGAGAGAGACAAGTATACACTATAGAAATATGTGCATTGTTCAGATTTCATGTCTGAGATTTATAACCACTTAAAAAAGACAATTTCATGTTTTTACTAATATAATGATAATCCACTGTCATAGCCTTCCTAAAAAAAAACTGTAACTTCAACTGGAGGTCTAAAGGTCTTTAGCCTCGGACACACGATTGGACTTTCTGATGGGAATTGTGTGATGACAGGCTGTTGGTGGAAAATCCGACCATGTGTATGCTCCATCGGACAATTGTTGTCAGATTTTGCGCCAACAAATGTTGGATGGCAGGCTTTAAAATTTTCCGCGGACAAATGTTGGTTTTTCTGAGCGTGTGTACACAAGTTCATCGGACAGAAGTGCTCGGAAGCAAGGATGAGCCAGAAGTGGTCGGTCTTGTAAACTAGCGTGTGTAATGGAGAATTAACATTCGTGACGCGTCAAATTATGAAATCTCGAAATGCAGCGCACAATTCTCTTCTTCTTTAATGGGATAATAATGAAGCCGCTTTGCTGGTGATACTAATGGAGTTATTGCAAACACATTTTCAAAGGCTTTTTCTTTCTAGTGATATCAAGAATAATATTATTATGCATGTTCATTTTTTTGGGGGCAAGTTACCACAACACCATTATCCCCTAGTTTTTAAGATCAAAGATACAACTATGTTTGTGTCCCTTTGGTCATTTTCCATTGTATTTTTTAAAATGTAAATGCCTACTCCCAAACTGTAATTTGAAGTAAAACACATAGCCAAGTATTATTCTACACAATTTTTTTATTGTGCATTAAACAAAAGAAAACAAATAAAATTAGAGATGCTATATGCCAATAGAACTTAACCAAAAAGTGCATTCTATGCATCCAAAAATATAGAAAATATACCAAATCAAATCATTATTAAACCAAAAAATAAAATAAAAGCCTCATACATGTGTCCTGCTTCTTAATATAGGGGGTCAACAATGCCAATAGTTGGTGAAAGTCTGTCATCCGGAGATAATTCCGAAAATCATCTGGATTATTCTCTTGGAGCTTCTGCAGCAAGGGCATATGACATAATTGGTCACGATTAATAAAGCAAGCAGTCTTTGGTCCCAGAAATCCTCCTCTTCCTGTTCCTGGACTGGACTTGGGTCAAAGCAATAACTCCAAGGCCAATAATAAATAACACGTTATCTCATCCGATTCCACAACATGGCTGGTTGACGAACGGCCGTTCAAAAACAAAACTGAAAAGCGCGAAATGAAAAGCGCAAAATTAAAAGCGTGAAATTAAAAGCGCAAATCAACATTTACCAAACTTCTACTAACACAAAATTTGCAGAAGGAGTCCAAAGGGTGGCGCTAAATAGCTGAAAAACCACGTAGTACGTCACTACGTTCGTGTTTATTGGCCGACAATTCCTTGCCATTTGTATGCAAGACAAGTTCCTGGCCAATGCCCTTTGGACAAAAGTTGGAAAATCTAATCGTGTGTACGAGGCTTTAGGCTAGAGATTCTTATTGTACAAGTTCAATTCAATCAATGGGGGCTCAGAACGTTGCTTAAAAGGATTTCAGCATCAAGGTTTCAAGCACTGGACCAGGCCATGGCTTGGCAACAGAGGTAAGTAAGAGAGCAGCAAGGGTGGATTAGGGTCAGGTTAGCAAAACCTGAACTTCCTCTTTTAAAAGTCTTCAGCAGAATGACTCAGAAATTAATTACTGCTTGGCATTTTTAAACACTCAGCAGGTTTAAGGGGTTGGCAAATAAGAAAAGGCGAGATACAGCCTAATTATCTGGGTGTATAAAAGGAGCCACCATACTACTAATATTTTAGTGTTTATTCAGAAAGTTCTTTGGTAAGTTACCTTAATTTATCACTTGTTTAAAGGAATATATAGTGGCTTTGTAAATGTTTTGCTTAATTTATTGTGGTTAGACCTTAATATAAAATGTCAAAATATTTTTTTGTCAGGTAAATATTAAATATTGCATATAAATATTGCATAGGTTTCGATTTACACCTTTATCTCGATTTATCATCAATTTGTAGCCTGTTAGCCTTGAATCACATGAGCAACTTGTCACTTTGAGATTCAATGATAATATAAATATACACACACACATATAAATAAAAATATATGTAAAACCGATAAACTTAGATAAAGAACAGTAGTTCGGTATTTAAGTGAATGTAAAGTTTTTGTGTAGTGTAAAGTAATTGTAATTTTTGTTGTCATGTTCTGTTATGAGAGAAATATAAAGGCTGGTATCACTGAGTACCTTCTGAAAATGCTATATGCCTGGTGGGCTCAACAAACAGGCACCTAGTGAAGTCAGTTGAGCTGATTTACTCAAGTAGAGGCTTTTCACCTAGCAAAGTAAATGTTTACCTGCAAAGTTTATGTTCACTATACAAAGTGCAAGTTAGTGAACCAGGATCATCATTTGTGAGAGAATTTAAAAACACAGCATTTTTTGTAACACGATTGGTTATTCTAAGTGAAGCGCTTCAACTCCTTTAGTTAATCAACCCTTCTAACTTAAAGTCATTAAGCATGAAATGTTGGGGTTTAACAAATTAATAATAATGTTCTAGGAAGGGCATCTTCACATATAGATAAAATAATACAGGAAAAGAATTCAGTTTGATCTTTAAAAGAACATTATTTTACTGCAGCCTTATTTTGTTAAAATTGAGATTATTTTTATTATTATTATTAGACAGGATTTATCTAGCGCCAACATTTTACGCAGCGCTTTACAACAGGGGGGCAGACAGTACAGTCACAATACAATTCAATACAGGAGGGATCAGAGAGCCCCGCTCGTTAGAGCTGAGATTCATACTATCAAGCCGATTTTGATGAGATGAGCTAAGAATATCATCATGTACAATTTTTATTTTCCTTTGCAGAACCATCAATATCCTTCCATGGGTTCTAGAGATATTAATAATAATAATAATAATTATTATTATACAGTATCTATATATCACCAACAGTGCTTTATAATATAAATGAGCGAATCAATTTGTAGATTTAGTTGATTAAAGTGTATGTATTGTTAAACCTTTTTTGCCTATACATCAGTGGCGGCTGGTGCTGTATTTTTTTTTTGGGGGGGGGGGGTGTTAAACAAGACACCTGTCCAAACACCAGCTCCCTGGTCGGTCGGTCGGTCGCTCGTCCGTTCCCCCACCAGCCCTGCACTTACCTCATCTAGCAGCTTTGGCTCCTTCTTGCGTCTCCTCCATGGTGGTGGCTTCGGCCCCGGCGGCTTCCTTCCACCTTCCCTCGGCAGCCAATATGATCGCTTCACCTGTTGGCCAGTCGGGTTGCCCTGCTTCCTGATTGTCCGGGAGGAGAAGCAGGAAGACAATAGCAAATATTAATTTGCTAATGTCACACACCTGGGTGGGATCAGCTGCGCCCACCCAAAAAAACTCTTTGGATTCCATGCCTCCGGCGCCTTGCATATAGATTAGGGGCCGGAAGCATAGATTAGGGGGTGGCCCCCTGTGCCCTAATGGACAGGCCACCACTGCTATACATAAAAGCTTTAAAAGCTGAAGTTTAGTATGGCAATTTTTACATAGTTACAAACTAGTTGACCCAGTTTGAGACAATGTAAGTATGCATGTGGGACCTCCGGGATCCCTGTGGAAGCTGGAAATCACTGTAGTAGACACTCTAGCTTTTGGGTCCCTTTAGATTCCTTCCAGCTCCTGCTGATTGGCAGCCCTGCTGCAAAGCTTTTGCTAGCGTCAGGTTGCCTGAAGGCTGTAAAATATAAGCAATGGTCTATGAATCAGTTCTTGTGTATAGTACTGTACTCCAAGATACAGAATTAACAGGTACTTCATAATTCCCCCTTTTTGCAAGTGAAAGGAGGGGTCTTTAGCATTTGACAACAATTACAAGTTCCTGAAAATACTTCAAACAACTGACACATGTCTTCATGGTACAGCAATGTTCATGATAGCCTTAGCTGTCCCGGGACTCTCCCTTCCCACTGGCTCAGACAGCAGTGAAAGCCCATTGGCTCCCACTGCTGTTAATCAATGCCAGTGAGCCAATGAGGAGAGGGCGGGGGGCGGAGAGAAGCTGCAGCTCTATGTGTCTTATGAACACATAGAGCAGTGGTTTGGGAGCGAGCATGCAATGGTGTCCCCAGGGCAAGTGGTTTGCTCTAGGGGCACTGCTCGAGGGGAGAGAAGTCAGGACCGCCGGCTAGTGACCTTTTTTTAAACAAAGCTTTAATACCATTTTAAGGTTGGTATACATGCTGGATTATGTTCCTAACCTATGTTATCTGAATCAAGGAAGCCACTTGACCGAGTGGTGTAGCATCTTCAACATTACAGAGGAAGTCTAGTTAAATGTGACTAACTACTGTTAGCTATACCATGACTTGGATAAATGAAAATCATTGCAGACTTCTTTAGTTCATGTTTTTACATTTGATAAACAGTGTTTTATGTGTATTTTTTATTTTTTTTCATTTGAGCAATGGCATGAGCATTAGTGAGCATACCTCTTAAATGTTTCAGTATAATCTTTTGTATTGCAGGATTACCAAATCACAGCTCAAAAATGGATACAACTGTTACATCATGTTTTGATAACATTCTTAAGCTTTTCCTTAATGCTGTTGGGCCAGATGGAAAATTATCCGGAGAAGAGTTAAAAAAATTGATTGAGTCCCAGTTTGGTAAAATGATAAAAGTAAGTACCTTCCAGAGTCTTGAAGCCATTTTTGCTCTCTTAAATGTAAATAAAAGAATTTTAGTTATTTTACATTCGTGGTTTTACAGTATTTATTATCCACTATTTAGAAGGTCTGTTGTAAGAGTTCCCGGAAGCATTGTGGGCATGATGTCCACATTTAAAAGCCAAATTACAGGCAGATATAAAACAGAACACTGTTTAATTCTAGTAGCTCCAAAACGTTTTTGAGCTTCAGGCATTTGGCTTCAGGTGACTTGAAGTGAAGATGTGAACCACCTCCATAGAGAATAATTGATTTTATTTTCTCCCTGCGCATTTTGGAGCTTCAGGCTTCAAGCTACAAAATGCTCAGGTATGAATGAAGCCTTAACAATCACAAGCTTGTGAAAATGTCACTGTTGCATTTATTTCTGTTAGCAGAAATCCAACATGTTATATTCACAATTTATTAAAACATATTATTTTTCCTCGATGTGTCTCGATGTATCACCAGTAATAGCTCTCTTATATGAAAAAATCTGTGTTATCCTTTTAGTCAGAGGGATTTGTTGATTACATTTTGGGCTAATAAGCTAAGGCTGCACAAATGATGCCAAAGTTGAGCTGGAAATAACTACAGGAAAGTGTATTTTTCTAGCCAAGAGTATGCATGCACAGGTCAAGAGCAATGATGTAACTAACGTGATTAAAGTAAACGCCGTTATTGGAGAACCCTTATTTAATTTGGCTTTCAATCACCCTGAAAGCTTCTCCTGGTGGATCTCCAACTCTATGGACACCTTAGCTGACTTGCAAATGGGTAACTCATTTGCCTCATTTGATCTTCTCCGTACACATAAACAAATCCCACTAAGAGAACACTTCCACTACATGCAGATTAGACACTTTTACATCTCCCACTTTGCTCTCTCTCCATCATCACCCTCTACTACATTTGAGCAGCTTTGCCGTGACTCCCCCAGAGGAAAGGGCCTTATTTCTATCCTTTACAGATCAGCCCTAACTGCAATATTTCCTGGGGCTATCCCATATAAACACAAATGGGAGACTGATTGCAACGAAACTTTTGACTCGGACGATTGGGACACAATGCTGACTAATTTACGCAAAGCCTCTAAATCCCTGGCCGTCAGAGAAACAGCATACAAAGTTTTAACCAGATGGTATTATACCCCCTCCAGACTTCATTCCATCTTCCCCGGGACCTCTGAACTCTGTTTCAGATGATGTCACCTTCCTGGTACATTCATGCATATATTTTGGGACTGTCCCAGGCTCTCCACCATTTGGACCACAGTGATGACTATAGCATCAGCAATTGCAGGGACTCCTATACAACTTACACCCTCTATGGGCCTACTTGGAGCATCTATCCCGGGCGTGCTTCGTTCTGAAGAATGCCTTATTCACACTATCTGCCTGGCCACTCTGTGGGCCATTGCCCTACACTGGAAGACCCCCACAGTCCCTATCTCCTCCATCATTCACAGAATAGATACCATTATGTTGATGGAAAGGATTCTCTATACACTGAATGACAGGATGCATTTATTTGACCAGAGATGGACTCCCTGGAATTCTCATAGACAAACCCTGTCGCCATAATCTTAACCTCTAGTCGGGTCATTAAACTGCTCTAGACCATGGTGCACTGCTGCATGCCCTTAATCCTACGCTCTGGTTTATATAAGACTATGTTTTCTATAAACATTATAGTGTTTGCGGCGATCTTTTTTCGGATGCTTCACAGTTTATTTCTTTATTTTTTATTTTTCTTGTTGTCACTGTTTTGACAGATATATACTTATATTTTGATGGAAATTTTGTGCAATACCGACTGTCAAATGTCTGTATTTTTCTATTGCCTTTTCAATAAAAACGCCGTTACTTTAGAGGGTAACGAGTAATCTAACTGATTACTCTTCCCCTCGCGGTAACGCCATTCCCATTACTGGGGCAGCATTACCGCAATTACCCGCCCCGATCCGCGGAGCCGTCCGCGGCCTCAGCCTTAGGAAAGGCCGCGGCTTCTGCCTAGCTCCGGAGCGGCGGCCATCTTGGTGCACCCGTCGGCCGCGGCTCCGGCCTAGCTCCGGAGCGGCGGCCAACCTGGTGCACCCGTCGGCCGTTTACAATGTGATTGCTCCGTCAAATGACGGAGCGATCACTTGCCAATACTCTGCAATACGCTGCCAATACTCTGCAATACGCTGTCAATACTCTGCAACACCATGCCAATACTCTGCAACACCATGCCAATACTCTGCAACACCATGCCAATACTCTGCAATACGCTGCCAATACTCTGCAACACCATGCCAATACTCTGCAACACCATGCCAATACTCTGCAACACGCTGCCAATACTCTGCAACACGCTGCTCCAGGGACTACTTTGAAGACGTAACGACTTGAAGTCGTACTAATATTAATGGCTGTCATTGGAAATCATGGGGAAAGACTTGTCATGCTTCTTTGCAGTCCCAAATCATGGGACAAGTCGTATAAGGCCCCTTTCACACTTATACGACTTGTCCCACAATTTGGGACTGCAAAGTAGCATGACAAGTCGTTCCCCATGGTTTCCAATGACAGCCATTCATATTAGTACGACTTCAAGTCGTTTCAACTTCAAAGTAGTCCCTGCACTACTTACTTTGATACTTACACAGGAATTCCTTGAAATCGCTGCAAAATCGCGTCAAAAATCGCAGTGTGAAAAGGGCCTTAGTGTGAAAGGGGCCTTAGTGTGAGCCATTAACTGTTACATCAGGGTGCCAAGACTACAGGTCAATCTCCTAATTCAATCGGCAGAGGAACAGTAAGACTGCTTAATGGCATTGATTTATTAATAGCACTATTGAATGCATACTTTGGAAGGTGCAACAAGTGAGAATTTATATGATTTGTTTGGAATGAACGCAGTGTCTGATTGACAAACACCAAATATCCAAGATCATGCTTATGCACTTATTGGATGTAAACTATCTGATCAACCCACTATTATAGTTGAATCTAATGCCGCGTAAACACGATCAGAAATTCAGCCAGCAAAAGACCAATGAGAGCTTTCATCGGAAAATGCGACTGTGTGTAGGCTCTTTTGCAGGCAGAATTTTGGCCAGCAAAAGATTGAGAGCATGTTCTCAATTTTTCCGACGGAAAAAATTCCTATTGGAAATTCCTGTGGCAATTTCGATGCGCAAAATTCCGACGCGTGCTCGGAAACAATTCGACACATTCTCGGAAACAATTCGAGGCATGCTCGGAAACAATTCGATGCATGCTCAGAAGCATTGAACTTCATTTTCGCGGCTCGTCGTAGTGTTGTACGTCACCGCGTTCTTGACAGTCAGAATTTGGTGTGACCGCATGTAGGCAATACAAGCTTGAGCGGAATTCCGTCGGAAAACCATCCAAGGCTTTTCTGACGAGAATTCCGATCGTGTGTACGCGGCATTAGGGGCCTATGCTTTGATTAGTAATTTTTGCAAAGCATTGCAAAGTTCTACCTAAATGGCCAAATTTATTGGTGTCAGGTATATGGTGGATGTTACACAGGACAGTGCCCCAGTGTATGTGGATATAAGTGATGAACTTTGATATTTGAAATTCAATGAGTCAGTAAACAGGTTTTTGCTACCTGTGTTTTCAACTCCCAATTGAAGAGTAATTTTTGGCATCATGCAGAAAGTATTGTTTCCTGATATAGGTTATATCCTAGTCCTAAGTAGAGGCCTTTGACCATACATTACACTGGAATATGTTTAATGCTTATATTTGCACACATCTAAATAACCAATGCAATCAATTAGCTTCCTGTAAGATACTGGGGTATTATTGAACGCAATGGGATTACTACCAATATTTGTGCATTTTGTTATTGGTGCATAGGAGGGATGTTGGACTGTATGCTGCTATTTTGGTTGTACATGATCATTATTATATACACTGTATTGTGGTGATAACAGAGCTGGTATTTGCTGTAAACTTTGACTATACCTGTTCCTTTGTGCGGAGGGTTTTTTAAGGTTATATTTACTTATTAAATTACCTTTTATTATTTACAATTAGTAGAGATTTACATTTATGCAATATTGGCGAAAATATTAACTATCTCCTGGGGATATCTCGGTTTTTGGAGGGGAAGTAAATGGACTTGTGTCAAGCAGCCACACTCGCTCAGGTTGAACTGGATGGACTGGTGTCTTTATTCAACCTTACTAAATGTGTAACTATGTAACAATGACTACTGCATAACCACACTTTGGAGTCTACACTGCAAAAGCAAAATGGAGGAATTTATGGAGGCTTCTGAAAAGGATATTACATTTAAGCATCATGAAACCATGATCTTAACCTAATTGTAAGGAGACCCCTTCTATTCCCAAACTATTCTTATACCTTCACCAGCATTGTCAGAGGTGGCAGCGGTAGTAGCCATTTTATTCTACACAGTTTTATTTTCTTCATGCCATGGCCTCAGACAATTTTGCTGGACCAGAACAATTGGCATTATATACAGGATGTTTACAGCTTATCGTGACTACTCTGTTGTCCCACTGTGGAGTCTACAGAATGTATCTCTGGTCCACACTAGCCTGGTTTGTTATAGAGGTTCTATCTGACCCATCCTTCAGTTCCCTTTCCCAGAGGGTAGTGGATGGGTAGCATAGTCACCAACAAAAAAACAAAAAAAGATTGTTACCCACAAGCACTGAGAGGTTGACAATGAAAATGAACAGGGACTGGTCTATCTGTGCTTTTTTGCTGCTGCCACTAATATTACAGGTAATTTCTAAGGATAAGACTCCTTTGTCCATAGCCACCATCACCCGTGGCTGCTATCTTTCCCCCCACCATTACTGCCTGCTCCCAATTATGTGTCAAACCCAAAAAAACTTTCAATCACAATTTTCAACTGGCCAAATAACCAAATAATTACAATTTTTTTTTATTAGCGATGCCCCACTAGCAGAAACCCTTATCCCTCTGTATCCGCTTCATCTACAGTCTTTACCACATTCTAGGACAGTGATGGCAAACCTTGGCACCCCAGATGTTTTGGAACTACATTTCCCATGATGCTCATGCACTCTGCGGTGTAGTGGAGCATCATGGGAAATGTAGTTCCAAAACATCTGGGGTGCCAAGGTTCGCCATCACTGTTCTAGGAGAATGTACAAGTGCAGAATGTTGAAATATAGAAAAAAAGACTTTGCCATACATAAACATATACAGTATATATGCATACACACACACACATTATAAAGCAATTGCACTTACTGTATGTATCTAATGTTAACAAATACAGAGTTATGCTGAAAAGCTGCATTCTATAGGAACAGTTGGCAATATTACTGTAGATAAAACTGTATTTTTTGTCATTTTCTAGAAATGTTTTCTGCAACAATAGTTAAAAATATTTTTTCTCTGCAGGAAAATAAAATTCCAGAGATAATTAAAGAACTGCTGGCGAAAGCGGAGCCTTACACAAAGAGTGGATGCACCAGGGAAGAATATGCAGCTCTAATATGCTTAGCATTTCATGGTTTTTGTAAAGGATATGAACAATTAACAAGTAGCCAGTAATTGTTTGTTTGTGTAACATACCTATACATTAAAAATCTGTAGAAGTTTTCACTACTTATGAGCATATCTTCATAGTTTACTGTTTTGCCAACTACATGTTAACTGCTTCCATGCTTAATAAATTCTATACGATTGGCCTTACTGTTTTCATTTAATGTAAATATTATATATTCTATCACTAGGGTTGCCACCTTTTCTTAAAGTCAAACCCGAACACTTCAGCATTGCATAGCAAATGTTTTTCATAGTATGCATTGATAAACTATGCATAGATGTTGCTATTAACATTTCTAATCATATGAAATTAATCACAAGAGTCCCCCTTTACATCATAGTCTACAGAGTTCCCCCTTTACATCATAGTCCACAGAGTTCCCCCCTTTACATCAGCGTCCACAGAGTTCCCCCTTTACATCAGCGTCCACAGAGTTCCCCCTTTACATCATAGTCCACAGAGTTCCCCCTTTACATCAGAGTCCACAGAGTTCCTCCTTTACATCAAAGTCCACAGAGTTCCCCCTTTACATCAGAGTCCACAGAGTTCCCCCTTTACATCAGAGTCCACGGAGTTCCCCCTTTACATCATAGTCCACAGAGTTCCTCCTTTACATCAAAGTCCACGGAGTTCCCGCTTTACATCAGAGTCCACAGAGTTCCCCCTTTACATCAGAGTCCACAGAGTTCCTCCTTTACATCAGAGTCCACAGAGTTCCTCCTTTACATCAGAGTCCACAGAGTTCCCCCTTTACATCAGAGTCCACAGAGTTCCCCCTTTACATCAGAGTCCACAGAGTTCCCCCTTACATCAGAGTCCACAGAGTTCCCCATTTACATCAGAGTCCACAGAGTTCCCCTTTACATCATAGTCTACAGAGTTCCCCCTTTACATCATAGTCTACAGAGTTCCCCCTTTACATCATAGTCCACAGAGTTCCCCCTTTACATCAGAGTCCACAGAGTTCCCCTTTACATCATAGTCTACAGAGTTCCCCCTTTACATCATAGTCCACAGAGTTCCCCCTTTACATCATAGTCCACAGAGTCCCCCCTTTCCATCAAAGTCCACAGAGTCCCCCCTTTCCATCAAAGTCCACAGAGTTCCCCCTTTACATCAAAGTCCACAGAGTTCCCCCTTTACATCAGAGTCCACAGAGTTCCTCCTTTACATCAGAGTCCACAGAGTTTCCCCTTTACATTAGAGTCCACAGAGTTCCCCCTTTACATCAGAGTCCACAGAGTTCCCCCTTTACATCAGAGTCCACAGAGTTCCCCCTTTACATCAGAGTCCACAGAGTTCCCCCTTTACATCAGAGTCCACAGAGTTCCCCTTTACATCATTGTCTACAGAGTTCCCCCTTTACATCATAGTCTACAGAGTTCCCCCTTTACATCATAGTCCACAGAGTTCCCCCTTTACATCAGAGTCCACAGAGTTCCCCTTTACATCATAGTCTACAGAGTTCCCCCTTTACATCAGAGTCCACAGAGTTCCCCTTTACATCATAGTCTACAGAGTTCCCCCTTTACATCATAGTCCACAGAGTTCCCCCTTTACATAATAGTCCACAGAGTTCCCCCTTTCCATCAGAGTCCACAGAGTTCCCCCTTTACATCAGAGTCCACAGAGTTCCTCCTTTACATCAGAGTCCACAGAGTTCCCCCTTTACATCAGAGTCCACAGAGTTCCCCCTTTACATCAGAGTCCACAGAGTTCCCCCTTTACATCAGAGTCCACAGAGTTCCCCCTTTACATCAGAGTCCACAGAGTTCCCCTTTACATCATAGTCTACAGAGTTCCCCCTTTACATCATAGTCTACAGAGTTCCCCCTTTACATCATAGTCCACAGAGTTCCCCCTTTACATCAGAGTCCACAGAGTTCCTCTTTACATCATAGTCTACAGAGTTCCCCCTTTACATCATAGTCCACAGAGTTCCCCCTTTACATCATAGTCCACAGAGTCCCCCCTTTCCATCAAAGTCCACAGAGTTCCCCCTTTACATCAGAGTCCACAGAGTTCCTCCTTTACATCAGAGTCCACAGAGTTTCCCCTTTACATCAGAGTCCACATAGTTCCCCCTTTACATCAGAGTCCACAGAGTTCCCCCTTTACATCAGAGTCCACAGAGTTCCCCCTTTACATCAGAGTCCACAGAGTTCCCCCCTTACATCGGAGTCCACAGAGTTCCCCTTTACATCATAGTCTACAGAGTTCCCCCTTTACATCATAGTCTACAGAGTTTCCCCTTTACATCATAGTCCACAGAGTTCCCCCTTTACATCAGAGTCCACAGAGTTCCCCTTTACATCATAGTCTACAGAGTTCCCCCTTTACATCATAGTCCACAGAGTTCCCCCTTTACATAATAGTCCACAGAGTCCCCCCTTTCCATCAAAGTCCACAGAGTTCCCCCTTTACATCAGAGTCCACAGAGTTCCCCTTTACATCATAGTCTACAGAGTTCCCCCTTTACATCATAGTCCACAGAGTTCCCCCTTTACATCAGCGTCCACAGAGTTCCCCCTTTACATCAGCGTCCACAGAGTTCCCCCTTTACATCAGAGTCCACAGAGTTCCCCCTTTACATCAAAGTCCACAGAGTTTCCCCTTTACATCAGAGTCCACAGAGTTCCCCCTTTACATCAGAGTCCACAGAGTTCCCCCTTTACATCAGAGTCCACAGAGTTCCTCCTTTACATCAAAGTCCACAGAGTTCCCCCTTTACATCAGAGTCCACAGAGTTCCCCCTTTACATCAGAGTCCACAGAGTTCCTCCTTTACATCAGAGTCCACAGAGTTCCTCCTTTACATCAGAGTCCACAGAGTTCCCCCTTAACATCAGCATCCACAGAGTTCCCCCTTTACATCAGCATCTACAGAGTTCCCCCTTTACATCAGAGTCCAAAGAGTTCCTCCTTTACATCATAGTCCAGAGAGTTCCTCCTTTACATCAGCATCCACAGAGTTCCTCCTTTACATCAGAGTCCACAGAGTTCTCCCTTTACATCATAGTCCACAGAGTTCCCCCTTTACATCATAGTCCACAGAGTTCCCCCTTTACATCAGAGTCCACAGAGTTCCCCCTTTACATCAGAGTCCACAGAGTTCCCCCTTTCCATCAGAGTCTACAGAGTTCCCCCTTTACATCAGCGTCCACAGAGTTCCCCCTTTACATCAAAGTCCACAGAGTTCCCCTTTACATCAGAGTCCACAGAGTTCCCCCTTTACATCAGCGTCCACAGAGTTCCCCCTTTACATCAGGGTCCACAGAGTTCCCCCTTTACATCAGAGTCCACAGAGTTCCCCCTTTACATCAGAGTCCACAGAGTTCCTCCTTTACATCAGAGTCCACAGAGTTCCCCCTTTACATCAGAGTCCACAGAGTTCCCCCTTAACATCAGCATCCACAGAGTTCCCCCTTTACACCAGCATCCACAGAGTTCCCCCTTTACATCAGAGTCCACAGAGTTCCTCCTTTACATCATAGTCCACAGAGTTCCTCCTTTACATCAGCATCCACAGAGTTCTCCCTTTACATCATAGTCCACAGAGTTCCCCCTTTACATCATAGTCCACAGAGTTCCCCCTTTACATCATAGTCCACAGAGTTTCCCTTTTACATCTGAACTCGCGGAGTTCCCTTTCACTGAAAGACTCTGCAGACTCTGATGTAAGGGAGAACTCTGGGAACTCTAACAAAAGGGATGCTCTGCTGTACAAAGTGGACTCTGATGTAAGGGGGAGCTCTGATGTAATGAGTGCTCTGAGAACCCTGATTTACCTTAGCGTACTCACTTAGAGGCAGGAGAGAGAAGGGGGAGACAATCCAGTCTGAATAATGTGTCCGGGTCTCAGACAGTCTGAAACCCGGATGCATGATTCCAAACCCGAACTGTCAGAATGAATCCCAAACAGGTGGCAACCCTATCTATCACTAATAAAGTTTTTTTCGTTTTGGGCAGTGTTTGGAAGGGTTAGAATCTGTGTCCTCATTCACTGTCTTTGTGACCATTGTCACCTCGGCAAAAGCTGATGGAAAATCCAAAATGTTTACAGTTGTCTCTGGAACAGAAGGTAAGAGGAAATCTCAAAATGGGAACACCTGTTCTAGGGATCTCACTCACTAGATAGATTTCCTCTCACATTGTATCTCCGGGACAGAAATTTAATGGAAATCTGCAATGTGACACAGAAAAAAACGAATGTCATGAATGGAACTATGAAATATGGATGGGGATTGTGGACCTGCGTGCTGGATGGCATTGTGCTTGGAGAGAGCTTGGAGAGAGCTTGGAGAGAGCACCCGTACAGGCTATAGCTGATCAAGAACAGGGAAGCACAAGATACTGTACTCAATTTATAGGGCTAAAGTGCAGCAAGCAGGCATACTAGTAAGAGACACTTAAAGCATGGGATTGTAGGTCGCTCACTTAAAGCGGTTCGGCACTCATTTCATTTAGTAAATCTCTTTGCCTTCCAAATCAGGCAAAGAGTACTAAATGAAATGTTTTTTTTTTTTTTTTTTTTTTACTTACCTTGTAATTGAAGACTTCCGGTCTTCTCCCTCTGCGGCGGCGGGCGGGGTCTCTGCGTCGATCGTCGTCACGCCGCACTGTCTCCTGGGATCTGGTGTCATTGATCCCAGGAGTCAGTGCGGGCATCTTCCGAAATCTCGCGAGATTTCGGCCACATCTTCCGAAATCTCCCGAGATTTTGGCCGCATCTGCCGAAATCTCGTGAGATGTCGGCAGATGTGCCGTTACTGCGCACGCGCGAGTAACGGCGGTGCATGCTGGGCCATCAACAGTGCCTGTGGGGTTTCACATGCCCACAGGCAAGATGGACCCCAGCAGACAAGAAGAAGACAAGAAGAAGATGAAGACGAAAACCGGCGGCGATCGAGATGGAACATGGAACAGGTAAGTCCCCCAATTGAGCTATATGCCCTAGGCATATAGCCCAAAAAAAAAAAAATAATTTCAGAGTGCAGAACCGCTTTAAACTTAAATAATAATAACACACCACACTGAATTTGGTATTTAACCACTTGCTTACTGGGCACTTAAACACCCTTCCTGCCCAGACCAATTTTCAGCTTTCGGTGCTCTCACACTTTGAATGACAATTACTCAGTCATGCAACACTGTACCCAAATGAATTTTTTGTCCTTTTTTTCCCACAAATAGAGCTTTCTTTTGGTGGTATTTGATCACCTCTGGGTTTTTTATTTTTTGCGCTATAAATGAAAAAAGACCGAAAATTTTGAAATAAAAAGCATTTTTCTTTGTTTCTGTGATAAAATTTTGCAAATTATTAATTTTTCTTCATAAATTTTGGCCACAATTTATACTGCCACATATCTTTGGTAAAAATAACCCAAATTAGTGGATATTATTTGGTCTTTGTGAAAGTTACAGACTCTACAAACTGTGGTGCGAATTATACAAAATTGATCACATCTGATGCACTGGTGACCGATCTCATTTCTTGTTACCCGAACAAGCCAGGAAAGTACAAATACCCCCCAAATGACCCCTTTTTTGAAAGTAGACATTCCAAGGTATTTAGTAAGAGGCATGGTGAGCTTTTTGATGTTGTCATTTTTTTCCCACAATTCTTTGCAAAATGAATTTATTTTTTATTTTTTTCCACAAAATTGTCATTGTAATTATTTACAATAATTGGTTATTTCTCTCACATGGCATGTGTATACCACAAATGACACCCCAAAATAAATTCTGCTACTCCTCCTGAGTATTACGATACCACATGTGTGGGACTTTTACACAGCCTGGCCACATAGAGAGGCCGAACATGCAGGGAGCGCCATCACGTGTTCTAGGAGCATAAATTACACATCTAACTTGTTGACTACCTAGTACACTTTTGAAGGCCCTGGAGCACCAGGACAATGACACGTGACACTGACGTGGCACTGATGACAGATGGCACTGATACGTGGCACTGATGACAGATGGCACTGATACGTGGCACTGATGACACGCGACACTGATGTGGCACTGATGACAGATGGCACTAGTACGGGGCACTGATGACACGTGACACTGACAGATGGCACTAATATGTGGCACTGGTGACAGATGGCACTTATATGTGGCACCGATATCATGTGGCACTAATACGTGGCACTGATGAGAGATGGCACTAATATGTGACACTGATGACAGATGGCACTGATACGTGGCACCGATGACACGTGACACTGATGACAGATGGCACTGATACGTGGCATTGATGACACGTGACACTGATGACAGATGGCACTGATACGTGGCACTGATGACACGTGGCACTTATACATGGCACTGGGGACAGGTGCACTGGGGACAGATGGCAGCGGGCAGGGGGGACAGATGAGGACAGATAGCAGCGGGGACAGATGAGGACAGATGGCAGCGGGGACAGATGAGGACAGATGGCAGCGGGGAGGGGGGGACAGATGAAGACAGATGGCAGCGGGCAGGGGGGGACAGATGGCAGCGGACAGGGGGGGACAGATGGCAGCGGGCAGGGGGGGGGCAGATGGCAGCGGGGGGACAGATGGCAGCGGGCGGGGGGGAACGGTTGGGGACAGATGGCAGCGGGGGGACAGATGGCAGCGGGGGGACAGATGGGGGCAGCAGGGGGACAGATGGCAGCGGGCAGCGGGGGGACAGATGGCAGCGGGCAGGGGGGGGACAGATGGCAGCGGGCAGGGGGGGACAGATGGCAGCGGGCAGGGGGGGGACAGATGGCAGTGGGCAGGGGGGGGACAGATGGCAGCGGGGGGACAGATGGGGACAGATGGGGCAGCAGGCAGCGGGCAGGGGGGGGACAGATGGGGGCAGCAGGCAGGGAGGGGACAGATGGCAGCGGGCAGGGGGGGACAGATGGCAGCAGGCAGGGGGGGGACAGATGGCAGCAGGCAGGGGGGGACAGATGGCAGCAGGGTGACAGATGGCAGCGGGGTGACAGATGGGGACAGATGGCAGCGGGGTGACAGATGGGGACAGATGGCAGCGGGGGGACAGATGGGGGCAGCAGGCAGCGGGCACAGATCGCACATTTTTTTTTATTTTTTATTTTTTTACTTACGGCCACTCGGCCGTTCATCTCTCTCTCTTCTCACACGCTGTCAGTGTTTCGGCTATAGCGCGGGCGCGTAGTGGTTAAATGGCCGCGGCACCTTTATTGGTATTAAATTAATTAACTTTATTGACAATAAGTAATGAATGTATAATAAGATTTTATTTAAAATCAAACTCTAACATTAGCTCAGTCATAGAACTCGAGCTTTAAATTAATAAATTTCAAAGAACCAAGTCCCCCCTTGATTCAAGGGTGACAAACCACATAATGATGCCTGCGACATAAGGGGTGGGAGGGAGGGGAAGCTCAGCCAAGCCGATCCAGGACAACTGTGATCGGACCCTGTGCCACAAGGGGCTTTTATAGCCCCCCAACATTTGAAAAAAAAAACGTGTTTCCCACCCGAAAACACGTGCAAAGCCCGCTCTTTTTTTTTTTTTTTGAATGATAGAGGCCATCTTTATTTATAAACGTGGCGGCCACAATCCCATGCAGCGGGCTCTTGATTGAGCCCACTTAACATGGGATTGTAGGTCGCACACTTAAACTTAAATAATAATAACACACCACACTGAATTTGGTATTTAAATGGCCGCGGCACCTTTATTGGTATTAAATTAATTAACTTTATTGACAATAAGTAATGAATGTATAATAAGATTTTATTTAAAATCAAACTCTAACATTAGCTCAGTCATAGAACTCGAGCTTTAAATTAATAGATTTCAAAGAACCAAGTCCCCCCTTGATTCAAGGGTGACAAACCACATAATGATGCCTGCGACATAAGGGGTGGGAGGGAGGGGAAGCTCAGCCAAGCCGATCCAGGACAACTGTGATCGGACCCTGTGCCACAAGGGGCTTTTATAGCCCCCCAACATTTGAAAAAAAAAACGTGTTTCCCGCCTGAAAACACGTGCAAAGCCCGCTCTTTTTTTTTTTTTGAATGATAGAGGCCATCTTTATTTATAAACGTGGCGGCCACAATCCCATGCAGCGGGCTCTTGATTGAGCCTACTTAACATGGGATTGTAGGTCGCACACTTAAACTTAAATAATAATAACACACCACACTGAATTTGGTATTTAAATGGCCGCGGCACCTTTATTGGTATTAAATTAATTAACTTTATTGACAATAAGTAATGAATGTATAATAAGATTTTATTTAAAATCAAACTCTAACATTAGCTCAGTCATAGAACTCGAGCTTTAAATTAATAAATTTCAAAGAACCAAGTCCCCACAAGCCGCGCTTATTGCAAATAAGTGAGGCTACCCCAGCACCGCGGCCCGTTCAATCATAGTCTGAAGGCTTAAATTAAAAATGTCCAGACCGATGTCAGATAGAGGAATTCCATCTGACCGGTAAAGACCAGGGAAACCTCCTTCCAAGTCAACATGACGAAAAGAGAACCCCCCGATCAATGGCATGAACTTTTCAATAGAATGATTTACTCTCCGTCTAATCTTGTCAAGTGATTTGCCCTCGGGCGAGCACAACCAATGTAAGCGAGAAACCATCTCAGAAAAAACAATACATGCATTTGGAAAATAGAACTGTAGAAGGCGTAAATCCTGTCTAATGGAAAATAATAAATCCAGAGTCTTTCTCTTACCGATATCATTACCACCCAGATGAAATATTAGAATAGAAGGATGAGGCCAAGAATGGAATAAAGGAGATAGGTGAGTTAACAGATCAGTCCAGATGAGCCCACGAACACCTTTCCAATAGATATGAAAACGATCAGAAGGTAAAGATAAGTTGGAACCATAGCAGCGTAAGGAAGCCCTTTTGTGAGCCCAATAAATGTAGGAATGCCCAATTATCCAAATATAAGACTTGGAGCCTAAAAAATTAAAGAGATAGATTAGGACGAACATACAAATTAAACCTATGAGAATCCCATCTTCCCAATTGTTTAATGATAGTATCGCTCAAACCCAATCTAGCTGCTTCAGTGGCGGCTCCGATACGAAAAGAATGAGAGGAAAATTTTAGGTGCGATAAACCGAGCTGAACCAAGCAGCGCTTAAAAAACGCAGCAAATTGAAATTTTGTTACAGGAGACGTGTCATGGTGAATGAAAAATTGGCCATTGCAAATTGGTCGAACAGAAAGGTATTTACGCAAAACTAAAGTAGGGCAAAAAACAGAGTCGCCACAAGCATATAGATTGAGCCAATGACCCCTAGCAGCTTGATCGGTTTTAGAACGCCTAATATAAACCCGAACTGTATCATGGAGAACGGAAACATCAGACCACTGTAAACCCGAAGAACTATATTTATTGCTGGGTAACATTTCACAAATGCGAAGAGCTGCAAAGAACATTAAAACAAAAGCAGTATGAAATAGCAGCGCTTCATATTCGGAAATGCACACAGATGAGGTGACTAAGCAAAGTCTAGATAGGATATGCAGGGTAACAGGTCTACGTGCATCAGGAGTACATCTAACCTTCCGTAAACCTTTGAGAGCCTGTTTGACAGAGAAAAAACTATTACATGCTGGCAGATTGTATAATTTAAGAAAAAATGAAACTCCAGCCAATAACTTATGAATATGGTTAAAAGAAAAGTGTAATTGCATTAGGAACACAAGAAGGCTAAAATAGAATGATCAGTAGGAGAAAACCCAGACAAACCCACTTCTGCATTGAAAATCATCCATCTATCCCATGCAACTGAATATTCAGTCCATGTTTTCGGAGCGATTGAATGTTGGATAGCAGCGAAAACTGGGGCTAAACCAGGCTCCAGAGATGACCTGGACAGGGGTATCCAACCATATCTGCTTCTGGTAAGAGCTGTCTGAAACGAGCCATCTGGAAGCGAGATAAGGCATCTGCCATAATATTCTGATTCCCTGGCAAAAATTTGGCTTTAAGCCAGATATTTTTCTTTAAACATAAAAGTACCAAATAACGTAGCAGTTTTATAACATAAATGGATTTTGAAGAAAGACAATTCAAAGCAAAGATCACGCCTTTATTATCCGTATGGATAATAATGCGTCTATTGGAAAAAAGATCTCCCCAGATTTCCAAAGCAACCACCACCGGAAATAGTTCCAATAGAACTATATTCCTAGTGAGCTTGTTGGAAATCCAAAAGGGGGGCCATCTATCCGCGCACCAATGCGTGCAAAATATGGCTGCAAAACCACAAGACCCAGCAGCATCCGTGAATAAATCAATATCTGCCGCAAAAACAAAATCATCCTGAAAAAATGATCTCCCGTTATAATCTATCAAAAATTTTGACCATACCAGGAGATCATTCTTCATGGCAGAAGTAAGACGGATATGTGAAAAAGGAGATTTAAAACCGGACGTAGCCAAAGGCAAACGTCTAGAAAAAATTCTGCCCATGGGCATAACTCGAGTCGCAAAGGCAAGAAGACCTAAAAAAGACTGCATTTCTTTTAACAGGATCTTCTTACGACGCAAAAACAGAGAAATCAAAGATTCCAACCTAGAAATTTTTAGTGGAGGTAGTTCATATTGCAGCAATATCGTATCAATTTTAATACCTAAAAATTCAATCACTGGTGATGGAAAAGCAGTCTTTTCAACCGCCAGTGGGATGCCGAAAAAATCCGAAAGAAGAAAAAATAAACGCAAAATCACTGAACAAACAAGCGAATCAGGAGAACCTATAAAAAGAAAATCATCCAAGTAATGTAATATACCCGAGTGGCCAGATACTTGAGTCATTACCCACTGCAGGAAGGAAGCAAAAACCTCAAAATAATGACAGGATAAAGAACAGCCCATAGGAAGGCATTTATCATAGAAAAAATACCCATTAAAATGAAAACCAAGAGAGTTATAGGCTTCTGGTGATATGGGTAAAAGTCGAAAAGCGGATTGAATATCCGCTTTGGCTAATAAAGCCCCTGTACCAAATCGTTTGATAAGGCCAACAGCATCATCAAACGTAGCATAGGTAACGGAGGTGGACAGCGGATCAATTTCATCATTCAGCAAACTACCTTCCGGGAAAGAAAGGTGATGAATGAGCCGATATGATCAAGGTTCCTTTTTTGGAACCAATCCTAATGGAGAGATTCTAAAATTTTGAAAAGGAGGGGAAACGAACGGACCAGCAATCCTACCAGCAGCTAGCTCTTTAAATAATTTTTCTGCCACAATATCAGTATTCATTACTACTGATTTCAAATTATTGATAAAAATACAACCAGGGCCTTGAAAAACAGGAAGCCTAAAACCAAAAGAAAAACCGTCAATTAAAAGTTGCGCCTTCTCCTGGTCTGGGTAACGACGCAGCCACGGAAGCATTGCGGCCAATCTCACCGGCGTGCATACTTTTGGACTGTTCTCTGAGGGCAGGATTGGGGGTCCTTTTAAAACACTTCATGACAGGATGATTCCCTAAACAAAAGGAACATTCATGCCTATAGCGACAAGAAGCCGACCACTTACACTGTGATTCATTATATGCCAAACACGTACCTTTTTTGTAAGCGGGAGCCGGAGCAGAAGAAGCCGCCATTGGCTGTGATTGAATTTTGGAAAAGTAAGTTTTCTGAGGGGTAATGAGGTTGAGCCATAAGCCAACATCCTTATTACCCCATTTGAGCGTGGGGTAGATGGCAATCTTTTGGCGGAAGGATTCATCATAATGAAACCAACCCATACCACCAAAACTCTTATAAGCCTCTAAAATATGCTCTAAATGTTGAAATAAACCACACGCTTTTTGAGGATATTTTTCACACAATACCGCCGAAAAAATACAGAAAGCTTGCAACCAATTAAAAAATGATCTAGAAACTGGGCGACGTCGGTAATCATCGGCATTGTCCCCAGATTTAACATCGCTTTTATGTAAAAATTCCTTAGCATTAGGTAAAAGCGATAATAAATCCAAAAATTCACCCTTCAAAATGTTTTCCTTAATAGACATGGGCAGATGGAAACCTAATGGGGAAAATTCACAAGGTAAGACTTCTTTAAAACAGACCTCCGGGACAGAAGCAGAAACATTAAGAGGAACAGAGACAGGTGAAGGAACAACATGAGAGTCAATAGGAGACCACACATGAGCAGGAGAAGGTAAAACAGCTACAGGCTGAGAAGAAGACAAAACAGCATTAAACCTATTCAAAGAGGTAAGCACATTTTGTAACAAACCTGCTGTGTTAAACTCACCAGCCCCAATAGGCTCATTATCTTGGCAGGGAGGAATCTGGAATGAAGGGGAAGGTAACGCAGCAGCAGCAGATGCTGATGAAAAAGGAGTAGTATCAGTTGAACTTCCCCTGGCATCCAGCCTAGACGGCCTGGGCGCATGTGAAGCTGTTGCTGTAGCAACCAGATGCGTACGGGGAGAGCGCGCTGAAGCTGTAGCTGAAGATACCCTAGGAGGGGCTGATGTGGGCGGAGACTTCCGGGCTGTGGGCAGAAACGGAGGAGCCACGGGAGGAGCCGTGCGAGGCACTGGCGGAGAAAGCCGAGTGCGTCTTCTTCGCTCAGTGGTGCGGATTGGCGAAGGAGAGAAGACCCGCCTCGCCTCTTGACACGCAGGCCGGAACGCTGACTCACCGCCGTGTCATCTTCAGCGTCATCGACGGGGCGGGCTTCGGTGACTGAAGGTGGGCGGGACCCGGCCCACTGCTGCGCCGCATCTTCCAGCACTGGACGCTCCACCGGTAGGCTTCGCTGGATCCTGCGGGACGGCGAGGTAGGTGCTTCGGGTCGATTCTCCTCTTCGGCCCCGGACCTTCCAGGGGGCGTACTCCGATCTCCAGGCACTGCTTCTGTAGCCGGCTCCTCTTCCACCAATGATAGGCAATGCCGGAGCCATTCGTCCCCGCCTTCGGATGCCGCCCTCTCCAGGATCTGCCTCACGAGGGATTTCATGCCCTGTCACGGCTTGGCGAGCTCAGTGTAATAGCTCTAGTGTAATAGCAGAAGCTCAGCCAAGCCGATCCAGGAGAACTCTGTAGCCCCCAACATTTGAAAAAAAAAAACGTGTTTCCCGCCCGAAAACACGTGCAAAGCCCGCTCTTTTTTTTTTTTTTGAATGATAGAGGCCATCTTTATTTATAAACGTGGCGGCCACAATCCCATGCAGCGGGCTCTTGATTGAGCCCACTTAACATTGGGGTGTGGAGTCCTGGCTAGACAAGGGTATCGTTACAGCAGTGGGATGCTGAGGAACACTGGGGTAATGATATCTATAAGGAACACAGAGGTACACAGGGGTCCCAGGGAATTCAGGTAAACAGGATACAGTTGGGGTGCACACCTAGAGCAAAGGTGAGGGGCCTTGGAAGATCTGAGGCACAGTGTCTAAGGAACCACGGTGTCTTTTCCAGAGCTCCTGAAGGTAGAGATGGGTCGCGCTGTAGACAACACTCAGATTGGTCCTCTGACTCAAGCAGGCAGTTACTGGCAACTAAGGGCTGAGAAGTAGGTAGGAGTCCCTTGCAGCACTGAGGTGCAGGGATCACAGGTCAGTAGGTAGTACAGCCCAAGATGGCAGGAGTGCATGAAAACACACAGAGGCACTATAAAAGGAAGTAGTGTGTACAGAGACACACAGACACACAGGATCACTAGTAGCATACCTCCCAACTGTCCCGGATCCCGCAGGACCTTCCTGGAACTTAAACCTGCAGGTCCGGGCTGTATCCCAGAGCAGAGGGCTGAAATAAGTCAGTCTTGCACCCGGCTCCTCCACTAACTTAATTTGCATGCAGCCAGCAGGGAGAGTTGCCATTGTAGCTACAGATCTTCATGTTATACCGGCTAATGTAGTAGCAGGTGGCAGGGGATCACTTTTTCAGGGAATCAGTGAACCCTGCAGGAGATGTTCAGGGTCAGGACAAGCAGGGGAGTGGGGCGTGCCATGCAAGTGCCATATATACTACTGAGTGCCCTGGGTTCAGACTGTCTTCTAGCAAAGTTTACTTGCATTTCACCACAGCAATGCTCTACCAGGCAGCTAGTGTGATCATCTTAGCCAGCACCACCCACAGCATCGTGGATGCTGCACACAGAGAACAGTTCTGCCCTGATGCTCTGGTGAGCAAAGAGGAAAGTAGGACAAGGAGGGGATCAGAGGAGGGATTGGGATGCAGAGGTTAACACAGACAGTGGGGTGGAAAGGTGAGCCAAGAGGGGATTTAGGGTGTAGAAGTGAACAGAGAGAGGGGTCTGAGGTGCAATGGGGGGGGGGGGGGGGGGGTTTGAGATACAGAGATGAGTAGATGAAGGGAGCTGCAGAGGTGAGCAGGGTAGGGGGGTGGGGGTGCAGAAGCGAGAAGGGCAGTTGGGGGTCCAACATTGAGAAGGGTGGGATTGGGGTTTGGAGTTTAGTAGAGAGCATGGGGTGCAACAGTAAGCAGAGAGGGAAACATGCCATGGGTTAGGAGAAGGAGAGGAGTTGTGGTGCAGACGTTAGCAGCCCAGATAGCAAGGATAAGTTGCCACAAATTTGTGGCAGTGTTGAATTGTTGAATTGTAAGTCTGGTTAACTTGCTGCACATTTTCACTGGCAAGTTGTACACTTGCGGAGCACGTGAAGCACAATTTCTAGTTGACATTTTTCCAAATTCAGCCACAGTGACCCCTGTGGTGGGATGACTATTGCACGACATAACTGAACCAGAACTTGCAGAATGTTTGCAAAGAAAGTTGATATGGAGTCATGCAATGTGGACTTGCCGCAATTGTGCAACAAACTTGTGAAGCCTGGCAAGTCTAGCAATAGCTTAGCAAGTCATTTCAAAATTGCAGCTCAATTGTTTGCTATCTGGGAGAGAGTGGGAGTTGAGTTGCAGTTGTTAGAAGAGAGGGGAGTTAGGATGTACAGGTCAGTAAGGGGAGGCTGGGGTGCAGATGTGAGTGTAGAGGTAAGCAGAGAGGGGGATTTGGGGGTGCAGAAATTATGAGAGGGTGGTTTGGGAAACAGAGATTAGCAGAGGGCTAGGGGTTTGGAGTGCAGAGTTTAGTAGTGAAGGGGGTTTTGGATGTAAAGGCAAGCAGACGGAGGCGCAGAGGCAAGCAGAAAGGGTATTTGGGAAACAGAGGTTAGAAAAGGGGGAGGGGTTGTGGTGCATAGTCTTGTAGGGGTAGGAGGTGGGAGTGCAGTTGTGAGCAGAAAGGGGCGTTGGGGTGCAACTTCTACCCGTGAAAACTTACCAGCAAAGGGAGTACAGGGAGGGGGGCAATGTACAGTGGCGGCTGGTGCTCAAAATTTTTGGGAGGGCACAAACTTAAAAAATTAAACTTTTAGTAATGCAGGGCTGTAAATAGCCATTTATCAGGTGATTGTATCATTACTGAGTAGCGCTAGACCAAAAAAAATACATGAAATTAATAAAAAGAAAAAAGAAACCCAGCAGTATTGTGATGGTGACTGCGTGATCAATTAGCTATACCTCAAAGGATGAGCATACACGATAAAATAAAATCAAAAATCAAAGCTTCAGATACCTGAACCAACACTAGCAGGAGCTCTCTGTGGATCCACAGAGAGCTCCTGCTAGTGTTAGTTCAGGTATCTGAAGCTTTGATGCAGACTCAGTATTTATACCACTTCTATATATGACATCTTACCTCAGGAAGCAGCACAGGCTTGACAACACAGCACATTGCCTTACATGACTGGGATTTCGCAACCATGGACAAAGCTTGTAGGGCGGAGCCACACTGCTGATGTCACATCTGGTGACACCATTTCCAGTGCATTGGAGTGGACAACCATTTTGCCTTAGACCAGGAGGTGCCATTGACATTTATTGGAAGCTGTACCTGTGATGATACCCTATCCAAAATTTGATATCTGATCCGTGTATACTGGCCTGTGGAGTGATCTATCGAGGCTGTTGGCGTCCACCACATCTCCTGAGGGTCCTAAGGAAGGCTATCTGTATACAGGCACATTATGACACTCTGTAGTGGGGTGTCATGTACAGCTGGTAAGGAGTAAATCTCAACAATTTTGGTGGTGGATCACTTCTGGCTGCTTTTTAACCACTTCCCGACCGCCCCCTGTATATTTACGTCGGCAGAATGGCACGTACAGGCAGAATCACGTACCTGTACGTGACATTCTTCCGGCGGTTGGGGGGTCCGATCGGACCCCCCTCCGCCGGCGGGGACGGTCGGGATCGCTTCAGGAGCGATCCGGGACGAGGGGACGGCCAGTGGTTTCTGGCCACCCCTCGCGATCGCTCCTGGCCAATGAAAAACTTCCCCTTCCTGTCTATTGTATAGACAGGAAGGCGGAAGTGATGTCACGCTCGGTGCGCCGGTCTATGTGACCGGAGACGCCGAGCGGCGAACATGTACAGGTTAGTGCACAACACTACACTGACACCAGTACAGTTAGGCACATATTCCACCCCCCTGTCACCCCCTGATCACCCCCCAGATCACCCCCTCCCCCCCCAGTCACAGTGTCACTAATTGCAGTGATCATTTATTTACTGATCACTGCATTTAGTGTCAGTGTGACTGTAATAACTGTCAGGGCAGTTAGTTTTAGGTCCAAGGTAGCCCCCTACCCCCCCCTAATAAAGGTTTAACCCCTTGATTGCCCCCCAGGTAACCCTTTCACCCCTTTTGCCAGTGTCACTAAGCGATCGTTTTTTTCTGATCGCTGTATTAGTGTCACTGCTGTCGCTAGGTAACCATTTTTTTTTTTAGGTAACCGCCATGTTTATATAGGTTCATAAATAGGTTTATAGGTCAGGTACCCCATATTACAACCTAAATAAAGGTTTTAACCCCTGATTGCCCCTAGAGTTAACCCTTTCACCAGTGATCACTGTATAACTGTCACTGGTGACGCTGGTTAGCCAGTTAGTTATTTTGTTATTTAGGTTCCCCGTCAGGTTTTTATATAGCGTCAGGTACCCCCATATATTACCTAATAAAGGTTTTAACCCCCTGATTGCCCCTAGTTAACCCTTTCACCCCCTTTTGCCAGTGTCACTAAGCGATCGTTTTTCTGATCGCTGCATTAGTGTCGCTAGGTAACCATTTTTTTTTTTTAGGTAACCGCCATGTTTATATAGGTTCATAAATAGGTTTATAGGTCAGGTACCCCCATATTACAACCTAAATAAAGGTTTTAACCCCCTGATTGCCCTAGAGTTAACCCTTTCACCAGTGATCACTGTATAACTGTCACTGGTGACGCTGGTTAGCCAGTTAGTTATTTCGTTATTTAGGTTCCCCGTCAGGTTTTTATATAGCGTCAGGTACCCCCATATATTACCTAATAAAGGTTTAACCCCCTGATTGCCCCTAGTTAACCCTTTCACCCCCTTTTGCCAGTGTCACTAAGCGATCGTTTTTCTGATCGCTGCATTAGTGTCGCTAGGTAACCAGTTTTTTTTTGTATTACTGTTACGGGTGACGCTGGTTAGTTAGCTTGTTTTTTATACTGTCAGGGCACCCGCCATTTATTACCCAATAACGGTTTAACCCCCTGATCGCCCGGCGGGTGATATCAATTAGGTTTTAGGGTCAAATAAGGTCTGCGTCGCCCCAGGTTAGTGCCAGTACCGCAAACACCCACGCGCAAAGCATACACCTCCCTTAGTGGCACAGTATCTGAACAGATCGATATCTGATCTGATCAGATCTATACTAGCGTCCCAGCAGTTTAGGGTTCCAAAAAAAACCGCATTGTTAGCGGGATCAGCCCAGATACCTGCTAGCACCTGCGTTTTCCCCCTCCGCCCAGCCCAGCCCACCCAAGTGCAGTATCGATCGATCACTGTCACTTACAAAACACTAAGCACACATAACTGCAGCGTTCGCAGAGTCAGGCCTGATCCCTGCGATCGCTAACAGTTTTTTTGTGGTAGCGTTTTGATTCAGTCGCTTCAGTCAGGAGCTTTTTTACCTGTGAATCTCAAAAAAAAAAAAAAAAATAAAATAGTTGTCGTTTTATTGTTCTCTCTCTCACTCTATTCTCTCTCTATTGTTGCTCTTTTTTTTTACTCCATTCTATTCTGCAATGTTTTATTATGTTTTATCATGTTTTATCATGCTTGCTTTTCAGGTATGTAATTTTGTTTACTGTGTTTTAGTGTTGAGCATTTTTTTGTTTTCAGGTGCGCCATTCAGTTGCAACGCGGATTTATTTATCTTGACAGCAACAGCGTTTGCTCCCACGATACATAAAGCCGCGACTCCAACGCTGTAGGAGGTGATTTCACCACCACAGTTAAAAAAAAGAGCATATATGCCGAAGCATGGGGGCAGCAGGGGGGGGGAGGAGCGATTGGCTCCTAATGCCACGTACATACGGTCGAAATTCCGACCGTGTGTACACGGCATAACTTTTGCGGGAGGATGCCCCCATGCATCGGCATATATAAATGGTGCATGTATGCCCATCATTAGAAGTGGGTGGATGAAGGGAGGTATTCTAATGGTGGGCATACCCACCAATCAATCTCTTTTTTTCGTTCAGCCAAGAGGCTGCATGAAAAAAAAAAAGATTACAATATATGTCCAGTATGTTGCTGGACTTTGAATGGTTATACCAGAATGATGCCTGCAGGTTTAGGTATCATCTTGGTATCATTCTTTTCAGCCAGTGATCGGCTTTCATGTAAAAGCAATTCTAGCGGGTAATTAGCCTCTAGACTGCTTTTACAAGCAGTGGGAGGGAATGTCCCCCCTCCCGGATATAAACCGCGCCATTGGGAAATTGGGAAAGCATTTTATCACACCAATCTTGGTGTGGTCAGATGCTTTGAGGGCAGAGGAAAGATCTAGGGTCTAATAGACCCCAATTTTTTCAAAAAAAGAGTACCTGTCACTGCCTATTGCTATCATAGGGGATATTTACATTCCCTGAGATAACAATAAAAATCATAACAAAGAAAAAAAATGGAAGGAACAGTTTAAAAATAAAATAAAAAAGCTAAATAAATAAAAAAAAAAAAAAAAAAAAAAAAAAAAAAAAGCACCCCTGCCCCCCCTTCTCTTGCGCAAAGGCGTACACAAGCGTTGGTCTGGCGTCATATGTAAACAGCAATTGCACCATGCATGTGAGGTATCACCGCGAAGGTCAGATCGAGGGCAGTAATTTTAGCAGTAGACCTCCTCCGTGAATCTAATGTGGTATCATGTAAAGGCTTTTAAAGGCTTTTAAAAATGTATGTAGTTTGTCGCCACTGCGTGTTTGTGCGCAATTTTAAAGCATGTCGTGTTTGGTATCCATGTACTCGGCCTAAGATCATATTTTTTATTTCATCAAAAATTTGAGCAATATAGTGTGTTTTAGTGCATTAAAATAAAAAAAAGTGTATTTTTTCCACAAAAAATGCGTTTGAAAAATCGCTGCGCAAATACTGTGTGGAAAAAAAAAATGCAACACCCACCATTTTAATCTGTAGGGCCTTTGCTTTAACAATATATATAGTGTTTGGGGGTTCAACGTAATTTTCTTGCAAAAAAAAAAAATATGTTTTCATGTAAACAAAAAGTGTCAGAAAGGGCTTTGTCTACAAGTGGTTAGAAGAGTGGGTGACGTGTGACATAGGCTTCTAAATGTTGTGCATAAAATGCCAGGACAGTTCAAACCCCCCCCAAATGACCCCATTTTGGAAAGTAGACACCCCAAGCTATTTGATGAGAGCAATGTTGAGCCCATTAAATATTTTTTTTTTTTTGTCCCAAGAGATTGAATAATGAAAAAAAAAAAATATATATATTTTTTTTACAAAAAGTTGTCACTAAATGATATATTGCTCAAACATGTCATGGGCATATGTGGAAATACACCCCAAAATACATTCTGTTGCTTCTCCTGAGTACGGGGATACCACATGTGTGGGACTTTTTGGGAGCCTAGCTGCGTACGGAACCCCAAAAACCAATCACCGCCTTCAGGCTTTCTAAGGGTGTAATTTTTTTATTTCACTTCTCACTGCCAATCACAGTTTCGGAGGCCATGGAATGCCCAGATGGCATAAAACCCCCCAAAATGACCCCATTTTGGAAAGTAGACACCCCAAGCTATTTGCTGAGAGGTATTGTGAGTATTTTGCAGATGTCGCTTTTTGTCACAAAGTTTTGAAAATTGAAAAAAAAGAAAAAAAATTTTTTTTTTTTCTTTACTTTCTTCATTTTCAAAAACAAATGAGAGCTGTAAAATACTCACCATGCCTCTCAACAAATAGCTTGGGGTGTCTACTTTCCAAAATGGGGTCATTTGGGGGGGTTTTGTGCTATTTTGGCATTTTATGGCCTTCGAAACGGTGATAGGTAGTGAGGAGTGAAATCAAAAATTTGCACCCTTAGAAATCCTGAAGGCGGTGCTTGGGTTTCGGGGCCCCGTACGCGGCTAGGCTCCCAAAAAGTCCCACACATGTGGTATCCCCATACTCAGGAGAAGCAGCAAAATGTATTTTGGGGTGCAATTCCACATATAACTATGGCATGTGTGAGCAATATATCATTTAGTGACAACTTTTTGAAAAAAAAAAAAAATCTTTTTTATTTTTGTCTTTATTCAATCACTTGGGACTAAAAAAAAAAATATTCAATGGGCTCAACATGCCTCTCAGCAAATAGCTTGGGGTGTCTACTTTCCAAAATGGGGTCATTTGGGGGGGTTTTGTACTTCTCTGCCATTTTAGCACCTCAAGAAATGAAATAGGCAGTCATAAATTAAAAGCGGTGTAAATTCCAGAAAAATGTACTCTAGTTTGTAGACGCTATAACTTTTGCGCAAACCAATAAATATACGCTTATTGGCATTTTTTTTTTACTAAAGACATGTGGCTGAATACATTTTGGCCCAAATGTTTGACTAAAATTGAGTTTATTAGATTTTTTTTTATAACAAAAAGTAGAAAATCTCTTTTTTTTTCAAAATTTTCGCTCTTTTTCCGTTTATATCTCAAAAAATAAAAATCACAGAGGCAATCAAATACCATCAAAAGAAAGCTCTATTTGTGGGAAGAAAAGGACGCAAATTTCGTTTGGTTACAAAATTGCATGACCGCGCAATTACCAGTTAAAGTAGTGCAGTGCGAAATTGAAAAAAGACCTCTGGTCCTTTGGCTGCCAAATGGTCCGGGGCTGAAGTGGTTAAAGAACTTTTGACTGGAAAGTTGGACTGACTCTTTTATCTTTATTGCACGGGTGCAACACTCTAGTAAAACGCATTTGGATGCGTTGAAAAACGCATTCAGATACGTATGCACTTTGGACTTACTTTGGACTCACACTATACATTTCTGTGCTATTTAGGCTCAGAATCTTCAATTTTCACTGTTTTCATTAATTCGATTTGTGGAAGTTTCATTATCTGTATATAGGATCAAACTTTTTGGTCCCTATGTTCTCATTTAATTGTATTGTACATACACACAGGTTTTTGATTTTATTTTATCGTGTATGCTCATCCTTTGAGGTATAGCTAATTGATCACGCAGTCACCAACACAATACTGCTGGGTGAAGCGCGATTCTTTTTTCTTTTTATTCATTTTATGTATTTTTTTTGGTCTAGCGCTACTCATTTTTTCTTTTCATTTGTTATCACTGTAGTTATGTTTTACAGTTGAGTTGCAGCTTCTGGCCAGGCTTTCTCAAGCCTCTGTATTGTCAACATCTAGCCATACCCTTTCCCGGGTATATTTCCCGCAGCGCAGTTTCTTTTTCCATTTTCTATTGTTTCATTACTGCTAGGTAAAACTGTGCCCGTCAATTGCAGCCTCACTGTGCCCATTATGAGGGGTTCCCACAATTCCTGTACTGTGTTCCCGGGTTTGTACACCTGTCGTGCCCATTTTGAGGGGTTCCCACAATCCTTGTGCCAAATTCCTGGTCTGTACATCTGCTGTGCCCATTATGAGGGGTTCCCACCATCCCTTTACCGAGTTACCGGGTCTGTACACCTACTGTGCCCATTATGAGGGGTTCCCATCATGCCTGTGCCGAGTTCCCAGATCTGTACACCTGCTGTGCTCATTATGAGGGGTACTCACCTTCCCTGTGCCGATTTCCCGGGTCTGTACACCCGCTGTGCCCATTATGAAGGGTTCCCATCATCCCTGTGCTGAGTTCCTGGTCTTTACACCTACTATGCCCATTATGAGGGGTTACCATCATCCCTGTGCTGAGTTCCTGTGTCTGTACACCCGCTGTGCCCGTTGCCACCATCCCTGTGCTGAGTTCTCGGGTCTGTACACCTGCCATGCCCATTATGAGGGGTTCATTTTGTTTATTTAAAAAATCTTACAAACAACAACTTATATACAATAAAACCATAATAAATAAATAAAACATATTTACAAAATAATTGAATATGACTATACAAAACAGAAAAAACAAGAACAAAATAAACGATGCAAACCAAATTGCACCCAACATAATCCCTACGAGAGAGCCAGACTAAGGAACAGCACCGTCACCATGCATGTAGCCTTGTATCAAAAATATTTTTGATCTTAAAATCTAGGGTAGTGAAACAAGAATACAAAGAAAAGCCGCACACCCGAGATTAACAGGCAGCAACTACAGAGTCCTGATATTCCTCCGCGCACTTATCCAGGCCTCCAGCTGCCACCTGTCTTTCTCAAGACCCTGAATCTTCCCAACCTCACCCAGAATGTCCTGCATCACCACTTGGGCAGGGAGGATTTTACTCCGTAAGGATACCTGACACCATGCACTTCACATGAAATAAAATAAAAATGTGAAGCCCCAAGGCGAATGCTGCGCTATAACCTACGCGCAAAAAAATATTAATAAAAAATGTGAATGATTATAATTGAGCAGCTGGCATTAAAAAAGTCCAGTACTGGAAAACTTCTGAATAAACGTATAAAGATAAAATGAATGCAGTGCTGATAACAGACTTATATATGGATGTGAATATATGTGAGTAACAAATTTATAAAAAAGAAAAAATTGTGACAAAAAAGAAAAAAGAAAACTAAAGCAAAGTGCCATCAAACAAGGATGATACATGTGTTGAATCCAAAATAAAATCTCCACATCGAAGAATCAAGTGTCCAAATCAATAAAGTGTCCACATCAATCGAAATAGAAGAATAGTTGTGACATCCGTGCTAGAATCTCCAAAGCTAAGTGCATCCACGTCCCCATCAAAAGTGTGTAGATTGCCTGCTTACCAGAAGGTGATGACTGCCACAGCAGTCTCACCCAGCCCAGGGAGTAAGGTCTCCCTCAACCCTGTGGATACTCCTATCGGCACTCCGGGACTCCCGTATGGTAAGGGGGATGTTCAGAGATATGAAACAAAAAGAACTCCCATAGTGTAGCATGTAAGGGAAAAGTTTTAACGAAAAAATAATGTTGCACTTACAAATAAAAGGTCATCAGATGGCCAAATGATACAGCGGGATGGATGAACATCAGATGCGGTATCTCCGTACAGTCTCGCTCTACTGCCTGAATTGTGCGCCCATCCACCGTCTCGGAACGAACGTGATGACGTCACCGTCAAGGCCCCACCCTACGCGTTTCGTCAGCAATCGGACGTCGTCTGGGGATTGGCCAGGTTCATCCATCCCACTGTATCATTTGGCCATCTGATGACCTTTTATTTGTAAGTGCAACTTTATTTTTTCAGTAAAACTTTTCCCTTACATGCTACACTATGGGAGTTCTTTTTGTTTCATATCTCTGAACATCCCCCTTACCATACGGGAGTCCCGGAGTGCCGATAGGAGTATCCACAGGGTTGAGGGAGACCTTACTTCCCAAGGCTGGGTGAGACTGCTGTGGCAGTCATCACCTTCTGGTAAGCAGGCAATCAACACACTTTTGATGGGGACGTGGATGCACTTAGCTTTGGAGATTCTAGCACGGATGTCACAACTATTCTTCTTTTCGATTGATGTGGACACTTTATTGATTTGGACACTTAATTATTCGATGTGGAGATTTTATTTTGGATTCAACACATTTATCATCCTTGTTTGATGGCACTTTGCTTTAGTTTTCTTTTTTCTTTTTTTGTCACAATTTTTTCTTTTTTATAAATTTGTTACTCCATGTGAAATAACGGACTACTAGACTAACTAAAAAAAGTGTTTCTAAGTCATAATCCCGACAAGTCTGGAATGCCCCATACACCAACTCTGCATAACTCATGTGGGGGAGGAAGGTTATACTGAGAGCCCTTCCCACCCTCTTGTACACCTTGTATATTTTTTTTTTTTGTTTCTTTTTTTTTTTTTTTTTTTTTTTTTTTTTTTTTTTTTTTTTTTTTTTTTTTTTTTTTTTTTTTTTTTTTTTTTTTTTTTTTTTTTTTTTTTTTTTTTTTTTTTTTTTTTTTTTTTTTTTTTTTTTTTTTTTTTTTTTTTTTTTTTTTTTTTTTTTTTTTTTTTTTTTTTTTTTTTTTTTTTTTTTTTTTTTTTTTTTTTTTTTTTTTTTTTTTTTTTTTTTTTTTTTTTTTTTTTTTTTTTTTTTTTTTTTTTTTTTTTTTGTTTTTTTTTTTTTTTTTTTTTTTTTTTTTTTTTTTTTTTTTTTTTTTTTTTTTTTTTTTTTTTTTTTTTTTTTTTTTTTTTTTTTTTTTTTTTTTTTTTTTTTTTTTTTTTTTTTTTTTTTTTTTTTTTTTTTTTTTTTTTTTTTTTTTTTTTTTTTTTTTTTTTTTTTTTTTTTTTTTTTTTTTTTTTTTTTTTTTTTTTTTTTTTTTTTTTTTTTTTTTTTTTTTTTTTTTTTTTTTTTTTTTTTTTTTTTTTTTTTTTTTTTTTTTTTTTTTTTTTTTTTTTTTTTTTTTTTTTTTTTTTTTTTTTTTTTTTTTTTTTTTTTTTTGTTTTTTTTTTTTTTTTTTTTTTTTTATTTTTTTTTTTTTTTTTTTTTTTTTTTTTTTTTTTTTTTTTTTTTTTTTTTTTTTTTTTTTTTTTTTTTTTTTTTTTTTTTTTTTTTTTTTTTTTTTTTTTATTTTTTTTTTTTTTTTTTTTTTTTTTTTTTTTTTTTTTTTTTTTTTTTTTTTTTTTTTTTTTTTTTTTTTTTTTTTTTTTTTTTTTTTTTTTTTTTTTTTTTTTTTTTTTTTTTTTTTTTTTTTTTTTTTTTTTTTTTTTTTTTTTTTTTTTTTTTTTTTTTTTTTTTTTTTTTTTTTTTTTTTTTTTTTTTTTTTTTTTTTTTTTTTTTTTTTTTTTTTTTTTTTTTTTTTTTTTTTTTTTTTTTTTTTTTTTTTTTTTTTTTTTTTTTTTTTTTTTTTTTTTTTTTTTTTTTTTTTTTTTTTTTTTTGTTTTTTTTTTTTTTTTTTTTTTTTTTTTTTTTTTTTTTTTTTTTTTTTTTTTTTTTTTTTTTTTTTTTTTTTTTTTTTTTTTTTTTTTTTTTTTTTTTTTTTTTGTTTTTTTTTTTTTTTTTTTTTTTTTTTTTTTTTTTTTTTTTTTTTTTTTTTTTTTTTTTTTTTTTTTTTTTTTTTTTTTTTTTTTTTTTTTTTTTTTTTTTATTTTTTTTTTTTTTTTTTTTTTTTTTT